>OY288281.1:46352948-47057233 GCA_958450335.1 Hibiscus tridactylites
TTTAGATGAAAATAAGGAAGAAGAAAAATGAAGATGCCAAATAAAAGCAGAGCTTTCAGACGAGGAGCAAGTGCAGAACCTTCCATCCCTACTTAAAGGAGGCTTAAAAGCAGACATAAATATTCGACCAGAGCACAAGTTTGCTTGAGTTGAAGAAAGGAAATGAACTCTAGGGTGAAAACTCGAAAAAAGGGTAGTCTAGAGCGATCTAGAAAGAATGAAGAAAAATGATGCAAGTACGGCAGAAATAGTATTTCGGAATCGAAAGCTCTGGTCTACATCACATCTCCAAAGACTATTCTGATCGTACATGGATATCTATGTTGGGAGAAGTTTGTCTTCAGACTACATCACACCTTACGGAGTCATCCTTTATTCTAAAGATTTGAAACTTCTGATGCTTGATTAAGGTCAGAAAAGTGGGAAGAATAAAATAGGGAGTTCATGCGGCAAAGAGAGCCACTCAAATTGGATAAAAGTTAGGTATATGGGAAATGACCTTCTCGAAAGCCTAATAGCCTGGAAGGCACTTCACATCTTTAGACATTGGCACAACATTTGAGGTCCTCTAGACACAAGCTATGCTTGGGATAACCCTTGGCAAGTGCGTTCAAAGATGCTCCTACACATGTACATGGGGCCCGCCTTTTGAATCATATTTTTGAAAAAAAATAGAAATTCTTTGCCCATTCATATAAGCATTTCTTACATTACTCTTTATAGAGATTTAAAGTACTAAGAACTGAGACAGGTGTCTACTCAGATTGAAGTTCGAAGCCTTCAAAGATACTCAACAACGATGATATCCGAGCCTAAAAATGAGTGGGGCGTTAAGGAAAAACTAAAAGATCTGGCTAAGAGCAAAGCCTTTTCCCCCGAAAAGAAGAAAAGAGACAGTATCAACAAAGGTCATTCAACTCAGGATTCAAGGATCAGAAAAGAATGAGGTCCAGCAAAGAGATCGAAGACCTCAACTATGGGGGCAACAACATGATTTAGCCATGAAGGAGGCCGAATACGAAAAAAAGCTCAAACATCCAGGTGAAAAACGACAAAATTTCCCGAACATATTACTAATTAGTATTCCATTTCATTTTCAGGTCATAACTTCATGCGATGAAGTTCCAAAGTCAACTTTTTCCCGATCTTGCCTCCGTTAGTGGTGGTGGGCCAATTCAATTTCCCTTGAAAAGGAAAGAAGAAGACGACGTCAGAGTCATTCACCTTATCCAGAAAAGGACAATAAAGCTTGGGGGGCAAACTTTTGCCGGGGCAAATTTCGAAGAAGAATCAGAAAATCAAATTAAGACCAAAAGAATGGGACTTCTACAAGAACTCCATGCATCTCCTTGAAGGCATACATGGAAACATACGCATCATCCCATCGTCAAAAATGTTCATACATCATGACATCTAGTGTTTCAGGAAACATTCATTTCGACATGAAAACATATACATAATTGCATTGTCAAACATGTTCATGCATTATGATAAGCATCCCGAAAAGAGTTTCATGCATCTTTGCATCATCATAAAAACATGCGCATGCATACCATTTGCATTAAAATACATTACCGGAAACTAACCTTGCACTAGTTAGTGAAAAAAAATTGAAACCAATCTTTTCATAAGGACCCATTTTCCTCAAAAACATGAGTTTCTTAACTCTGTCCTTCCTTAAGGACATTTTCTCAAACTCGGAAATTTCTTAATTCCATCCTTTCATATGGATCATTTTTTCTCAAAACCAGAATTTCTCAAATTCATCCTTTCTTAAGGATCGTTTTTCACAAAACACAGAATTTCTTAATTCCATCATTCCTCAAGGATCGGTTTTTCTCAAAACCGAAATTTCATAAGTCCCTCCCTTCTTAAGGATAGTTTTTTCCTGAAACAGGAATTTCCTAATCCCATCATTCTACAAGGACATCTTTTTGAAAACCAGAATTTCTTAATTTCGTCCTTCCACAAGGACTTTTTCTCAAAACATGAATTATTTGCACAAGGATGTTTTTCTAATTTTTTTTGGATATTTCCTCAAAGATCTTTTCTTAAATCAACTATACATTTTCTTACAAATGTTTGACCATTTCGTAAAGAATTTGCAGGTCTAATATCCTCACACAGGAAGGAGTAGATCGTTATTAACAAATTCTAACATCCTTGACACGAAGGACTGGAGCAAATATGGAAATGTTGACTGACGCCTTCAACTAAAGAAAGCACAAACAATCGTTATCAAGATCAAACATCTTTGACACGAAAGAGTGGATCAATCAAATCAAACATTCAAATCAAATCTTATATAGTTCATGAAATAATTAGTTCATGACTCATTTTGACCAGTCACTCTTTTAACTTTTGCAGGTCCTATCTCACCCGTAACATGGTATAGCGGATCAACTTTTTCAGATTCTGCCTCCCCGTTAGAGGTGCAGCAGATCCCCCCTGAAGTTGCAGATCCTACTTATTCAAGATTGGCGAAATTATGTTTCTCCAACAAATGGTGGAACATATCAACTCGACAACAATTTCATCTCCCTAAACATGTAGTGGAATGAGCACGACAACATTTTCATCTCCCTAAGTTTGTAGCAGAATGAGCACAGACAACAAGTTTAGCTCATTGGAATTATGATCTGTCTCCCTAAATTTGCAGCAGAATAAGCTTCAATAATTTCATCTACTTGAATTTGTAGCAGAATAAGCACGACAACAATTCCACCTCCCTGGATGTGCAACGGAATGAGAACACCAAACAACAATCTTGCCTCCCCGAATTGGTAGCAGAAAAAAGCTACGACAAACTTGTCTCCTTGAACATACAACAAAATAAGCACAAACATAAGTTCATCTCCATGAGGGTACAACGGAATGAACGCGATAGCAAATCTGTTACCTTGAATTTGCAGTGGAACAGATCATCTCCCTGAGGTTGTAGTGCAATAAACATACCAACAAATCATGTCTTCTTTAAGATGCAAAGAAATAGGTCACCTAATTCTTGCTTATTACTTTTCCAAGAACAGACAAGACGTTCAAAGCCCAAGAGGGTTGTTACTCCCCGCCACGATGTAACATATCCTACATCCTCTAGAGTTCATTTCGATAATGCAACACGCCAATTGTTGTTCCAGGTCTACTTTCGCCATTGATGGTGCGACTAGACCAAACATTTTCTTCTGAGCTCATCTTTAGATTTCAAGAAAATGAAAAATCCAAAAAAGAAAAAGAAAAAACACAACAAAGTGAAAACCTGAAAAGGAGCTTTGACTAGATTAAGAAAAGAAAGGTTCAAAACCCGCAAAGGGCGTCTTGAGACCAAAGAAGATTTTGAGCTGAAAACCCAAAAAGGGCAGCTCAAATTTTGAACAAATTGAATCCGAGATCCTACTTCTTCATCAGTGTCGTAGAAGATTAAACCTCGAATCATGCTGCTTCGTCAGAGTTGCAACATGCCATATCTTTCAAGTCTAGTTTCGCCGTAGTAGGTGCGACTAGACCAAAATCCAAATCATACTACGCCGTCAGGGCCATAGTAGATCAAATCTCAGATTATGTCGCTTCGTCAGAGTTGCAGCAGAACATATTTCCCTGATCTAGTTTCACCGCAATAGGTGCGACTAGATCAAAGCCCAGATCATGCTACGACGACAGAGTCGTAGCATATCAAACCTCAGATCATGCCGCTTCGTCAGAGTTGCAGCAGATCATGTTTCCCAGATCTAGTTTCGCCGCAATAGGTGCGACTAGATCAAAGCCCAGATCATGCTACAACGACAGAGCCGTAGCAGATCAAACTTCTGGTCATGCCTCTTCGTCAGGGTTGTAGCTTGACCAAACTTGAACTCTCGATCCTGCCTCCTCGTCGGCGTTGTAGCTGGATCGAAACAACTTCAAGTCGTGCCTCTTCGTCAGGTGTCGTAGCTCGGTCAACTTCTGGTCATGCCTCTTCATCAGGGTTGCAGCTTGACCAAACTTAAACTCTCGATCCTGCCTCCTCGTCGATGTTGTAGCTGGATCGAAACAACTTCAGATCGTGCCTCTTCGTCAGGTGTTGTAGCTCGGTCACCTCCTGGTCATGCCTCCTCGTCAGGGATGTAGCTTGACCAAACATGAAATCTCGATCCTGCCTCCTCATCGGTGTTGTAGCTGGATCAAAACTTACTTTAGACCATGCCTCCTCGTCAGTGTTGTAGATTGGTTAACGAAAATTACTGATTTTCTTCACCCATGTTGTATATGTAAAAAAAACGGAAAAAATCATGTTCGGCATATTTTGTTACTTTTGCAGAATTGCGACTGAATCGAAGCTATTTTTGACAAGTCTGACAGAAATGTCGGCACAACATGCTTAAACACGGTTAAGTTTAAGACAATGGACAATTCAAATGTCCATCGAAAATCCATTGTCACAAATGGTCGAAGGAAAATAAATCCTTTGGAAAAATTCAATCTCATGATTGGTCCAAACTGATTGTACCCAGGGGAATGGTACAACTAGCCCGGAGCAAACGGCTACCGGTAAAGGCGAGTCAAAACCGTTGATCCCTGTGCATTTGGGAAAAATGCAAATCCGAAAGCCGACATAAATGTAGGCATAACGTGCTTAAACACGGTTAAGTTTAAGAGAATGGACAATTCAGATGTCCATCGAAAATCCATTGTCACGAATGGTCCAAGGAAAATAAATCCTTGGGAAAAATCCAATCTCATGATTGGTCCAAACTGATTGTACCCAGGGGAATGGTACAACTAGCCCGGAGCAAGCGGCTACCGGTAAAGGCAAATCAAATCCGTTCATCCCTGTGCATTTGGGAAAAATGCAAAAGAAGTGTAAACCAAGGACACTCTTCCCCATCTCATTGACGGAATTCTAGTACTAATCAGATCTTCTCGCATCAATAGAGTTGCAGTAGATCGACCCTTCATCAGATCTTCTCGCATCAATGGAGTTGCAGTAGATCGCCCCTTTTTAGATCTTCTCGCATCAATGGAGTTGCAGTAGATCGACCCTTCTTAGATCTTCTCGCATCAATGGAGTTGCAGTAGATCGACCCTTCTTCATATCTTCTCGCATCAATGGAGTTGCAGATGATCGACCCTTTTTCAGATCTTCTCGCATCAATGGAGTTGCAGTAGATCGCCCCTTTTCAGATCTTCTCGCATCAATGGAGTTGCAGTAGATCGACCCTTTTTCAGATCTTCTCGCATCAATGGAGTTGCAGTAGATCGATCCTTCATCAGATCTTCTCGCATCAATGGAGTTGCAGATTATCGACCATTCTTCAGATCTTCTCGCATCAATGGAGTTGCAGATGATCGACCCTTCCTCAGATCTTCTCGCATCAATGGAGTTGCAGATGATCGACCCTTCTTCAGATCTTCTCGCATCTATAGAGTTGCAGTGGATCAATCTTTCTCCTCCAGATCAAGCTACCTTGTTAAATAGATCAAGTTTTGTAGACCTCGCCGCTCTGTCAGTGTTGCAGTTAGGTCAAGTTTTCTCCAGGAATTCGTTAATGTCAGAGCCGTAGCAAGCCGGACTTATTTTGCTTCTCCCACGGGTCTCCGTAGTTTAAAGATTATCTCCCCAGCGGATCGTTCCATTTTGAAGATTTTGCCTACAAATAGCGATCGAGCAGATCAACTGAAGCTTAGAAGAAATGGTGGTCGAAGGAAGGAATCCAGACCCGAACGAACATAAAATGGTTATCCTTTTATCTTTGCTCTATTCCTGTTACACAGCAATGAGCAAAGGGGGCAGCTGTAATACCCATTTTATGTCCAGGCCATAACTATTTATTTTTCTCTCGAATGTATTATTTTATATTATTAAAATATAAAAAAAGTAAAAAGTAAAAAAAAAACAAAAAAACAAAAACAAAAAGTAAAAAAAAAAGTAAAACCGTGGATGCCATGCAAGGCATCCACGTAAAGTTGCAATTGACTCATCATCCACCCCAAACTAGTATAAATAGGGGGAGGCAGCACGCACAAAGACAAGCAAAAATTGCCATGAAATGGCAGGTGAAAATGGCCACTTAAAATGGCGAATAAGGGGCAGTGCCCCTTTCGAACCTTAGGGGCAGTGCCCTTTTAATGGTTCGAACAGTTGATTCGATTGGAGGCCCTGACGAGGTTCGTTCGAATCAATTTTTGAGTTATAGTGAGGTGATGTGGAGATCTTGCTAGGGGTTCGTTGAGGTTCTCTATTCGGGATTCTAGTAGGGTAATTTTGATCTTTGTCCTTGTATTTATTTTAATGTTAGTTCTTTGTAATAAATATTTTTGTATGAAATATAAGATGTTCTTATATTTATTTGTGTTCTTTTTTATTATGTATGTTATTATTGTTTATTTATTCGTTATATTGTTTAATTAAATTTTAAATTAAAGTATTTTATTTGGGGATTATTATGAAAAACGTACCCCGAGCGTAGGGGTGCCGATTTCCCTTAGTCCTTATTACAAAAAAATGTTATTTTTAATTCTAAAACAATTTTTAAAATAAATTCCCATCAGTCGGGAATTTAACAGAAAATTATGCCCCGAATGTAGGGGTGTAAATTCCTTGTATATAAGAAAATTATGCCCCGGTTGTTGGGGTGTAAATTTTCTTCTTTACAAACAAATATCCATTTAAATGTTTTAAGGGATCACATTGATAAATTATATTCGAATTCATAATTCCACCATTAAGACATTACGTAATCGAAAGGTACCAATTTTTGGGCATTGTGGGGGTGCTCATCCTTCCCCACACGTAACTAACTCCCGAACCTATTTTCTGGTTTCGCAGACCAAAACTCGTTATTTTAGTAAAAACAACAAAAACAAGTTTTATTAAAATAACTGGGTTTTCAGGTGTCCCAATCGCACCTAAACAAAAACAAAAAGGATTGGTGGCGACTCCCCAGTTGTTACATGAGTCTGAGATTCATTGGTCCGTATGAGATTGTTGGACGAGTTGGCCATGTTGCTTATAGATTGAGTTTTCCTTCAGAACTAGAGAAGATTCATGATGTATTCCACGTTTCAATGCTTCGGAAGAATAGATCAGACATGTCGCATGTAATGCATGTTGAAGAAATTGAATTGATTCCATATTTATCGTATGACGAAGAGCCGATTGAGATATTAGCTTCGGACAGCAACGTTTTTCGTGGTAGATCCATTGAGTTGGTCAAAGTGAAGTGGTGACACCGAGGTGTTGAAGAAGACACTTGAGAGAGGAAAGACGACATGAAGCGTCAGTTTCCGCATCTTTTTCCATCAGGTAAATTTCGAGGATGAAATTTCTTAAGTGGGGGAGAGTTGTAACACCCTGGTTTTGGCTCTAGAAGATTCGGTAAGGTTTCGAGGTCCGAAAGGTCGGTATTGGGAGTTGTGGGTTAGTTCAGGGAAAGTGGTCCTTGGATGATTGAAAAAATATGAAATAAATTTCTAAAATCCTTAATAAATATGTTTAAGGCTTTGGTAAAAACATTTTTGGAAAAACATTTTCCGAACCATGACATTTTTGTTTAGTGACCAAAATGTAAAGATTGCAAAATCTGTTTTGGTGACCATTTTGTAAAAGAGTCAAAACATAGAATCTTTAAGGAGCTAAATTTTTTGGGCCAATATAGTTATTTTCCCTTTATTTTTGACTATCCAAATATTTTAAAAAGGGTTTTATAATTAAAACTAAAAAGGTTTTCTCTTATTTCCTCATTTCACGTTAAAACTCTATTTTTAGTTTCCTAATCTTCTCTCTTCAGCCAAATAGTCTTTGGGCTTGATTTTCTCAAGGTAAAAGTGATTTCTTATCAATCTAATGTTTCCAAATGATTTTCCTACTTTAGTTTTCTAAAACCCAAGCTTGATTCATTGTTTTCTCAAGGGATTTTGCTAAACAAAGGGGAAAAGATATCATTGGAGGTGAGAAACGAAATTCTCCTCTTATGTAAGGTTCTTTATTGATATTTTCATGTTTTGATTCTGTTAATTACTAAGATTATGTTTTCTTAAAGTGATTTTAATGGAAATTGTCTAAAATGAGCAAAAATTAGCATTTGGGTAAGATCTTGAGTTGGATCTATTGTTTATTGGTTTGATGATGGTTTTGCCTTTAATTTGATGTGGTTTTTGTGTTGAGATGGTGGGTGAATGATAGGAATCCCGAAATTGGGTTTGGTGTTGAAGTTTGTTGATTGAAAAAGTGAGTTTTTGAGTGAGTTTTGTGGTAAATCATTAGCTGATGGTATTCTAATGTTGGGTTGATGTTTTTAGATGTTTATTCTTGTATTTTGATGATGTATAATGCTGGGTTTTTGTTGGAGGTTGTTCTAGTTGAGTTTTCCGATGATTTCGGTTTGTTTCGATGGGCGTTTTGTTTGGGTTGTTGAATCTCTATTTTCCAGCAAGTTAGAGTGTCAAAAATATCTCTAATCCTCTGTTTTGGGTTGATTAGAAGTATGGGTTGAGGATCTAGAATTGTTAGATACATTTGTGGGCGATTCGGAAAGCTAGAAAAGAGTTTCGGCTTGGTTTTGGTAATCGTTGGTTAGTGGAAATGGTTTTAATGCTTTAACAAGGCTAAAAAAGTATTTTGTGGGTTTGGGTTGTGTCGTTTGGCCAATCCAAGCCCAAGAGTAGGTTTTGAGTTATTTTGGTATTTTCGTCGTTTTACATTTTGACCATGTTTTGATCATGAGCATGTCATTTTAAATGATGGTTTTCCATTGTTGTTGTGCATCAAATGCATGTTGTTTTTGTCCCATGAAAATACCATGTGATTTATGAAAGTGTTGCTTGAGTTCATGTTATGCATGGGATTGTGATTATGGTATTTGGGATGTGTTTGGGGAGGTGTGTAACCCCCTTAGCCCGGCCTAGACGCTTGACCCGAACTACGAAGATTACACGTGGAAAACCAAAGTCAACCCGAAAGTCAACCTTGATTAACGACCCTTTTTTCATTTTAATCTTGTCTAAATGCATGTTAAACCTAAATGAGTACTCACGAATCATGAATGAGATAGGCACAGCGATCGGATAACATTTAAGGACTCAATTGCACTTTATACAAGATTAGGGACCAAATTGTAATTTTTGTAAATTAGAGGGACTTCATAGATTTAAGGATTACCAATGTGTAATTAATCATGTTACATGCTTCTCTGCCAAATTTCAGCTTAAAAGGACTTCTCAAGCTCAAGAAATTGCAAGCACAAAATTTAGGACTAAAATGTAAAGCATGCAAACATCAAAACAATTCAAATCTGTATCTAACGGTCACCCATTTCGGAACACCTACCTACCGTACCGAAACGCTGTATCGAAACAGTGTTGATCGTTTCAGTACGTGGGTATGTTCCAAGACCAGTACCGAAACGTGACATTCCAGTAGCCAAAATGTTTCGAAACAGCCTCAGGTGTTTCGAAACACGAAGACCATTTCGGGCCCCCGTTTCGAAACACTAGAGGGTGTTTTGATACACCCTGCCCAGAAATAGCAGCAAATGATGGTTTTTCATCATTTAGCACACTCAAACATACCTCAAAGGCTCCCAAATCATACCAGCAAATCATCATACATATAAGGAGCATACTTGGGACATTCTAACACAAACATAGCATTAAACACAAATTCTCAATAGTCTAGAGGCATGCTTCCTAATCACAAAACCAAAATAAGCAATCCAACCTCAAACCAAACAATTAGGGCCATTTACAACTCAAACAAGCTAACGCAAACATGCCACAACCTTAGGGAGTTCAACATATCTCCCAAATACAATCCTTGGTTACCCATTGCCATTATATCAAAACTAAAGTGTGTGAAAACATCACCATACATGAGCTTGGACTTCCTTGGATGAACTTAACTTCCTTGATGCTCGAAAACACCTCAATTATCTGCATTTTTGGTAAAAGAGAGCGTAAGCACAAATGCTTAGTGAGGCGTGCTCTAAAGAAAACCAACACAATAATGCATACCTTGAAAACACTTTCTCAAAAGCTTTTAAATCACATGCTCATTCTATCTCATGCTTGATAACCTTTCAAAGCAATTTCTCATTGAAAACACATGTACCTTCATTCTATCTCATGCATTTAAACCAATGCAAAACTCATGGAAAAGCCATACTCATGCTTGTAACACCAAAGCATTTCTAACACAAATCTCATATGCATTTCTCATAGCATAAATCATTTCTTCAAAGGTACATGTGAATCAAAAATCATTACATAATTTATATTTGCATTTCACATCTCTTTATTACTCGGATATGCGGACATCTCACTAGACACTTCCGGTGGCATCTCTCATCATCGTACTCACTCGTCTAGCAACATAGTTTCCGGTAGAATCTCACATCACCGTACTCACATGGCGGAATCTCTCATCGCCACAAAGCTTGGGTATTTCACCAAGTCCTACCCGATGGAATGCCCATCATCGGTTCTCTCCCTTTGGCTTAACCAAAGAGCACGTACGAATTTTTAGTTTATAGTGCATTCTCATCCTAATGATTGAACAATTATATCCGGTAAGTATCTCAACATCTATGCCAATATATTATGTTAAAACATCATCTCACCTACTGTTTTTCATGCATTAATTCTCAACCATTCTCATCTCATTTCAAAACCATAACATTTGCTTTGCTTTAACATAAAAGCTCAAATCTCAACTATGCAACATATTACTTTATGAAATCATTTCAACCATCATCCCATGCTATAATTCATGCATAAAAATAGTAGGAATTTATCAATCTAAAACCATGAGCATGTAAAAGCATTTTAGGGGCAATCACCACATTCAAGGGAGCATCTAGCCAATACTTACTTCCGGACTTAGGAAGGTGTTTCAAACCTTTCCTAAATCCCAAAACCTTGATTCTTTGTCTCTCAAGGACTTCTAAAACCATACGCACTCACCGATTACGTTTCGCTTGCTCACCGAAACACAATCTAAGCTTCCAGATCAACTCCAAAGGTGTTCGAAGATGTCTCCCCTGTTTTAAACACATAAGAGCAGAGGATTAATGCATCAACAAGCATTGAAATCATCAGCAACACACCTAAACTCGCTGCTCTACATAAGCACCACATTTCGGCTACCAAACACTACCAAAATCACCTCCAAACTCTTCCAAAACCAAACCCAGGCAAGATCCATCACTTCTAATCATTTCTAAACATCAATTAACATTAAAAACTAACACAACCACGTCCTTATACCTCCAGCTATAACAGAGCACCAAAATCACCCCAAAAACCATCATTCTAACAAGCAAAACTTAGGAAAACAAACCTATTCAGGATTTGATTGATAAAACCTCATTTGTAACATCAATTAATATCCAAAATACATTAGAAAATCATCTCAAAACAGAGCCCAATCAATCACCACGAAAATCTTCAAGAACTCTTCCAAAATCTTGAGTTTTAAGACAATTTCTTGTTTCTAACATTAAAACCACTTAAAAAACATTAATAAAGGATTGATAACTTGAGAATTTCAGTAAAGAACTGATCATTAGAGGAGAAGGACGAAGCTTACCTCTAATGGATGATTTCTCCTTGATTTGGGCAAGTTTCCTTGAAAATTCAATGTAGAAATCAAGTGGATTTGATGAGGAATTGATTAAGAATCAAAGAGAGATTGAAATCTCATCAAATGAAGTGAAAATCAAAGTGTATTTGCTGGAGAAAAAGTGTTTGGTTGAAAGGAATTTGAGAGAAAATAAAATGAGGGAAAATTTGTGAAAAGTAGTTATGAAAAGTCAAAGGTGGTTTTCTAATTTAATCACCTTCATTTTCTATAATTAAAACATTAATTAAATCATCCAAATTAAGGAAAAATCTGATGAAAACATTTTGGAAAAATTAGCTCCTTAAAGATTCAAAGTTTCAATCCTTTACAAAACAGTCACTACTTAACTTGGCAAAAACTACGATTTGGTCACTACACCGAAATGTAGTATTTCCAAACCTTATTTTGTAAAATTGATTCCACCATTGCCTTTCTTATATTAAATAAGGATTTTTAGATATTTTTCTATATTTTTAAAGTATCCCAAACTAGGTGTTCCCTAAAACTCCATTTTAGATTCGAACCGATTTTCAGACCGATCCGGTTCAGACTCTAAACATCTAGGCCCAATTTTGGGGTGTTACAAGGTGTTTACCCCCAGTGTAAAACAGTGGAATGTGATGTCGCGATGAGTATATTAACACATGTGGATCTTGATATCGGATAGATTGATCGATCAATAGGATGTGAAGTGCACTATAATTACAAAATTCGTGCGTGAGATAAATTCTTCGGTTTCACAATAGGGGTTGTGCTATTGTGATGCGAGTGGTAGGGGTTGTGCTATTACCAACGAGAGGTGATCCAAGTGTCCGCTTCAAGCTCAAGTATGGCTTTGTTTAGATAATAGTGTGTGTGGCAAAGGGGTTAGACCTTGTTTATGTATTGAGGAGTGTTTTGTAACTCTTTGTGTTGAGAGTATGGTTGTTATGCCTTGGTTGGCTTGTTTTTACCTTGAGTTAAATGGTTTTGGTTTTAAGCCTTGTTTTGCTTAGTTCTTGAATCTTGAGGTATCTTGTCTTAATCGTTTGTTAATCTTGGTTAAGTCCTCTTGCTTGTATGTATGTTTGGTTGTTTGATCTTGGCGGTTGTATGCTCATTGTTTTGTTTCCTTGTTGGTTGTAATGACTGGAACCAAGGGAAATAACCATAGAGATGTTTGGCCTACAGATTTTCTGTTTCTATAGTAAGGTGTTTCGAAACAGGCTCGAAGGTTTCGGAATGGCTCTTGTTTTGTTCTTGGTATTTTGGAACGAGTATCGAAACGGGCTTTGCAGGGCCAAAACGAGTCCAGGCCATTTCAGAATGAAAGCTCTCTGTGCAGACCTATTCCGATACGATCGAGGGTGTTCCGAAATGGGAGTCGTTGGAAGTTAGTTAGGAGCATCTTTAAAGTTATTTTTCTTATGTTTTGGTTCAAGCTTGATATGTAATCAATTGTGGTTGATTGTGGGCTTGTTTTGTGTTGCATTTCAACATGGAAGCATGAAATGAAACTAATTTTAAAGTGATCACCTTAATTTCATCTTAGGCCCCTGTTTTATGCTAGTTTTGCATTTTGGTCCCTGGTTGCTCGGTTGATCGTTCGGTGCTCGTTTTGTCGTGTTTTCTTCCGTTGTGTGTTCTCAAATATAGGGTTTAATACGAGCATCTAGAAAAGATATAAATCAACACGTTTAGGGTTGCTAATCGGAGAGAAATCTTCGGATCTTTTTCCGGTTAATCTCGTGTGATCCGCTCGATACGGTCTGGTGGCTAGGCCGGGTCGAGGGGGTTACAGTAAGTACCTAAAGTATTTTTTTAGTCAAAATAAGTACCTAAAGTATATTTTTTCGTTAAAATAGACACATAATGTATTTTTTAATTAGGGTAATTATTCTATACACAGGGGCTTGCATAAACCTTTTTACACAAGTGTCTTAGTTTTATGGGTTGGGGACTCCGTTTAGGGGTTTAAGTGTAGTAGTTTTGAATCAGGGGTTGTTGATAGAATTTTGGGTTTATGGTTAAATTTTAGGGTTTGTAGGTTAAAACCTAAATTCATACTCATATTAGCTTAAACCCTAACCTAAACCTTAAATACTAACCCTAAATCCTAAATTCTAACCATGAACCCTAAATTCTAAGCCCTTACACTAAAACCAATAAACTCTAAAATAAAACCCTAAACCTTATAACTGAGTGGCTTGTGGAAACAAAAAGTTTCCACCGCCAGTGTATAAGATAATAATCCTTTTAAGTAATGTCACATCACAATTTTTAGGAACATGTATAAAAAATATGTATACTTTAAGTACCTATTTTGACCTAAAATACTTTATATATCTATTTTAACCAAAAAATATACTTTAGATACTTTCTTTGATGAAAAAATACTTTAGGTACCTATTTTGACCAAAAATTATATTTTAGGTACCTAATTTAACCAAAAAGTATACTTTAAGTACTTATTTTGACCAAAAAATACTTTAGGTATCAAAATGAAAAAGTTGGTATACTTTAGGTACTAATATGATATATAAGCCTAAAAAAATAAATGGTTAATTACCCCGTTGGTACATGGATTATAATGCATTCTCAGTTTCATATATTGTGAAACCGATATTTTAATTTTGATATAACTAAAGAACCTAAGGACTAAATTGAAAATGTGAAAACGAATTTTTAAGTCCTCAAACCTCTCTATATGTTTTAAACAATATGCCTAAGTTAAAAACTAATTTTATCAAATATTTTCTAAGTGTTCTTAAAGCCAAAACAGTGATTTTCGAGTCACCGTTTCGAAATGGCATTAGGTGTTTCGAAACAGTTTTGAAACTGTGAACATGTGTTTCGAAACGGGTATCGAAACGATTTCAACACTGCCAACCCGTGTTTCGAAACAAGTTTCGAAACGACTTAAGAACATTGAGACACCGTATCGAAACGACATCCAGTGTTTCGAAACGGCTTTAAAACTGATTTGAAAAATATGACCGTTGAATGTTTTTAACTGATTTTTAACAAATCGTTAAGGCGTATCGAAACGATCTCAAGTTGTTTCGATACGATCCTTGACAGTGGCAAAATGTTTCGAAACAAGTTTCGAAACGGCTCTTGGCGTATCAAAACAAGTTTAACCATTTTCATACGGGCTCTTTAATGCACCACAACAGCTCTTTCTATTTTGGTCTGTTTTGAAACAGGGTCGGGTGTTTCGAAACGGTTGGTTGCAGACTGCATTTATGGAGGGAAGATAACACCCCCAACGGCTCTATTGATGAATGCAACAACCACAACGGCTAGAATTCAATGAGAATGTATAAAAGGGACCTCTAAAAGCTTCAGCAACAACTATTGATCCAAAAGCAAACATCCAAACATCAAATCCAAGTATTTGTGCCTAAATCCCATTATTGTCTTGTAACCCCAATTGTATTTTTCATTCTTATCATTTCAATTGGGTTGAGTGCTTGTAATTGGCCTATATTGTGTATTGAGAGATACTTGTTTTAGTCAACAACTTCTTTGTTTCAATTGTGTGAGGCAAGGTCAAATTTTGGGTAGAAAATTTGACCGAAAATTGTAAGGGTTACCTCCTTAGCCTAGAAAAGGGGAAGAGCAATTAGTGGAATTGTTGCAAATCCTTAGTGAAGCTAAGGTAGTGGATGTAGAGTTCATTTGGAACTTGAACCACTCTAAAATTCCTTGTCTACCATTTTTATTTGCAAATTCCACCACCAAGAACTTTAAAAATCCAATTCACCCCCTCTTGGTTTATTTCGATCATTCGATCCACTCAACAATTGGTATCAGAGCCTACCTCTTTGAGGATTAACAACCACAAGGGAGTTCCTAGGAAGAGTGTGATCATCCAAAAATTAAGAGATGACATCTACCTCCAGTTAGAGCATGTATGAGTCTCAATCCACTACAAAACCACCTTTCTTCAATGGCGAAAACTATCCATTTTGTAAGAATCGGATGCGCCTCTTCATCAAGTCCAACGATTACTTGGTTTGGGATGTCATTGAAGATGGCCCCTACATTCCATTGAAGCAAGATAGTGAAGGGAAGATGGTTTTGATGAAAAAGATGGAGATGAGTGAAGAAGAGAGGAAGAAGATACAAATAAATTACAAAGCTCTTCACATGCTCTTCTATTCTTTCGGTCCAGACATCTACTCCAAAGTCTCATCCATTGAGAGTGGCAAAGAAGTGTGGGATACTCTTGAGACCACCTATGAGGGAACCAATGATGTCAAGGAAACTAAGATTGGAATCTTAGTTTATGAGAATTTCAAGATGGAGCCCGATGAGACGGTGTCCAAGATGTTTGATCGCTTCTCAACCATAGTCAATGGGCTCAAAGGATTCGGAGAGACTATATCGGAAGACAAGCTTGTCCGAAAGCTACTCTATTCACTTCCCGAATCTTGGAATGGGAAGAGAACCACCATCATAGAAGCCAAAAATTTGAAGACTTTAAAGCTTGATGAGCTAATGGGTTCTCTCCTTACTCATGAGATTATGAAGCAAGGAAGGGAGGAAGAGAAGAAGAAGGAAGAGAAGAGAGTAGAAAAGCTAGAGGTGGAAAAGAAGAAGAAGATGGGAATAGCTCTCAAAGCTTCATTACTTGAGGAGAGCTCTTCTAGTGAGGAGGATGAGCTAGAAGAATTGGCTATGATAGCCAAACGATTCTCACGCTTTATGAGGTCCAACCGGGGAAGAAAAATTCAAAGAAAGATGGACTTCAAAGGTAAAAACAAAGAAGAAGCATGGGATCAAATCATTTGCTTCGAGTGCAATAAACCTGGCCACATACGTTCGGAGTGCCATCAACTCAAGAAGAAGGGCTTTGAGAAGAAGAAGAAGCTCAAAGCCAAGCTTGCTACTTGGAGTGATGAGGAGTCATCCGAGGATGACGAACAAGAAGTGGCCAACTTTTGCCTCATGGCACTTGAGGAAGATTCCTCCATGGTAACCTCTAACTCATCATCTTTAGATTTTACATATGATGAGTTGCAAGAGGTCTATGATGAATTAGTTGAGAAATACAAGGAGTCGGTCATTAGGAATAAGAAAAATATTTCGGAACTAAATGATAAAAATGACTCACTTTCTCAAGCTAATTTAAAATTTGAGAAAAAGATATTAGGGTTGAAAGATGAACAAAATTTCTTCCAATATGAAAATTTTGACCTTAATAATCTTCTTTCTCAATGTAATAGTGAACACCAAAATGTTGGTAGTGTGAAGCATGAAATAGGTGAATCTTCAAAAACAAACCAACCTAAGAAAAAGACTAATTACTACAAACAAGGTAGCTTTCCTAGACATAGTAGAACTAAAAGGATTAGAAGTGTATGGGCTCCTAAGGAACTTGTAAAATCTAATAACATTGTTGCTATGTCATCTTGGATTCCTAAGGGAACCAAGTTATTGGGAGCTAACACTTATGGACCCAAAATGATTTGGGTACCAAAAAAAAAGTTTAATATCTTTGTTTGTTGGGGGAGCATTGCTACAAGGCCAAAGCACAAAGTCAAAACTCATGGTACCTTGATAGTGGATGCTCGAGGCATATGACTGAAGACAAGAGTAGATTCCTGGATCTAAAGCCAAAAAGTGGAGGAGTGGTGACATTTGGTGACAACTCCAAAGGCCACATTAAAGATATAGGCTCCATAGGTAATCACTCTACTATTCTTATTGAAAATGTCTTGTATGTCGATGGTCTTAACCATAACTTGTTGAGCATAAGTCAATTGTGTGATAAAGGATTTAATGTTTTATTTTATAAAAATGGGTGCAAAATTGTTGACATTAAATTTGATAATATTATGCTCATAGGTCATCGCATAGGTAACATATACATGGTGCATCTAGATGACATACATACATCTCATGCATGTTTGGTAGCACAAAATGAAAATGATGCATGGTTGTGACATAGGAAACTAGGACATGCTAGCATTAGTGTTTTAGAAAAACTAGTTTCCCTTGATCTAGTTAGAGATTTACCCAAGATTAAGTTCTCAAACGATAAAATTTGTAATGCATGCTCTAAGGGTAAACAACATAAGTCTTCCTTTAAATCCATTAATGATGTTTCTACAAGTAGATAATTACAACTTCTCCATATGGATTTATTTGGGCCAATTAGGACTATGAGCTTGGGTGGTAAATCTTATGCATTTGTTCTTGTTGATGATTTTTCTAGATTTACTTGGGTTCTATTTTTAAGTACTAAAGATGAGGCTTTAGAAAAAATCATCACATTTCAAAACTAACCCAAAATGATCTTGAACTTAGAATTTCTCATATTAGAAGAGATCATGGAACTGAGTTTCAAAATTTAGGGTTTGAAGAGCTTTTGAATGAAAATGGTGTTAGCCACAATTTTTCGGCTCCTCGAACTCCTCAACAAAATGGGGTAGTTGAGAGGAAAAATAGAACTTTACAAGAAATGGCTAGAACCATGCTTTGTGAAAATAATTTACCTAAATATTTTTGGGCGGAAGCCAAAAACACCGCTTGCTATATTGTTAACCGAGTAATGATTAGGCAAATTTTAAAGAAAACACCTTATGAGATTTTAAAATCTAAAAAGCCTAACATTAGCTATTTTCATCCTTTTGGTTGCAAGTGTTTTGTTTTAAATAATGGAAAAGACAACTTAGGTAAATTTGATTCAAAAAGTAATGAAGCTATTTTTATAGGATACTCTTTAACCTCTAAAGTCTATCGAGTATTTAACAAGAGAACTTTAGTAGTAGAAGAATATATACATGTTGTATTCGATGATAACCTCCTTCCAAGGAAGGATTCTTGTGATGATGATGATGTAGGAATCATAAATGCCTTTGATGGAGGACAAACTTCAAAGGAGGATGAGATTCCAACAAAAGAAGAGGATACACAAGATCCACCTCTTGAAACCTTGAAGGACTTGGCTCTTGAGGAAAAGGAAGTGAGCTACCCAAGGGAGTTCAACTATGTCAAAGATGGTGAAATCTTGGGTGATCTATCCAAGGGGGTAACCACTCGATCTTCTCTTAGATTAATGAATCATGTTGCATTTATCTCATGCATAGAGCCTAAGAATATAAAAGAAGCATTGAAAGATGATTTTTGGATTATGGCTATGCAAGAAGAGTTAAATCAATTTAAGATAAGTAATGTTTGGACATTAGTTGATAGGCCTAGTAATCAGTCTACCATAGGAACTAAATGGGTCTTTAGGATCAAGCTAGATGAGAGTGGTAACATTGTGAGAAATAAGGCTAGACTAGTAGCACAAGGTTACACTCAAGAAGAGGGAATAGATTTTGATGAAACCTATGCACCCGTAGCTAGAATGGAAGCCATTAGGATGTTGCTTGCATATGCATGTTATCATGATTTCAGCTTTTTCAAATGGATGTTAAAAGCGCGTTTTTAAATGGTTTTATAAATGAGGAAGTGTATGTAAGACAACCACCGGGTTTTGAAGACTCAGAATTTCCAAATCATGTTTTCAAACTCACTAAAGCTCATTATGGTTTAAAACAAGCTCCTGGAGCTTGGTATGAAAGACTTTCAAACTTTTTAATTGAAAAAGATTTTGAAAAAGGTAAGGTGGACACTACACTTTTTATAAAAAGGTATAAAAATGACATCTTAGTAGTACAAATTTATGTTGATGACATTATTTTTGGTTCTACTAACGAATGTCATTGCAAAGAGTTTGCTAAGCTAATGCAAGGTGAATTCGAGATGAGCATGATGGGGGAGCTCTAATTCTTTTTGGGACTCCAAATCAAACAAAGGAAGGATGACACCTTCATCAATCAAGAAAAATACATCAAGGATATGCTCAAGAAGTTTGGATTGGAGAATGCAAAGCCTCAAGCCACACTTATGAGCTCATCTACAAAGCTTGACAAGGATGAAGGAGGTAAGTGTGTTGACTCTAAGCTTTACCGTTCTATGATTGGATCATTGCTTTACCTTATCGCAAGTAAACCAGATATCTTGTTTAGTGTTTGCTTGTGTGCTAGGTTTCAAGCTAGTCCTAGAGAGTCTCACCTTATAGCCGTTAAGAGAATCTTTAGGTACCTTAGAGATACTCCTTGTTTAGGTCTTTGGTACCCTAGAGACTCCACCTTCAACCTTCATGCTTATTCGGATGCGGATTATGGGGATGTAAAATTGATAGGAAGAGTACTTCGGGAACTTGTCAATTCCTAGGTGGTATGCCCATATCTTGGTTCTCTAAGAAACAAAATAGTGTAGCCTTATCTACCACCGAAGCCGAGTACATATCCTTAGGGAGTTGTTGTGCTCAAGTCCTTTGGACGAAGCAACAACTCTTAGATTATGGTATTAAAGTTAAAACCATACCCCTTAAATGTGATAACACTAGTGTCATATGTTTGACAAAAAATCCCATCCAACACTCTAGAACCAAACACATAGAAATAAGGCATCATTTCATTGGAGATCGTGTCTTTAAAGAAGATGTGGTTATAGAGTATGTTGACACCTTAAATCAATTAGCGGACATCTTTACAAAACCTTTAGACAAAGAGCGTTTTTGGTCCCTTAGGAGAGAGTTAGGTCTAACTAGCCTATCTTGACCTTTTAGGACCTCTTTTGTGCTTAAAATTGCTTGATCTTGTGAAATGCCATGTTTATGTGTTTTTACTCCTAATTTCATCCATGCCTATAGCTAGGGGGAGTATGTTTATGTTTGCATATGTTTTTCATGCTCATTCATGTCATTCATGCAAGATAGGCCTTAGAAAATTTCATTTTTCTGCACTTTTAGAGCCTCATATGCACTTCCAGGCCCAGGTTTATCGAAACGTGTCCACCTATTTCGATACGGATGCTTTAAATTTCTATCTGAGAGAAGGGTGTTTTGAAACGCCTTACAAGGGTTTTGAAACATTTTTGCTACTACCAAGGGGTGTATCGAAACAAGTTTCGATACGAGTCAATGGGGATTCGATACGGTCAAACCCATATCGAAACGGTCAGCTAGAGTTGAAAAGTCGGTCAACCTTTCGTGCCTGCTTTAAAGGGGCTTTTAATGTTAAAGTTTAACTTTAATTAAAACTCTCCTCAAACCCTAAAAACCCTAAAACATTTTTTCCCTATAAAAACCCTCTAAACCTCATTGTTTTTCATCAAATCTTGAGGGCTTTTACTCTTAAACACAAGTCTAAGCAAGCATCAACAATCTTGTGCAAGGATTTTCATCTATTCATCCAAAATCCCAATTTAAGGTATATTTTCATCTTTTTTCTTTTTCCTTAAATTTATATTCAAATCTTAGGTTAGAAAATTTTAATTTTGTATAGTTTATGTGTTTTGATACTTGGATTTTTCAAATGTTGTAAAAAAATTCAAAATCTTCAATTTTTTGATTCGAATATATGAGTTTTCATTCATATTTTCTTTACTGTTTTTTTAAATTGTTTTCCTCTTAACTTTTTTTGTCTCTTTGCTTTTAAAACCTAAGTGGGATTTACCATTGGATTGAATTAAGAAATCTCATGCATACACTTAAACTTGCTTTTAAAATTGCTTGCTTTATGTTTTTAGGATGTCTACGGAGAACGTTAACAAAAAGCGTAAGACCGGTCAAACAAGTGAATCGAGTATTCGTCCTAATCTCACCCAGCTATTTCAAAAAACTCTTCGGACTCCAGAGATGCGGGATCGTTTGAATTATGTCAAGGAGTTTGAAGTACGTCGTGAGCGTGTTGTTGACCTCACGTTTCTTGACTCTGAGCGCTTTCTCTTTCGTTACCTTCCGCGTTTAAGAGAATGGGGATTCCTTGGTTTGATGAGTATCCCGGATATTTGCTACAAGCACATGGTCCTTCTCTTTTACTCAAATGCCCAATTTATCAATAATGAAGACAACTCCGAAGTTGTTGGCCTTGAGTCTTCTATCTTGGGAAAGAGAATTGTCATTGACATCCCTTACTTAGAGACTACTTTTGGTCTTAAGGACGAAGGAATCGAGAATGAGAGTCACTTTGGTTCTCACACCGGTTCGGTGCTTACCTTGGATGCTCACGATAGGTTCCTCCACTTGATAGTCTCGTGGTTTCTTCGCCCCTCCGGAGGTAAATTTTCTCACATTCGTCAAGTTGATTATTTTTGGCTTGAATGTTTTCGTCGTGGTGAGCGCCCTAATCTTGTTAAGATCATGTTTGCCGAGATTGTCAATAATGCTAAGCTCCATGACACCGATGCACTCAAATCTTTCACTTATGGGACTGTTTTAAGTTACATCTTTGGAAAGCTTAATCTTGATTGCACCTATGACTCACCGGAACCCCGCAAGCAAAAACTTGGTGCATCTTCTCTCTGAAGGTCCGGCTTTCGATATATCAACAATGGGCAATGGGAACGTGTTGATAGGGAAGCACCTCCACCTCAAGTTGAACCTGAACCACAAGCTCCAGTTGCGAACAATGAAGCTCTCACGGCTTTTCTTACCGAGCGGTTCAACACTTTGGACACTAACATGTCTAGAGGTTTTGATGCTACCAATACACGCTTGCAATCCGTAGAGGATCGTCTCCTTGCAAATGAGAATCGACTCACATCCATTGAGAATCAACACACGGCTATGGACATGTCCTTCTCCACCTTTTATGGCCAATGGATGGATTTTTGTCGTTCTCAAGCCAAGAACGATGATGATTCCATGGATGATGACGGTGACGACGACGAGGCTTAGGATTCTAATGTCATCTCATATTAGCTATGCATATTAGGTTTAAGTTTGCATCTTTATTTCTTATGTTTTATGAACCTATGCTTTGATTATATTTGGGTTTATGCTTTGAACTTATTGTTTAAGATTTATGTTTTGGATATTTGAATTTTATGAATTAGTATTATGTTGCTTATTGATTATTGCTTTTAACCCTATCTCTTCTCTATGAGCCTTGTTTATTATTTTTGATTTAACAAAAAGGGGGAGAAGTAATCTAAGAGCCAAAATTCGTTTTAAATGTTTAAAGTGTTTTTAAGTTTTAAACCTTGAATTTAAATCCTTAAATCCTTTTTAAAACTTTAAAAACCTATCTTAAATTGAGGGGGGTTAGAATGTATTCAAAATTTTCAAAACTCTTAAAAATTCTAACTTTGGTTTTGTTATATCAAAAAGTGGGAGATTGTGAAACCTATATTTTAATTTTCATATAACTAAAGAACCTAAGGACTAAATTGAAAATGTGAAAACGAATTTTTAAGTCCTCAAACCTCTCTATATGTTTTAAACAATATGCCTAAGTTAAAATCTAATTTTATCAAATATTTTCTAAGTGTTCTTAAAGCCAAAACAGTGATTTTCGAGTCACCGTTTCGAAACGGCCTTAGGCGTTTCGAAATAGTTTTGAAACTGTGAACATGTGTTTCAAAATGGGTATCGAAACGATTTCAACACTGCCAACCCGTGTTTTGAAACAAGTTTCAAAACGGCTTAAGAACATTGAGACACCGTATCGAAACGACATCCAGTGTTTCGAAACGGCTTTAAAACTGATTTGAAAAATATGATCGTTGAATGTTTTTAACTGATTTTTAACAAATCGTTAAGGCGTATCGAAACGATCTCAAGCCGTTTCGATACGATCCTTGACAGTGGCAAAATGTTTCGAAACAAGTTTCGAAATGGCTCTTGGCGTATCGAAACAAGTCTAACCGTTTCGATACGGGCTCTTTAATGCACCCCAACGGCTCTTTCTATTTTGGTCTGTTTTGAAACAGGGTCGGGCGTTTCGAAACGATTGGTTGCAGACTGCATTTATGGAGGGAAGATAACACCCCCAACGGCTCTATTGATGAATGCAACAACCACAACGGCTAGAATTCAATGAGAAGGTATAAAGGGGACCTCTAAAAGCTTCAACAACAACTATTGATCCAAAAGCAAACATCCAAACATCAAATCCAAGCATTTATGCCTAAATCCCATTATTGTCTTGTAACCCCAATTGTATTTTTCATTCTTATCATTTCAATTGGGTTGAGTGCTTGTAATTGGGCTATATTGTGTATTGAGAGATACTTGTTTTAGCCAACAACTTCTTTGTTTCAATTGTGTAAGGATTGGGTCAAATTTTGGGTAGAAAATTTGACCAAAAATTGTAAGGGTTACCTCCTTAGCCTAGAAAAGGAGAAGAGCAATTAGTGGAATTGTTGCAAATCCTTAGTGAAGCTAAGGTAGTGGATGTAGAGTTCATTTGGAACTTGAACCACTCTAAAATTCCTTGTCTACCTTTTTTATTTGCAAATTCCACCACCAAGAACTTTAAAAATCCAATTCACCCCCTCTTGGTATATTTCGATCATTCGATCCACTCAACATATATAATGTTTTAAAATTCTTAATTTCATACATGAAGTTTTTCGACGTTAACGAGTTCACCCACTTCTGTGACGGAATCTAACGTGAACCCTTTGACCTAGTAAAAAATTTCCATGTGGCATTTATTTTATTTTTTGTTAACGTAAGGTGGTTGTGGACGTGGTATGATCAATTTCTGGAAAATATGATTGTTCATATTTTCTTTGAGAAAGAGAACGTTTAAGAAATGATAAAACCTAAAGAAAGAAAATTTTGAAAATTAAATTAGAAAGAGAAAAAAACAGTAGTATAAAAATATTGTATCACATGAAAATATAAAATTTTGAAATAAATATAACCAATATGGTGCCATGTGTCAACTAGTAATTGACTTGAATATTTTTATAATTTTTTTGAAATAATTATATATATATATATTAAAAATAAACTAAAGGGTTAAATTAAAAAATTTATAAAATATTGAGGGCTAATCTTGTTATTAATCCTTAAGTAAATAATTTTTAAAAAAAATTAAAATAAATGTCACATGTCAATTTGTGACTGACTAAGGGGTTCACGTCAGATTTCGTCACGGAAATGGGTAAACTCGTTAACGGCAAAAAACTTTATGTATGAGACTGAGAATTTTAAAATATTATGTATGAAACTAAAAATTCGGTATAGTTTATGTACCAGAAGGGTAATTAACCTAAAAATAAACTAACTTAGATAAAAGGAGTTAATTGCACATTAGGTATACTAATTTTATTTTTTCATTTTAGTCCCGAACTTGAATGGCATTCTCTTTAGTTTTTCCAGTTACTTGCATTCTTCAGCTTTAACCAGTTACTATACCGAATTGTTGATCAATTTCAATGTCATCTTTCACCTTTTTTGTTGAATTTGCAGCGTATCGTGTATATGCTGCAAGAAAGAATGCCTCCAGTTGAGGGGAGATGACTCCTCCATCTCTAAGACATGGACGAGACAATCTTAGAAGAAATTTTGCCATGCTTCATCAAATTTCTGTCGCCCAGTTTTTTGGGTTTATCTGCACAGAGGGATGCGGGGGATTTTTTAAAATGCATTTGCCCTATTTAGCCGTGGAATTGTTTGATCTGTAAAATATCAAGAGAAAATGAGTGAACAGAGTTAATGTGAAATAAAAGTCTTTCCATTACATTTTGAACTAATTTGTACTTTTTTTCTGGGATAATTCCTGTTTATCTAAATTCACTATCCTTGCAAGGAATTTGAATATCTAAATTTTTTATGATTTGCATTTTTAATTATCGCTTAATATAATTTTGGTTTGGAAGAAAGATTCGATGAATGTAGATGGTTGGTGGTGTATCCAAATATTCAGTTGATATTAGTATATAAATTGGATGCGGATTCGGATAATAACCGGTTTAGTACAGAAAGCATCCTCATTCATCAATAGAATTGGAACGGTGAAGAGAGTTGCATCACACAAGTCTTGCTCTATGATTGTCGGTTTCATCTTTATTCATACTGTGAAACCGATAAACTAATTTTGATATAACTAAAGAATTTAAGGACTAATTTGAAAAAGATAAAACAAATTTTTTAAGTCCTCAAACCTTTCTATATATTTAAAAGGAAATGGTTAAGTTAAAAACTCAAGTTGTCAAAACTTTTCTAAGTGTTTTTGAAGCCAAAACAGTGATTTTCGAGTCACCGTTCCGGAACGGCCTTTGGGCGTTCCGGAACACTTTTGAAACTGTGAGCCTTTGTTTCAGAACGGGTTTCGAAACAGGTGAAGAACATCGGAACGGTTTGACCCGTTCCAATACGGTAGTATCGAAACGACTTCAAACGTTTCGAAACGGCATTCAAACTTGGTTTTAAAAATATGCCCGTTGAAGTTTTTAACTGTTTTTATACCTATCGTTAAGGCGTATCGAAACGCTTCCAAGCCGTTTCGATACGGGCCTTGACAGTGGCTAAGTGTTTCGAAACAAGTTTCGAAACGGCACTTAGCGTATCGAAACGATCGTACCCGTTTCGGTACGGTCTATTTAATACACCCCAACGGCTCTTTCTCTTTTGGTTTGTTTCGAAATAGGATCGGGCGTTTCGAAACGGGTGGTTGCAGACTGCATTTATGGAAGGAAGATAACATCCCAACGGCTCTATTGATGAATGCAACAACCCCAACGGCTCTATTGATGAATGCAACAACCCCAACGGCTAGAATTCAATGAGAAGGTATAAAGTGGACCTCTAAGAGCTTCAGCAACAACTATTGATCTAAAAGAACATCCAAACATCAAAGCCAAGCATTTGTGCCAAAATCCTATTATTTCTTGTAAACCCCAATTGTGAAGTTGTAATTTTCATTCTTATCTATTCATTTGGGTTGAGTGCTTGTAATTGGGCTACATTTTGTATTGAGAGATACTTGTTTTAGCCTTCATCATCTTTGTTTTGTTGTGTGAGAATTGGGTCAAATTTTGGGTAGAAAATTTGACCGATTTTGTAACGGTTACCTCTTTAGCCTAGAAAAGGGGAAGAACAATTAGTGGATTGTTGGAAAATCCTTAGTGAAGCTAAGGTAGTGGATGTAGAGTTCGATTGGAACTTGAACCACTCTAAATTCTCTTGTCCATTAATTTTAATTTTCCACTCCACCACCAAAAGTTCAAAAAATCCAATTCACCCCTATCTTGGCTTATATCATATCATTGATCCACTCAGCAATTGGTATCAGAGCCTACCTCTTTGAAGGATTAACAACCACAAGAGGAGTTCCTAGGAAGAGTGTGATCATCCAAAAATCAAGCCATGGCATCTACCTCCAGGTCAAGCATGTACGAGTCTCAATCAACCACAAAACTGCCATTCTTCAACGGTGATAACTATCCATTTTGGAAGAACCGGATGCACCTCTTCATCAAATCCAACAATTATCTAGTATGGGATGTCATTGAAGATGGTCCCTATATTCCATTGAAGAGAGACGATGAAGGAAGATTTTTTATAAAGAAGAAGATTGAGATGAGTGAAGAAGAGAGAAAGAATATCCAAATCAATGATAAAGCTCTTCACATGCTATTTTGCTCTTTCGGTCCCAACATCTACTCCAAAGTCTCCTCCATTGAAAGTGCCATGGAAGTGTGGGATACACTAGAGACCACTTATGAAGGAACTAGTGATGTGAAGGAGACCAAGATTGGAATTCTCAATCTTAGCTATGAGAATTTCAAAATGGAGCCCGACGAAACCGTGTCCAAGATGTTCGATCGCTTCTCAATAATCGTCAACGGGCTTAAGGGTTTTGGAGAGATAATTCTGGAAGACAAACTAGTGCGGAAGCTACAATACTCACTTCCCGAATCTTGGGATGGGAAGAGAACCGCCATCATTGAGGCCAAAAACTTGAAGACACTTAAACTTGATGAGCTAGTGGGTTCTCTCCTTATTCATGAGATAATGAAGCAAGGAAGGGAAGATGAAAAGAAAAAGGAATAGAGAAGAGTGGAGAAGCTAGAAGTAGAAAAGAAGAAGAAGATAGGTGTGTCTACATGAGGAGAGCACTTCTAGTGATGAGGATGACCTAGAAGAATTGACTATGATAGCCAAAAGGTTCTCACGATTCATGAGGTCTAACCGAGGAAGGAAGATTCAAAGAAAAATGGACTTCAAGGGCAAAAACAAAAAAGAAGAGAGGGATCAAATCATTTGCTACCTGGTCACATTCGTTCGAAGTGCCCTCAACTCAAGAAGAAGGGCTTTGAGAAGAAAAAGAAGGTCAAAGCCAAGCTTGCTACTTGGAGTAACGAGGAGTCATCCGAGGATGACGAACACGAAGTGGCCAACCTTTTCCTCATGGCACTTGAGGAGGATTCCTCCATGGTAACCTCTAACTCATCATCTTTTGACTTTACATTTGATGAATTGCATGATGCGTATGATGAGTTGCAAGAGGTTTATGATGAGTTAGTTGAGAAGTACAAAGAGTCGGTCATCAGAAATAAAAAGATCATTTCAGAATTAAATGATAAAAATGACTCACTTTCTCAAGCTAACTTAAAATTTGAGAAAAAGATTTTTGGTTTAAAAGATGAACTTAAATTCTTCCAAGATGAAAATGTAGACCTAAATAATCTTCTTTCTCAATGCAATAGTGAACACCAAAAGGTGTTAAATGAGCTTAATGAACTTAAGAAATCTTTTAATAGTGTTGGTAACATGAAAAACGAGATAGGTGAACATCTAGATCAAACCAACCTAAAAGAAAGAAAAACAACTACAAACAAAGTGGCTTCCCTAGATATAATAAAACTAAGAAAATTAGAAGTGTATGGGTTCCTAAGGAACTTGTCAAGTCTAATAATATTGTTGCTATGTCACCTTGGATTCCTAAGGGAACCAAGCTTTTGGGAGCTAACACTCGTGGACCCAAAATGATTTGGGTACTGTGAAACGAAAATTGATTTTGATATAACATATAAACTTAAGGACCAATTTGCAAAACAATAAATTTTTAAGTATTCTTTAAAGTCTCACAATTGACAAGTATTTTAAACAAAATAATATCTCAAGACAAACTCTTAAATATATGAAAATTGTCTAAGTCTTTTCCTATGATTTTAAAGCCAAAACTATGCAAAAATGCCCAGGCGTATCGATACTGGCTTTTGCCACTGGAATTTTAATGGCTAAGTCTTTTCCTATGATTTTCAAGTCAACCCTTAGGCGTATCGATACTGGCTTTTGCCACTGGAATTTTAATGGCTAAGTCTTTTCCTATGATTTTCAAGTCAAACTATACAAAAACGCCCAGGTGTATCGATACCCTTAGGCGTATCGATACGAGCTTTTGCCACTGGAATTTTAATGGACTTAGCATACCGATACGGTGTTACCCCGTATCGATACGATATTCATCTAGGCAACTCTTTTAATGAAATTGTACCGATACGCTTTGCAACCGTATCGATACGATAAGCTTATCTTTGAAAAATCTTTGCATTTAATTTTTCGACCGTTACTTGTCAGTTGGTTGGTTTCCCAATTTTTAGAAGACCGTTATACCGTACCGATACGCTTGGTATGCGTATCGATACGCTCTTTATGAAAACCAAACTTGGGATTCCAATGAGCAAACACCATATCGATACGGCCATTCGTACCGATACGCCCTTTAAAACCGTACCTGTACGCCTTCTATGCGTATCGATACGCTCTGTTTTTCAGTCACAACGGCTCTTTCCTCTTTGATGCAGGTATCGATACGCCTTCTTCGAGTACCGATACGGTAGGATGCAGTGCTGCATTTACTGCGGGAAAAATGCTCCCAACGGCTCTATTCATGCTCTCAACTGCCCAAACGGCTAAAATTCAATGCAAGGGTATAAAAACAAGCTTCAATTGACCAAGCAACAACTATTGAACCCACAAGCAACATCAAATCAAAAAATCCAAACCCTAGTGCTCTTCATAGTCAAATTCTTGTACCCAACTCTTGTGATCTTATTGTAATCTTGTATTGTGAGTTTGGGGTGTTTGAAATTGTATTTGGGTAAACATTTATCCTTTGAGAGGAACTTTGAGAGTTTACCAAATTTATCTCTTTGTAAAAGTGTGTGGATTAAGCTTTGGGTAGAAAGCTTAATCAATTTGTAAGGTTACCTCCTCATCCAAGAAAAGGGGAAGAATTCATGTAGTGAATTGGTTGAAAATCCTTAGTGGGAACTAAGGTAGTGGATGTAGAGTTCATTTAGAGAACTTGAACCACTCTAACCACTTGTGTCACTTTTATTTTTCACTCTTACCTCCTACCAAAATTTTAATTGCCAATTCACCCCCTCTTGGCCATTTGCAATTGTGTGATCAACTCAACTATTGGTATCAGAGCTACACTCATTGGAAGGATTACAACCCTCTTGAGTTGATTCTAGGAGAGTTTGATCAACAAATAGTCAAGCAATGGCATCCACCTCCAACTCCAACCTCTACGAGTCCCAATCTACCACCAAGCCACCATTCTTCAATGAGGATAACTATCATATTGGAAGAATAGGATGAGGCTCTTCATCAAGTCCACCGACTACATGGTGTGGGATGTGGTTGAAGAACGTCCATACATTCCCATGAAGAGAGATAGTGAAGCAAGACTTGTCCCAAAAGTAAAAGCCAAAATGACGAAAGATGAACAAAGAAGGATGCAAGTGAATGATAAAGCTCTTCATGTCATATTTTGTGCACTTGGTCCGGATATCTACTCCAAGGTGTCTTCGATCGAAAATGCAAAGGAGGTTTGGGACACCCTCGAGACAACATATGAGGGAACTAGTGATGTCAAGGAAACAAATATTGGGCTACTCAATCTAAGCTACGAAAATTTCAAGATGGATCCTGATGAGAGTGTTTCCAAGATGTTTGATCGATTCTCGGTCATTGTCAACGGATTGAAGGGTTTCTGTGAGATCATCCCCGAAGACAAACTAGTGAGGAAATTGTTGTACTCTCTTCCGGAGTCATGAGATAGCAAGAGAACGACTATTATTGAAGCTCGAGATTTGAAGACTCTCAAGCTTGATGCTCTTGTTGGATCTCTACTCATTCATGAGATCATGAGGAAGGGAAGAGAAGAAGAAAAGAAAATGGTTGAGAAGAAGGATGTTGAGAAGAAGAAGAAGGTTGGAATCGCTCTTAAAGCTTCATATCATGAAAGCGATTCAAGTGAAGATAAAGATGAGAAGATGGCCATGTTGGCCAAACGGTTCACTCGCTTCATGAAGTCCAATCATGGGAGAAAGTTCATTAGAAAAGGAGACTTCAAGAGCAAGAGTAAGGAAGAGGAGAAGGACCAAATCACTTGCTATGAATGCAAAAAGCTCGGCCACATACGTTCCGAATGTCCTCAATTGAAGAGGAAGAGCTTTGGGAAGAAGAACAAGCTCAAAGCTCAAGTAGCAACTTGGAGTGACGATGAGTCATGAAGTCCGCACCTCGCACTCCTCAACAAAATAGGGTAGTTGAGAGGAAAAATCGAACTTTAGAAGAAATGGCTAGAACCATGCTTTGTGAAAACAATGTACCTAAATATTTTTGGGCTGAAGCCACAAATACCGCTTGCTACGTTGTAAATCGAGTAATGATTAGGCCAATTTTAAAGAAAACACCTTATGAGATTTTAAAATCTAAGAAGCCTAACATTAGCTATTTTCATCCTTTTGGTTGCAAGTGTTTTGTTTTGAATAATGGTAAAGAAAACTTAGGTAAATTTGATGCTAAAAGTGATGAAGCTATTTTCTTAGGGTACTCTTTAAACTCTAAAGCCTATCGTGTATTTAATAAAAGAACTCTAGTAGTTGAAGAGTCTATACATGTTGTTTTCGATGATAACCTCCTTCCGAGGAAGGAATCTTGTGATGATGATGATGTAGGAATTCTTGATGCCATTGATGGGGGACAAACATCAAAGGTGGATGAGATTCCAACTAAAGATGAGGATACACAAGATCCACCTCTTGAAGCCTTGAAGGACTTGGCTCTTGAGGAGAAGAAGGTATCTTACCCAAGGGAGTTCAACTATGTCAAAGGTGGTGAAATCTTGGGTGATCCATCCAGGGGGTGACCACTAGATCCTCTCTTAAATTAATGAACCATGTTGCATTTCTTTCATGCATTGAGCCTAAAAATATTAAAGAAGCTTTAAAAGATGATTTTTGGATTTTGGCCATGCAAGAGGAATTAAATCAATTTGAGAGAAGTAAAGTTTGGACATTAGTTGAAAGGCCTAGTAATCAATCTACTATAGGAGTTAAATGGGTGTTTAGGAATAAATTAGATGAAAGTGGTAATATAGTGAGAAACAAGGCTAGGCTTGTTGCTCAAGGCTATACCCAAGAAGAGGGAATTGATTTCAAGCATTTTTAAACGGTTTTAGCATTTGCATGTTATAATGATTTCAAGCATTTTCAAATGGATGTGAAAAGTGCCTTTTTAAACGGTTTTATAAATGAAGAAGTGTATGTTGAACAACCACCGGGTTTTGAGGATTCAAAATTTCCAAACCATGTGTTTAAACTAAAAAAAGCTCTTTATGGTTTAAAACAAGCTCCTAAAGCTTGGTATGAGAGACTTTCAAATTTCTTAATTAAAAAGGTTTTGAAAAAGGAATGGTGGACACTACACTCTTCATAAAAAGATATAACAATGACATCTTAGTAGTACAAATCTATGTTGATGATATCATTTTTGGTTCTACTAATGTGTGTTATTGTAAAGAATTTTCTAAGCTAATGCAAGGTGAGTTTGAGATGAGCATGATGGGGGAGCTCTCATTCGTTTTGGGACTCCAAATCAAACAAAGGAAAAATGGCACCTTCATAAATCAAGCTAAGTACGTGAATGATGTGCTCAAAAAGTTCGGCTTGGAGAATGCAAAACCTCAAGCCACACCTATGAGCTCTTCCATAAAGCTTGACAAAGATGATGGAGGTAAGTGTGTTGATTCTAAGCTTTATAGATCCATGGTAGGTTCTTTGCTTTACCTTACCGCAAGTAGACCGGATATTATGTTTAGTGTTTGCTTGTGTGCTAGGTTTCAAGTTAGTCCTAGAGAATCACACTTAGTTGCCATTAAGAGAATTTTTAGATACCTTAGAGACACACCTACCTTTGGCCTTTGGTATCCTAAAGATTCCTCCTTTAGCCTTCATGCTTTTTCGGATGCGGATTATGGGGGTGTAAGATAGATAGGAAAAGTACTTCCGGGACATGCCAATTCTTAGGTAGTATGCTCGTATCTTGGTTCTCTAAGAAGCAAAATAGCATAGCCTTATCTACCACCGAGGCGGAGTACATATCCTTAGGGAGTTGTTGTGCTCAAGTCCTTTGGATGAAGCAACAACTCTTAGATTATGGTGTTGAAATAGAAACCATGCTGTGAAACCAATATTTTAATTTTGATATAACTAAAAACCTAAGGATTAAATTGAAAATGTCAAAACGAATTTTTAAGTCCTCAAACATCCCCATATGATTTTAAGATTATGCCAAAGTTAAAAACAAAGTTTTCAAATATTTTTCTAAGTGTTTAAAGCCGAAACAGTGATTTTCATGTCCCTGTTTAGAAACGGCCTAAGGCGTTTTGAAACGTTTTCATCACTGCCAACCCCTGTTCCGAAACGCGTATCGAAACGGCTTTAAAACACATGAACCCGTATCGAAACGGCTTCAAGCGTTTCAAAACGGTTCTTCATTTTGATTTGAAAACTATAACCGTTGCAACATTTTTTAACTGAATTTTCAAAGATCAATAGGGTGTTTCGAAACGGGCTCAATCAGTTTCGAAACGACCCTTAACAGTAGCAAAACAGTTTCGAAACGAGTCCAAGCGTTTCGAAATTGTTCTTCATTTTGATTTGAAAATATGACCGTTACAAATGTTTTTAACTGATTTTTTAGAATCTGTTAGGGTGTTTCGAAACGGGCTCAGGCTGTTTCGAAACGACCCTTGACAGTGGCAAAAGTGTTTCGAAGCGGCTTCAACACGTTTCGAAATGGGCTCTTAAATGCACCCAACGGCTCTTTCTATTTTGGTCCGTTTCGAAACAGGTACCCCGCGTTCCGAAACGGGTTGTTGGAGACTGCATTTATAGAGGTGAGATAACATCCCCAATGGCTCTATTGATGAATGCAACAACCACAACGGCTAGAAATCAATGACAAGGTATAAAAGGGACCTCTAAAAGCTCCAGCAACAACTATTTTGATCCTAAAGCAAATATCCATACATCAAATCCAAGCATTTGTGCTAAAATCCCATATTGTCTAGAAACCCCAATTGTAATTTTCATTCTTATCTTTTTCAATTGGGTTGAGTGCTTGTAATTGGGCTACAAATTGTATTGAGATATACTATCTTAGCCATCAAATTCTTTGTTACCTTTGTGTGAGGATTGGGTTAAATTTTGGGTAGAAAATTTAACCGAAAATTGTAAGGGTTGCCTCCTTAGCCTAGAAAAGGGGAAGAGCAATTAGTGGAATTGTTGCAAATCCTTAGTGAAGCTAAGGTAGTGGATGTAGAGTTCATTTGGAACTTGAACCACTCTAAAATTCCTTGTCAATCTTTTTAATTTGCAATTTCCACCACAAAAACCTTAAAATTCCAATTCACCCCCCTCTTGGTTCATATCGATCTTTCGATCCACTCAACAATTAGTATCAGAGCCTACCTCTTTGAGGATTAACAACCACAAGAGGAGTTCCTTGGAAGAGTGTGATCATCAAATATCAAGAGATGGCTTCAACCTCCGGTTCGGGCATGTATGAGTCTCAATCCACTACAAAGCCTGCCTTCTTCAATGATGATAACTATTCTTTTTCGAAGAATAGAATGCGTCTCTTCATCAAGTCAAATGACTACTTAGTGTGGGATGTCATTGAAGATGGCCCTTACATTCCATTGAAGCAAGATGGTGAAGGCAAGATGGTCTTGAAGAAAAAGATGGAGATGAGTGAAGAAGAAAGGAAAAAGATTCAAGTAAATGACAAAGCTCTCCGCATGCTCTTTTGTTCATTCGGTCCGGACATCTATTCTAAGGTTTCATCCATCGAGAGTGCCAAAGAAGTGTGGGACACTCTTGAGACTACCTACGAGGGTACCAACGATGTTAAAGAAACTAAGATTGGAATTCTCAATCTTAGTTATGAGAATTTCAAGATGGAGCCCGATGAGACAGTGTCCAAGATGTTTGATCGGTTCTCCACTATTTTCAATGGGCTCAAGGGTTTTGGAGAAATCATACCGGAAGATAAGCTTGTCCGGAAGCTACTCTATTCACTTCCCAAATCTTGGGATGGGAAGAGAACTGCCATCATTGAAGCTAAAAACTTGAAGACTTTAAAGCTTGATGAGCTTGTGGGTTCTCTCCTTACTCATGAGATTATGAAGCAAGGAAAGGAAGAAGAGAAGAAGAAAGAAGATAAAATAGTAGAAAAGCTAGAGGTTGAGAAGAAGAAGAAGATGGGAATAGCTCTCAAAGCTTCACTACATGAAGAGAGCTCTTCTAGTAAGGAGGATGAGCTAGAAGAATTGGCTATGATAGCCAAACGATTCTCACGCTTCATGAGGTCAAATCGGGGAAGAAAAATCCAAAGAAAGATGGACTTCAAAAGCAAGAACAAAGAAGAAGCAAGGGATCAAATCATTTGCTTCGAGTGCAAAAAACCCGGCCACATACGTTCAGAGTGCCCTCAACTCAAGAAGAAGGGCTTTGAGAAGAAGAAGAAGCTCAAAGCCAAGCTTGCTACTTGGAGTGATGAGGAGTCATCGGAGGATGACGAACAAGAAGTGGCTAACCTTTTCCTCATGGCTCTTGAGGAAGATTCCTCCATGGTAACCTCTAACTCATCAACTTTAGATTTTACATATGATGAATTGAATGATGCATATGATGAGTTACAAGAGGTCTATAATGAATTAGTTGAGAAATATAAAGAGTCGGTCATTAGAAACAAGAAAATTATTTTGGAACTAAATGAGAAAAATGACTCACTCACTCAAGCTAATTCAAAATTTGAGAAAAAGATATTAGGGTTAAAAGATGAACTAAAATTCTTTCAAGATGAAAATGTTGACCTTAATAATCTTTTGTCTCAATGTAATAGTGAACACCAAAAGGTGTTGGATGAGCTAAATGAGCTCAAAAAGTCTTTTAAAAATGTTGGTAGTGTCAAGCATGAAATAGGTGAATCCTCAAGAACAAACCAACCTAAGAAAAAAACTAACTACTACAAACAAGGTAGCTTTCCTAGACATAGTAGAGCTAAAAGAATTAGAAGTGTATGGGTTCCTAAGGAACTTGTAAAATCTAATAATATTATTGCTATGTCATCTTGGATTCCTAAGGGAACCAAGGTTTTAGGAGCTAACACTCATTGACCCAAAATGATTTGGGTACCAAAAACAAAAGCTTAATATCTTTGTTTGTAGGGGAGCATTGCTACAAGGCCAAAGCACAAAGTCAAAACTCATGGTACCTTGATAGTGGATGCTCAAGGCATATGACCGGAGACAAGAGTAGATTCATGGATCTAAAGCCAAAAAGTGGAGGAGTAGTGACATTTGGTGACAACTCCAAAGGCCACATTAAAGGTATTGGCTCCATAGGTAATCACTCTACTATTCTCATTGAAAATGTCTTGTATGTCGATGGTCTTAAACACAACTTGTTGAGCATAAGTCAATTGTGTGATAAAGGATTTTATGTTTTATTTGATAAAAATGGATGCAAAATTGTAGACATTAAATCTAATAATATTATGCTCATAGGTCATCGCATAGGGAACATATACATGGTGCATCTAGATGACATTCATACATCTCATGCATGCTTAGTTGCACAAAATGAAAATGATACATGGTTGTGGTATAGGAAACTAGGACATGCTAGCATAAGTGTTTTAGAAAAACTAGTCTCCCTTAATCTAGTTAGAGGTTTACCCAAGATAAAATTTTCAAATGATAAAATTTGTGATGCATGCTCTAAGGGTAAACAACATAAGTCTTCCTTTAAATCCATTAATGATGTTTCTACTAGTAGATGTTTACAACTTATCCATATGGATTTATTTGGGCCAATTAGAACTATGAGCTTGGGTGGTAAGTCTTATGCTTTTGTACTTGTTGATGATTTTTCTAGATTTACTTGGGTTCTATTTTTAAGTACTAAAGATGAGGCTTTGGAAAAATTCATTACATTTTCAAAACTAACCCAAAATGATCTTGAACTTAAAATTTCACATATTAGAAGTGATCATGGAACCGAGTTTCAAAATTTAGGGTTTGAAGATTTTTTGAATGAAAATGGTATTAGCCACAATTTTTTAGCTCCTCGAACTCCTCAACAAAATGGGGTAGTTGAGAGGAAAAATAGAACTTTGCAAGAAATGGCTAGAACTATGCTTTGTGAAAACAATTTACCTAAATATTTTCGGGCGGAAGCCACAAACACCGCTTGCTATATTGTAAATCGAGTAATGATTAGGCCAATTTTAAAGAAAACACCTTATGAGATTTTAAAATCTAAAAAGCCTAACATTAGCTATTTTCACCCTTTTGGTTGCAAGTGTTTTGTTTTAAATAATGGAAAAGACAACTTAGGTAAATTTGATGCAAAGAGTGATGAAGCTATTTTCATAGGTTACTCTTTATCCTCTAAAGCCTATCGAGTATTTAACAAAAGAACTTTAGTAGTAGAAGAATCTATTCATGTTGTATTCGATGATAACCTCCTTCCTAGGAAGGATTCTTGTGATGATGATGATGTAGGAATCATAAATGCCTTTGATGGAGGACAAACTTCAAAGGAGGATGAGATTCCAACAAAAGAAGAGGACACACAAGATCCACCTCTTGAAGCCTTGAATGACTTGGCTCTTGAGGAAAAGGAAGTGAGCTACCCAAGGGAGTTCAACTATGTCAAAGATGGTGAAATCTTGGGTGATCCATCCAAGGGGGTAACCACTCGATCTTCTCTTAGATTAATGAATCATGTTGCATTTATCTCATGCATAGAGCCTAAGAATATTAAAGAAGCATTGAAAGATGACTTTTGGATTATGGCTATGCAAGAAGAGTTAAATCAATTTGAGAGAAGTAACGTTTGGACATTAGTTGATAGGCCTAGTAATCAATCTACCATAGGAACTAAATGGGTCTTTAGAAACAGATGAGAGTTGTAACATTGTAAGAAATAAAGCTAGACTGGTAGCTCAAGGTTACACTCAAGAAGAGGGAATAGATTTTGATGAAACCTATGCACCCGTAGCTAGAATGGAAGCCATTAGGATGTTGCTTGCATATGCATGTTATCATAATTTCAAGCTTTTTCAAATGGATGTTAAAAGCGCATTTTTAAATGGTTTTATAAATGAAGAAGTGTATGTGGAACAACCACCGGGTTTTGAAGACTCAAAATTTCCAAATCATGTTTTCAAACTTACCAAAGCTCTTTATGGTTTAAAACAAGCTCCTAGAGCTTGGTATGAAAGACTTTCGAACTTTTTAATTGAAAAAGGATTTGAAAAAGGTAAGGTGGACACTACACTTTTTATAAAAATGTATAAAAATAACATCTTAGTAGTTCAAATTTATGTTGATGATATTATTTTTGGTTCTACTAATGAATGTCATTGTCAAGAGTTTGCTAAGTTAATGCAAGGTGAATTCGATATGAGCATGATGGGGGAGCTCTCATTCTTTTTGGGACTCCAAATAAAGCAAAAGAAGGATGGCACCTTCATCAATCAAGCAAAGTACATAAAGGATATGCTCAAGAAGTTTGGCTTGGAGAATGCAAAGCCTCAAGCCACACCTATGAGCTCATCTACAAAGCTTGACAAAGATGAAAGGGGTATGTGTGTTGACTCTAAGCTTTACCGTTCTATGATTTGATCATTGCTTTACCTTACTGCAAGTAGACCGGATATCTTGTTTAGTGTTTAATTGTGTGCTAGGTTTCAAGCTAGTCCTAGAGAGTCTCACCTTATAGCCGTTAAGAGAATCTTTAGGTACCTTAGGGATACTCCTTGTTTAGGTCTTTGGTACCCTAGAGACTCTACCTTCAATCTTCATGCTTATTCGGATGCGGATTATGGGGGTTGCAAAATCGATAGGAAAAGTACTTCGGGAACTTGTCAATTCCTAGGTAGTATGCTCATATCTTGGTTCTCTAAGAAACAAAATAGTGTAGCCTTATCTACCACCGAATCCGAGTACATATCCTTAGGGAGTTGTTGTGCTCAAGTCCTTTAGATGAAGCAACAACTCTTAGATTATGGAATTCAAGTTGAAACCATACCCCTAAAATGTGACAACACTAGTGCAATATGTCTAACAAAAAATCCCATCCAACACTCTAGAACCAAACATATAGAAATAAGGAATCATTTCATTAGAGATCATGTCCTTAAAGAAGATGTGGCTATAGAGTATGTAGACACCTTAAATCAACTAGCGGACATATTTACAAAACCTTTAGACAAAGAGTGTTTTTGGTCCCTTAGGAGAGAGTTAGGTCTAGCTAGCCTATCTTGACCTTTTAGGACCTCTTTTGTGCTTAAATTTTCTTGATCTTGTGAAATGCCATGTTTATGTGTTTAGACTCCTAATTTCATCCATGCTTATAGCTAGAGGGAGTATGTTTATGTTTGCATATGTTTTGCCTGCTCACTCATGTCATTTATGCATGTTAGGCCTAAGAAAAAATCATTTTTCTGCACTTTTAGAGCCTCATCTGCACTTCCAGGCCCAGGTGTATCGAAACGGGTGAACCTATTTCGATACGGATACCTTAAATTCATGTCTGAGAGAAGGGCGTTTCGAAACGCCTCCAAAGGGTTTCGAAACATTTTTGCTACTGCCAAGGGGTGTATCGAAACGTGTTTCGATACGGGTCAACGGGGCTTCGATACGGTCAACACCGTATTGAAACGGTCAGCTGAAAGTCTCAAAATGGTCAAACCCTCATGCTAGCATTTCGTAACGGTCTCGACCGTTCCGAAACGGCATCGCGGACAGCTTTATTTAGGGCTTTAATTGTTAAAAGTCACTTTAACTTCAAACTCTTAAAAACCCTAAAAACCCTAAACCGACTTTCACCCTATAAAAACCCTCTAAACCTCTTTGTTTTTCACCAAATCTTGAGGGGTTTTTCTCTAAAACTCAAGTCTAAGCAAGTTTCATCAACATTGTGCAAGGATTTTCATCAAATCATCCAAAATCCCAAACTAAGGTATTTTTCCCCTTTCTCTTTTTCTTTCAATTTATGTTCGAATCTTAGGTTAGAAAATTTTATTTTTGTATAAATTATATGTTTTCATGTTTGGGTTTTCCATATCTTGTAAAAAAAATTCAAAATCTCAATTTTTTTATTCGAATATAAAATTTTTCAGTCGTATTTTCTTTTACTGTTTTTTTTAAATTATTCTTTGTTTTAATTTTTTAAAAAAAACTAAGTGGGATTTATTATTGGATTGAATTTAGAAATCTATGCATACACTTAATTTTTAAAACATGCTTGCTTAATGTTTTTAGGATGTCGGATCAAGCTAACAAAAAGCGTAAGTCCGTTCAAACCGGTGATTCGAGCATACGTCCGAATCTAGCTCTGCTTTTTCAGAAATCCCTTCGAACTACCGAGATGCGAGCTCACTTCACATATGTCAAGGATTTTGAAGTTCGTCGTGAACGTGTCATTGATCTTGATTTCCTCAACTCCGAGCGACTCCTATTCCGTTACCTCGAGCGTTTGAGTGAATGGAATCTTCTTCCTTTGTTGAGCATCCCGGATATTCGCTACAAACATATGGTACTCATCTTTTACTCTAATGCTCGTCTTATTCATGATGAAACCAAAACCGAGGTTGTAGGGATTGAATCTTTTATATTAGGGAAAAAGTTTACTGTTAATATTGCACTCTTGGAGTCCACTTTTTCCCTTAAAGATGAAGGAATTAAGGATGAACGTCACTTTGGCACTTTCACCGGTCCGACACTTACTTTGGATGTGCACGATCGTTTTCTTCACTTGATGGTATCATGGTTCCTTCGTCCTTCCGGAGGTAAATACTCTCATATCCGTCAAGTTGATCACTTTTGGCTTGAATGTTTCCGTAGAGGCGAGCGCCCTAATGTTGCTAAGATCATTTTGCCGAGATGGTCAATAATGTTAAGCTTATTGACACCAATGAGTTGAAATCTTTTACTTATGGCACGATCTTGAGCCACATCTTTAGCCACATCGGTCTCAATTGCACCTATGACTCCCCGGAACCTCGCAAGTGCAAGATTGTTGAGTCCTCTCTTCGCAAGTCTGGGTTTCGATATGTGAATGATGTTTGGGAACGTGTTGATAGAGAAGCTCCTCTTCCTCCCGTTGCACCTCCACTGCAAGTTCAAGTTGGAAACAATGAAGCTCTTACGGCTCTCATTACCGAGCGGTTCAATGCCTTGGATACTCGCATTGCTTCGGGTTTTGGTGCCATCGACACTCGCTTGCAAAATGTCGAGGATCGCCTCCTATCTCTTGAGACTTCCCACTCAAACTTGGATCTGTCCTTCTCTATTCTTTATGGCCAATGGACGAAGTTTCACCGTTCTCAAGTTAAGAGCGATGATGAGACTTCCGATGATGATGATGGTGGTGACGAGGCCTAGGACTTTCATATCATATCATATCATATTATTTATGCATTTTAGGTTTAAGATTGCATCTTTATGTTTCATTATGTTTTAGGAACCTATGCTTTTGATCTTTTGTTTGGGATTATATTTTGAACTTAATGATGATTTATGTTTTGGATATTTTAATTTTATGAATTTATATTATTGTTGCTTATTAGTTAATGCTTATTGGTACTAATCCTTTGTCTTCTCTATGAGCCTTATTTATTCTTTTTGGTCTAACAAAAAGGGGGAGAAGAAATTTAAGAGCCAAAAACAAAAATTCGTTTTAAATGTTTAAAGTGTTTTTAAGTTTTAAAACTTGAATTTCAAAGTTATATTTTTTTTAAGACTTTAAAAACCTATCTTAAATTAAGCGGGAGTTAGAATATGTTCAAAATTTTCAAAACTCTTAAAAATTCTAACTTTGGTTTTGTTATATCAAAAAGAGGGAGATTGTGAAACCAATATTTTAATTTTGATATAACTAAAAACCTAAGGATTAAATTGAAAATGTCAAAACGAATTTTTAAGTCCTCAAACATCCCCATATGATTTTAAGATTATGCCAAAGTTAAAAACAAAGTTTTCAAATATTTTTCTAAGTGTTTAAAGCCGAAACAGTGATTTTCAAGTCCCTGTTTCGAAACGGCCTAAGGCGTTTCGAAATGTTTTCATCACTGCAAACCCCTGTTCCGAAACGCGTATCGAAACGGCTTTAGAACACATGAACCCGTATCGAAACAGCTTCAAGCGTTTCGAAACGGTTCTTCATTTTGATTTGAAAACTATAACTGTTGTAACATTTTTTAACTGAATTTTCAAAGATCAATATGGTGTTTCGAAACTGGCTCAATCAGTTTCGAAACGACCCTTAACAGTAGCAAAACTGTTTCGAAACGAGTCCAAGCGTTTCGAAACTGTGCTTCATTTGGATTTGAAAATATGACCGTTACAAATGTTTTTAACTAAATTTTTAGAATCTGTTAGGGTGTTTCGAAACGGGCTACTAAACTCTCAGAGCATCAAACACTATCCTTCTACCAACAGGCCATTCCACTCTCACTCAGCACCAAACAACCTCTACAAACCCATCATTCCACTTAATCCAACCACAACACTAACAGATTCGATTAGTTATTAGCGAGTGTGAACATCGTATGCATGATCACCTACATGCCCTATCAATGCCTGATGTACATGTATGCAAAACCTCTAATGTCATGCCACATGTATGCATGGACCAACATATATAATATAGCATATATCAATGATTTAAACTGTGCATGAATGCCAGTTCACACCCTCCAATAACATCCTCAAAATCCGTCTAAGAACAACCTCCTTACTCACCTTTAACTTATCTAACTCCACCATACCAACAACCATTAACCACAAGATATTCACTAAAGCCTTCTTCACACCAAAGATATCACCAAACCACAACTATCATTACCCCAAACATGCTAGCAACAAGACTAGACTTACCACGCAAGGAAAAACCAACAGAAACCAAACTAAGGCAACTAAAGCAAAGATCACTTAACAAGGTTACCTGAAAACACAACACCACCCTGAAGCTTCATCGAACGAGCTCTCTTCCTTGCGGAACCAACATCCTTCTGTCGCACCCCTGCAGCACCAGCTAACACACCAGGGTCACCACCAACTCCTTGCAATAAGGAACCTTGGCTATTCCGAGCCAACATCGAACAATCACGCTTCATGTGTCCAGCAGACCCACATTTCCAGCAAACTTCATTCCCTAATCTCTTCTCAACCTTCTGCTTTTTCTGCCATCTCTGAACCTCGCTTCGGCCGTGCCCACGACCTCTCAAAGATCCTTTAGCCAACATCAAAGCTGACTTCACTCCAAGAGGACAATCACGCTTAACATGCAACTTAGAACCACATCTCCAGCAAACACTTGTGTCCCGAAAATTTCCAACATGTTGCCTTTTACAACGGTCACACACAGATGACTGAGCTTCCACTCCTTGCTCAGGCAACACTTGCTCACCAACAGCACTACCCACACCTTGTTCAACCCTTGGAAATTCCCCTCCAAGATACCTTTCATAGAAAGCAGACACGAAGAAATCCCAATCAATATCAAGGATATGTGACGCCACAACCACAGATGTCCACCAAGAACAAGCATCCTCCAGCATCAGAGAAACAACACTCCCCAGCTTACAGGCATAATCACAGCCTTCCTGATCCAAAATCAGAACTACATTGGCCAACCAGGCCTCAAACATCTCCAGGGAAGAACCATGGTACTCCTCAGCACCCAAATCAAGCAAATGCTGCTTCGGCAAACCCACACATCTAGCCAGCACATCCACTGACTCTACCTCAACCGCAGCCTGAGATGTTCCCAACACCTCCTGAACAACAGATAATGAACTTTCCATCCCGGAACCAGCTTCCTTCCCTTGCCTTACCATCTCAACTTCAGTCACAGAAGACTGAGACAAAACACCTCTACAAAAGGGTGAATCCTTTGACTTAACAACCTGCCCCAAGGCAGCAACCATTTCACTCATCCTCCACTCTTTCATCATCTTTGCCATACCACTAACAACAAACAACATACAATCACAACAAACAAACAAAACCTGTTAGACCAGCATTAAGCAAGGATTCAAACTCCAACTCCAAAATAACACAATAGCTATATTAATAAGGCAATGGGTATCCCGAATCCTCCCCCTTTACATGACATAATAGTCAACACAACATGGATATCACAACATCAAGCATATCAACAACATACCTTGATCATGCTTACACCAAACAACATCCAATAGCACCAGCACATTGGCAATATAACATGCTCAAAACACATTCATCATGCATAGCATCAGCTCATAGCATCACACATATCCACATGAACTCAACCAAGGTTCATAACCACAAATCATGCTTGCATACATCAGCAACATGCTCAAAAACATCAACAGCATACTCAGAAACACATGCTTCAACCAGCTTTCAACCATACAACAAGGTAAACATCAAGCACACATATCACAACAACTTACCGTTTTCCCCAACCTTCGCAACTCAGCTCTGATACCACCAAATGTAACCCTCGTAGCCCGGCCTAGACGGTTGACCCGAACTACGAAGATTACACGGGGAAAACCAAAGTCAACCCGAAAGTCAACCTTGATTAACGACCCTTTTTTTTTCTTTTTAATCTTGTCTAGATGCACATTAACCCTATGTGTGATCACGCAAACACCATGCTCAAAGATCACAAACATCAGAGATCAACCAGGGACCCGATTGAACAAATTACAACTTTAGGGACCAAATTGTAATTTCTGAAAACTTTAAGGACTTAACCAGATTTTAAGTTACCAACTTAAAATTAATCATGTTTCATGCTTCCCTGCCAAATTTCAGCTCAAACGGACATCCCGAACTCACACAATTGCACAAACAAGATTCAGGACCAAAATGCAAACATTTCAAAACATTTAACCGCCCATGTCAGCCCCCAACGGTCACCCGTTCCGAAACAGGCCAAGCCCGTTCCGAAACACGGGCCGTTCCACAACGCGTTCCGCAACGGGGGTCTGGCAGAATACATTCCGTTTCGGAACGGTGGCACCCGTTTCGGACGCCTGGGTTCATGCAGGGCACCCGTTCCGAAACGGTGTTACCTGTTCCGAAACACCTAGCCCAGAATGTTGCATTTTGCTCATTCAAACACACAATTGATCATTCAAACATGCTCCAAAAGCCACCAAACTTTACCAACATGCAATTCAACATAAAAGAGACATACTTGCATCAACAATTCAACATATAACCAACACATATGGAAAGCCCCAAACTCAAAAGCATGCTTCCTACTCAAGCTACCATTCAAGCACAAACTTCCAAAGCAACCTCAATTAAACCAATTCATGATTCAACAACATTAACAACAGCATTTAACATTCATGATCAACATAACGATCACAATAACAACAATCCGAGAGATTCTACCCCATTGCCCTTATTAACTATAGCTATTCACCGAGACATACATCTCCATTGGAGTCCACCTTGAATCCCTTGCTCCTTGCTGTCCAAACTTCAAGAATCTGCATTGACGGACAAAGAGGAGCGTAAGCACATAATGCTTAGTGAGGAATGCTCAAAACCAAAACACCATCAATGCAGCGGGTCTTTAAAACACATTAAAACCAACCCGATTTGCTTTCCAAAACCATGTTCGAAAACTCTTTTCAACATCAAGTTCAAATCATGCATAAACACCATATGCCAAGCTTTAAATAAAACCATGGAAAACACATCCTTTCCACAACATACCATTCTTTAACTTGGAAACCACATCAAGCAAGAAACCACTTAAAACCATAATTCAATCAAACCATTTCATGCATTTAATCAAGGCAACATAAAACCATAGCATCATCATCACATGCCTTTAACATCAAGTCATACATGACTCCAATGCAACATAGGTAATCCATGCTCTCATGCATCATTTATCAAATGATAACCAACACTTGTTCAACATACAAGTAACATGCTTTCACTAGCATCATACACATCTCATGCAACAATGCATCTTACCAAGCATCTCATGCTTCTCATGCAAACATGCATCAATTCAAGCATCTCATGCTTCACATGCAACCATGCATCAATTCAAGCAATCCCATGCTTCACATGCAACTATGCATCATTTCAAGCAATCCCATGCTTCACATGCAACTATGCATCATTTCAAGCAATCCCATGCTCAACATGATCAAGAACATTATATTGGCTTCCAAGAGATCATCCATAATCACTTTCCAACTTTTCAACCCGATCGGATACGCGGATTACAAGCGTGTCCCAACGCTTCCTACACACTACCCAATCCAAGGTCTTCCAAATGGGCAACAACCTCCATTTGACCTTAACAACCTAAGGTTCCCATGTATGGACTTTTAAACACCATACAACCTTAGCTTTTCCTCAAGGTTACCATGTATGGACTTTCAACCGCCATACACCCTTGACATGCACAAGGTCTTCCCGTATGGACTTTCAACCACCATACAACCTTTGCATAACCGATTGGTAGTTGTAGACATCATCTAACGAGATCCGGGACATCACACACAAGATCCACACATGGTCTTAACCATTGCCATTGTGATCTTAACAAGTACAAGGTTCTCACATAAGGACTTTTAACCACCTTATAACCTTTACTCAACCAAGGTCTACCGTGGGCAACAACCTCCACTACGACCTTAAGCAACCGAGGTCCTCCCGTGGGCACACCCTCCACTGACCTCATCTCGTTAGGAATACTTGAGAGGAGTTTACCCGGTCCACACTTGACCACTCCGCCATCAAGGCGACTTTATTCACGGTGCACCCAATCCTATAGCCGGCTAATTATACCCGATCAACGAACCAAGAACCATTCACATCTCTTGTCAACATAACCATCTTACCATAATATCCAATGTTCCACATGCATAAACATAATGCAAGGCCATCACATCATTAGCTCAATGATTCACATGCATACACATAATGCAAAACCATCACATCATTAGCTCAATGATTCACATGCATAAACAATATGCAAAAGGCACAATTATCATCATTAATCATCATCAACTCACTGTTTTTAAGCATAATACAAAGCCAATGAACAACATGCAACACTATGCATCAAAACCACATTTTCAATGCACTAAACCAAGGATCTCTTACCTTGAGCATCCTTTTCAATTGACTTTCAAAACCAGCATTAAACCATGCTAAAACATGCTTACAAAACAGAATTTAACCAGGCAAATCACATGCATATCAATCATCATCCACTTTTGATTTTTAAAGCCAAAACATACACAATCCAAGAGCAAAAACTCATCCACTTACTCCTGAGCTTAGCAAAGTTGTTTAGACTTAAACTAAGCTCCCAAAAACCTTCAAACCTTGTTTCAAAAGCTGAAATCCCAACTTCACTCACCGATTACCAAACAAGCCTAGCCAACAAGCTTTCCAAGCTTCCGAAACCTTCCGAAAACACCTCCAAAGCTCAAGGATCAACCTCCCCTGTTTCAAGCACACAAAAACAGAACATTAATGCATCCTTATGCATTAAAACACCAGCAACATCAACACAACTCGCTGCTCATCACAAATCTAACAATTTGGCTACCAAACACAACCGAAATCATCTCCAAACACTTCCAAAACTTAACCCAGCCAAGATCCATCACTTCTAACCATTTTTATACATCAAATAACATGCAAAATGATCACAACCACGTCCTTATACCTCCAGGTATAACAGATCACCAAAAACACTCCAAAAACAACCAAAAACTCAAGCCAAACTTAGGAAATTCAACCTATCCGGGATTGCATTGATTAAACCTCAACTTCTAATCATTTTAGCATTCATTTAACATCAATTTAACACCTCAAAACCCTGCTTAAACAGATCACACGAAATTTTCACCAAAATCGCCAAATCTTGCATTTTAACCAAAAATCAAGATCTCAATTGAAAAGCCTTTAATAAAACATAAATCAAGGATTGAGAACTTAGGAATTTCAGTAAAGAACTGATAGTTTAGAGGAGAAGGACGTTCTTACCTCCAAACTTGAATTTCTCCATTTTAGAGCCAAAAAGCTTGATGAATCAACTTGTAAATTGAGAGGTTTTGATGATGAGATGATTAGGAATCAATTGAGAATTGAAATGAGAGATTTAGATTTCAAAATCAGAGAAAGAAATCTGGAGAATCTTGTTTGGGTAGAGAGAAAATGAGAGAAAAGAGAATTTGAGAGAAAATGGAAAATTAGTTGGAAAATTAGTTACAAATGATTTTCCCTCCTTTTCTAAATCTTTAAAATCAGATTTGAGTCATAAAATATCTTAGAAAAATCTGGAGAAATCCTTTTTGGAATAATAGCTCCTTAAAGATTCAAAGTTTCAATCCTTTATAAAACTGTCCCGCAACTTTCAAAAATTACATTTTGGTCACTAGCCAAAATGTCAACCTTCCGAACCTCATTTTCCAAAATTGATTTCACAGTTCACTTATATATATTAAAATATGATTTTAGAACATTTTTCCATATTTTTAATGCAACCCGAACTAGGCTTTCCTAAATTCACTCTTATATATTCGATCAGCACTTTGACCGAACCGGTCAACACCCAAAACTTCTGAGCCCAAAACCGGGGCGTTACATCATTTCATTAGAGATCATGTGTTGAAAAATGATGTTGTTATAGAGTATGTTGACACCTTGAACCAATTAGCGGATATATTCACAAAGCCTTTAGATAAAGAGCGCTTTTACCCTTAGGAGAGAGTTAGGTTTAACTAGCCTTTCTTGACCCCTTCTAGGTCCCAAAATGTCAAAAATTTGCTTGAAATTGTTTGTGATTCATGCTTGTGTTAATTTTGTTCTTTTTGCTTCTATGCATGTTGCTAGGGGGTATGCATTAAGTTTATCCATTAAAACTTGTTCATATGACATTTACATGCATTTAGGGACGTTTCAAGTTGGTTTTTTGCACTTAAATCTGTCAAAAATGCCTAATATGGTAAAGGCGTATCGGTACGGATGAATCGTATCGATACGGGTTCATAACTGGGAAAACTTTGAAGCTGAACGAGTATCGATACGACCCCGCGTATCGATACAGTTAAAGTCAAGGGAAATAGTCAAAGCCATGTCATACCGATACGGTCCCACGTATCGATACGGTAGTAACGACGAATAAAAAAATTAGGGTTAAAGGGTATCGATACGTGTGTATAGCATATCGATATGGCCTCGACGGAGAGGCTATTTAGGGTTGCATCTTTAAAAGTCTTTAAAAACAAAAACCTCTCTTTTCTCTTCAAAACCCTAGCCACAATACCCTATAAAAACCCCCTCAATCCTTCAATTTTTACCATCAAACTTAAAAATTATTTGAGGGTTTTTAATCTCCACATCAAGGCTAAGCTTTGTCAACAAATCTTGTGCATTCACATCAACTCATTCATCCAATCTATAGTTCAAGGTATAAAACTCTTCTTTTCTTATTTTCTTTGATTTTTGTTTGATTTTTATAATTGTTTCAACTTAATTTTTGTACAAAACATGTTTTGATTTTATGGGTTTCAACTTTTTCATAAAAGTTTTTTCAAAAATCAAATTTTTTCATTTGAATATATTTTTTATTCGTAATTTTTAATCTGTTTTTATTAACAATTTTTAAAATTTGTATATATCCTTTCAAAATTAAATTTCTTTTTACAGTTACCTTGAATTATTAGAATTTATTGGATTGAATAGGATGTTAATTGCATACATATTCGAATCGTTTTTGATGTGTTTTCAGGGTTATGGCACCGTCAAAAAAGAGAACTAAGCGTTATCTTTCTACTTTCGATCCTACTGAGGATGCCGAGGGTAACCCTACACCTAATCTCCCTTATATTATTCAATTAAGTTTTCCCGATGATGGCGATATAGAACGATACAAACTTTTCAAGGCATGAACCTTAGGGAAGAACGTGTTGTGTCTGTCCCGTTTTTAAATTCTGCCCGTTTCAAATTTCAATACCTCCCTTTACTTAAGCAATGGAAATTTCTGAATTTTTTAAGCATTCCTCCTATTCTCTATAGGAATTTGGTCATCGTATTCTTTTCAAATGCTTTATGTGTTCATGACGAAGCTAAGGAGAATGTCATTGCTATTGAATCCTCTGTTATGGGCAATACCTTTACAATTGATCAAAAAACTTTATGTAATGTCTTTGGTTTTGAAAACATTGGTATTGATCATGAGAAATCCTTGGGTTCGGGTCCTTTAGGCTCAGCAAAAGTTTTAAATGCTCATGACTGAATCCTTCATCTTCTTGTGTCTTGGTTTTTTCGTCCACTGGGAGGGAAATTTTCTACTATTCGTCAAGTCGATGACTTTTGGCTTAGGTGTTTTAGGGAAGGTCAACGTCCAAATCTTTGTCAAATTATGTTTGCCGACCTTGTCTATTTAGTCCAACACTGTCACACCAAACAAGTCACATCCTTTTACTACTATACGGCTTTGAGTTATCTTTTTCATTCCCTTGACATTGATTGTTCCCATGACTATCCTGAAACCCTTGGCCTACCCATAGATGAGCGTTCTCTAGCTCGTGTTAGTTTCTCTTATGTTGATAATGAATGGGTTCGTAACACTCAAGATCCTCCACAAGATGCTCCGGTCGATGCTTTTCGTGCTTCTTCGAGCTCTCACTATGCTCTGATTGATTCCTCTTCCATGGGCACTCTAATGACTTTCCTAAATGAGAAGTTCACTTCCATGGAAGCCGGGTTTACCGCGATGGACACTAGATTCACATCCTTGGAAGATCACGTCAAAGGTATGGAGAAGAAAATGGAAACCATGGCTTCTCGCCAAAACTCCATGGATATCTCTCTTACCGCCTTCCATGGTGCTTGGCTTAACCAAAACCGAAAGAATCAACCCTCTTAAGATGATGAAGATGAAGAGGACGATGATGATGATGAGGCGGACGAGTAGTTTATGCATATCATCTTATGGCATTTAGTCTTTTATATTCTGTTATTGCACTCTTGTTTTTAGGATCTAAGTTTGTGACTATTATCTATGTTTTAGGATTTTAAAGTTTAGATTATTATGTTTTCTTTGAAGTTTATGCATTTGAACTATTATGATTGCTTTGAGTTTAATGAATTAATTGTTGCTATTATCCTTGTATTTATATTTGATCTAACAAAAAGGGGAAGAAGGATTATAGAGTCATTTTTTTATTTTTGAAAATCTATCTTAAATTAAGAGGGAGAAAGCTTTTCAAAGTTTCAAAAATTTAAAAAAATATTTTTGGTTTTGTTATATCAAAAAGGGGAAGATTGTGAAACCAAAATTGATTTTGATATAACATATAAACTTAAGGACCAATTTGCGAAACAATAAATTTTTAAATACTCTTTAAAGTCTCACAATTGACAAGTATTTTAAACAAAATAATATCTCAAGACAAGCTCTTAAATATATGAAAATTGTCTAAGTCTTTTCCTATGATTTTCAAGCCAAACTATGCAAAAACGCCCAGGTGTATCGATACCCTTAGGTGTATCGATACTGGCTTTTGCCACTGGAATTTTAATGGCTAAGTCTTTTCCTATGATTTTCAAGTCAAACTATACAAAAACGCCCAGGCGTATCGATACCCTTAGGCGTATCTATAAGGGCTTTTGCCACTGGAATTTTAATGGACTTAGCGTACCGATACGGTGTAACCCCGTATCGATACGATATTCATCTGGGAAACTCTTTTAATGAAACCGTACTGATACGCTTTGCAACCGTATCGATACAATAAGCTTATCTTTGAAAAATCTTTGCATTTAATTTTTCGACCGTTACTTGTTAGTTTGTTGGTTTCCCAATTCTTAAAAGACCGTTATACCGTACCGATACGCTTGGTATGCGTATCGATACGCTCTTTCATAAAACCAAACTTGGGATTCCAGTGAGCAAACACCGTTTCGATACGGCCATCCGTACTGATATGCCCCTTAAAATCGTACCAGTACGCCTTCTATGCGTATCGATACGCTCTGTTTTTCAGTCACAACGGCTCTTTCCTCTTTGATGCAGGTATCGATAAGCCTTCTTCGAGTACCAATACGGTAGGATGCAGAGCTGCATTTACTGCGAGAAAAATGCTCCCAACGGCTCTATTGATGATCCCAACTACCCAAACGGCTAGAATTCAATGCAAGGGTATAAAAAAACTTCAATTGACCAAGCAACAACTATTGAACCCACAAGCAACATCAAAGCAAAAAATCCAAACCCTAGTGCTCTTCATAGTCAAATTCTTGTACTCAACTCTTGTGATCTTATTGTAATCTTGTATTGTGAGTTTGGGGTGTTTGAAATTGTATTTGGGTAAACATTTATCCTTTGAGAGAAACTTTGAGAGTTTACCAAATTCATCTCTTTGTAAAAGTGTGTGGATTAAGCTTTGGGTGGAAAGCTTAATCAATTTGTAAGGTTACCTCCTCATCCAAGAAAAGGGAAGAATTCAAGTAGTGAATTGGTTGAAAATCCTTAGTGGGAACTAAGGTAGTGGATGTAGAGTTCATTTGGAGAACTTGAACCATTCTAACCACTTGTGTCACTTTTATTTTTCACTCTTACCTCCTACCAAAATTTTAATTGCCAATTCACCCCCTCTTGGCCATTTGCAATTGTGTGATCAACTCAACAGGTACCAAAAACCAAAGTTTAATATCTTTGTTTGTAGGGGGAGCATTGCTACAAGGCCAAAGCACAAAGTCAAAATTCATGGTACATGATAGTGGATGCTCCATAGGTAATCACTATACTATTCTCATTGAAAATATTTTATATGTCGATGGTCTTAAACATAATTTGTTGAGCATAAGTCAATTATGTGATAAAGGGTTTAATGTCTTATTTGATAAAAATGGGTGCAAAATTATTGACATTAAATCAAATAATATTATGCTCATAGGTCATCGCATAGGTAATATTTACATGGTGCATCTAGATGACATACATATATCTCATGCATGTTTAGTAGCTCAAAATGAAAATGATGCATGGCTATGGCATAAGAAACTAGGACATGCTAGCATTAGTGTTTTAGAAAAATTAGTTTCCCTAGATCTAGTTAGAGGTTTACACAAGATTAAGTTCTCAAATGACAAAATTTGTGATGCACGCTCTAAGGGTAAACAACATAAGTTATCCTTTAAATCCATTAATGATGTTTCTAAAAGTAGGTGTTTACAACTTATTCACATGGATTTATTTGGGCCTATTAGGACTATGAGCTTGAGTGGTAAATCATATGCATTTGTACTTGTTGATGATTTTTCTAGATTTACTTGGGTTCTATTTTTAAATACTAAAGATGGGGCTTTAGAAAAATTCATCACATTTTCAAAATTAACTCAAAATGATCTTGAACTTAAAATTTCTCATATTAGAAGTGATCATGGAACCGAATTTCAAAATCTTGGTTTTGAAGAGTTTTTAAATGAAAATGGTATTAGTCACAATTTTTCGGCTCCTCGAACTCCTCAACAAAATGGGGTAGTTGAGAGGAAAAATAGAACTTTACAAGAAATGGCTAGAACCATGCTCTGTGAAAACAATTTACCTAAATATTTTTGGGCGGAAGCCACAAACACCGGTTGCTACATTGTAAACCGAGTAATGATTAGGCCACTTTTAAAGAAAACACCATATGAGATTTTAAAATCTAAAAAAGCCTAACATTATCTATTTTCATCCATTGTGTTTTGTTTTAAATAATGGAAAAGATAACTTAGGTAAATTTGATGTTAAAACTGATGAATCTATTTTCTTAGGTTATTCCTTAAACTCTAAAGCCTATCGTGTATTTAATAAAAGAACTTTAGTAGTAGAAGAGTCTATTTATGTTGTATTCGATGATAACCTCCTTCTGAGAAAGGATTCTTGTGATGATGATGATGTAGGAATCCTTGATTCCTTTGATGGAGGACAACTTCAAAGGACGATGAGATTCCAACAAAAGAAGAGGAAACACAAGATCCACCTCTTGAAGCCTTGAAGGACTTGGCTCTTGAGGAAAAGGAAGTGAGCTACCCAAGGGAGTACAACTATGTCAAAGGTGGTGAAATCTTGGGTGATCCATCCAAGGGGGTAACTACTAGATCTTCTCTTAAACTTATGAACCATGTTGCATTTATCTCATGCATAGAGCCTAAGAATATAAAAGAAGCATTAAAAGATGATATTTGGATTATGGATATGCAATAAGTGTTAAATCAATTTGAGAGAAGTAATGTTTGGACATTAGTTGAAAGGCATAGTAATCAATCTAATATAGGAACTAAATGGGTATTTAGGAACAAACTAGATGAGAGTGGTAACATTGTGAGAAATAAAGCTAGATTAGTTGCACATGGTTACACTCAAGAAGAGGAAATAGATTTTGATGAAACCTATGCACCCGTAGCTAGAATGGAGGCCATTAGGATGTTGCTTGCATATGCATGTTATCATGATTTCAAGTTTTTTCAAATGGATGTTAAAAGCGCATTTTTAAATGGTTTTATAAATGAGGAAGTGTATGTGGAACAACCATCGGGTTTTGAAGACTCAGAATTTCCAAATCATGTTTTCAAACTTACTAAAGCACTTTATGGTTTAAAACAAGCTCCTAGAGCTTGGTATGAAAGACTTTCAAACTTTTTGATTGAAAAATGACATCTTAGTAGTACAAATATATGTTGATGATATTATTTTTGGATCTACTAATGAGTGTCACTGCAAAGAGTTTGCTATGTTAATGCAAGGTGAATTCGCGATGAGCATGATGGGGGAGCTCTCATTCTTTTTGGAACTCCAAATCAAGCAAAGGAAGGATGGAACCTTCATCAATCAAGCAAAGTAAATCAAGGATATGCTCAATAAGTTTGGCTTGGAGAATGCAAAGCCTCAAGCCACGCCAATGAGCTCATCTACAAATCTTAACAAAGATGAAGGAGGTACGTGTGTTGACTCTAAGCTTTATCGCTCTATGATTGGATCTTTGCTTTACCTTACCGCAAGTAGACCGGATATTTTGTTTAGTGTTTGTTTGTGTGCTAGATTTCAAGCTAGTCCTAGAGAGTCTCGCCTTATAGCCGTTAAGAAAATCTTTAGGTACCTTAGAGATACCCCTTGTTTAGGTCTTTGGTACCCTAGAGACTCAACCTTCAACCTTCATGCTTATTCGGATGCGGATTATGGGGGTGTAAAATCGATAGGAAGAGTACTTCGGGAACATGTCAATTCTTAGGTAGTATGCTCATATCTTGGTTCTCTAAGAAACAAAATAGTGTAGCTCTTTCTACCACCGAAGCCGAGTACATATCCTTAGGGAATTGTTGTGCTCAAGTCCTTTGGATGAAGCAACAACTCTTAGATTATGGTATTAAAGTTGAAATCATACCCCTTAAGTGTGATAACACTAGTGCCAAATGCTTTACTAAAAATCCCATCCAACACTCTAGAACCAAACATATAGAAATAAGACATCATTTTATTAGAGATCATGTCCTTAAGGAAGATGTTGTCATAGAGTACGTTAACACCTTAAACCAACTAGCGGACATCTTTACAAAGCCTTTGGATAAATAGCGTTTTTGGTCCCTTAGGAGAGAGTTAGGTCTAACTAGCCATTCTTGACCTTTTAGGACCCTTTTTGTGCTTAAATTGCTTGATTTCTTGAAAATGTCATGTTTATGTGTTTTTACTCCTAATTTCATCCATGCTAATAGTTAAGGGGAGTATGTTTTTGTTTATACATGTCTTTCCTGCTCGTTCATGACACTTATGCATATAGGACTTCATGAAATCCATTTTTCTGCAAAATTAGAGCCTCATCTGCACTTCCAGGCCTAGGTGTATCGAAACGGGTCCAACTGTTTCGATACGGGTGCCTTAAAAGATCAATCTGTGAGTACGGTGTTTTGAAACGCTTTCAAAGGGTTTCGAAACGATTTTTCCACTGCCAAGGGGTGTATCGAAACGAGTTTCGATACGGTCAACATGAGATTCGATACGATCAAAGACGTATCAAAACAATCAGGTGGTCTTGACACGTCAGTCAACGTTTCGGTCCTTGCGTTTCGAAACATTCGTGCCTGTTCCGAAACGGGTATGCGGACAGCCTTAAAGAGGGCTTTTAATGTTAAAATCCACTTTAATTTAAAACCTTTCAAAACCCTAAAAACTCTAAATCGATTTTCCCTATAAAACCCCTCCAAACCTCATTGTTTTTCATCAAATCTTGAGGGCTTTTACACACAAACACAAGTCTAAGCAAGCCTCATCAATTTTGTGCAAGTTTTTCCATTCATTCATCCAAAATCCCCATCTAAGGTATATTTTCTTCTTTTTTTTCTTTTTCCTTTGTTTTAATTCGATTTTTAGGTTAGAAAATTTTAAGTTTGTATAGTTTTTATGTTTTATCTCTTGGGTTTTTCAAAACTTGTAAAAAAAATTCAAAAACTTAAATTTTTTTGTTCGAATATATTATTTTTCACTTGTATTTTTTTCAGTTTTTCAAAAGTTGTTTTTCTCTTAGATATTTTTCTAAAAACTTTTTAAACTTAAATGGGATTTGTTATTGGATTGAATTGAGGATATTCATGCATACACTTTAATTTCAAAATTGCTTGCTTTATGTTTTTAGGATATTTTCAATGGAAAACGTTAACAAGAAACGTAAGACAGGTCAATCGAGTGAAGCCGGTATCCGTCCTAATCTCACCCAGTTGTTTCTCAAAAGTCTTCGAACTCTAGAGATGAGGGAACATTTCACTTATGTAAAGGAGATTTCCGTTCGACGCGAACGTGTGGTTGATGTTTCATTCCTTGAATCAGAGCGTTTCGCCTTCCGTTATCTAGAGCGTCTGCGAGAATGGAACTTCATGGCTTTCTTGAACATACCGGATATTGTCTACAAGCACATGGTTCTCATCTTCTACTCGAATGCTCAGCTTGTTGATAATGAGGATCACTCCGAAGTTGTTGGCATTGAGTCCTTCCTCTTGGGGAAGAGGTTCGTCATCGACATACCCTTTTTAGAGACTACTCTTGCCCTTAAGAACGAAGGCATCGAGAATGAGACTCATTTTGGTTCTCACACCGGTTTCATGCTTTCTTTGGATGCTTATGATCGGTTCCTCCACTTGATGATCTCGTGGTAAATTCTCTCACATTCTGTAACACCCCAATTTTGGGCTTGGAAGTTTAGGGTCTGAACTGGACCGGTCTAATTTTTGGTTCGAATATAAAAGGGTGGTTTTAGGGAAAGCCTAGTTCGGGATGCTTTAAAAATATGGAAAATTATCTAAAAATCCTCTTTTAATATATATATATAAGAGAGTGGTGAAATCAATTTTACAAAATAAGGTTTGGAAGTGTGACATTTCGAAATGGTGACTAAAATGTAATTTTTGAAAAGTTCATGACTGTTTTGTAAGGATTGAAACTTTGAATCTTTAAGGAGCTAATTTACCCAAGGAAGGATTTCTCCAGATTTTTCTTAATTTTAATGACTCATTTAAGGTTTAATTAATTAAAAGAAAAGAGAGAAAAATCATATTTTAGTTTTCATAACCAACTTTTGCTAAAACTTTCTCATCTCATTTTCTCTCAAAATTCCCTCAGCCAAACACATTTCCACGGCAGCTTTTCTTTTGATTTTCACACTAAAAGATGAGATTTCAATCCTCAAATGATTCCTAATCATTTCTACATCAAATCCTCTTCATTTGCTTATTGAATTTTCAAGGATTTTGGCTCTAATCAAGGAGAAATCTACATTTAGAGGTACGAACGTCCTTCTCCTCTAAATACTCAGTTCTTTACTGAAATTACCAAGTTCTCAATCCTTAGATTAAGTTTTATTAAATGTTTTAATGTGGTGATCTTGATTTTGGCTTAAAACTTGAGATTTTGATTAAATCTTGAAGAATTTCGTGGTGATTGTTTGGGCTCTGTTTTGAGATGCCTTTTTAATGTATTTTGGATGTTTAATGATGTGTAATTGAGGTTTAATCAATGCAATCCCGAATAGGTTGATTTTCCTAAGTTTTTATTGGTGAAAATGATGGTTTTTGGGGTGATCTTGGTGTTCTGTTATAGCTGGAGGTATAAGGACGAGTTTAGATCCTTTTTGGATGTTAATTGATGTTTAAGAATGTTTAGAAGTGATGGATCTTGGTTGGGTAATGTTGTGGAGGTGTTTGGATGTGTTTTCGGTTGTGTTTGGTAGCCGAAATGTGAGTTTTGGTGAGAGCATCGAGTTTGGGTGTAATGGTTGAAGATTTTAATGCATGATGATGCATTAATCCTCTGCTTTGATGTGTTTAAAACAGGGGATACATCTTCGGATCCTTGTGGTGTTTATCCGGAGGCTTAAACGGCGTTTCGACAAGCTTGCGAAACGGAATTGGTGAGTGAAGTTGGGTTTACAGCTTTGTAACCAAGGTTTGAAGATTTTGGGAGCTTAGTTTAAGTCTAAGCAACTTAACTAAGCTCAAGAGTAAGTTTTCGGAGAAACTCTCTCTTGAATGAACCATGAAATGGTTGGATGCAATGTGTTTAATTTGCATGTTTAAATTCTGTTTTTGAAAGCATGTTTAGCATGGTTAATGCTGGTTATGAAAGCCATTTGGTGAAGGATGCTCAAGGTAAGAGATCCTTGGTTTGATTGGTTAAAATGTGGGTTGATGCATAGTGATGCATGTTGTAAATGGCTTTGTTGTTAATGCATTAAAAACAGTGGATTATTGATGATAATTGATGTATATTGGCAAGTGATGTGTTGGTTTTAAAGTACTTGAATCGGATATAGTTAGCCGGCTATAGGATTGGGTGCACCGTGAATAAAGTCGCCTTGGATGTTGAGGGGTTGTAATGGTACCGTAAACTCCATCCAAGTACACTAACGAGATGCTTAAGATCACAATGGTGGTTAAAAGTCCATGTGTGGATCTTGTGTTGAGTGTCTCGTGTTCTCGTTAGTGATGTTATACAACTACCAATGAGTGATGTTGAGGGGTTGTGATTGTACCGTTAAACTCCATCACGGGTGTTGAGGGGTTGTGATTGTACCGGTAAACTCCACCTTGTGTGTTTGGTAGTGTGTATGAAGCGTATGGGACAACGCTTGTAATCCGCGTATCCGATTGTGTTTTAAGATGGAAACGGTTATGGTTATCACTTGGAAGCCAATATGACTTGTTGATGTTATTTAAGCATGAGATGCTTGTTGTATATGCATTGTTGCATGAGCATTGATGTTATGTGTTGAAAAGGCCTTGTGAAAGGTGTTTTATAAAATGCATTATTGAGTTCTTTTTGTTAGAGCATGCCTCACTAAGCATTTGTGCTTACGCTCTCTTTCTTGAACCAATAATGCAGATAATTGAGGTGTTTGAGGGCAGCAAGGAGGTGAAGTAATCCAAGGGAAAGCTAAGCTCATGTATGGTGGTATTTTCACAACATTAATAGTCTTGATATTTGGCAATGGGAACCTAGGTTGTGTTGTTGGGAGATGTTTTGGATTCCCTAAGTTTGGTATGATGCCTATGATGTTTGGAACATGTAAATGGCCATTTGGTATTTGTTTTGAAGAATTGTTGATTGCTTGATTTCCGATGTTAGGATGCATGCCTATAAACTTGTGGTTTTTCCTAATTGATGCCATGAATGAGTTTTGATGATGCAAATGTGTACCTAATATGTATGATGACTTGTTGGCATGATTAGGAGGTCTTACCAGTGTGTTTGAATGGTTAATTGTATGATAAACCAGAAAAATCTGCACTTTCTTGGCAGTCCGTATCAGAACGGGCACTACCGTTTCGAAACGGGGGCCTTTAATGGCCTTCGTGTATCGGAACGGGTAGAGGGCGTTTCGAAACGGATTTGCCACTGTCAAGCCCTGTTTCGAAACTGATCTCGAAACAAACCCACGTTTCGGAACGGTCAACCCCCGTTCTGAAACACTAGACCGTTGGGCACTGATTTGAATGGTTTTATGGTTTGCAAGCTTTACATTTTAGTCCTGAATATTGTTTATGCAATTTCTTGAGTTTGAGATGTTCGTTTGTGTTGAAATTTGACAGAGAAGCATGTAATATGACTAATTTCATAATGGTATCTTAGTAATTAGTTAAGTCCTCTTAATTTCCAGAATTTACATTTTGGTCCCTAAATTCGTATGTTATGCAATTGAGTCCCCTGTTGCTTTTCTATCGCTGTGATTTTCAAGTATGCTTTTCTCAAGGGTACGCTTAGGACTAATGTGCATCTAGACAAGTTTAAAAAGGAAAAAAAATGGTCGTTAATCAAGGTTGACTTTTGGGTTGACTTTGGTTTTCCCCGTGTAATCTTCGTAGTTCGGGTCAACCGTCTAGGCCGGGCTAAGGGGGTTACATTTGGTGGTATCAGAGCTGAGTTCTCGTGTAAACGGGAATGGTTATGTGGGTGATGTATGTATGATTGCATGATGTGTCTTTTTGAATGAAAGTGTGATGTGCGAATTGTAAAGTATGTTACAATTGTGATGTATGTTGTGATGAAGCATGTTAGAGGGACCCATTGCCATATCAAAACTAATGAAATGAATTGTTTTTGAAAAATGAGCTTGAGTGCTTGGATTTCTTACCTTGCTGAACCTGATTATGTTTGTTGCATTGTGTTAGTGCATTGTTAGTGAATGGGACCTCGTAGAGAGACGAGGATTAATACGCGAGCTATGGCTCAGAACGAGAATGAGAACAATGATGATAATGTAGTGGATTTACCTCCTCCTCCTGGTGGTGGATCACCGGGTGGTGGTGGTGCTGGAGGTGATGGAGCTGGTGTTGGTGCTGGTGCTGGGGTCGCTGGACCTGAAGCTGGGCAGGGACAAGCTGCTCCTAACATGACAGTTTTGATACAAGCTATTGCTGGAGCCTTTCAGGCGGCAGTAGCTGGAGCTCATGGAGCTGGGCATCAGGGTGATGCTAATACGAGACTACCTTTGGAACGTTTGCGCAATCTGGGAGGGACTGAGTTCAAAGGTTTGTCTGCTGAGGGTTCCGAATCTTGGTTGGAAAGTACCAAGAGGATTTTGGGACAAATGAACTGCAATGATGGGCAGAAGCTAGGATGTGTGGTGTCGTTGTTGCATGATGATGCGTATACCTGGTGGACGACCACTATCTCCGGAATGGAGGATGTTGATGTGACTTGGACGTTCTTTCTGAACGCGTTCAAGCGTAGGTATTTGGGTGTGCGATACCTGGATGAAAAGAAAAGAGAGTTCATGTCTCTAACACAAGGAAGTATGACAGTAGCTGAGTACGAGATTCAGTTTGTCCGTTTCAGTCAGTACGCACCTGAGCTTATCCCTGATGAGCAGGAGAGGTGTGAACGTTTCCGTTATGGTTTGGTGACGGATGTAAAGACCTATATGCTTGCGGATAAGTACATTGATTTTGATGTGTTGGTTAGTAGGGCGAAGGATATTGAGCAGAACCTGGGTTTGTCTTCCAGGAGTGTTGGTTCTGGCTCGGGCAAGCGAGCTGCTGAGTATAGTTTTGGTGGTGGACGGAACAAGAGAAGACGTGATCGGAGGTATCAGTCTTCTGCTAGACGTGGTGGTGGAGGGTATGGTGCGCCTGTTCAGGGGGACAGGGCGAGAGCTGATCAGAACACATGCTGGGTGTGTGGATCGCGTGGCCATCTGAGGCGTGATTGTCCTCGAGCGGCGAGGGAGGTTCAGGCTCTTGTTGTTGTAGCTGGTAATTCGTGCTGGAATTGTGGTTCGGTAGACCACATGAGGAGGGAGTGTCCTCTATTGGCTGTGGTGGTCAGGGACGTGCTCCTGGAGTTGTTGCACCACAGAGAGGTCGTGGGCGTGGCCGTGGTAACTTCCAGCGTAGAGAGGATGGTGGAAGGAATGTGGCGCATGTGGTGGCTGTCCAACCTGAGGGTGGAGGTCAGGCTCGAGTGTATGCGCAGCGGGAGGGGAGAAATGACACGGATGTGATCGTAGGTACCTTCACTTTGCAATCCTTGTCATTACTTTCCTTGATTGATTCTGGATCTACACACTCATACATATTGCGTGAACATTCTCAATTGCTTGGTTTACCTGTTGAGTCTTTGGATGTTGGTATGCGTGTAACTAGTTCCTTTGGTGAGACCGTTGTGACACGGAAGTTGTATAGAAGGTGTCCCTTGGTTGTGCAAAACCATGTTTTTCATGTTGATCTTATGGAATTGCCTTTCTATGGTTTTGGTGTAATCTTTGGTATGGATTAGCTTGTTGAACATCGAGCTGTGGTGGATTTTGAGAACAAGCAAGTTTCGCTGAAGCTTGCGGATGATTATGAAGTAGTGGTGGTTGGTAAGAATGTGAAGTTTCTTGCCAATGTTGTGTCTACATTGGAAGCAAGCCGAATGTTGAGGCAAGGTTGTGAAGCCTACCTAGCCTTTGTGATGAATCCTAGCTCTAAGAAGTTGCGAGTGCAAGATATCAGGATTGTGCGAGAGTTTCCTTGAGTGTTTCCGGAGGAGCTTCCTGGATTGCCTCCTAATCGTGAAGTGGGGTTTGGAATTGAGCTGTATGAAAACACAACTACAGTGTCCATTACTCCTTATCGTATGGCACCTAAAGAGTTGAAGGAGCTGAAGACGCAACTTCAGAAGTTGCTTGATCGTGGTTTCATTCGACCGAGTGTGTCACCTTGGGGTGCACCGGGTAGGTTCAGTGCATCGATTACCGTCAGCTGAACAAGTTGACTATCAAGAATCAGTATCCGTTGCCGAGGATTGATGATCTTTTTGATCAATTTCGGGGAGCGGATATGTTCTCTAAAATTGATTTGAGGTCAGGGTATTACCAGTTTAAGGTAAAGGATGTGGATGTGCCAAAGACGGCCTTCAGAACGAGGTATGGGCATTATGAGTTCCTTGTGATGCCGTTTGGTTTGACAAATGCTCCTGCAGCTTTTATGGACATGATGAATAGAGTGTTCCATGAATATTTGGACAAGTTTGTTGTAGTGTTCATTGATGATATTCTCGTGTACTCTCTTACTGAGGAGGAGCATGAGGGGCATTTGAGGATTGTGTTGTAGGCTTTGTTGGAGAATCAGCTTTATGCTAAGCTGAGCAAGTGTGAGTTTTGGCTCAGGGAAGTTGTGTTTCTTGGTCATGTGGTTTCTCCTGAGGGGATTCGTGTTGATCCTCAGAAGATTGAGGCAGTGATGAATTGGAAGCCTCCTAAGTCTGTTCATGAGGTCCATAGTTTCCTTGGTTTGGCGGGATACTATCGGAGGTTCGTGGATGGATTTTCGAAGATTGCTGCACCTTTGACGAAGTTGTTGCAGAAGGATGTTAAGTTTGAATGGACGGAAGCGAGACAGCAGGCTTTTGAGAAGCTGAAGGCAGCTTTGACGCAAGCTCCTATCTTGGTTCAGCCTGAATCAGGGAAAGAGTTTATGGTGTATAGTGACGCGTCTTACGTTGGTTTGGGTTGTGTGTTGATGCAAGAGGGTAAGGTGGTGGCTTATGCATCGCGCCAGTTGAAGGTGCATGAGTGCAATTATCCTACGCATGACATTGAGCTAGCTGCGGTGGTTTTTGCTTTGAAAATTTGGAGACATTACCTGTATGGTTAGAAATGTACGGTGTATACGGATCACAAGAGTTTGAAGTATCTGATGTCTCAGAAAGAGTTGAATCTTAGGCAACGACGTTGGGTGGAGTTGCTTAAAGATTACGATCTAATGATCGAGTACCACCCGAGAAAGGCTAATGTTGTAGCGGATGCCTTGAGTAGGAAGGTAGCAGTGGAGTTGAGGGCTATGTTTGCCAGCTTGAGTATTTCACGAGATGGCGGTCTTGTGGCTGAATTGCAAGTGAAACCATCCTTGGTTCAGTTGATAAAGGATAAACAACTGTTGGATGATTCCTTGGTGCCACATGTCCAGGATATTGCTGAGGATAGGCCGTCGGATTTCTGTTTTAATGATGATGGAGTTTTAGGTTTTGGGAGTCGGATAGTAGTGCCCAATGATGCTGAGTTGAGGTGTGCTATTCTGACTGAAGCTCATAGTAGTCCTTTTGCTATGCACCCTGGTAGTACTAAGATGTATCGTGATCTTCGTGATGAGTACTATTGGGTGGGTTTGAAGAAAGATGTGGCTGAGTATGTGAGCAAGTGCATGGTATGTCAGCGAGTTAAGGCTGAGCATCAGTTTCCTTCTGGGTTGTTGCAACCGTTGAGGATTCCTGAGTGGAAGTGGGAAAGGATTACCATGGACTTTGTGTCTGGTTTGCCTTTGTCACCATCGAAGAAGAATTTGGTGTGGGTGATTGTGGATCGCCTGACGAAGTGTGCGCATTTCTTGCCTGTGCATACGACGTATACCTTGGACAAGCTTGCAGAGTTGTACATTGTTGAGATTGTACGGCTGCATGGTGTGCCAAAGTCGATCGTGTCGGATAGAGATCCGAGGTTTACATCATGTTTCTGGGAGTGTTTACATCAGGCTTTGGGTACACGGCTGAACTTCAGTACTTCTTATCATCCACAGTCGGATGGACAGTCTGAGCGTGTTATCCAAGTGCTAGAGGATATGTTGAGGTGCTGTGTGATTGAGTTTCAAGGCTCTTGGGAGAAGCATTTGCCTTTGGTGGAGTTTGCTTATAATAATAGCTACCAGGCAAGTATTCAAATGGAACCTTATGAGGCCTTATACGGGAGGAAGTGCAGAACTCCTCTTTGTTGGGCGGAAACATGTCAGAAGTTGGTTTCAATGCCAGCTTTGTTGAAAGGAACCACCGAGAAGGTGAAGCTCATTTGTGAGCGATTGAAGGTAGCTTCTGATCGTCAGAAGTCTTACGCAGATTTGAAGCGTAAGGAGATTGAGTATGCGGTGGGTGACCGTGTGTTTTTGAAAGTTTCACCTTGGAAAAAGGTGATGAGGTTTGGTCGAAAGGGTAAGTTGAGCCCTTGGTACATTGGACCATACGAGGTGATTGAGCGTGTGGGTCCTGTTGCGTACAAGTTGAGATTGCCACAAGAGTTGGAAAAGATTCATGATGTGTTTCATGTTTCTATGCTTCGGAGGTATAGATCGGATCCTTCGCATGTTATGACTGTGGAGGAAGTGGAATTGAATTCAGACTTGACCTATGATGAGGAACCGGTGGAAATTCTGGATTCAGACAGTAAAGTTCTTCGAGGCAAGACCATTGAGTTGGTAAAGGTGTTGTGGAAGCATCATGGTGCTGAGGAAGCCACGTGGGAAAGGAAAGATGACATGGAGAAGCAGTTTCCATACCTTTTTCCTCCAGGTAAATTTCGAGGACAAAATTTCTTAAGGGGGGAGAGTTGTAACACCCCATTTTTGGGCTTGGAAGTTTAGGGTCTGAACTGGACCGGTCTAATTTTCAGTTCGAATATAAAAGGGTGGTTTTAGGGAAAGCCTAGTTCGGGGTGCTTTAAAAATATGGAAAAATATCTAAAAATCCTCTTTTAATATATATAAGAGAGTGGTGAAATCAATTTTACAAAATAAGGTTTGGAAGTGTGACATTTCGAAATGGTGACTAAAATCTAATTTTTGAAAAGTTCATGACTATTTTGTAAGGATTGAAACTTTAAATCTTTAAGAAGCTAATTTACCCAAGGAAGGATTTCTCCAGATTTTTCTTAATTTTAATGACTCATTTAATGTTTAATTAATTAAAAGAAAAGAGGGAAAAACCATATTTTAGTTTTCATAACCAACTTTTGCTAAAACTTTCTCATCTCATTTTCTCTCAAAATTCCCTCAGCCAAACACATTTCCACAGCATCTTTTCTTTTGATTTTCACACTAAAAGATGATATTTCAATCCTCAAATGATTCCTAATCATTTCTACATCAAATCCTCTTCATTTGGTTATTGAATTTTCAAGGATTTTGGCTCTAATCAAGGAGAAATCTACATTTAGAGGTATGAACGTCCTTCTCCTCTAAATACTCAGTTCTTTACTGAAATTCCCAAGTTCTCAATCCTTATATTAAGTTTTATTAAATGTTTTAATGTGGTGATCTTGATTTTGGCTTAAAACTTGAGATTTTGATTAAATCTTGAAGAATTTCGTGGTGATTGTTTGGGCTCTGTTTGGAGATGTCTTTTTAATGTATTTTGGATGTTTAATGATGTGTAATTGAGGTTTAATCAATGCAATCCCGAATAGGTTGATTTTCCTAAGTTTTTATTGGTGAAAATGATGGTTTTTGGGGTGATCTTGGTGTTCTGTTATAGTTGGAGGTATAAGGACGAGTTTAGATCCTTTTTGGATGTTAATTGATGTTTAAGAATGTTTAGAAGTGATGGATCTTGGCTGGGTAATGTTGTGGAGGTGTTTGGATGTGTTTTCGGTTGTGTTTGGTAGCCGAAATGTGAGTTTTGGTGAGAGCATCGAGTTTGGGTGTAATGGCTGAAGATTTTAATGCATGATGATGCATTAATCCTCTGCTTTGATGTGTTTAAAACAGGGGAGACATCTTCGAATCCTTGTGGTGTTGATCTGGAGGCTTAAACGGCGTTTCGGCAAGCTTGCGAAATGGAATTGGTGAGTGAAGTTGGGTTTATGGCTTTGTAACCAATGTTTGAAGATTTTGGGAGCTTAGTTTAAGTCTAAGCAACTTAACTAATGTAACGCCCCGGTTTTGGGTTCAGAAGTTTTGGGTGCTGACCGGTTCGGTCAAAGTGCTGATCGAATATATAAGAGTGAATTTAGGAAAGCCTAGTTCGGGTTGCATTAAAAATATGGAAAAAATGTTCTAAAATCATCTTTTAATATATATAAGTGAACTGTGAAATCAATTTTGGAAAATGAGGTTCGGAAGGTTGACATTTTGGCTAGTGACCAAAATGTAATTTTTGAAAGTTGCGGGACAGTTTTATAAAGGATTGAAACTTTGAATCTTTAAGGAGCTATTATTCCAAAAAGGATTTCTCCAGATTTTTCTAAGATATTTTAAGGCTCAAATCTGATTTTAAAGATTTAGAAAAGGAGGGAAATCATTTTAACTAAATTTCCAACAAACTTTCCATTTTCTCTCAAATTCTCTTTTCTCTCATTTTCTCTCAACCCAAACAAGATTCTCCAGATTTCTTTCTCTGATTTTGATATCTAAATCTCTCATTTCAACTCTCATTTGATTCCTAATCATCTCATCAACAAAACCTCTCAATTTACAAGTTGATTCATCAAGCTTTTTGGCTCCAAAATGGAGAAATTCAAGTTTGGAGGTAAGAACGTCCTTCTCCTCTAAACTATCAGTTCTTTACTGAAATTCCTAAGTTCTCAATCCTTGATTTATGTTTTATTAAAGGCTTATCAATTGAGATCTTGATTTTTTGGCTAAAATGCAAGATTTGGCGATTTTGGTGAAAATTTCGTGTGATCTGTTTAAGCAGGGTTTTGAGGTGTTAAATTGATGTTAAATGAATGCTAAAATGATTAGAAGTTGAGGTTTAATCAATGCAATCCCGGATAGGTTGAATTTCCTAAGTTTGGCTTGAGTTTTTGGTTGTGTTTGGGGTGTTTTTGGTGATCTGTTATACCTGGAGGTATAAGGACGTGGTTGTGATCATTTTGCATGTTATTTGATGTATAAAAATGGTTAGAAGTGATGGATCTTGGCTGGGTTAAGTTTTGGAAGTGTTTGGAGGTTATTTCGGTTGTGTTTGGTAGCCAAATTGTTAGATTTGTGATGAGCAGCGAGTTGTGTTGTTGTTGCTGGTGTTTTAATGCATAAGGATGCATTAATGTTCTGTTTTTGTGTGCTTGAAACAGGGGAGTTTGATCCTTGAGCTTTGGAGGTGTTTTCGGAAGGTTTCGGAAGCTTGGAAGGCTTGTTGGCTAGCTTTGTTTGGTTATTGGTGAGTGAAGTTGGGATTTCAGCTTTTGAAACAAGGTTTGAAGGTTTTTGGGAGCTTAGTTTAAGTCTAAACAACTTTGCTAAGCTCAAGAGTAAGTGAATGGGTTTTTGCTCTTGAAATGTGTGTGATTTGGTTTTAAAATCAAATGTGATTGATGATTGATATGCATGTGTTTTGCATGGTTTAATTCTGTTTTGTAAGCATGTTTTTAGCATGGTTTAATGCTGGTTTTGAAAGCCTTTTGAGAAGGATGCTCAAGGTAAGAGATCCTTGATTTTTGTTTATGGAAATTGTGATTTTGATGCATAGTGTTGCATGTTGATCAATGGCTTTGTATGATGCTTAAAAACAGTGAATTGATGATGATTAATGATGATAATTGTTACCTTTTGCATATTGTTTATGCATGCGAATCATTAAGCTAATGATGTGATGGCTTTGCATTGTGTTTATGCATGTAGAACATTGGATAATATGGTAAGATGGTTATATTGGCAAGTGTTGTAAGTGGTTCTTGGTTCGTTGATCGGATATAATTAGCCGGCTATAGGATTGGGTGCACCGTGAATAAAGTCGCCTTGATGGCGGAGTGGTCAAGTGTGGACCGGGTAAACTCCCCTCAAGTATTCCTAACGAGATGAGGTCAGTGGAGGTTGTTGCCCACGGGAGGACCTCGGTTGCTTAAGGTCATAGTGGAGGTTGTTGCCCACGGGAAGACCTTGGTTGAGCAAAGGTTATATGGTGGTTAAAAGTCCATATGTGAGAACCTTGTGCTTGTTGAGATCACAATGGTAGTGGTTAAGTCCATGTGTGGATCTTGTGTGTGATGTCCCGGATCTCGTTAGATGATGTCTACAACTACCAATCGGTTATGCAAAGGTTGTATGGTGGTTGAAAGTCCATGCGGGAAGACCTTGTGCATGTCAAGGGTGTATGGCGGTTGAAAGTCCATACATGGGAACCTTGAGGAAAAGCTAAGGTTGTATGGTGTTTAAAAGTCCATACATGGGAACCTTAGGATGTTGAGGTCAGTGGAGGTTGTTGCCCACGGGAAGACCTTGGATTGGGTAGTGTGTAGGGAGCGTTGGGACACGCTCGGAATCCGCGTATCCGATCGGGTTGAAAAGTTGGAAAGTGAATAAGGTTGATCTCTTGGAAGCCAATGTAATGTTCTTGATCATAGTGAAGCATGGGATTGCTTGAAATGATGCATGGTTGCATGTGAAGCATGAGATGCTTGAAATGATGCATGGTTGCATGTGAAGCATGAGATGCTTGAATTGATGCATGTTTGCATGAGAAGCATGATATGCTTGGTAAGATGCATTGTTGCATGAAATGTGTATGATGCTAGTAAATGCATGTTTACTTGTAAGTTGAACAAGTGATGGTAATCTTTTGATAAATGGTGTATGTGAGCATGAGTTACCTTTGTTGCATTGGAGTCTTGTAAGACTTGTTTAAAGGCATGTGATGAATGTCGTTATGGTTTTATGTTGCCTTGATTAAATGCATGAAATGGATAGATTGAACTATGGTTCTAAATGGTTTCTTACTTGTTATGGCTTTCAAGTTTATGAAAGGTATGTTGTGAAGTGGAAGTGTTTTTCCATGGTTTTGTTAAAGCTTTGCATATGGTGTTTATGCATGATTTTGAGCTTGATGTTGAAAGAGTTTTCAAACATGGTTTTGGAAAGCAAATCGGGTTTGTTTTAAGGTGTTTTAAAGACCCGCTGCATTGATGGTGTTTTGGTTTTGAGCATTCCTCACTAAGCATTATGTGCTTACGCTCCTTTTGTCCATCAATGCAGATTCTTGAAGTTTGGACAGCAAGGAGCAAGGGGATTCAAGGTGGACTCCAATGGAGATGTATGTCTCGGTGAATAGCTATAGTTAATAAGGGCAATGGGGTAGAATCTCTCAGATTTATGTGTATGTGATCGTATATGTTGATCATGAATGTTTAAATGCTGTTGTTAATGTTGTTGAAACATGAATTGGCTTAATTGAGGTTGCTTTGGAAAGGTTTATGTTTAAATGGATAGCTTGAGTAGGAAGCATGTCAATGAATTTGGGGCTTTTCAAATGTGTTGGTTATATGTTGAATTGATGATGCATTTCTGGTCCCTGCATGTTGAATGATCATGTGGTATGATTTGGTGATGTTAATTTGATGTTTGAAGCATGTTTGATGCTGTTTTCGAGTTGTTTTCAGGCAGGGGTATCGGTACTCAGGCTTGCGTATCGATACGCCTGAGCCAAATATGCATGTTTCTGGCCAGGGGTATCGATACTGCTGAACAGGTATCGATACCGTATGAGTGAAGTATCGATACTGGGGGAAAGGTATCGATACCGTTGCTAGAGTTTGGTTACTGCCTTCCCCGAGTATCGATACGACACGTGGCGTATCGATACCGGACCGTTAAAATCAGTTAAAAGTATCTCTGAATGTTTTAAAATGTTTGCGTTTTGGTCCTGTATCTTGTTTGTGCAATTGCATGAGTTCGGGATGTCCGTTTGAGCTGAAGTTTGGCAGGGAAGCATGAAACCTGACTAGGTAACTTAAAATTTGGTTAAGTCCTTAAAGTTTTCAGAAATTACAATTTGGTCCCTAATATTGTAATTTGTTCAATTGGGTCCCTGTTGATCTCTGATGTTTGTGATCTTTGAGCATGGTGTTTGCGTGATCACATGTAAGGTTAATGTGCATCTAGACAAGATTAAAAAGAAAAAAAAGGGTCGTTAATCAAGGTTGACTTTCGGGTTGACTTTGGTTTTCCCCGTGTAATCTTCGTAGTTCGGGTCAACCGTCTAGGCCGGGCTACGGGGGTTACATTTGGTGGTATCAGAGCTGAGTTGCGAAGGTTGGGGAAAACGGTAAGTTGTTGTGATATGTGTGCTTGATGTTTATCTTGTTGTATGGTTGAAAGTTGGTTGAGGCATGTGTTGCTGAGTGTGTTGTTGATGTTTTTGAGCATGTTGCTGATGTGTGCAAGCATGTTTTGTGGTTATGAATCTTGGTTGAGTTCATGTGGATATGTGTTGATGTTATGAGCTGATGTTATGCATGGTGAATGCGTTTTGAGCATGTTATGTTGCTAATGTGCTGGTACTATTGGATGTTGTTTGGTGTAAGCATGATCAAGGCATGTTGTTGATATGCTTGATGTTGTGATATCCATGTTGTGTTGACTGTTATGTCATGTAAAGGGGGAGGATTCGGGATACCCATTGCCTTATTAATATAGCTATTGTGTTATTTTGGAGTTGGAGTTTGAATCCTTGCTTAATGCTGGTCTAACTGGTTTGTTTGTTTGTTGTGATTGTATGTTTGTTGTTGTTAGTGGTATGGCAAAGTTGATGAAAGAATGGCGGAGGAGTGAGATGGTTGCTGCCTTGGGGCAGGTTGTTAAGGCAAAGAATTCACCCTTTTGTAAAGGTGTTTTGTCTCAGTCTTCTGTGACTGAAGTTGAGATGGTAAGGCAAGGGAAGGAAGCTGGTTCCGGGATGGAAAGTTCTTTATCTGTTGTTCAGGAGGTGTTGGGAACATCTCAGGCTGCGGTTGAGGTAAAGTCAGTGGATGTGCTGACTAGATGTGTGGGTTTGCCGAAACAGCGTTTGTTTGGTTTGGGTGTTGTGGAGTATCATGGTTCTTCCCCAGAGATGTTTGAGGCCTGGTTGGCCAATGTGATTCTGATTTTGGATCAGGAAGGCTGTGATTATGCCTGTAAGCTGGGGAGTGTTGTTTCTCTGATGCTGGAGGATGCTTGTTCTTGGTGGACATCTGTGGCTGTGGCGTCACATATCCTTGATATTGATTGGGATTTCTTCGTATCTGCTTTCTATGAAAGGTATCTTGGAAGGGAATTTCCAAGGGTTAAGCAAGGTGCGGCTAATGCTGTTGGTGAGCAAGTGTTGTTTGAGCAAGGAGTAGAAGCTCAGTCATCTGTGTGTGACCGTTGTGAAAGACAACATGTTGGAAATTGTTGGGACACAAGTGTTTGCTGGAGATGTGGTTCTAAGTTGCATGTTAAGCGTGATTGTCCTCGTGGAGTGAAGTCGGCTTTGATGTTGGCCAAAGGATCTTTGAAAGGTCGTGGGTACGGCCGAGGTGAAGTTCAGAGTTGGCAGAAAAAGCAGAAGGTTGTGAAGAGTTTGGGAAATGAAGTTTGCTGGAAATGTGGGTCTGCTGGACACATGAGGCGTGATTGTTTGATGTTGGCTCGGAATTGCCAAGGTTCCTTATCGCAAGGAGTTGGTGTTGACCCTGGTGTGTTTGTTGGTGCTGCAGTTGTGCCACGGAAGGATGATGGTTCCGCAAGGAAGAGGGCTCGTCTGACGGAGCTTCAGGATGGTGTTGTGCTTTCAGGTAACCTTGTTAAGTGATCTTTGCTTTAGTTGCTTAGTTTGGTTTCTGTTGGTTTTTCCTTGCGTGGTAAGTCTAGTCTTGTTGCTAGTATGTTTGGGGTAGTGGTAGTTGTTGTTTGGGAATATCTTGGGTGTGAAGAAGGCTTGGGTAGGTATCTTGTAGTTAATGGTTGCTAGTATGATGGAGTTAGATAAGTTAAAGGTGAGTTAGGAGGTTGTTCTTAGACAGATTTTGAGGATGTTATTGGAGGGTGTGAACTGGCATTCATGCACAGTTAAAATCATTGATATATACTATATTATATATGTTGGTCCATGCATACATGTGGCATGACATTAAAGGTTTTGCATACATGTATATCAGGCATTGATAGGGCATGTAGGTGATCATGCATACGATGTTCACGCTCGCTGATAACTAATCGAATCTGTTAGTGTTATGGTTGGATTAGGTGGGATGATGGGTTTTTATAGGTTGATGTTCAGAGAGTTTAGTGGTTTGGTGGTGAAGGGTATCGGTTGGGGTTAGTAACAGTTAAGTGGTTGGTTTAGCTAAAAGGAAGTGGTAGTTCCTTGGTGTTAAGTGATGTTGCAGTTTAGTGGTTGTGTTCCCAAGTGCTGAGGTGGTTTAGCTTTTAGGTTGTTGTGAAAGGGTTGTGTTGGTCCTTAGCAACCTTTGAGGAGGTCAGAAGCTGTTATGTGTGTTTTGGTTAAGTAATGTTCTGGTAATGCAAGTGTTCTGGTTGAAGTTTGTAGTGAGAGGGCTGTGAAAGATCGAAGGCTTTTGTTGGTTGTTTGGGTTTTTGTGAAAGGTGGTTGGCTAGTTGTGGTTAAGAAAGTTCCGTTTGAAGTCAGTTGGTGGTGTGTGGAACGGCTGATGGTTTCAAGTTGGGGTTGTGATGTAATTTTTGGTATTTGGGTGAATAGTCCTGGTGAGCTGTTGTGGTAATGTATTGGCGGATGTGAAGGATTGTCAGCTTCGTTGAAGAGTTTGTGTAAACAGTTGATGTTTAAGGATTTCTGCTTGTTGAGAAAATCTTTGGAAGAGGTTTGGGAGTTTGCAAGAGTTTTAGAGGTTGAGGGGTTTGCCTAGTGTGGCTAAGTTGGTTTGGTTGTTGTTTCTGTGTAGACAGATCTTGAGAGTTGTGAATTACAGTGTTGTCTGCTGTAAGAGCTGAAGTTCTTCAGGTTGATGTTGGGGTTGTGTACAGTTCGGTTATGTGAAAGGTTGAGTCGTGGTTATCTTTGAGAGTTTGGATTTGTGAACAGTGTGTGGTGGAGGTTTTGTGTGGAAAGTGATCAGTGGTGTTGGTTGAGGCTTTTGTGTTGCCTTGTGTGTTGCATTGAGAAGGTTGTTGTTCTCTTTTCGCTGGTTGAAATTTCGAGGACGAAATTTCCTAAGGGGGGAGAGTTGTAACGCCCCGGTTTTGGGCTCAGAAGTTTTGGGTGCTGACCGGTTCGGTCAAAGTGCTGATCGAATATATAAGAGTGAATTTAGGAAAGCCTAGTTCGGGTTGCATTAAAAATATGGAAAAAATGTTCTAAAATCATCTTTTAATATATATAAGTGAACTGTGAAATCAATTTTGGAAAATGAGGTTCGGAAGGTTGACATTTTGGCTAGTGACCAAAATGTAATTTTTGAAAGTTGCGGGACAGTTTTATAAAGGATTGAAACTTTGAATCTTTAAGGAGCTATTATTCCAAAAAGGATTTCTCCAGATTTTTCTAAGATATTTTAAGGCTCAAATCTGATTTTAAAGATTTAGAAAAGGAGGGAAATCATTTTAACTAAATTTCCAACAAACTTTCCATTTTCTCTCAAATTCTCTTTTCTCTCATTTTCTCTCAACCCAAACAAGATTCTCCAGATTTCTTTCTCTGATTTTGATATCTAAATCTCTCATTTCAACTCTCATTTGATTCCTAATCATCTCATCAACAAAACCTCTCAATTTACAAGTTGATTCATCAAGCTTTTTGGCTCCAAAATGGAGAAATTCAAGTTTGGAGGTAAGAACGTCCTTCTCCTCTAAACTATCAGTTCTTTACTGAAATTCCTAAGTTCTCAATCCTTGATTTATGTTTTATTAAAGGCTTATCAATTGAGATCTTGATTTTTTGGCTAAAATGCAAGATTTGGCGATTTTGGTGAAAATTTCGTGTGATCTGTTTAAGCAGGGTTTTGAGGTGTTAAATTGATGTTAAATGAATGCTAAAATGATTAGAAGTTGAGGTTTAATCAATGCAATCCCAGATAGGTTGAATTTCCTAAGTTTGGCTTGAGTTTTTGGTTGTGTTTGGGGTTTTTTTGGTGATCTGTTATACCTGGAGGTATAAGGACGTGGTTGTGATCATTTTGCATGTTATTTGATGTATAAAAATGGTTAGAAGTGATGGATCTTGGCTGGGTTAAGTTTTGGAAGTGTTTGGAGGTGATTTCGGTTGTGTTTGGTAGCCAAATTGTTAGATTTGTGATGAGCAGCGAGTTGTGTTGTTGGTGTTGGTGTTTTAATGCATAAGGATGCATTAATGTTCTGTTTTTGTGTGCTTGAAACAGGGGAGTTTGATCCTTGAGCTTTGGAGGTGTTTTCGGAAGGTTTCGGAAGCTTGGAAGGCTTGTTGGCTAGCTTTGTTTGGTTATTGGTGAGTGAAGTTGGGATTTCAGCTTTTGAAACAAGGTTTGAAGGTTTTTGGGAGCTTAGTTTAAGTCTAAACAACTTTGCTAAGCTCAAGAGTAAGTGAATGGATTTTTGCTCTTGAATTGTGTGTGATTTGGTTTTAAAATCAAATGTGATTGATGATTGATATGCATGTGTTTTGCATGGTTTAATTCTGTTTTGTAAGCATGTTTTTAGCATGGTTTAATGCTGGTTTTGAAAGCCTTTTGAGAAGGATGCTCAAGGTAAGAGATCCTTGATTTTTGTTTATGGAAATTGTGATTTTGATGCATAGTGTTGCATGTTGATCAATGGCTTTGTATGATGCTTAAAAACAGTGAATTGATGATGATTAATGATGATAATTGTTACCTTTTGCATATTATTTATGCATGCGAATCATTGAGATAATGATGTGATGGCTTTGCATTGTGTTTATGCATGTGGAACATTGGATAATATGGTAAGATGGTTATATTGGCAAGTGTTGTAAGTGGTTCTTGGTTCGTTGATCGGATATAATTAGCCGGCTATAGGATTGGGTGCACCGTGAATAAAGTCGCCTTGATGGCGGAGTGGTCAAGTGTGGACCGGGTAAACTCCCCTCAAGTATTCCTAACGAGATGAGGTCAGTGGAGGTTGTTGCCCACGGGAGGACCTCGGTTGCTTAAGGTCATAGTGGAGGTTGTTGCCCACGGGAAGACCTTGGTTGAGCAAAGGTTATATGGTGGTTAAAAGTCCATATGTGAGAACCTTGTGCTTGTTGAGATCACAATGGTAGTGGTTAAGTCCATGTGTGGATCTTGTGTGTGATGTCCCGGATCTCGTTAGATGATGTCTACAACTACCAATCGGTTATGCAAAGGTTGTATGGTGGTTGAAAGTCCATGCGGGAAGACCTTGTGCATGTCAAGGGTGTATGGCGGTTGAAAGTCCATACATGGGAACCTTGAGGAAAAGCTAAGGTTGTATGGTGTTTAAAAGTCCATACATGGGAACCTTAGGATGTTGAGGTCAGTGGAGGTTGTTGCCCACGGGAAGACCTTGGATTGGGTAGTGTGTAGGGAGCGTTGGGACACGCTCAGAATCCGCGTATCCGATCGGGTTGAAAAGTTGGAAAGTGAATAAGGTTGATCTCTTGGAAGCCAATGTAATGTTCTTGATCATAGTGAAGCATGGGATTGCTTGAAATGATGCATGGTTGCATGTGAAGCATGAGATGCTTGAAATGATGCATGGTTGCATGTGAAGCATGAGATGCTTGAATTGATGCATGTTTGCATGAGAAGCATGATATGCTTGGTAAGATGCATTGTTGCATGAAATGTGTATGATGCTAGTAAATGCATGTTTACTTGTAAGTTGAACAAGTGATGGTAATCTTTTGATAAATGGTGTATGTGAGCATGAGTTACCTTTGTTGCATTGGAGTCTTGTAAGACTTGTTTAAAGGCATGTGATGAATGTCGTTATGGTTTTATGTTGCCTTGATTAAATGCATGAAATGGATAGATTGAACTATGGTTCTAAATGGTTTCTTACTTGTTATGGCTTTCAAGTTTATGAAAGGTATGTTGTGAAGTGGAAGTGTTTTTCCATGGTTTTGTTAAAGCTTTGCATATGGTGTTTATGCATGATTTTGAGCTTGATGTTGAAAGAGTTTTCAAACATGGTTTTGGAAAGCAAATCGGGTTTGTTTTAAGGTGTTTTAAAGACCCGCTGCATTGATGGTGTTTTGGTTTTGAGCATTCCTCACTAAGCATTATGTGCTTACGCTCCTTTTGTCCATCAATGCAGATTCTTGAAGTTTGGACAGCAAGGAGCAAGGGGATTCAAGGTGGACTCCAATGGAGATGTATGTCTCGGTGAATAGCTATAGTTAATAAGGGCAATGGGGTAGAATCTCTCAGATTTATGTGTATGTGATCGTATATGTTGATCATGAATGTTTAAATGCTGTTGTTAATGTTGTTGAAACATGAATTGGCTTAATTGAGGTTGCTTTGGAAAGGTTTATGTTTAAATGGATAGCTTGAGTAGGAAGCATGTCAATGAATTTGGGGCTTTTCAAATGTGTTGGTTATATGTTGAATTGATGATGCATTTCTGGTCCCTGCATGTTGAATGATCATGTGGTATGATTTGGTGATGTTAATTTGATGTTTGAAGCATGTTTGATGCTGTTTTCGAGTTGTTTTCAGGCAGGGGTATCGGTACTCAGGCTTGCGTATCGATACGCCTGAGCCAAATATGCATGTTTCTGGCCAGGGGTATCGATACTGCTGAACAGGTATCGATACCGTATGAGTGAAGTATCGATACTGGGGGAAAGGTATCGATACCGTTGCTAGAGTTTGGTTACTGCCTTCCCCGAGTATCGATACGACACGTGGCGTATCGATACCGGACCGTTAAAATCAGTTAAAAGTATCTTTGAATGTTTTAAAATGTTTGCGTTTTGGTCCTGTATCTTGTTTGTGCAATTGCATGAGTTCGGGATGTCCGTTTGAGCTGAAGTTTGGCAGGGAAGCATGAAACCTGACTAATTTGAAGTTGGTAACTTAAAATGTGGTTAAGTCCTTAAAGTTTTCAGAAATTACAATTTGGTCCCTAATGTTGTAATTTGTTCAATTGGGTCCCTGTTGATCTCTGATGTTTGTGATCTTTGAGCATGGTGTTTGCGTGATCACATGTAAGGTTAATGTGCATCTAGACAAGATTAAAAAGAAAAAAAAAGGGTCGTTAATCAAGGTTGACTTTCGGGTTGACTTTGGTTTTCCCCGTGTAATCTTCGTAGTTCGGGTCAACCGTCTAGGCCGGGCTACGGGGGTTACAACTAAGCTCAAGAGTAAGTTTTCGGAGAAACTCTCTCTTGAATGAACCATGAAATGGTTGGATGCAATGTGTTTAATTTGCATGTTTAAATTCTGTTTTTGAAAGCATGTTTAGCATGGTTAATGCTGGTTATGAAAGCCATTTGGTGAAGGATGCTCAAGGTAAGAGATCCTTGGTTTGATTGGTTAAAATGTGTATTGATGCATAGTGATGCATGTTGTAAATGGCTTTGTTGTTAATGCTTTAAAAACAGTGGATTATTGATGATAATTGATGTATATTGGCAAGTGATGTGTTGGTTTTAAAGTACTTGAATCGGATATAGTTAGCCGGCTATAGGATCGGGTGCACCGTGAATAAAGTCGCCTTGGATGTTGAGGGTTTGTAATGGTACCGTAAACTCCATCCAAGTACACTAACGAGATGCTTAAGATCACAATGGTGGTTAAAAGTCCAAGTGTGGATCTTGTGTTGAGTGTCCCGTGTTCTCGTTAGTGATGTTATACAACTACCAATGAGTGATGTGGAGGGGTTGTGATTGTACCGTTAAACTCCATCACGGGTGTTGAGGGGCTGTGATTGTACCGGTAAACTCCACCTTGTGTGTTTGGTAGTGTGTATGAAGCGTATGGGACAACGCTTGTAATCCCCGTATCCGATTGTGTTTTAAGTTGGAAATGGTTATGGTTATCACTTGGAAGCTAATATGACATGTTGATGTTATTTAAGCATGAGATGCTTGTTGTATATGCATTGTTGCATGAGCATTGATGTTATGTGTTGAAAAGGCCTTGTGAAAGGTGTTTTATAAAATGCATTATTGAGTTGTTTTTGTTAGAGCATGCCTCACTAAGCATTTGTGCTTACGCTCTCTTTCTTGAACCAATAATGCAGATAATTGAGGTGTTTGAGGGCAGCAAGGAGGTCAAGTAATCCAAGGGAAAGCTAAGCTCATGTATGGTGGTATTTTCACAACATTAATAGTCTTGATATTTGGCAATGGGAACCTAGGTTGTGTTGTTGGGAGATGTTTTGGACTCCCTAAGTTTGGTATGATGCCTATGATGTTTGGAACATGTAAATGGCCATTTGGTATTTGTTTTGAAGAATTGTTGATTGCTTGATTTCCGATGTTAGGATGCATGCCTATAGACTTGTGGTTTTTCCTAATTGATGCCATGAATGAGTTTTGATGATGCAAATGTGTACCTAATATGTATGATGACTTGTTGGCTTGATTAGGAGGTCTTACTAATGTTTTTGAATGGTTAATTGTATGATAAACCAGAAAAATCTGCACTTTCTGGGCAGTCCGTATCGGAACGGGCACTACCGTTTCGAAACGGGGGCCTTTAATGGCCTTCGTGTATCGGAACGGGTAGAGGGCGTTTCGAAACGGATTTGCCACTGTCAAGCCCTGTTTCGAAACTGGTCTCGAAACAAACCCGCGTTTCGGAACGGTCAACCCCCGTTCCGAAACACTAGACCGTTGGGCACTGATTTGAATGGTTTTATGGTTTGCAAGCTTTACGTTTTAGTCCTGAATATTGTTTATGCAAGTGCTTGAGTTTGAGATGTCCGTTTGAGTTGAAATTTGACAGAGAAGCATGTAATATGACTAATTTTATAATGGTATCTTAATAATTAGTTAAGTCCTCTTAATTTCCATAATTTACATTTTGGTCCCTAAATTCGTATACTATGCAATTGAGTCCCCTATTGCTTTCCGATCGCTGTGATTTTCAAGTATGCTTTTCTCAAGGGTATGCTTAGGACTAATGTGCATCTAGACAAGTTTAAAAAGGAAAAAAAGGGTCCTTAATCAAGGTTGACTTTCGGGTTGACTTTTGTTTTCCCCGTGTAATCTTCGTAGTTCGGGTCAACCGTCTAGGCCGGCTAAGGGGGTTACACATTCGTCAAGTTGATTATTTTTGGCTTGAATGTTTTCTCCGTGGAGAACACCCAAATCTTGTTAAGATTATGTTTGCCGAGATGGTCAACAATGTGAAGCTTCGTGAAACTGATGCTCTCAAATCCTTCACCTATGGGATTGTTTTGAGTTATATCTTTGGTATGCTCAATTTTGATTGCACTTATGACTCTCCGGAACCCCGTAAGCAAAATATTGGTGAAGCTTCTCTCCACAAGTCCGGGTTCCATTATAACAATCTTGGCCAATGGGAACGAGTTGATAGGCATGCTCCTCCACCACAAGTTGAACCACAACCTCAAGCTCTGGGTCCCAACAATGAAGCTCTTATGGCTTTTCTCACCGAGCGGTTCAACACAATGGAGGCGGGTCTTGGTACTATTAATAATCGTTTGCAATCCGTACAGAATCGTCTCACCTCCCTTGAGAATCAACATCAATCAATGGACTTGTCATTCTCTACCTTTTATGGTCAATGGATGACCTTTCATCGCTCTCAAGCTAGGAATGATGATGACTCCTCCGATGTTGATGGTGACAATGACGAGGCTTAGGATCTTTTTATTGCATCGCATATTAGATTATCATATTAGGATTAAGTTTGCACCTCTATTTTATTTATGAACCTATGCTTTGATTACTTTGTTTGGGATTGAGCTTTGAACCTTATTGTTTAAGTTTTATGTTTGGATTTTTGAATTATATGAATTTATATTATGTTTCCTATTGCTTTTAACCTTGTTTCTTCTCTTTGATCCTTGTTTATTATTCCTTTTGATCTAACAAAAAGGGGGCGAAAATATAAGAGCCAAAATTTGTTTTACGTGGTTTTGAGTTTTAAAACTTAAATTTTAAATCTTTTCAAAACTTTAAAACCCATCTTAAATTAAGGGGGAGTTAGAGTGTATTCAAAAGTTCAAAACTCTTAAAAATTCTAACTTTAGTTTTGTTATATCAAACAGGGGAAGATTGTGAAACCGATAAACTAATTTTGATATAACTAAAGAATTTAAGGACTAATTTGAAAAAGATAAAACAAATTTTTTAAGTCCTCAAACCTCTCTATATATTTAAAAGAGAATGGTTAAGTTAAAAACTCAAGTTGTCAAAACTTTTCTAAGTGTTTTTGAAGCCAAAACAGTGATTTTCGAGTCACCGTTTCGGAACGGCCTTTGGGCGTTTCGGAACACTTTTGAAACTGTGAACCTTTGTTTCGGAACGGGTTTTGAAACGGGTGAAGAAAATCAGAACGGTTTGACCCGTTTCATACAGTAGTATCGAAACGACTTCAAACGTTTCGAAACGGCATTCAAACTTGGTTTTAAAAATATGATCGTTGAAGTTTTTAACTGTTTTTATACATGTCGTTAAGGCGTATCGAAACGCTTCCAAGCTGTTTCGATACGGGCCTTGACAGTGGCTAAGTGTTTCGAAACGAGTTTCGAAACGGCTCTTAGCGTATCGAAACGATCGTACCCATTTCGATACGGTCTATTTAATACACCCCAATGATTCTTTCTTTTTTGGTCTGATTCGAAATAGGATCGAGCGTTTCGAAACGGGTGGTTGCAAACTACATTTATGGAGGGAAGATAACATCGCAACGACTCTATTGATGAATGCAACAACCCCAACGGTTAGAATTCAATGAGAAGGTATAAAAGGGGCCTCTAAGAGCTTCAGCAACAACTATTGATCTAAAAGAAAACATACAAACATCAAAGTCAAGCATTTGTGCCAAATTCCCATTATTTCTTGTAAACCCCAATTGTGAAGTTGTAATTTTCATTCTTATCTATTCAATTGGGTTGAGTGCTTGCAATTGGGCTACATTTTGTATTGAGAGATTCCTGTTTTAGCCTTCATCATCTTTGTTTTGTTGTGTGAGGATTGGGTCAAATTTTAGGTAGAAAATTTGACCGGTTTTGTAACGGTTACCTCCTTAGACTAGAAAAGGGGAAGAACAATTAGTGGATTGTTGGAAAATCCTTAATGAAGCTAGGGTAGTGGATGTAGAGTTCGATTGGAACTTGAACCACTCTAAATTCTCTTGTCCATCAATTTTAATTTTCCACTCCACCACCAAAAGTTCAAAAAATCCAAATCACCCCCTCTTGGCTTATATCATATCATTGATCCACTCAACACATACGATAGCTTTGAATACACTGAGCAGTTCCAGTTTGGGTTTCTGCATCACCTTCTTGTTGGATCTTAAGCCAATACTTGTTGAATACCTCCGTTGTGACATGGAGTCGAAAATCCATGAACAAACAACTCGAGGAAGAAGATGAACAAAAAATAAATTTCAGCATACTTAATGTGCAATTCACTCCTTTTATTTAAGTTAGTTTATTTATTTTGTTAATAAAATGACACATTAGCGTTTTGATTGGCTCGTGAGAATTTTTTTAACGGCGTCTAACGGGAGTAAAAATTTTCTGTCCCCTAACCATGCCTCCTTATATGTCCCATACTAAAAAATACCTAAAAATTAAATTCTAAACTCTAACCCTGATTTCCATATCTAAACCTTAAACCATAAAAAATACACCCTACCCCTAATTCCCTACACCCTAACCCTAAGCCCCAACCTTAAACCCCAAACCCGCTATTTTAAATGGAGGCACTAATGAGGGCATAGTTAGGGGTAGACAATTTCCATTCGTCTAACGGAGGGGTCAAATGGGGTAACAATTTTTAGTTAAGAGGCACAACCTTATTCGAGAAAAAATATATAGTTTAGGGGACAAATAAGCCTTTAAGCAAAAAAAAAACAAAATTAAAACATTAAAATCAAACTCATTTATCAAATTGAAGGAAAGAAATTCACATTTCAAATTGAATATTAAAACCATGTGATAAATGATATTTTAACCCTTTCAAAAGTATGTTGACTCTTTATATATTTAAAAACAAGTAAGTCGAGCAAGTGCATTTTGTGGATTGGTCAAGTGTTCATCTTTGTTCCTTCATATTTTTATAGGTCATGGGTTCTAGACCTACTACGAACACACCCTTTTTTCCTTAGAACTTCTTTTTCTCTCCCCTCTAAGTAAGATTAAAATTAAGATTTGTTAAATAAACACAAACATGTTAACTTTCTGCTTCATTTGTCTGGTTGTCTTCTTAAAAAAACAAAGCAATCTTAATTGAATAAAATTTGGGATAGTTTGACATTGTTTCTTTAAAAGTGGTGAAGAAATACTTTTGATTTTTTTGGTTCACAAATTTTAATTTTTAACACTACTGTAAAAAGTAGTTATAAATAGATAAAATGTCTATTTTTTAAAAAAATATATAAAAGATTATGTAATATAAATGATGACAAATGGATATAACTGATGAGGGTTGATACAAGTGGTATGTAGTTTGATATTGCTTAAGCAGGTCTCGAATTTAAGACTTTGTGTATGCAAAAAAAATTATGCTGGAAGACTCGCCTACCAAAGTTAGGTACCTCCTAGACCGGCCTATGCGGAATGACCATGTCTAGCAAGGCACATCACAATTAAAACTCAAGTGGAAAACCTGTTGGCAAATTAAGTATTTATTTCGACAACATAACGGCAGAAGTCATTCATAACATAGACTCATAAAATGATGTAGGTTGTCATGACCATTTAAGTAAACCCATCATAGGACGGTTACAAAATAAGTGTCAGTTAACGTATCAAAATATTTCTAGTTTAATACCATACATATCAAAATATAGGCACATGTCACCCTGAAAATACAAACGGTGGATAGAAACATTACATTCTACAATAATACCATATGTGTCGATCCTCCAAGTGTCAGCTAGGGGACGGCCTATCCAAAATCTCTCAAAGGGGAAAAAGAATTTTGGGGCGTGAGCTAGAAAGCTCAGTGTGTTCCAATAGTGCAAGCAAAAAATGAAAAACAAACAATATAGTACACATTTCTAGTTCAAAGCACGAAATTCAAATAACAACACAGTTCGGTTAAATTCTCTATCTACCCTCCAACCTTACTCCAATTATGTAGTTTCCCCAAAACTGCGTAAAAAGGCGTTAACCCGTGCCCATTGGGCATAGGTGCCAACCTAAGGGAATACCTTAGGAATGGTACGGTAGGAATTACCCTAGCCGAAGCATAGGAACCTGTAACGAGAAAGAATTACCAGTTGGGTCAAGGCTGAACATGCGTTCACTTCATATTCTATCCCAAGTACCCCAATAACAACCTATGTAGTAATTCGATAATCAATAGTAACTGTAATGTCGGTAAATATAAAGTAGGCATTTGTTTTCAATAAAACGGTAACCACAGAGCATAATGTTCAATCAGAAACTAAGACATATATCACACATACGACATAATCATGCTTACTTTAGAAATCATATCATATTCATGCGGAAACATCTTGTTAATCATATACACGTGTTCAATTTAATAATATATGTAAAAAATGTAAAACAATGTTCAAACGGTTATGTAGCACACAAGGAACACACCTCAAAAGATCAAATTGATCGGTCGGTCGAAAGATCTACCGAGCACCGGGATCACACTCCGCTATGATACTGGAACGAGTGACGATGGGATCACGAGGTGGTACTGATTGGGACGAGCTGGGCTGAACGTAGGCACGATCGGGAGATTCACGAGTACCTTTAAATCAAAAGATCAATGTCAGTCCTTAATTCATCAATTTCTCTTAAATAACACAACTTAATACTTATGCATGTTCGGGTTCAATGTCCAATTCGGAGGCTTTCAGGTTAGAATTTCGCGAAACGGGCTTCAAAATCAGACTCAGGATGTCGAAAAACATAAAATAGGGCCTTTTTGAAAAAGTTGACTTTTTGGTCAAAAAGTCAACGTTGACGTTATCATACGGACGTCACTAGTCAAGGTCAACGCTGACATCAACGTGATGACGTCATGGGTCGGGTCGGTCAACGGGTTGGGTTGGTCAACGAGTCGGGTCGGTTATTGGGCTTGGTTTACCACTAGGCTTGGGCTGGTTTGCTTGGACTGGTTCGGGTGGCTCGGTCTAGGTCAGATCGGGTCTGAGCCGGCTGGATCAACAGCCACCGTCCCGGGCGGTCGAAAATCGCCCCGGACGACGCGTGAGGCCCACGCGCGGCCTAAAATGGCCGGAAAAGCTTTCGATCACGCCGTTGTCATCCATTTTTCGATTAAAGCTCAAATAACTCAATATTCCCACCGAAATACTCATCGATCTTACCAAATTGGAAGAAACACGATCGGATTAATGGGGCTCCGACGATAGTCTAAATGGCGGTCGTTTGACGCTTGGCGGTACAAGTTTTGCTCGGTTCAACCCCTTGAGGACGATGGTGACCTCCGATTCAAGCCACAAAACCGGAAGGTGACGAAAAGTTTGAAAAACCAAGCTGAAACCTTCGTCGAAACTTCGAACAGAGTTTTGCGATGAAGGAAGGCTGACCTGCGCGAGTGGACTTAGGGGTTTTGATTAGGGCGTCGCGACGGTTCGTCTGGCAGCGGTAGTGCGAGACACGATGCGGCGGTGGAGTGAACGGACGGCTGCCAGTTTGTTTAAGGAGATATTATGAGGAATCGGCGATAAAGGGGGTATGGAACCTTTGGGAAGGGCAGATGGCCTAATTAATTCACATTAAAGATGGTAGGTAGGATATTTTAAGTTTATTATTATTTTATTTCGAAAGGGAAACATCATTGGTTTAAATAAACTATGGGGAAAAATAGAGCCAAGAGCTCTTTTAGCTCAGTGGCTGGGCACCTGGCTAAACATGCAAAGGTTTCCCACGACCTTTACCTCTCTTATATTTATTTATTTTATTTTTATATAAGGTGTTACATTAGGTGTGTGACGCAGGTCGATCCAAATTAATTAGAGCAAGACCCTTCGAGCTGAGAGGGAAAAAATGAGGACAAATGGATATTTTTTCTCTAAAATGCTTTTGACAAAAATCAAAAGCTATAAATTTTAGATTTTGAAAAATATTTTCAACCCGAATTTAAAATCACTTTTGTTCTGAAAAGCTACATGTTCTATGTTTTTTTACTAAAATTGTTTTTTAACAAAAATAATCAAATATCATTGTTATAAATCATTTTAGACTCTTTATTTTATTCTAGCCCGTGACATCAATATTAGAGGTATGGATTTTCGGATATCGGTTACGATTTGAACCGAAATTTTAGATATCTAAAATTTTAAATTATTAAAATAGTGAATTGTATCCGATTTGATAAATCAGATATCTGATTTTTAAATATTCGAATTTTCCAGATCAAATATTCGGATTCGAACATGATTTAGTTTGACCAAAAAATTCAGATTCAAAATTTACATTATTTAACTCCTCTAGACCTCTACTATATTTCACACACACATATAATAAACATCATAATTCTTAAAATATATATGGTAATAATAATGGTAAAAATAATAAAATAATAATAATAAAAATAATAAAAAAATCAATTCAATTCAAAAATAAAAATAAAAATAAAAATGATCCTAATTAAAATAAATATAATAAAATAGAGAAAAATATATTATTATTATTATTATTATTATTATTATTATTATTATTATTATTATTATTATTATTATTATTATTATTATTATTATTATTATTATTATTATTATGGGTAAAATACTGAAAACATCACGCAACTTTGGTCATTTGACCTATTTTAGTCACTCAACTTTAAAAATGCTCAATTTACTCATTAAACTTTATTTTTTGACCTATTTTAGTCACTTTAGATTATTTTATTAATATTTAAGTATGACATGGCATATTTTATTATTATTATTAAATATAAAAATAATTTAAAATAAAAATAAATTATATTTTATTTATTAATAAATAAAAAGTAATTTAAAATAAAAACCCTAACCCCAAATACCCCAAATATCTCAAATCCCAACCACCCAAACTCTCAACCCCACCCCCCACCCCCCCGGCGGCCACCACCCCCTCTGCTGCCACCCCCAAACACTCAAGATCTGCACCAATCATCTAGGTATATTCTCTTCTTTCTTTTTCTCTCCCTAATTTCTGTTTCTTTTTCTTCCATTTCCTGATTATTTCTCAATTTTACAGTGTTGCCGATGATGACGGTGTAGGAGCACATTGGGAATGATAAATCATGCTTATGGCACGCTACTGAATTTGCGAATGGTGAATTAAAAGATGAACTTTTTTGCATTCGTTTTGCATCGGTTGAAAGTAAGTATATTTTACTCTGAAAAAGAAAGAAGAGAAAACACTTCATCGTCGGCGGCGAGCGAAGTTGTCGGTGGCAGCAGAGGGGGTGGTGGCCGTCGGGGGGGTGAGAGTTTGGGTGGTTGGGATTTGAGATATTTGGGATATTTGGGGTTAGGGTTTTTATTTATTAATAGATAAAATATAATTTATTTTTATTTTAAATTATTTTTTTATATTTAATAATAATAAAATATGACATGTCATACTTAAATATTAATAAAGTAATCTAAAGTGACCAAAATAGGTCAAAAAATAAAGTTTAATGAGTAAATTTAGCGTTTTTAAAGTTGAGTGGCTAAATAGGTCAAATGACCAAAGTTGAGTGATGTTTTCAGAATTTTACCTTATTATTATATACTAACTACCTAGAAATTATAGTAGTGCTTTATAATAATCAAATAATAATAAATATACAATGCAATGAATAAATAACAAAGCTACATCAAAATAAAAATAAAAGTTAAGGGGTTAAATTGAATAAAAATAAAACTTGAAAGAGTCAAAATGATAAGTAACTACACGAAATTACACTACGGTCAAAAGTGGAAGGACCAAAATAACAATTAACCCCTGAATAAAAAAAAAGGCCTTTATTTTTTTTGGATTTTTGAATAATTTAAAATATTCTGATCCAATTATTTGATTTTTGTTAATACCATATCTAAACTATATTAAAATTAAAATCGAATCAAATGTCCAAATTTTTAATTTGGATGGCTGAATTGAATATCTAATTTTTTAAATCAAACAATTGAATCAAATCACTCAAATCAAATATTTTTTTACAAGCCGCTAATAATACCATAATATGTTGTATCAATGACTAAGGTATCATCACCTTAATGCATGTTATCTATACTTTGGCACAAAAACTAATGTGTTTGGGCAAAAATTTCATACCAAATAGTCTTAAATGATGCATAACACATGTAGCACGCATATTTAGTTAGTTAGTCAAGTTTTTTTATTTTTACTCCCTCGTATTTTTTTAGGTTATAAGTTCTAGACTCATTAGAAACATTCTTCTTCCTTCTCCTTAGAGTCCCCTTTTCCTTCTCCTTAGAGTCCACATTTTCCTTCCCTCTAAGTAAGATTAAAATTAGATTTAAGATTTATAAATAAATAAAAACTTTTCGGCCGAAAGTGGTTTTAAATTCGGGTTGAAAAATAAATTCACAACTTTTAATTTTTGTCAAAAAAAGCACTTTAGAGCAAAATTTCCATTTGTCATCATTTTTTGTTGCCCTTCTTATTTCTTAGGGTTTTTTTTCTTGGTTAATATGAATCAATTCGTGTCGCATACTTAATTTTGGTAGATGAGTCTTCCAGCGACGATTTTTTACATATACAAGGCTTCGAGCTCGAGATCTATTTAGACGATATCAAGCTGCTTACCACTTGGATTACCTGTTAGTGCATTATGAGGGTTACTTTGTAAGGCATAAGACAATTTATAATTACTAGGTAATCCAAAACTGTAGTTTATAGAATTATCCCGAACAAATAATTTATGTTATAATTGTTATGTCGTCTAAAGCTCGAAAATTAGATAATTTATCTTAGTTATCACAACAAGTTAACTCTAGAGTAAAAATATAAATGTGTCTGATCAAAATAGACAATGTATTGGACTTTACTAGACCTGGCAAATTTGACCCGAGACCCGAAACCCGAACCGAAACCCGATTTTGACCCGAACATGATGATTCGAAGTTGACCCGAAACCCGAACCAAACCGAATCGAACCGAACCGAACCGAAATTTTTTGTTGAACAGAAATGGACCCGAACCGAAATAGACCCGAACCGAATAGACCCGAACCGAATGGACCCGAACCGAAAGCTACCCGAACCGAAAGCTGAACCGAAAGCTGAACCGAATATCGACCCGATTGTAACCCGATTTTGACCCGATTTTAACCCGAATATCTATTGTTAACAATATAATAAATAATAAAATGAAGTATAGAAATTTGAGATCTTGGTGACCAATTTTATAATTTCATCACAAAATATAGCATAAAATTGAAATTGTAGACTAAATTGACAATTTGGAAGTGGAGAAATTTGAGAGTCTAATGATCATTTTTGTAATTATACCATATAAATAAATAGGGGTCAATTTTGGCTAAAAATTAAATCTTTGAAATTAAAATGAACGAAAATATCAATATATTAAATTAATAGACTAAATTATAAAGATTAGTCAATTTCAACTAAAAGTAAATTTTTAGAGACTAAATATCACTACGGGGAAGGGATTTTTATATCCGAAGTCTAAACCGTGGGAATACTTGTGACTAAATTAAATTAAACTAAAACTTAAAGTTGACTAAAATGTAACATTTTAAATGCAACATGACCTAAAAAGTAATTAATCTCTAGCTTAAAAAATTGATGGCTTATTTCCCTCCAAAATTTTGTCTTTTCTCTCTCTATTTTTTCCAATTGTCTTTTTTTTTTAATCTAGCTTAAAAAATTGGTGGCTTATTTCCCTCCAAAATTTTGTTTTTTCCCTCTCTATTTTTACCAATTGTCTTTCTATTTTTCTTGATTTAATTGAGTTTCAATTTAGATTAATTTAATTGAAATTTCACATTTAGTTTTAAAATTATTTTAATTATGTCTGTGATTTATGCTTTTAGATTTTAGTTAATTCAATTAGATCCTAAGTTTAATAAATTAATTCATTTCAGACATTATTATTATTATTATTATTATTATTATTATTATTATTATTATTATTATTATTATTATTATTATTATTATTATTATTATAAACTTTGATTCCATATAATTATACAAAAAAAATTATATGGATACATAAAGTTTTGATTTAAATATTTAATCAAATTCAAATGCATAGATTGACAAGTTGAATCAGAATTAATCTCATACACCAATAACTCTATACTAAACCATAAATACTAAACCTCAAACCTTTAACCCAACTCAAATCAAATTGACCCGAAAATTTAAATGTTGACCCGACCCGAAATTGACCCGAAATTGACTCGATTTTAACCCGAACCGAAAGCGACCCGAACGACCCGATTTTGACCCGAACCGAAAGCGACCGATCCGATATTGACCCGACCCGAAAATAACCGATCCGATTTTGACCCGATCCAATACCCGAACCGAATCCGACTCATCACAGACCCGAATTAGACCCGAACCCGAACCGAACCGACCCGAACCGAATCTAAACCGATTCTAGATAGACCCGAAATGACCCGAACCGAACCGACCCGACCCGAACCGAACCCGAACCGAATGACCCGATTGCCACCTCTAGACTTTACACGAGATTGATTAATTTTAAATTCGTTTTTAGATTAAATTCACTTGTGACATTCAAATTTTACTTTTCTGGGGTTACGAAACTAAGTTTGCTTTATTTGTAATTTAATCTTTTAACTTTACATTTATTCAATCTAGTCCCTCTTATTCAATCCTATACCATTCTTTCCCTTGCAATTGAATCCTTTACCTCATTTAACTCCAATATTACTCATAAACACACCCTTTTCAAACATTTCTATTGGTGAGCAGAGGTCAACTAAACCTACAGCTCTAATCCGATTTTGTCATTTTTACCCCGATCCATATTTGTAAAGTGAACCGATCTTTTAATCAATTGAATTCAAAGTCGGGCGTTGGACCTGATTAAACTCCGATCCAGTTTTATCAACATCATACTTATACGAAGAATTAATATAGAGAGATATTCAAATAAAATATGGTAAGTTAATTTTTTTTATCACTCAACTTTTTTCTCCCTCATATCTTGGTCACTAAAATTTAAAATGCTAAATTACATGAATCATCATCGAACTTTACTCTCAAACGTATTCTAGTCACTGAAGTCTTAAAACGTTCAATTTACTTACTGAAGTTTGGACATTGAATATTTTTGTCACTCCTTCGTTAACTTTTTGACGACGTCCAATGAACTTCTCCAAGATCCGAACGGTGAAAAACTTCATCGGCACGAGAGAAGCAACATACTGAAATCGATGAGAGAAAAACGAGAAGATTTTTGGCCGGTTCGTGAATTTCAGAGCACTTACTGACAAAATAGAGGTCGAATTCAGACTCAGAAGGCGAGACGAAATAATTGGTAAAATTTGAGACCGAACGACCACCATCTAAGACTTCTTGGGGTTTAAGAGTAATAAAAACGTTCAATTTCTAAAAGCTTTAGTAACAAAAAAAATGTTCGGTGACTAAGAATTTAGAATTAAAAAAATAAAACCCCTCACCTTCACCACCTTTAACTACGCCTCCAGGGGTTGGCCTCTCAGCCATTCTCCCAGACTAACGGTGAGCATATTTTAACAAGTAAAAATCAAGCATTAGCATTCAAAACAAATAAGTATTTAATAACAAAACCTTCACTGGTTCACCTTTTTTGCACCACCTAACACTCATTTTTATGATAAAAAACATTGTCAAACAATACAAATGATAACATAATATTTACGTTTTCCATATAAATATGGTAGCAGAGCATTTATCAACCTATATTACCAATGTCAAAAGCATCAACATAATCACTGACCTCTAAAACATAAGGATTAGGGATGGTAAAATTACTAGCTCGGGTGTGCCCCGACCCGATTTGATCGAATTTTTAATCTTGAATTTCAAATTATATATATATTATATTTATGAAAATACTACTATATATACACACTTTCTTTTTTAGTAAAATAACTTTTTCTTTTGGGTTTGTGCTTATCATAGTTTTTTAAGATGTTGTTCAAGTTCTAACATATCTGATTCTGGCAGTTAATAGTTTAAGTTTATTCTTTTAAATATGTTAATTTCCATGTGGGTAATTTAAAATTTGTTTTATTTTATTTTTCTATAGGTTTAAAAATTAAATTTTGTGGTCGTGGTGAATTGACCGGATTTAACTTTTATCGTTGGCGAAGATTAATTTTTTTAAATTTTTTGAGTCGAGTCGGGATCGAATTTAAGAGTTGGTATATCGGGGGAGTAAATTAATATTTTAATCCAGGATGGGATGAGATCAGGTTTAAGGGTTGTAGATCAGGGCGAATTCGAAGAGACCAAAAATTTATCCCGCCCTGTTGGCATCCCTATTCTCAATTAGGATAATAAATCATCAAATAACAAAAAAAAATGAAAAAGATTATCATCGGCAATTAGTAGGGACGGTATCATAATTAAGAGTTGAAGTAAAATGTAAATATTTTAAAAAATAGGGGCAAACTTCTAATTAATCCATTTTAAATATATATATATATATATATTATATTTTCTAATTAAATATAATACTATATTTATGTTTAGAAGAATGAAACAAATTTGGAAGAAGTTTTAGGACTCATCAACCACTGTTGATGATAGTTAATGGTGGTGGACAAGGTAGAGAATTACGAAGTATTGAAAATAATATAGAAAAGTCGTGTGAAAATAAATTTTAAAAAGTCGTGTGAGAAATTAAATTTTAGTGATGAAAATAAGAATGAAAGAAGGGTGAGTTATGAAAAAGAATAAAAATCCTTTTGACTTGCTCCCTTCCTTTCCACCACACCACCACTGCCTGCCCTGTGGTGCTCTTTCTAAACTCCAATCACCAACACCAATCCTGCAATGGCGGCAGCAACTGTTTCCTCTGACGCAACACCCACAATTCCGGACGGCCCCGTCCTTAGCTTCATCAACAAACGCATCCGTGCCCTACGCAAGAAATACAACCGCATCCTCCAGATGGAAGAATCCGTCTCCCATGGAAAACCTTTGAACAAAGAACAAGAAGAAGTCCTCCGTTCCAAACCCGCCGTCTCCGCCCTCATCGATGAACTCGAGAAGCTTCGCCAGCCTCTTTCTGCCGCCGTCTCCGAAGAAATCTCACTTGCCTTACTGCGTCAAACCATTTTACCAGAAGAAATAACCTCGGAAGCTCAACCGGACAAGACCGAACCCCATGAACAACAATCCAATGAGCCCGATCATGCCATTGAGGATCTAATCAATCTCCTCTATTTCGGGTTGTTGTTCGATGTCAAGTCTCAGAATGATTTTACCTCGACCATGTTGACGAGAATCCACGAGAGAGGCTGTTGCTTGACTTACGATTACGTGACCGACGACACCACCGATCTGCTTAGTGAGAAAGATTTGGATTTGATTGCGACGCTGGGTGGAAAGCTGACTTCAAGACCTGCGGATTCCAGTTTGTCTCATAACAACGCTTTGCACCGTTGCGTCCAGCATGCTAAGCTTTGGCTTTCTAACTCTGACCAGCCGATTGACCCCAATGCCGACGTTTCATGTGATAATTTCGTACCTCTTTTATTTATTTACTTATTGATAAATATCTGGATTTTCTGAATTGGGAGTTATTTTCTGCAGATGCTGGGTTGAGACAGAGGCTTAACAAGATCATGTCTTTGGATTATTTTACTACCACGCCGGAGATTAAGGATCCTGTTGAAGTGGCTGCTGCTGCTTCTGCCGCCGCCGCCGCCGCCGGGACTTATACTTCTTTCTTGGTTCCGGTGCACAGCATGCCCATTTCTGTGCCTGTTCAGGTGGAAGATTCAGCCGAGCAGTACCAACCAAAGGTATTAACTTTTGCATTTTGTTTCTGATATATGTTTTGGTATGAAACTCTGGCTTCCATTTTATCCTATACATTTAGCATTACGGAAATTATTGTTAATTTGTTTTACTTGATGCACATACCTCGAGGTCTTGGTTTTCAGCTATATAACAGCCAGAAGGGGGAGAAAACTAGGGAATTCCTAAAGTTTCTTTATATATAAGTTAATAGTAATGAATGTTGGAGAAGCGAAGTCCTGCTAAATTATTTGTTTATTTTTGTATATTGTGAAGTTAAGGGCAACTGCAGTGGCATTAGAGAGTTCAAGTTTATTCATATGTATGTCTTACTCTTACAGTAATGACATTTTTCCCTCTTGGATTTTCTAATTGTCTATTGATCATCAATTCATCATAGCTATTTGTTATTTATTTCTATCAATATTACTTGTCTCTGTATCTGTAGCCCGCATTAGAATTAGACTGCGAATCTATCTATATCTATATTCCTGTATGCACTAAAAAGGTTGTCTAAACATGAGTTCTTTAAATTTGAATTTGTGCACAAAAGTTTGAAATGACTATATACTAGACTTAGCCAGTATGTCTAGCAAGAAATCTTGTACCTGTGCGCTGCAGCAGTTGAAAGTTTTTAAAACAGTGAGTACTGAGTAATTGTGTTTGCTGAAGATCATTATGTGTTGATTAATATCGTTGTTATTTGGTGTTGTTTGAAACTATAGATCATTTATGCTTTCCAACTGGAGGGAAATGTTAATCATTTGCATTGGTTTCTAAAACTTTCAGACATCAACATTATTGATCTCTCAAGTGTTTTTTCTTCTTCTTAGGAATACACACAAATGTTTTTTTTCTTCTGTTAATGATGAAAGTGTAAAACAGCTAAATAGGAACTCGTTGGAGACTGAGGTACAGAGAAAAGTTTTGGGTTGGTACAGAATGGATGAATTATTTGAAACTCTTGATCAAAGGTCTGATGTAACGTGAAGTTGGTGCAAGCAAGCATGGGCTTTTGAGAAGAATTTCCATGCACAGCTGGATTTTGAGTTATTTATGCTTATACTTAGTAAATAAGAGCAAGAATGTAACGTGGTCCTAGATAAGTTCCCTTGGACATGATACCTAAGATCGAGCAGGTTAACAACCATGCAGACATAATTGCTAAAATTCTCAAGAAATAGTTTTTTATTAGTAGAAATGTTTAGGTAAAAGCTTATACTCCAAGGCTAATATGATAAGAAGGGTTTTTACTGGTGGATTATTCAATACTGATTTGATCTCTGGACTTTGGCTACATGTAAATGCCTTTGAGGATCAATTTAATCTTGTTAATTTTGCGTGGACTGCGTCCGTGTCCTATTTCAGTTGATAGGGATTGCCCCAACTCCTTTTTGTGCTTTGTTGTTTTACATGCATGTGTTGCATTTGAAAAATTATTGTCAATCTCTTGCATAAGGCTTTTTGGATCAGTTGGCCTATTTTGCTCCAGGAATGGGATTCGTATTCATTTTACTTGCAATATATTCAGTCCTTGCTGTTGATTATTGGAATGATGGCATATTTGGTGGAATGCATTCGTTTGATTTTCCCTTTACTCGAAATACATTTCGTTTTTTTCATGACTTGTTGCTTAGTGATCATCCTGTCCCTTAGAATTGTTTTCCAATAGGCATGCTGTGCTTTTGGCAGCTCCTGCTAAAACTGGTGCTATGCAGGCTCATTCGATATAAGACGAATTTGAGAAAGGGCAATTTTGTTCTAGATTCTTTTTTCTTTTCTCTTTTCCTTCCAGAAGTATACACAGTTGGCTTCTATAGCTGCAAAATCTGCAGTTGACTAGGTAAGAAAAGATGGCCTTTGGTGAGGCAGTGTATTTTAGCCGAAAGAATTGATGACATGGTTTCACTTCAATATTACAAGGCGATGAATGAGTTGGGCTGTGTAGGATGAGTTCATACCTTGACTTAAACGTTTACTAATGGAACCCAACTGAAACAAGATAATCCAAGGCATTCAAGTTGAGAATTGTAATATTGAAATAAGCAGAGAATTGTCCCAAGAAGCTGTGAGAAATTAGAAATGTAGGGTAACTGAGAATTTTCAAGTTATGTTCAATGATCTTTATGTGATATTTCATGATTATTCTGATTCAGATCAATTTGTCTTGAAAATAAAAGAACTCAAGTGAATACTTCTTTCTATTTAGTTTTAATAGGCTATGTTGCACCATGCATTGATGCTTACAAATTATTATATGATAATTGCATGACAGGGAACCTGATGATTCTTAGTTTTACTCTTTCTTTACCCAACTTTTAGACTTGCTGTTTTTTATTTAGGCTTGTTTCATTTTTGGGGGTAACTGGTTATGTTATTCCGATGGGGTATGTGTTGTCATTTTTCCTGGCATTAACATAAATGTTTAAATTTCATTTAGAGCCGTTGCCCCGTTAGTTTTATTATCCAATTGGTGTCAAGTCTTCAAGTTGTTTTCTCATGTTTTGTAGGAAGACGAGCCATCAAATTATCAAGAATCTGAAACCGGTGACAATCAATATAGTAGTACAGAGGAACTTCATCAGGTTCTTTCAGTTAGCTTTAACACTATTTGTTCCTTCAGGATTTTATATATCAGAGTTTTAATATTGCAGGCTTATGCTCTGCAGGATAATTTGGAGAAAGAGAATCATGCAGAGGATATTACGGTTCAACAAGAACATGGCAAACCACAAGCAGATAATGGAGAAGCCGAGGAGCAAATATATGTTCCTCGGAGACCATATCAGAACCAAAGAGGTGGTCGAGGTACCGGGGGTGGTCGTGGAGGACGAGGCAGTGGAAGGGGAGGTGTAACCTACCAGAATGGGCAGAACCATTATTCTTCTAGGAACCAGTATAACAACAGGGGCAGAGGTGGTAGAGGCGGTGGCCATGCTTACAACAATCAGGACTCAGCTGTTCCGGGTGGTAATCCCTCAGCCGATGATGGTGTTGCCTCATGACAGCTTTACGCAGCGCCCATCGGGTCCATTTTTCCAGGTTGGTCATTGAAATGTGCTCAATACAAGGCCTTTTGGCACTTTAGATGCCAAATGCTTATGTTCCTTCCCTGCTAATATTCCGCAGATTGATTGATTATGTGTACAAAATTACAATTTCAAATAACTTATATTCAATCTTTAAATATTACATGTTCGATATTATGTCCTTGTATGTATTATATTGATAGCGATTTCAATCAAAGTAAACTCAATAGACAAAATACAAATTATACAAATCCCTTAAAACAATAGTAATAAATAGGGGTGTTTAAAAATACCCTACCCGAATTGGGTACCCGATCCGTCATTTTTTCGGGTTCGGGTCACAAAACATGCAGTTTTTAGGTACCCGTTTAACCGGGTACCTGGATATCTTTAAATTTAATAATTTTTTGTATTCAATTTATATATAATTATATATTTTTATATTAAACTAATAAAAAAATTTAATTTTAATTTTTTATATTTAATATATATATATTAAATTCAGGTACCAAGTACCCAATTTTTTAAGTACCCGCAACTTTCGAGTACCCGTAATACCCGGGTCGAGATACAAGCTTATTTTAGAGTTACCCGACGATCCGAGTATCCAGTACTTCAAGTCCCTAATTACTCATATACCCGAATTTGAATACTCCTAGCAATAAACGCATACAAAGGCATCAGCCATCAGTGTAGAAACAGAAGTCCATGTGCATTGGTTTAATCCAGTTTTAAAATTATTTTTGTGGATGAAAAAAAAATAATATTAGAAGAATTTTGTTTCTAATTTAAAAATTGAGTTAATTGCACCATACGCCTTCAAACTATGATCTTTATTCTAAATTGGTCTTTAAACTTTTGAACGTTTTAATTTCATCTTCAAATAATGACCTTCGTTTTGAATTGATCCCCAAATTTTTGAACATTTCAATTTTATTCTCAAAATATGAATCTCATTCTAAATTGGCCCTTAAACTTTTGAAAGTTCTAATTCCAACATCAAAATATCAATAGATGCTAATCATATCTCATGTTAATAAATATTTTATAAAAATGGTCAATTGTCATGTAAACATCGATGATTATGCAACAATAAGATGTCGCGTATACGATAATTTGATGATGAAATTGGAATGTAACCCCCTCGTCCCGGTCTGGCCGGATGGCCGGTCTGAGTGGGCCACACGGGGAAAACCGAAGCGAAACCCGTAAAGGTTCCCTCTCGGTTAGCGACCCTATATTTTTTTTCTTTACTTAATCTTTTCTAAAGGTTCATTTAAGTCCTATGTGATCAAACAGCGGAATAACATACACGAGATAATCATTCGAACCCAAAACAACATTTAAACAGCCCAATTTTAATCTTTTAAACAGGCCGTTTCGAAACACCCTTGAGGCGTATCGAAACACCTTGACCAGGTCAACTGCCCTAGAGCCCATACAAGGGGTCGTATCGAAACGGAGGTCAACCGTTCCGAAACGCCCACGACGGTCAACTTCTCGTGGTTAACGAGATTTTGACCGTTTCGAAACCCTTATACCCGTTTCGATACACCTTCATCTCGTGAATTTTTCAGAATTCCAGTAGCCAAAACGTTCCGATACGCGTTTCGAAACATGGGTTTCAAAGGCCATACCGTATCGAAACGCGCTCTGATACGGGGTCCCTGAAGCCTTACCCGTTTCGAAACGCGGGTTGTCTGCAACCTTTGAAATTCTGACTTAGGCGAATTTTAACAAGTCTAAGGGTCTCATAGGACCCCTAAAGGCACACAACACAAACAAACAAAGTCTAGAGGCGTACAACTTATGTCAAGCATACTCAAACACACTCAAGGCATAAATATAAGCAATCATACATACATGGCAAATTACACATTAGTAGCCTTTCATACAAGTCATGCTTGAAGACATTAAAAAGAACCAATAGGAATCATACACCTCAAATAAGTTTACATGCCATTCAAAGCAACTTAAGCATTCATAAGACCTCCATCATACTAGCATTTGGCAAGATATATCATGCTTACAAACCAAGTCAACCATAGACATACATCAAAACTCAAATCAACAATACCTATCCCATTGCTTATCTACTACATTCTATCATTTAAAATTCATACATTGAGCTAACCAATAGCAACACTTGGAGACCTTACCTTGCCCTTGCCACCCTCAAGCTATTGATCTGCATTGTCGAACAAAAGAGAGCGTAAGCATAAAAGCTTAGTGAGGGTAAGCTCATAAAACAAACCTTCGACAATGCAGGGTCCAAGCACGAGCAAATTTCTATAATGAAATCCATGATCTTACCTCCGATCCATAAAAGCCAAAATGAACATGATGCATGAACATATAATCAACATTATGTCATGCTCAACATCTCATAAGCTCAACTTACAACGATACATATCTCAATGCATTAACCACATCATATACCGATTCATAAAGGGCGTCACATTTCGTATCATATAAGCATATATGTATAATCTCATATTGGCACCTAGCTATGACTCGAATACGCGGATAACATGTTGGAACGCATTTCCAACATAACCATTACCTGCGGTGGGATTACACTCATCACCGGCTCTCGCGGAGGGGATTCCACTCATCCTCACGCCCCGTCAATGGGATTCCACTCATCATCGACTAATATAAATATTTCCAGGCGTATGTAACGCCCCGGTTTTGGGCTCAGAAGTTTTAGGCATTGACCGGTTCGGTCAAAGTGCTGATCGAATATATAAGAGTGAATTTAGGAAAGCTTAGTCCGGGTTGCATTAAAAATATGGAAAAATGTTCTAAAATTATCTTTTAATATATAAAAGTGAACTGTGAAATCAATTTTGGAAAATGAGGTTCGGAAGGTTGACATTTTGGCTAGTGACCAAAATGTAATTTTTGAAAGTTGCGGGACAGTTTTATAAAGGATTGAAACTTTGAATCTTTAAGGAGCTATTATTCCAAAAAGGATTTCTCCAGATTTTTCTAAGATATTTTAAGGCTTATTCTGATTTTAAAGATTATGAAATGTGGAGGGAAATCATTTTTACCATTTCTTAACTAACTTTTCATTTTCTCTCAATTTTCCTTTTCTCTCATTTTCTCTCTACCCAAACACATTTCTCCAGATTTTCTTCTTTGATTTTGGCATCTAAATCTCTCATTCCAACTCTCTTTTGATTCCTAATCATCTCTACAACAAAACCTCTCAATTTGCAAGTTGTTTCATTAAGCATTTTGGCTCTAAAAAGGAGAAATTCAAGTTTGGAGGTAAGAACGTCCTTCTCCTCTAAACTATCAGTTCTTTACTGAAATTCCTAAGTTCTCAATCCTTGATTTGTGATTTGTTAAAGGCTTTTCAATTGAGATCTTGATTTTTGGCTTAAAATGCAAGATTTGGTGATTTTGGTGAAATTTTCGTGTGATCTGTTTAAGCAGGGTTTTGAGGTGTTAAATTGATGTTGAATGAATGCTAAATTGATTAGAAGTTGAGGTTTAATTAATGCAATCCCGGATAGGTTGAATTTCCTAAGTTTGGCTTGAGTTTTTGGTTGTTTTTGGAGTGTTTTTGGTGATCTGTTATACCTGGAGGTATAAGAATGTGTTTGTGATCATTTTGGATGTTAATTGATGTTTAAAAATGGTTAGAAGTGATGGATCTTGGCTGGGCTAAGTTTTGGAAGTGTTTGGAGGTGATTTCGGTTGTGTTTGGTAGCCGAAATGTTAGATTTGTGATGAGCAGCGAGTTGTGTTGTTGTTGCTGGTGTTTTAATGCATAAAGATGCATTAATGCTCTGTTTATGTGTGCTTGAAACAAGGGAGTTTGATCCGTGAGCTTTGGAGGTGTTTGCGGAAGGTTTCGGATGCTTGGAAGGCTTGTTGGCTAGCCTTGTTTTGTGTATCGGTGAGTGAAGTTGGGTTTTCAGCTTTAAAACCAAGGTTTGAAGGTTTTGGGAGCTTAGTTTAAGTCTAAACAACTTTGCTAAGCTCAAGAGTAAGTAAATGGTTTTCGCTCTTGAATTGTGTTGTGAATTGGCTTTTAAAGCAATTGTGATTGATGGTTGATATGCATGTGTTTTGCATGGTTTAAATCTGTTTTGAAAGCATATTTTTAAGCATGGTTTAATGCTGGTTTTGAAAGCCATTTGTGAAGGATGCTCAAGGTAAGAGATCCTTGGTTTTGCACATGGTAATTGTGGTTTTGATGCATAGTGTTGCATGTTGATCAATGGCTTTGTATGATGCTTTAAAACAGTGAATTAATGATGGTAAATGATGGTTATTGCATTGTGGTTATGCATGTGAATCATTGGATTAATGATGGTGAGTTGGTTATATTGGCAAGTGATGTAAGTGGTTCTTGGTTTCTTTGATCGGATATAGTTAGCCGGCTATAGGATTGGGTGCACCGTGAATAAAGTCGCCTTGGAGGTGGAGTGGTCAAGAGTGGACCGGTAAACTCCCTTCAAGTATCCTAACGAGATGGTTAAGGTCATAATGGAGGTGGATGCCCATTCGAGGACCTTGGTTGAGCAAAGGTTATATGGTGTTGAAAGTCCATATGAGAGAACCTTGTGCTTGTTGAGATCACAATGGAGGTGTAATGCCCATGTGTGGATCTTGTGTAGGGTGTCCCGGATCTCGTTAGTGATGTTATACAACTACCAATCGGTGATGCAAAGGTTGTATGGTGTTTGAAAGTCCATACAAGGGAACCTTGTGCATGTCAAGGTTGTATGGTGTTTAAAAGTCCATACATGGGAACCTTGGGAAAGTTGAGGTTGTATGGTGTTTAAAAGTCCATACATGGGAACCTCGGGAAAGGCTAAGGATGTATGGTGTTTAAAAGTCCATACATGGGAACCTTAGGATGTTGAGGTTGTATGGTGTTTAAAAGTCCATACATGGGAACCTCGGGAAAAGCTAAGGTTGTATGGTGTTTAAAAGTCCATACATGGGAACCTTAGGGTGTTGAGGTCAAATGGTGTTTAAAAGTCCATTTGGAGACCTTGGATTGGTAGTGTGTATGAAGCGTAGGGGACAACGCTTGTGATCCGCGTATCCGATCGGGTGTTGAGTTGGAAAGTGGATGTGTTGGTCACTTGGAAGCCAATGTAATGTTCTTGATTATAAAGAGGCATGGGATGCTTGAAAAGATGCATGGTTGCATGAAAAGTGGTTAATGCTTGTGAATGCATGTTTACTTGTTAAGTTGAACAAGTGTTGATTATCATTTGGTAAATGATGCATATGTGCATGAAATCTCTTTAATGCATTGGAGTCTTGTTAATTTTAAAAGGCATGTGATGATGATGTTATGGTTCATATGTTGCCTTTGTTTAATGTAAGTGATGGATTGATTGAGTAGATGATTTTAAAGGGTTTCTTGCTTGAAATGATGTTCAAGTATATGAAAGGTAAAATATGAAATGGAGGTGTTTTTCTAAGGTTGTGAATTTAGCTTTGCATATGGTGTTTATGCATGGAATGGCTAAATGGATGATTTTGCGTGTTGTGCTTTGAAAAGGTTTTCTTAGCTTGCTAAGCTAAGGGTTGGTTTTCATGTATGTGCAATGCATGGTTTTAAGCATGATGTTGAAAAGGGTTTTCAAGCTTTGCTTGGTTAACAAATCGGGTTCGTTTTAAATGTGTTTTTTTTATGACCCGCTGCATTGATGGTGTTTTGGTTTTGAGCATTCCTCACTAAGCATTATGTGCTTACGCTCCTTTTTGTCCATCATTGCAGATTCTTGAAGTTTGGACAGCAAGGAGCAAGGGATTCAAGGTGGACTTCAATTGAGATGTAGGTCTCGGTGAATAGCTATAGTTAATAAAGGCAATGGGGGTAGAATCTCATGGAATGTGTTTTTATGTTTGTATGTCTTCAAACAAGGATGATTTAATGTTGTTGATGATGTTGCTGAATCATGTATTGGCTTTAATGAGATTGAATTGGAAGTTTGTGCTTAATGGTTGCTTGTGTAGGAAGCATGCCTATAGATTTGGGGCTTTTTGCATATGAAGTTAAATTGTTGATTTGATGATACCTATAAGTCATATATATGTTGAATTGCATGCTGGTAAAGTTTGGTGACATTTGGAGCATGTTTGAATGATCAATTGTGTGTTTGAGTGATCAAAATGCTGCAATCTGGGCAGGGCGTTTCGGAACAGATGACACCGTTTCGGAACGGGTGCCTTGCATAAACCCAGGCGTTCGAAACGGGTGCCACCGTTCCGGAACGGTTTGGCTACTGCCAGACCCCCGTTGCGGAACGCGTTGCGGAACGGCCCCGTGTTTCGAAACGGGCTTTGCCTGTTTCGGAACGGGTGACCATTGGGGGCTGACATGGGCGGTTAAATGTTTCAAAATGTTTGCATTTTGGTCCTGAATCTTGTTTGTGCAATTGTATGAGTTCGGGATGTCCGTTTGAGCTGAAATTTGGCAGGGAAGCATGAAACCTGATTAATTTTAAGTTGGTAACTTAAAATCTGGTTAAGTCCTTAAAGTTTTCAGAAATTACAATTTGGTCCCTAAAGTTGTAATTTGTTCAATTGGGTCCCTGTTTGATCTCTGATGTTGTGATCTTTGAGCAGGATGTGTGATCACATCTAAGGTTAATGTGCATCTAGACAAGATTAAAAAAGAAAAAAAGGGTCGTTAATCAAGGTTGACTTTCGGGTTGACTTTGGTTTTCCCCGTGTGACTTTCTTAATTCGGGTCAACCGTCCAGACCGGGTTAAGGGGGTTACATTTGGTGGTATCAGAGCTGAGTTGCGAATGTTGGGGAAAACGGTAAGTTGTTGTGATGTGTGTTTGATGTTTACCTTGTTGCGTGGTTGAAGGTTGGTTGAAACACGTGTTTCTGAGTATGCTGCTGATGTTTCTGAGCATGTTGCTGATGTATGCAAGCATGTTTTGTGGTTATGAATCTTGGTCGAGTTTATGTGGAAATATGCTGATGTTGTAAGCTGGTGTTATGCATGATGAAAGTGCTATGAGTATGTTATGTTGATAATATGCTGTTGCAAGTGGATGCTGTTTGGTGTAAGCATGATCAAAGTATGTTGTTTGATATGCTTGATGTTGTGATATCCATGTTTGTGATGACTGTTATGTCATGTAAAAGGGGAGGATTCGGGATACCCATTGCCTTATTAATATAGCTATTGTGTTATTTTGGAGTTGGAGTTTGAATCCTTGCTTAAAGCTGGTCTAATTAGTTTGTTTGTTTGTTTGTTGTGAATGTTTGTTGTTGTTAGTAGTATGGCAAAGTCGATGGAAGAATGGCAGTTGGGTGAGATGGTTGCTGCCTTGGGGCAGGTTGTTAAGGCATGGAATTCACCCTTTTGTAGAGGTGTTTTGTCTCAGTCTTCTGTGCCTGGAGTTGAGGTGTTAAGGCAAGGGAAAGAAGCTGGTTCTGTGGTGAAGAGTTCATCACCTGTTGTTCAGGAGGTGTTGGGAACATCTCAGGCTGTGGTAAAGGTAAAGTCAGTGGATGTGCTGGCTGGATGTGTGGGTTTGCCGAAGCAGCGTTTGCTTGACTTGGGTGCGGTGGAGTATCATGGTTCTTCACCAGAGATGTTTGAGGCCTGGTTGGCCAGTGTGATTCTGATTTTGGATCAGGAAGGCTGTGGTTATGCCTGTAAGCTGGGAAGTGTTGTTTCTCTGATGTTGGAGGATGCTTGTGTCTGGTGGACATCTGTGGCGGTGGCGTCACATATCCTTGATATTGACTGGGATTTCTTTGTATCTGCCTTTTATGAAAGGTATCTTGGAGAGAAGTTTCCAGGGGTTAAGCAATGTGAAGGTAGCGCTGTTGTGGAGCAAGTGTTGCTTGAGCACGGAGTGGAAGCTCAGCTACCTGTGTGTGATCGTTGTGAAAGGCAACATGTTGGAAGTTGTTGGGGCGCGGGTGCTTGCTGGAACTGTGGTTCTAAGGTGCATGTTAAGCGTGATTGTCCTCATAGAGTGAAGTTAGCTTCAGTGATAGCCAAAGGGTCTCTGAGAGGTCGTGGGCACGACCGAGGCAAGGTTCAGAGGTGGCAGAAAGAGCAGAAAGTTGTGAAGAGTTTGGGAAGTGATTTTTGCTGGAAATGTGGGTCTGCTGGACATATGAGGCGTGATTGTTCGATGTTGGCTCGGAACAGTCAAGGTTCCTTACTGCAAGGAGTTGATGTTGACCCTGGTGTGTTAGTTGGTGCTGCAGTTGTGCCGCAAGAGGATGATGGTTCCGCAAGGAAGAGGGCTCGTCTGATGAAGCTTTAGGGTGGTGTTGTGTTTTCAGGTAACCTTGTTAAGTAATCTTTGTTCTAGTAATCTTAGTTTAGTTTCTGTTGGTTTTCCTTGCGTGGTAAGTTTAGTCTTGTTGCTAGCATGTCTGGGGTAATGGTAGTTGTTTGGGAACATCTTTGGTGTGAAGAAGGCTTTAGTGAATATCTTGTGGTTAATGGTTGTTGGTATGATGGAGTTAGATAAGTTAGAAGTGAGGTAGGAGGTTGTTCTTAGACGGATTTTGAGGATGTTATTGGAGGGTGTGAACTAGCATTCATGCACAGTTAAAATCATTGTTATATGCTATATTATATATGTGTTGGTCCATGCATACATGTGGCATGACATTAGAGGTTTTGCATACATGTACATCAAGCATTGATAGGGCATGTAGGTGATCATGCATACGATGTTCACACTTGCTAATAACTAATCGAATCTGTTAGTGTGGTGGTTGGGTTAGGTTGGATGATGGTTTTTAGAGGTTGTTTTGGTGCTGGGTGAGAGTTAGAAGCTGTGGTGAATATTAAGCTAGAGCTGGGGATAGTGAGAGTAGTGTAGCCTGTTGGTAGAAGGATAGTGTTTGTTGCTTAAAAGAGTTTAGTGGTTTGAATAAGCTAAGTGGAAGGGGTAGTTCCTTGGTGCTAAGTGATGTTACAGTTTAGTGGTTGGGTTTCCAAGTGCTGAGGTAGCTTAGCTTTTAAGTTGTTGTGGAAGGGTTGTGTTGTAAGTGTTGGTTCTTAGTAACCTTTGAAGAGTTGAGAAGATAATCTGTGTGTTTAAGCTGGGCGATGTTCTGGTAAGGCAGGAGTTGTGGTCAAAGCTTGTGGAGGATAGGCTGTGAAAGATCGAAGGTTTTGTTGGTTGTATGGGTTCTTGTGAGAGGTGGTTGGTTGGTTGTGAGTTTGTGAGCTTCTTTTGGAGTCAGCTGGTGGTGTGTGGGATGGCTGGCGGAGGCAAGTTGGGGTTGTGATGTAATTTTTGGAATCTGGGTGAGTAATCCTGGTGAACTGTTATGGTAATGATAGCGGCAGATGTGAAGGAATGTCAGTTTTGTTGAGAAGTTTGGGTAAGCAGTTGATGCTTAAGAATTTTTTCTTGTTGGGAAAATTCTTGGAAGAGGTTTGGGAGTTTGCAAGAGTTTGGAAGCAGAAAAGTTTGCATAGTGGCTGAGTTGGATTGGTTGTTGTTTCTGTGTAAACAAGTCTTGGAAGTTGTGTGTTGCAGTGATGTGTGCTGTAAGAGCTGAAGTTCTTCAGGTTGGTGTTGGGGCTGTGTACAGTCCGGGTATGTGAGAGGTTAAGGTGTGGCTATCTTTGAGTGTTCTGGATTTTGTGAACAGTGTGTGGTGGTGTTGAGTTTGGTGGAGTTTTGTGTGGAATGTGTTCAATGATGGTTGAGGCTTTTGTGTTGTCTTGTGTGTTGGTTTGAGAAGGTTGTGGTTCTCTTTTCTCCGGTTGAAATTTCGAGGACGAAATTTCCTAAGGGGGGGAGAGTTGTAACGCCCCGGTTTTGGGCTCAGAAGTTTTAGGCGTTAACCGGTTCGGTCAAAGTGCTGATCGAATATATAAGAGTGAATTTAGGAAAGCTTAGTCCGGGTTGCATTAAAAATATGGAAAAATGTTCTAAAATCATCTTTTAATATATAAAAGTGAACTGTGAAATCAATTTTGGAAAATGAGGTTCGGAAGGTTGACATTTTGGCTAGTGACCAAAATGTAATTTTTGAAAGTTGCGAGACAGTTTTATAAAGGATTGAAACTTTGAATCTTTAAGGAGCTATTATTCCAAAAAGGATTTCTCCAGATTTTTCTAAGATATTTTAAGGCTTATTCTGATTTTAAAGATTATGAAATGTGGAGGGAAATCATTTTTACCATTTCTTAACTAACTTTTCATTTTCTCTCAATTTTCCTTTTCTCTCATTTTCTCTCTACCCAAACACATTTCTCCAGATTTTCTTCTTTGATTTTGGCATCTAAATCTCTCATTCCAACTCTCTTTTGATTCCTAATCATCTCTACAACAAAACCTCTCAATTTGCAAGTTGTTTCATTAAGCATTTTGGCTCTAAAAAGGAGAAATTCAAGTTTGGAGGTAAGAACGTCCTTCTCCTCTAAACTATCAGTTCTTTACTGAAATTCCTAAGTTCTCAATCCTTGATTTGTGATTTGTTAAAGGCTTTTCAATTGAGATCTTGATTTTTGGCTTAAAATGCAAGATTTGGTGATTTTGGTGAAATTTTCGTATGATCTGTTTAAGCAGGGTTTTGAGGTGTTAAATTTATGTTGAATGAATGCTAAATTGATTAGAAGTTGAGGTTTAATTAATGCAATCCCGGATAGGTTGGATTTCCTAAGTTTGGCTTGAGTTTTTGGTTGTTTTTGGAGTGTTTTTGGTGATCTGTTATACCTGGAGGTATAAGAATGTGTTTGTGATCATTTTGGATGTTAATTGATGTTTAAAAATGGTTAGAAGTGATGGATCTTGGCTGGGCTAAGTTTTGGAAGTGTTTGGAGGTGATTTCGGTTGTGTTTGGTAGCCGAAATGTTAGATTTGTGATGAGCAGCGAGTTGTGTTGTTGTTGCTGGTGTTTTAATGCATAAAGATGCATTAATGCTCTGTTTATGTGTGCTTGAAACAGGGGAGTTTGATCCGTGAGCTTTGGAGGTGTTTGCGGAAGGTTTCGGATGCTTGGAAGGCTTGTTGGCTAGCCTTGTTTTGTGTATCGGTGAGTGAAGTTGGGTTTTCAGCTTTAAAACCAAGGTTTGAAGGTTTTGGGAGCTTAGTTTAAGTCTAAACAACTTTGCTAAGCTCAAGAGTAAGTAAATGGTTTTCGCTCTTGAATTGTGTTGTGAATTGGCTTTTAAAGCAATTGTGATTGATGGTTGATATGCATGTGTTTTGCATGGTTTAAATCTGTTTTGAAAGCATATTTTTAAGCATGGTTTAATGCTGGTTTTGAAAGCCATTTGTGAAGGATGCTCAAGGTAAGAGATCCTTGGTTTTGCACATGGTAATTGTGGTTTTGATGCATAGTGTTGCATGTTGATCAATGGCTTTGTATGATGCTTTAAAACAGTGAATTAATGATGGTAAATGATGTTTTTTGCATTGTGGTTATGCATGTGAATCATTGGATTAATGATGGTGAGTTGGTTATATTGGCAAGTGATGTAAGTGGTTCTTGGTTTCTTTGATCGGATATAGTTAGCCGGCTATAGGATTGGGTGCACCGTGAATAAAGTCGCCTTGGAGGTGGAGTGGTCAAGAGTGGACCGGTAAACTCCCTTCAAGTATCCTAACGAGATGGTTAAGGTCATAATGGAGGTGGATGCCCATTCGAGGACCTTGGTTGAGCAAAGGTTATATGGTGTTGAAAGTCCATATGAGAGAACCTTGTGCTTGTTGAGATCACAATGGAGGTGTAATGCCCATGTGTGGATCTTGTGTAGGGTGTCCCGGATCTCGTTAGTGATGTTATACAACTACCAATCGGTGATGCAAAGGTTGTATGGTGTTTGAAAGTCCATACAAGGGAACCTTGTGCATGTCAAGGTTGTATGGTGTTTAAAAGTCCATACATGGGAACCTTGGGAAAGTTGAGGTTGTATGGTGTTTAAAAGTCCATACATGGGAACCTCGGGAAAGGCTAAGGATGTATGGTGTTTAAAAGTCCATACATGGGAACCTTAGGATGTTGAGGTTGTATGGTGTTTAAAAGTCCATACATGGGAACCTCGGGAAAAGCTAAGGTTGTATGGTGTTTAAAAGTCCATACATGGGAACCTTAGGGTGTTGAGGTCAAATGGTGTTTAAAAGTCCATTTGGAGACCTTGGATTGGTAGTGTGTATGAAGCGTAGGGGACAACGCTTGTGATCCGCGTATCCGATCGGGTGTTGAGTTGGAAAGTGGATGTGTTGGTCACTTGGAAGCCAATGTAATGTTCTTGATTATAAAGAGGCATGGGATGCTTGAAAAGATGCATGGTTGCATGAAAAGTGGTTAATGCTTGTGAATGCATGTTTACTTGTTAAGTTGAACAAGTGTTAATTATCATTTGGTAAATGATGCATATGTGCATGAAATCTCTTTAATGCATTGGAGTCTTGTTAATTTTAAAAGGCATGTGATGATGATGTTATGGTTCATATGTTGCCTTTGTTTAATGTAAGTGATGGATTGATTGAGTAGATGATTTTAAAGGGTTTCTTGCTTGAAATGATGTTCAAGTATATGAAAGGTAAAATATGAAATGGAGGTGTTTTTCTAAGGTTGTGAATTTAGCTTTGCATATGGTGTTTATGCATGGAATGGCTAAATGGATGATTTTGCGTGTTGTGCTTTGAAAAGGTTTTCTTAGCTTGCTAAGCTAAGGGTTGGTTTTCATGTATGTGCAATGCATGGTTTTAAGCATGATGTTGAAAAGGGTTTTCAAGCTTTGCTTGGTTAACAAATCGGGTTCGTTTTAAATGTGTTTTTTTTATGACCCGCTGCATTGATGGTGTTTTGGTTTTGAGCATTCCTCACTAAGCATTATGTGCTTACGCTCCTTTTTGTCCATCATTGCAGATTCTTGAAGTTTGGACAGCAAGGAGCAAGGGATTCAAGGTGGACTTCAATTGAGATGTAGGTCTCGGTGAATAGCTATAGTTAATAAAGGCAATGGGGGTAGAATCTCATGGAATGTGTTTTTATGTTTGTATGTGTTCAAACAAGGATGATTTAATGTTGTTGATGATGTTGCTGAATCATGTATTGGCTTTAATGAGATTGAATTGGAAGTTTGTGCTTAATGGTTGCTTGTGTAGGAAGCATGCCTATAGATTTGGGGCTTTTTGCATATGAAGTTAAATTGTTGATTTGATGATACCTATAAGTCATATATATGTTGAATTGCATGCTGGTAAAGTTTGGTGACATTTGGAGCATGTTTGAATGATCAATTGTGTGTTTGAGTGATCAAAATGCTGCAATCTGGGCAGGGCGTTTCGGAACAGATGACACCGTTTCGGAACGGGTGCCTTGCATAAACCCAGGCGTTCGAAACGGGTGCCACCGTTCCGGAACGGTTTGGCTACTGCCAGACCCCCGTTGCGGAACGCGTTGCGGAACGGCCCCGTGTTTCGAAACGGGCTTTGCCTGTTTCGGAACGGGTGACCGTTGGGGGCTGACATGGGCGGTTAAATGTTTCAAAATGTTTGCATTTTGGTCCTGAATCTTGTTTGTGCAATTGTATGAGTTCGGGATGTCCGTTTGAGCTGAAATTTGGCAGGGAAGCATGAAACCTGATTAATTTTAAGTTGGTAACTTAAAATCTGGTTAAGTCCTTAAAGATTTCAGAAATTACAATTTGGTCCCTAAAGTTGTAATTTGTTCAATTGGGTCCCTGTTTGATCTCTGATGTTGTGATCTTTGAGCAGGATGTTGTGTGATCACATCTAAGGTTAATTTGCATCTAGACAAGATTAAAAAAGAAAAAAAGGGTCGTTAATCAAGGTTGACTTTCGGGTTGACTTTGGTTTTCCCCGTGTGACATTCTTAATTCGGGTCAACCGTCCAGACCGGGTTAAGGGGGTTACAGCGTACCCGTACTCCTCCTTGGTGCCTTAACGCCACCAAGGCCACGTGTGTTTTGACTCTCGTGTGCACACTCATCCTAATGATCGATCATTGTACCCAAGCATACTAGTGCCAATATTAATTAAAATCCACAACCTCTCATCACATCAATTTCAATATAATTTTCGTGCTTAACACGTACTCACCATGATTCTCAAAATCTTGCAACCACCTCATAACCTCATTTCACAAACCAACACAACATGTATATCATCCAAACAATTACCACATCATATATCCACATTATATTTGTCATCAACATGCATATAATCAATGCATTAAGCCATACTTCAACATACATGTATATCACATTATACATAATCATCATGAGGCATAACACCAATTAAAGAGTGCATCCAAGGTCTATAACTAAAGCTTAGGATTAGGCTACCACCTTAATCCTAACTCTAGGTGGGTCTACCAAGCCCAACCTAGTCCACATGCTTTAACCAACCACTTAAAAACTAATTTAAAAACATTAACCACTCACCTCCACCTCCAAGCTCAAATACCAAGCAACCATTGTCTTCAATTTCCGGATTTGTTCCCAAGGCTTCACCAACTCAAAACCTCGCCTCTAATCACCTCACCACAAGCAAAACAACCTCAAATCAAATCAAACATCAAAGTACCTAACCCGGAATACAATTCAAACATCAAACTCAACATTTCAAGTCATGATCAAACCCCAACTTTATCAAATTCGAGCAACCCATAAACCTTGATCAAAACCCAAGTTTCCAACACATTTTATACCCACAAATGATCCCAAAGTAACCCCAACCATAGCACTAACATTAGCCCACCAATTCCAACCTAAAACAACCCCCAAAATGCCCATTTTCGTGCTCCTTCAAACCCCAAAAGTGGTTAGTTTTAAAATCTATGACCGTGGATAGATAGGAAATGAAGAAGAGAGTGAGAAAGTACCATTACCTTTCAAAAATGACCTTAGGTTGATGTAGAAATCAATGGAATAGTGTTTAGGGTTTGGGGAGGGGTTTAGGAGCTTTTCACAAAGGAGAGATGGGGAAGACAAAGATGACACCTTTATTTCTTTTTGTTTGTTCCTTTTATTTCAAATAAAAGTTGTCTTCCTTCTTTTAAAAGTTTTGGGTTAAATTGCCAACTTGGTCCCTCCTAGATAATTAAAACCCAATCAACTCAAGTCAAGGTCAAATTGATTTAATTTAATTTTACCGACTCGGACCACTAACCCGACTAACTCCTAACCTCAAAACACGAGTGTTACATGGAACTTTGAAAAGTTTAGAGACCAATTTAGAATGAAGGTCATAGTTTGGGAATAAAATTGAAACATTTAAAGTTTATGGACCATTTTAGAATAAGAGTCATAACCTAGGGATGAAATTAGCACGTTCAAAACTTTAGAGAATAAGGATTACAGTTTTAACAAAAATTCTCCGCTTCTTTTTTATGCTCCTTTATATGCCCACCACTTACGTTAAACTGAATAGTCACTTTGGTTCTTATTCAATTTTTGAAGCAATTTAACCCTCAACGTTTCATTTTAGGTCAAAACAGCCCCTATGCGGATAAAAATTATTAGTCAACTAACGATAAATGACTTCAAGTGATATGGCAAACCTATATGATACTAGTGCACCCTAACATAGAACTGTTATATAAAAAAAGTGCTGACTTCAAATAATGTCACACCAATCAAAAACTAATTTTATAAAATTATTTATTCTGTTGACTTGTCATTTTTTCAAGTCATTTTAAATTGTTTAATGTTAGTTGGCTAACAGGTTTCAACCACATAGGATCATTTTGACCCAAAATGAAACGCTGAAGATTAAATTGCTTAGAAAATAGAGAACAAAGTGACTATTTAGTCAAACGTTAGAGACATTTTTTTGCATTATACCTCAAAAATATATTCTACCATAATCCCAAACTTTAACCCTAAACTTTAATTTTAATTTTTTAGTGGGGGAATGTAGCAAGTATGAGTGTTCATTACCGGGTACCCGAGTTTTCGGGTATCTCCGGGTAGAGAATTTGTCGGCTTGTGACTATAGGGTACCCCGCTAGTCGGGTACCGAATATCCGTTTCACATTTTTTTTAATTTTTTTAATTTAATTTTTTAAAAAATTACATAATAAACACATAAAATTTAAAAATTCACAATATACAATCCATTTACAAAAAAATAGTGATTTGATGTTAGTTTTAAGTAAGGAATATTTTGATATATATATATATATATTAAATTTATCACAAAAAACATTAAAATATTAATCTCAAATGGATATGGTTCGATTGATTCAACAGAAGAACAATGGTAATGCTAACCATATAATCTCGAAGCTTGAATAGATGTACTGGAGTGCTCTCAATTCGATGTTCCCTCAGATGCGTTGCTCGCATTATTACATGAAGATGTGATTTAGGTCAGTTTAATGAGCTATAGTTGCTAGTTTATTTCTTTGTTCACACATATATATATATATATATATATATATATATATATATATATATATATATATATATATATTAACCTCAATCTTGATTTTTCTCTTCGAATCTCGTATAAATAAATTAATATAAACATTCTCAAAATATTTAAAACTTAAACACTGCATAATACAAATATAGAAATAATTTAGGATTTAAATTTAGTTTTTGGGTAAAAATTTTAAGGACCTAAAATAAAAATTTAATTTAAAATTATATATATATATATTACAATTACGAGGTCGGGTATCCGGTTACCAAAAATATTTGGCCCAGACCTGTCCTAATTACTCAGAAAAAATATACCTGACTTTTTAAAGTCCAGGTCAACGGTTCGGATCACTCGAATATTTTTACCCAAAAACTAAATTTAAATCCTCGGATATCTACCAAAAAGTGGTAGATAACGACGAAATAGGATGGAGGCATTATTATATAAAAACCATTTTTAAATAGTTATTTACGAAAATGACCCCCAACCAATGTTATTTAGAAAAATGACTCTCAAATCTACTACGTAAGGCGACCTCACGTTCTACAACTAGCGATGCCCGTCTGATGTGGGCCGCCTTTTCATATTATGTAATTTAAAATGACTGGATAAGACCTCCCGCTCTCCACAACGCGAGGTCCCCGAGAAATTGAATTTATCGTGAAAAAAATAAAAGGACCTCGCGTTCTATAGAAAGCGAGGTCCACGAATTCCAGGCTGAAATACAAGGGTGTGTATGCATGTTCGAGGCATTTTATCGTGGCCTTAGCCCGATAATTTTGGTAATTTTTAAGCTTAAATAAGTAGTATTGAAACTTATCTTTAATTTGAGACTGATATTCGCACGTAAGAGGCATTGCACACTGTATAAAAAGCGTGTTGAAAATGGCTCGAACACTAGTTTTTGTCCAACAATAAGAAGTTGAAATGGCTTGGTAGGCATGTTGAAGGTGTTTTCTCGGGTTATTATTAAAATAATCTTCGTAATAGTTTAGGTTAGAGGCCTAATATTGGAACTTATCTTTAATTTGAGACTGACATTGGCACATAACAGACATTTTAAACGGTATAAAAATGACTCTCAAAATGGTTCCAAAGCTTGGTTTTGGGCATGAATAAAAAGGTAAAATGCCTTGAGAATCATGTTTGATGTGTTTATCCGAGAAGTTAATCATCCCATTCGCGTAATCCTTGAGAATCATGTAATTATTTTTTATTTAAAAAACGAATAAAGTGACGTCACTCACTGTAGAAAGCAAGGTCATTTTGAACATTTTAATTAATTTCTTAATTATTTTGACGATTATGCCAAAATTAAGAATAAGTTGACAAATTTGTCCATATTTTCCTTTAATAGGACCTTGGCACCTTGCGCTCTGCATATAGCGAGGTCCGTTAAGCCTATAAATAGAGGACGACGGTCTCTGAATACTCTCGGAACTCATTTTCGTTCTTCTTCTTCTTCTTCTTAGTCTACTATTCAATATTATTTGTAAAGAGTTCGATTGAGATAATATGTCGAGACGAGAAACTATTAAAACTTTGGTATACAACCATGGGAAGATAGTCGATGATGAATCTCTCGGCGTTGTATTTCAGTCCTCAAGTACTATATTGCTTTCGCTTCCAAGGAACTTATCGTATAAGAAGTTGATGAAGGAAGTGAAGAAACATGCTCCACATTGTCGTGGAAAAAAGTTAGAACCGTTGAAGTTTCGACTGCCGACGTCGTTATAACCATTAACATACTCATTATACCACGTTGTGGACAACACTGATGTGGAATTGATGGTGAAATCTGACCTACAATTTTCTTGTAACCCCCTCGACCCTGTTTGGGAGAAAGATCGAACCGAACGGATCGCACGGGGAATATTGAAGTAAACCGGGAGGTTTACCTCAATAAACAATCCTATTTTTTATTTTATCTTATCTAGATGCTAATTATGAACCTAAGTGTTTAACATCGCAGCGGAATATTCATAACTCGATCAGTCATCAATTCAGAACTCAATTACATTTAACTACAATTTAGGGACCATTTTTTAATGTTACAAAATCATAGGGACTTATGCCATTTTTATGTTACCAAACTTTAATTACTCACATTACATGCATCTTTGTCAAAAATCAGCTCCAAGTAATCATCCAAACTCATTTAATTGCATTTACAAATATCATGGACTAAAATATAATGTTTCAGAACATTTTTAAACTTTGTAGAATAATCCACATTGAAGGTTTCGAAAACTTTGGGAAAGGTTTGTAGAAAATGCATATTCGAAACACAATAAAACCTCATTAAATATATCCACACTAGACCTAAACATTCTAATACACACCTAAATTATACATTACACCAGAAACATGCTTCCAAAGACTTATGTAACAATTCACATATCAATTCAACTCAATATCATTATCTAGAGGCATGATTCCTAAAAACCAAATCAAGCATATCTCAAAAACCATATCAAAGCAATTACCAACAAGCAAAGGCCATTTATAAGTACAAATAGGCATTCAAAACTTGCCACAAACTAGGGAGTTTTAAACATAATCTCCCAAAGCATTAAGGCATCCCCCATTGCCAATCATTATTACTAATAAAGCAAATATAAAACCATACTTGAGCTTAATCCAAATCCTTGGAAACCTTCTTGCCTCTTAGCTGCCCACACAAGCTAATTCTCTGCATTGTTGAAAAAAGAGAGCGTAAGCACAATTGCTTAGTGATGGATGCTCAAAACAAACCAACAAGAACAATGCATTTTAAAATCATTTCTTATTTAGAAGTCTCTAACTCATCATGCTCTTTCCATCTCATGCTTGAAATCGTTTTCAAAGCAAAACCACATCATTAAACCATATGTACCATCTATCTCATGCATTCATCAAAATGCAAAATCTCAAGGCATGACCTTACATGCTTAAATCTCATAAAGCATTTCTCGAATCATGTTCTCATATGCAAAACATCATGCATAAAATCATTTAAAACAAGGTACATGTGAATCTCATAATCAATCTCATATATTGGCATTTTAACAACATTACTCGAATATGCAGATAGCTTAACTAAATGTCAAGTCCTACCCCGGTGGAATCTCACATCACCAGACTCTCATTGCGGAATCTCTCATCGCCACAAAGCTTGGGTGTTTCACCAAGACCTACCCCGATGGAATCTCACATCATCGGACTCTCACTTTGGAACGGGATGGCACTACCCCCATTGCTCGAACCAAATAGCACGTACGAATTTTGTATATTATAGTGCACTTCTCATCTTATTGGTCGACCAATTATATCCGATAACAATAATCTCATCTCATGCCAATATATTCATTTTAAACATCGTTACCTATTGTTTTTCAATGCATCAATCTAAAACATTCTCATCCTATTTCAGAAGCATGCACAATGCATATAACATTTTTACAATAGTTCTATCTCATCGTAATATCAATTCTATCTTATGGGATCATTAAAATCATCATTTAATTTCTCAAAACATGCATAAAACAGTAGGTATAAATCTATTTTCAAAACAAGAGCATGATCATAAAACCAATGGGACAATAACCGAGAAACGAGAGCGAAATATCTCAAACTTACTTCCGGGCTTAGATTAGTGTTTCAAACTCAATCTAAACCCCCAAGCCTTGCTTTCAAGTCATTCAAAGACTTTTAAAACCATTTCCACTCACCGATCATGCCTCAATTTCTTTACCGAAGCGAAATCAAGCTTCCGAAGCTTTTGAAACTTCACCAAACGTGTCTGATACAAACTTTCCAGTTCATACCACACACAAACAAAGAATTAATGCATCTCAATGTATTAAAAACACTAGCAACCACTGCCATCTCGCTGCTTTACCCAAAAACACCAAATTGCCCATCCGAAATAACCGAAAACACATTCGATTATTCTCCAAACTTTACCCTGCCAAAGTATAACACTTCTAACCAATTTTAATCATCAATTAACATTTTAAAATAACCTAACCCCATCCATAAACTTCCAGCAACACCAAAACCTCAAAACTTCACCAAAACCCCCAAATTTAGCCATCTACAACTAGAGATCCAAACCAATTTGGGATTATTATGATAGAACCATTATTTCAACATCATTTTACATCCAAATCTTGATTTATATCATCCTTAAATCAATCCAAACAGTTCCAAAACGAAAATCTTGAAACATCATCTTCTAAAGCTTAATATATCAATTTTCATCAATTAAATTATAGAACCTTGCTATTAAAAAAAATTAGAGAGCCAAAGACTTGGGAATTTCAATAAAGAACCTTGATTATAAGAGAGAAAAGAAAGATCACTTCTAAACACAAACTTTCCCCTTGATTTGCAATGATTTTGATGAAATCCTTCAAAAAAACTTTAGCTAGTTGATGTAGAAATCCTTGGGCATGATTTAGGAATCAAAAGTAGATGAAATGAGATAAATCTCTGAAGATTTTAGTGATGAAAAGAGAGTTTGACTGCTGGGAAAGTTGAGAGAAAAGTTTAGGAGAAAAGTAGTTTACGTAAGAAAATGTTTAGCCTTTTAAAAACCTCTTTTAATAAAACTCCCTTATTAAATCAATTAATTTAATCATTTAAAACACAAAATAAAGGGAATAGCTGATAACACCTTGGTGTAATAGCTCCCTAAAAATTCTAAGTTTTGGCTCTCTTCAATTTAGCCATTAAAACGAAACTTGAAATTTTTACATTTTAGTCACCAAACCAAAATGTCGACTTCCCAAAAATCATTTTTCAATATTGACTTTACCAAACCTTTCTACACATTTTTAGAAGATTTTAGGAAATTTTCTCATAAATTTATCATATCCCGAACTACGTATTCCCTGAACTGTTCCTGAAAACTCGAATCTCTAGTTTAGGTTCTACTAACTCCGAACCAACGCTAAAAGCTTCTAAGCCCCAAACCCGGGCGTTACAACTCTCCCCAACTTAGGAAATTTCGTCCTCAAAATTTTTACCTAGAGGAAAAAGATGAGGAAACTGCTTCTTCATGTCATCCTTTCTTTCCCACGTGGCTTCTTCAACACTACGATGTCGCCACAAGACCTTGACCAACTCAATGGTCTTGCCATGAAAAACTTTGCTGTTCGAATCCAAAATCTCGACCGGTTCTTCATCATAGGAAATATTCGGATTCAACTCAATCTCCTCAACAAGCATAACATGAGACATATCTGATCTATATTTACGAAGCATGGATACATGAAAAACATTATGTATCTTCTCTAACTCGGAAGGCAGCCTCAACCTATAATCAACATGTCCAACACGCTCTAACACTTCATATGGTGCTATAAACCTCAGACTCAACTTGCCTTTCCGACCAAATCTCATTACCTTCTTCCAAGGTGAAACCTTCAAAAACACCTTATCTCCTACAACATGCTCAATCTCCTTACGCTTTAAATCCACGTAAGACTTTTTTTCGATCTGAAGCCGATTTCAACCTTTCACTAATAAACTTCACTTTCTCCGTAGTGCCCTTAAGCACATTAGGAAAAGAAACCTACTTCTGCCCAACAAAGAAGCGTTCCACAATTCCTTCCATACAAGGCCTCATAAGGAGCCATTTGAATACTCGCTTGATAACTGTTGTTGTAAGCAAACTCCACTAAGGTTAATTGTTTCTCCCAAGTACCTTGGAAATCAATGATGCAATATCTCAACATGTCTTCCTACAGTTGGATAACCCTCTCAGACTGACCATTTGTTTGAGGATGATACGAAGTACTGAAATTCAAATGCGTACCCAACGCTTGATGTAGACACTCCCAAAACCTCGCTATAAAAGGCGGATCTCAATCCGAAACAATGGACTTAGGCACCCCATGTAACACCACAATCTCAGAGATGTACAAATCTGCCAACTTGTCTAACGCATACGTAGTATACAATGCAAAGAAATGTGCATATTTCGTAAAACGATCAACAATCACCAAAATGGAATTCTTCTTGGACGGTGTCAAAGGCAAACTCGTCACAAAATCCATAATGATTCTCTCCCATTTTCATTCTGGAATCTTCAAAGGTTGCAACAATCCAGAAGGAAATTGATGCTCAGCTTTTACTCGTTGACAAACCATGCACTTACTAACAAAATTAGCAACGTCTCTCTCTCTTCAAACCAAACCAATAGAGCTTATCCTTCAACCCGTGATACATCTTTGTACTACCAGGATGCATAAAAAAAGGACTGCTATGAGCCTCAGTCAGAATAGTGTGCCTTAGCTCAACATCCTCCGGAACAACTATTTGACTCTTAAAACACAAAACGCCATCATCATTGAAACAAAAGTCTGTTGGATTTCCTTCCGCAATAACCTACACATACGGTACCAATGGATCATCTAACAACTGCTTTTCCTTAATCAACTCTACCAACGAGGGTTTCACTTGCAATTCAGTCGCTAAACCACCATCGCGCGATACACTCAACTGAGCAAAAATCACCCTTAACTCTACAACCACCCTCCTACTCAAGGCATCAGCTACAACATTAGCCTTCCCTAGATGGTACTCGATCGTCAAGTTATAATCTTTAAGAAACTCAAGCCACCTTCGTCGCCTAAGATTCAACTCTCTTTGGGACATCAAGTACTTCAAACTTGTGTGATCTGTGTACACCGTACACTTTTCACCATAAAGGTAATGCCTCCAAATTTGTAACCCCCTTAACCCGGCCTAGACGGTTGACCCGAATTAAGAAAGTCCCACGGGGAAAACCAAAGTCAACCCGAAAGTCAACCTTGATTAACGGCCCTTTTTTTCTTTTTAATCTTATCTAGATGCACATTAACCCTAATGGTGATCACACAAACATCATATTCAAAGATCACAAACATCAGAGATCAAACAAGGACCCAATTGAACAAATTACAACTTTAGGGACCAAATTGTAATTTCTGATAATTGAAAGGACTTAACCCAAATTAATCTTACCAACTTGAAATTAGTCAGGTTTCATGCTCCTCTGTGAAATTTTAGCTCAAAAGGACATCCCAAACTCATGCAATTGCAAAAACAAGATTCAGGACCAAAACGCAAACAATTCAAAACATATAACTGCCAATGTCAGCCCCCAACGGTCGACCGTTCCGAAACAGGTTGACCCCGTTTCGAAACACGGGCCGTTCTGCAACCAGTACCGCAACGGGGGTCTGGCAGAGGCCAAACCGTTTCGGAACGGTGCATACCGTTTCGGACGCCTGGGTTCAATCAAGGCACCCGTTCCGAAACGGTGCACACTGTTCCGATACGCCCTGCTCAAATATGCTCCAAATGCATACCAAAACATGCAATTGATCATTCAAACATGCTCCATTTGTCACCAAACTTTACCAGCATGCAATTCAACATATATAGGACACACTTGCATCAACAATCCATCAAAACAACATCATATGCAAAAAGCCCCAATTCTATAGGCATGCTTCCTACACAAGCTAGCTATTCAAGCACAAACTTCCACAACAAGCATATAAGGATCCAATCCAAAAACCATCATTCAAATCATCATTCAACATACTTAGGGAGTTCCAAACACCTCCCGAAACATACATATTGGTCCCCCATTGCCAAATTACCCAAAAGCTAAAAAGTACTTATAAAACCTTCCATACATTGAGCTTTACTTGAACTAGAATGCTTGCCCTCCTTGCTGCCCTTCAAGGTTCTTTAATTCTCTGCATTATTGAATTAAGAAAACGAGGAGAGCGTAAGCAAAAGCTTAGTGAGGAATGCTCTTAAAAACCATTCAATAATGCAATTAAAACCATTTATAAACATGCTTAAAATCAACCTTTGCACATGCTCAAAAGCATACTTAAAACAAGCAATCTCATGCTTCAACATAAACATAAACATAACATGTCATATTGGCTCAAGTGACAATTTCCATTTCTTAAAACAAGTTCATCAACTTCCCAAGGACTTTTAAACACCTTGGCCCCAAGGACTTTTAAACACCTTGGCCATGGACTTTTAAACACCATGAATGAGGACCACACAAGGACTTTTAACCACCTTTGTGTCCATAGCTTGAATCACCCCAAGGACTTTTAAACACCTTGGCCCCAAGGACTTTTAAACACCTTGGCCCCATGGACTTTTAAACACCATGGAAAGGATCACCTAAGGACTTTTAACCACCTTAGTGTCCGCAACAAGAATCATCCAAGGACTTTTAACCACCTTGATGTTCTTAAGTAACAAGGCTCACTCAAGGACTTTTAACCACCTTAGTGACCTTAACATTTTCAAAACATCACTTGCCAATATACATCTTTTACATCATATAATCCACTGTTTTAAAGCATTAAACCAAGCCATATTCAACATGCATTTCAAAGCATCAAACCACATTATTTCAATGTATAAAATCAAGGAACTCCTACCTAGAGTTACCTTCAACATATGGCTTACAACATCAGCAAAAACCATGCTAAAACATGCTTTCAAAACAGTAATTAAAACATGCAAATAACCATTTTGCATCACAACAAAATAATGGCCACCACTAGAGAGAAATTCCGAAAACTTACACTTGAGCTTAGCAAAGTTGTTTAGACTTAGACTAAGCTCCCAAAACCTTCAAACCTTGGTTTTAAAATCTGAAAACCCAACTTCACTCACCGATTTCCACTTTGCTTCAAGCCAAAGCACCAAATCAAGCTTCCGGATCAACAACTCTTGGATCCAAAGATGCCTCCCCTGTTTCAACACATCAAAGCAGAGGATTAATGCATCATCATGCATTAATTGCTTCAATGAAAGCACCTAAACTCGCTGCTCTCACTCAACCTCCATTTTCGGCCACCAAACACAACCGAAAATGCATCCAAACCACTTCTAAACAAAGCCCAGCCATAAACCAGCAAAACCACACTTCCATAAACATCATATAAAATCTAAAAACAACCTATTAACATCCTTATACCTCCAGCAACATCAGATCACCAAGATCACCTCAAAAACAACCTTGAAACACAAGCTAAACTTAGGAAGCTCAACCTATCCGGGATTGCATCAATCAAAACTCAATTCCTTATCAATTTAGAGTTCATTTAACAACAAAAACACATCTCAAATCACAGGTTAATCAGATCTAACGAAAATCATGAAAAAATCATCAAATCTTGCATTATAAGCCAAGATCCATTTCACCACTTAAAAACCTTTAATTAAACATCAATTTAGGATTGAAAACTTAGGAATTTCAGTAAAGAACTGATAGTTTAGAGGAGAAGGACGTTCTTACCTCCAAACTTGAGTTTCTCCTCTTTTTGGAATCAAAATCCTTGTTGAAACAAGTAGCAATTGAAGAGGTTTTGAAGATATGTTGATTAGGAATCAAATGAGAGTTGAAAGGAGGGATTTAGGTGAAGAAATCAGAAGCAATTCTCTGGAAATAGAGTGTTTGGGTTGAGAGAAAAAGAGAGAAAGAAAATTAGGAGAAGTTGGTTATAAAAATCTAAAATAGCCAAATGGCTTTCCCTCCACTTTTAATATCCTTTAAAATCAGATTTCAGACTTAAAATATCTTAGAAAAATCTGGAGAAACTCCCTTTGGGTAAATAGCTCCTTAAAGATTCAAAGTTTCAACCCTTTATAAAACAGCCACCAAACTTGCGAAAATTACATTTTGGTCACTAGCCAAAATGTCACCCTTCCAAAACTCATTTTCCAAAATTGATTTCACAGTTCACTTAATTATATTAAAAGATGATTTTAGAACATTTTTCCATATTTTTAATGCAACCCGAACTAGGCTTTCCTAAATTCACCTCTTAAGATTCGAACAGCACTTTGACCGACCGGTCAACGCCCAAGACTTCTAAGCCCAAAACCGGGGCGTTACAACTCTCCCCCCCTTAAGAAATTTCGTCCTCGAAATTTACCTGAAGGAAAGAGATAAGGAAACTGCTTCAGCATGTCTTCCTTCCGCTCCCACGTGGCTTCCTCAACACCTCGATGCTTCCACAGCACCTTCACCAACTCAATGGTCTTGCCACGAAGAACCTTGCTATCCGAATCCAGAACCTTCACCGGTTCCTCATCATAGGTCAAATCCGGATTCAATTCCACTTCCTCCACAGGCATCACATGCGAATGATCAGATCTATACTTCCGGAGCATAGAAACATGGAACACATCATGAATCTTCTCCAGCTCCTGAGGTAACCTCAACCGATACGCAACAGGACCCACACGCTCAACAACCTCATACGGTCCAATGTATCTAGGGCTCAACTTACCCTTCCGACCAAACCTCATCACCTTCTTCCAAGGCGAAACCTTCAAGAACACACGGTCACCCACCGCATACTCTATCTCCTTATGCTTCAAATCCGCGTAAGACTTTTGCCGGTCAGAAGCAGCCTTCAACCGCTCACAAATGAGCTTCACCTTCTCAGTGGTTCCCTTCAACAAAGCCGACATCGAAACCAACTTTTGACCAGTTTCAGCCCAACAAAGAGGAGTCCTACACTTTCTCCCATACAGAGCCTCATAAGGTGCCATCTGTATACTCGCCTGATAACTATTGTTATAAGCGAACTCAACCAAAGGCAGATGCTTCTCCCAAGAACCTTGGAACTCAATCACGCAGCATCTCAACATATCCTCCAAAATCTGAATAACTCGCTCAGACTGACCATCCGACTGAGGATGATAGGATGTACTGAAATGCAACCTTGTACCCAAAGCTTGATGCAAACACTGCCAGAAACGCGATGTGAACCTCGGATCCCTATCCGATACAATCGACTTAGGCACACCATGCAGCCTCACAATCTCAGCAATGTACAGCTTTGCCAGCTTATCCAAAGAGAACGTAGTATGCACAGGCAAGAAATGCGCACACTTCGTCAGGCGATCCACAATCACCCAAACAGAATTCTTCTTCGATGGAGACAAAGGTAACCCAGATACAAAATCCATGGTAACCCTCTCCCACTTCCATTCAGGGATTTTCAACGGTTGCAACAACCCAGAAGGAACCTGATGTTCAGCCTTAACTCGCTGACACACCAAACACTTGCTCACGAACTCTGCAACATCCTTCTTCAAACCCACCCAATAGTACTCATCACGAAGATCACGATACATCTTAGTACTACCAGGGTGCATAGCAAAAGGACTACTATGACCTTCAGTCAAAATAGCACGCCTCAACTCAGCATCAGCAGGCACTACTATTCGACTCCCAAAACACAACACTCCATCATCATTAAAACAGAAATCTGAAGGTCTACCCTCCGCGATATCCTGAACATGAGACACCAAGGAATCATCCAGCAACTGCTTATCCTTGATCAACTGAACCAAAGATGGTTTCACCTGCAACTCAGCAACAAGACCACCATCTCGCGATATGCTCAAGCTAGCAAACATAGCCCTCAGCTCAACAGCTACCTTCCTACTCAAGGCATCCGCAACAACATTAGCCTTTCCAGGATGATACTCTATCGTCAGATCATAATCCTTGAGCAACTCCAACCAACGCCGCTGCCTAAGATTCAACTCCTTCTGAGACATCAGATACCTCAAACTCTTGTGATCCGTGTACACAGTACACTTCTCACCATACAGATAATGCCTCCAGATCTTTAGAGCAAAAACCACCGCAGCCAGCTCAATATCATGCGTAGGATAATTGCGCTCATGCACCTTCAACTGCCGCGATGCATAAGCCACCACCTTACCCTCTTGCATCAGCACACACCCCAAACCAACATAGGATGCATCACTGTAGACCACAAACTCTTTCCCTGATTCAGGCTGAACCAAGATAGGAGCTTGCGTCAAAGCCGCCTTCAGCTTCTCAAAAGCCTGCTGTCTCGCTTCTGTCCACTCATACTTAACATCTTTCTGCAACAGCTTCGTCAAAGGAGCAGCAATCTTGGAAAAACCATCCACAAACCTTCGGTAGTATCCCGCCAAACCAAGGAAACTACGGACCTCATGAACAGACTTAGGAACCTTCCAGTTCATCACAGCCTCAATCTTCTGAGGATCAACACGAATCCCCTCAGCTGAGACCACATGCCCAAGAAACACCACCTCCCTAAGCCAGAACTCACACTTGCTCAGCTTAGCATAAAGCTGATTCTCCAACAAAGCTTGCAGCACAATCCTCAAATGCTCTTCATGCTCCTCCTCAGTACGCGAGTACACGAGGATATCATCAATGAACACCACAACGAACTTGTCCAGGTATTCATGAAACACACGATTCATCATGTCCATGAAAGCAGCAGGAGCATTTGTCAAACCAAACGGCATCACAAGGAACTCATAATGCCCATACCTTGTCCTGAAAGCTGTCTTAGGCACATCCACATCCTTCACCTTCAACTGATAATACCCTGACCTCAAGTCAATCTTAGAGAACACATCAGCTCCCCGAAATTGATCAAAGAGATCATCAATCCTCGGCAAAGGATACCGATTCTTGATAGTCAACTTGTTCAGCTGACAGTAATCAATGCACATCCTCATAGTGCCATATTTCTTCTTCACAAACAAGACCGATGCTCCCCAAGGTGACACACTCGGCCGGATGAAACCACGATCAAGCAGCTCTTGCAACTGCGTCTTCAGCTCCTTCAGCTCCTTAGGTGCCATTCTATAGGGAGTAATGGACACATGAGTTGTATTCTCATACAGCTCAATTCCAAACTCCACCTCGCGATTAGGAGGTAAACCAGGCAACTCCTCAGGAAAAACACCAGGAAACTCCTTCACAACCCTGATATCCTGCACCCTCAACTCCTTAGAGCTAGGATTCATCACAAAAGCTAGATAAGCTTCACAGCCCTGCCTCAGCATCCTACTCGCCTCCAAGGTAGAAACAACATTGGCAAGAAACTTCACATTCTCACCAACCACCACCACTTCATAATCATCCGCAAGCTTAAGCGAAACACGCTTATTCTCACAATCCACAACAGCACGATGCTCAGCAAGCCAATCCATACCAAGGATCACATCAAAACCATAAAAGGGCAGCTCCATAAGATCAACATGAAAAACATGCTCTTGAACAACCAAAGGACACCTTCTATAAAGCTTTCGAGTCACAACAGTTTCACCAAAAGAACTAGTGACGCGAACACCAACATCCAAAGACTCAACAGGCAAACCAAGCAATTCAGCATGCTCACGCAAAATGTATGAATGCGTAGATCCAGAATCAATCAAAGAAAGCAATGACAAGGATTGCAAAGTAAAGGTACCTACAATCACATCTGCATCATTCCTTCCCTCGCGCTGAGCATACACCCTCGCCTGGCCTTCACCCTCAGGCTGAATAGCCACAACATGGGCTACTCCACGACCACCCTCCTCACGCCTCTGGAAATTACCACGGCCGCGCCCACGACCTCTCTGCGCTGCAGCAACAACAGGAGCACGCTCTTGGCCACCAGCCAACCTCGGACAATCTCGCCTCAAGTGGTCAGCAGAACCACAATTCCAGCATCCAAAACCAGCTGCCGCAACAGGAGCTTGCACCTCCCTCACAGCACGAGGACAGTCACGCTTCATGTGACCACGAGAACCACAGATCCAACAAGCACTAGGGTCAGCTCTAGCATTGCCACCCCTAGCAGGTGCACCTCCACCTCTCTTAGCTGAGGACTGATACCTCTGATCGCGTCCCCTCTTGTTCCGTCCACCTCCGGAACTATACTCAGCAGCTCTCTTTCCAGAACTTGCTCCAGCACCTTTCGCAGACATACTCAAATTCATCTCTATGTCCTTGGCTCGGCCCACTAACACATCAAAATCATCATACTCAGTGGCCAGCACATACATCTTTACCTCCGTTATGAGACCATAACGAAACCTTTCGCACCTCTCCCGCTCATCAGGAATCAGCTCCGGTGCATACTGACTGAGTCGCACAAACTGCACCTCATACTCAGCCACACTCATGCTCCCTTGGGTAAGAGTCATGAATTCACGCTTTTTCTCATCCAAATATCTCACTCCCAGATATCTCCTCTTGAACGCATTCTGAAAGAATGTCCAAGTGATGTCAGCTTCAGCCATTCCAGAGATTGTGGTCGTCCACCAGGTATAAGCATCGTCCTGCAGCAAGGACACAACACATCCCAACTTTTGCACATCCGTGCAGCTCATCTGTCCCAAAATACGCTTGGTACTCTCTAGCCAAGCTTCCGAACTCTCAGCAGACACACCCCTAAACTCAGTCCCACCAAGACTGCGCAGACGCTCTAAGGGTAGTCTAACACCAGCATCTCCCGGATGCCCAGCTCCTTGAGCTCCAGCTACTGCTGCTCGAAAAGCACCCGCAATAGCTTGTACCAGCATCGTCATATCAGGCATAGCTTGCCCCTGACCAACCTCAGGTCCTGCAGCTCTAGCACCAGCTGCTTCAGCTCCAGCTCTTTCCCTCTCCGCACCACCACCACCAGGTGGAGGAGGAGGTAACACAGCACTACCTGCATTCTCTTCGTTCTCATTCCCATCCAGGGTCGTAGCTCTCACGCTACTCCTTAACTCTCTACGTGGTGCCATACTTTTACCATGCATATCAATACAAATAAAACAAAGTCAGGCCCAGCAAGGTAAGCAATCCAAGTATTCAAGCTCAATTTCTTTCAAAACCATCATCATTTCTTTAGCTTTTGTTTGGCAATGGGTACCCTCAACATGCAACATCACCGCATACATCTCAAATGCATCAACATCTCAAGCCACTGAACATGCTTTCATACAACAAGCATACAAGCCAAACATACTTCAATCATGCATACAAACTTTCCCAATTACTCGAGAACTCAGCTCTGATACCACCAAATGTAACCCCCTTAACCCGCCCTAGACGGTTGACCCGAATTAAGAAAGTCACACGGGGAAAACCAAAGTCAACCCGAAAGTCAACCTTGATTAACGACCCTTTTTTTTCTTTTTAATCTTATCTAGATGCACATTAACCCTAATGGTGATCACACAAACATCATATTCAAAGATCACAAACATCAGAGATCAAACAGGGACCCAATTGAACAAATTACAACTTTAGGGACCAAATTGTAATTTCTGATAATTGAAAGGACTTAACCCAAATTAATCTTACCAACTTGAAATTAGTCAGGTTTCATGCTCCTTTGTGAAATTTCAGCTCAAAAGGACATCCCAAACTCATGCAATTGCAAAAACAAGATTCAGGACCAAAACGCAAACAATTCAAAACATATAACTGCCAATGTCAGCCCCCAACGGTCGACCGTTCCGAAACAGGTTGACCCCGTTTCGAAACACGGGCCGTTCCGCAACCAGTACCGCAACGGGGGTCTGGCAGAGGCCAAACCGTTTCGGAACGGTGCATACCGTTTCGGACACCTGGGTTCAATCAAGGCACCCGTTCCGAAACAGTGCACACTGTTCCGATACGCCCTGCTCAAATATGCTCCAAATGCATACCAAAACATGCAATTGATCATTCAAACATGCTCCATTTGTCACCAAACTTTACCAGCATGCAATTCAACATATATAGGACACACTTGCATCAACAATCCATCAAAACAACATCATATGCAAAAAGCCCCAATTCTATAGGCATGCTTCCTACACAAGCTAGCTATTCAAGCACAAACTTCCACAACAAGCATATAAGGATCCAATCCAAAAACCAGCATTCAAATCATCATTCAACATACTTAGGGAGTTCCAAACACCTCCCGAAACATACATATTGGTCCCCCATTGCCAAATTACCCAAAAGCTAAAAAGTACTTATAAAACCTTCCATACATTGAGCTTTACTTGAACTAGAATGCTTGCCCTCCTTGCTGCCCTTCAAGGTTCTTTAATGCTCTGCATTATTGAATTAAGAAAATGAGGAGAGCGTAAGCAAAAGCTTAGTGAGGAATGCTCTTAAAAACCATTCAATAATGCAATTAAAACCATTTATAAACATGCTTAAAATCAACCTTTGCACATGCTCAAAAGCATACTTAAAACAAGCAATCTCATGCTTCAACATAAACATAAACATAACATGTCATATTGGCTCAAGTGTCAATTTTCATTTCTTAAAACAAGTTCATCAACTTCCCAAGGACTTTTAAACACCTTGGCCCCAAGGACTTTTAAACACCTTGGCCATGGACTTTTAAACACCATGAATGAGGACCACACAAGGACTTTTAACCACCTTTGTGTCCATAGCTTGAATCACCCCAAGGACTTTTAAACACCTTGGCCCCAAGGACTTTTAAACACCTTGGCCCCATGGACTTTTAAACACCATGGAAAGGATCACCTAAGGACTTTTAACCACCTTAGTGTCCGCAACAAGAATCATCCAAGGACTTTTAACCACCTTGATGTTCTTAAGTAACAAGGCTCACTCAAGGACTTTTAACCACCTTAGTGACCTTAACATTTTCAAAACATCACTTGCCAATATACATCTTTTACATCATATAATCCACTGTTTTAAAGCATTAAACCAAGCCATATTCAACATGCATTTCAAAGCATCAAACCACATTATTTCAATGTATAAAATCAAGGAACTCCTACCTAGAGTTACCTTCAACATATGGCTTACAACATCAGCAAAAAACATGCTAAAACATGCTTTCAAAACAGTAATTAAAACATGCAAATAACCATTTTGCATCACAACAAAATCATGGCCACCACTAGAGAGAAATTCCGAAAACTTACACTTGAGCTTAGCAAAGTTGTTTAGACTTAGACTAAGCTCCCAAAACCTTCAAACCTTGGTTTTAAAATCTGAAAACCCAACTTCACTCACCGATTTCCACTTTGCTTCAAGCCAAAGCACCAAATCAAGCTTCCGGATCAACAACTCTTGGATCCAAAGATGCCTCCCCTGTTTCAACACATCAAAGTAGAGGATTAATGCATCATCATGCATTAATTGCTTCAATGAAAGCACCTAAACTCGCTGCTCTCACTCAACCTCCATTTTCGGCCACCAAACACAACCGAAAATGCATCCAAACCACTTCTAAACAAAGCCCAGCCATAAACCAGCAAAACCACAGTTCCATAAACATCATATAACATCTAAAAACAACCTATTAACATCCTTATACCTCCAGCAACATCAGATCACCAAGATCACCTCAAAAACAACCTTGAAACACAAGCTAAACTTAGGAAGCTCAACCTATCCGGGATTGCATCAATCAAAACTCAATTCCTTATCAATTTAGAGTTCATTTAACAACAAAAACACATCTCAAATCACATGTTAATCAGATCTAACGAAAATCATGAAAAAATCATCAAATCTTGCATTATAAGCCAAGATCCATTTCACCACTTAAAAACCTTTAATTAAACATCAATTTAGGATTGAAAACTTAGGAATTTCAGTAAAGAACTGATAGTTTAGAGGAGAAGGACGTTCTTACCTCCAAACTTGAGTTTCTCCTCTTTTTGGAATCAAAATCCTTGTTGAAACAAGTAGCAATTGAAGAGGTTTTGAAGATATGTTGATTAGGAATCAAATGAGAGTTGAAAGGAGGGATTTAGGTGAAGAAATCAGAAGCAATTCTCTGGAAATGGAGTGTTTGGGTTGAGAGAAAAAGAGAGAAAGAAAATTAGGAGAAGTTGGTTATAAAAATCTAAAATAGCCAAATGGCTTTCCCTCCACTTTTAATATCCTTTAAAATCAGATTTTAGACTTAAAATATCTTAGAAAAATCTGGAGAAACTCCCTTTGGGTAAATAGCTCCTTAAAGATTCAAAGTTTCAACCCTTTATAAATCAGCCACCAAACTTGCGAAAATTACATTTTGGTCACTAGCCAAAATGTCACCCTTCCAAAACTCATTTTCCAAAATTGATTTCACAGTTCACTTAATTATATTAAAAGATGATTTTAGAACATTTTTCCATATTTTTAATGCAACCCGAACTAGGCTTTCCTAAATTCACCTCTTAAGATTCGAACAGCACTTTGACCGACCGGTCAACGCCCAAGACTTCTAAGCCCAAAACCGGGGCGTTACAAGATTTTCAAGGCAAACACCACCGCAGCCAACTCGATGTCATGCGTAGGGTAATTACGCTCGTGCACCTTTAACTGCCGAGATGCATAAGATACTACCCTTCCTCCTTGCATCAACACACATCTCAAACAAACATAGGATGCATCACTATAAACCATAAACTCTTTTCCCGATTCAGGTTGAATCAAGATAGGAGCTTGCTTCAACGCTTTTTTCAACTTCTCAAAATCTTGTTGTCGAACCTCTGTCCACTCAAACTTTACATCCTTTTGCAACAACTTTGTCAAAGGAGCATCAATCTTTGAAAAACAATCCATGAACCTACGGTAGTACCCTGCCAAACCAAGGAAACTACGCACCTAATGAACTGACTTAGGTGACTTCCAATTCATCACCGCTTCAACTTTTTGAGGGTCAACTTTAATCCCTTCGGCTGACACCACATGACCAAGGAAAACAACTTCCTTAAGCCAAAACTTGCACTTGCTCAACATAGCATAAAGCTGATTTTCCAACAAAACTTGCAACACAATCTGCAAATGCTTATCATGATCCTCCTTGGTACAAGAGTACACTAGAATATCATCGATAAACACAACCACAAACCTATCCAAGAACTCATGAAACACACGATTCATCATGTCCATGAATGCAGCAGGGACATTAGGCGAACGAAAAGGCATCACCAAGAACTCATAATGCCCGTACCTTGTGAGAAAAACAGTCTTAGGCATATCCACATCTTTTACCTTCAACTGATAGTATTTGGATCTCAGATCAATTTTAGAAAACACTGAAGCACCTCGAAACTGATCAAAAAGATCATCAATCCTTGGCAAAAGATACTTGTTCTTCATTGTCAACTTGTTCAATTGATGATAATCTATACACAATCTCATCACGCCATCCTTCTTTTTCACAAACAAGACCGGTGTACCCCAAGGCGAAACATTAGGCCTAATGAAACCTCGATCGAGAAACTCCTTAAGTTGCATCTTCAGCTCTTTCAACTCTTTTAGAGCCATTCGATAGGGAGCAATAGACACTGGAGTCGTATTTTCATACAACTCAATGCTAAACTCAACCTCTCTGTTCGGTGGCAAACCAGGTAACTCTTCCGGAAATACACCCAAAAACTCATATACTGTACGTATGTCTTGTACTCAGACCTCCTTTGTTCTAGGATTCATCACATAAGCTAGGAAAGCTTCAGAACCCAAACACATCAACCGACTCGCTTCAAGAGCTGAAACCACATTAGATAAGAATTTCACATTCTCACCTACAACCACCACTTCATAATCATCGACAAGTTTCAACGAAACTCGCTTGGTCTCAAAATCAACCACAACCCAATGCTCAGTTAACCAATCCATACCAAGAATTACATCAAAACCATAGAAAGGGAATTCCATAAGATCAACCTCAAACACATATCCATGAACCATCAAAGGACATCTCTTATACAACTTTCTAGTAACAATTGTTTCACCAAAAGAACTGGTCATATGCATACCAACATCTAACAACTCAACAGGAAAACCAAGCACTTGTGCATGCTCACGCAAAATGTATGAATGAGTAGAACCAGAATCAATCAAAGAAAGTAATGGCAATGATTGCAAAGTAAAGGTACATACGATAAAATATGTGTCATTCCTCCCCTCACGGTGCACATACACTCTAGCATGTCCACCACCCTTAGGTTGAACAACAACCACATGAGCAACATTCCTTTGTCCATCATCTCTACGCTAAAAGTTACCACGACTGCGCCCACAGCCTCTCTGTGGCTCAGCAGCTCGCACCGAAGCTTGTCCATCTCTAACGGACTATGGACAATCACGCTTCATGTGTCCTAATGATCCACAGTTCCAACACATACCCAAGTTACCCCAACACTCTCTCTTGTGCCTCCTACCGCACCAGTTATAATCTGGAGTACGAATGAAAGCATTCTTGCCTTGATGACCACGACCAGGGTTACCACCACCCCACCTAGGATCCGGTTGATACCTCCGATCCTTATGCTTCTTATAACGATCCTTTCCACCATCATACTCAGTAGCCCTCTTTCCAGAGCTAGAACCACCCGAACGAGTAATCAGACCCAAATTATGTTCGATGTCTTTAACTCGAGTGACTAGGACATCAAAGTCGGTGTATTCCGAAGCCAACATATAGGTTCACTAGCCCATAGAGAAAACAATCACATCTTTTCTATTTATCGGGAACCAGCTCAGGAGCACACTAGCTCAACTAAACAAACATAACCTCGTACTCGAAAACCATCATGTTCCCTTGCACCAAGGACATAAATTCTCTCTTCTTCTCATCCAGATAACGAACACCCAAATATTTCTTCTTGAAAGCATTTACAAAGAATGCCCAAGTAACCTCGGCAGGTTCCATACCCGCGGTGATGGTCATCCACCACGTATAAGCATCTCCATGAAGCAAGGAGACAACATAGCCCAACTTCTGCACATCATCGCAGCTCATCTGACCCAGAATCCTTTTAGTTCTCTCGAGCCAAGCCTAAGAACTCTCAGGAGACAGGCCTCTGAACTTAGTTCCACCCAAACTGCGCAAACAATTTAAGGGCAAACCAACATTAGCACCAGGTTGAGATGCGGCAACATGCATACCTGTCGCTGCTTGAAAGGCCCCCACCTATATCCTGAATCAAAGGTGTCATATCAGTAGCAGCTTGCCCTTGCACTGCCTGAGGTCCCACACCTCACACACCAGCTCCCGCTCCAGCTCCACCACCACCAAGAGAAGGAGGCGACAAATTCTCAATGTTCTCATGTATCTCATCCTCAACCATGTTACGCACATTGTCTCTATGCTCTCATCTCGGTCCCATTCTCAAAACATTATATCTAAAAAGAATGCAACAATAAAAACAATCAAGCTAGCCAAAGCAAGATTCCAAGATGCTCAAGTTTTTCTTTTTAAAACCAAAATTCTATTTACATTAATAATAATATGGCAATGGGTACCCTTACTTTCTTCCCCAGCAACATATAACAATCACAATTCATGTTATCAAACATCGTGCATCTCACACAAATCAAACTATGATCAAAACATTGCATAATCAATCACCATGCATAACATTCATCAAGGATTCAACCAAACAACAATATCAAATCAATCTTGCATCCTAATTCTTTCAAAACCTAGCTCTGATACAACCAAATATAACCCCTTCGACCTGGTCTGGGTGAAAGACCGAATTGAACGGATCACACGGGGAATATTGAAGTAAACCAGGAGGTTTACCTCAATAAACAACCCTATTTTTTTATCTTATCGAGATGCTAATTATGATCCTAAGTGTTTAACATTGCAGCGTAACATTCATAACTCGATCAGACATCAAATCAGGACTCAATTGCATTTAACTACAATTTAGGGACCATTTTCTAATTTTACCAAATTATTGGGACTTATGCCATTTTTATGTTACCAAACTTTAACTAGTCATATTACATGCATCTCTGTCAAAAATCAGCTCCAAGCAATCATCTAAACTCCTTTAATTGCATTTACAAATATCAGGGACTAAAATATAATGTTTCAAAACATTTTTAAACTTTGTAAAAAAATCCACATTGAAGGTTTCGAAACCTTTGGGAAAGGTTTCGTTTCTTTTCCAGTAACTAACTTATCAAAAATCTACCACAAGGTTTCGAAACCTTGACCATGGTTTCGAAACCAGCTTCAAAAGGTTTCGTAACTTGTTTACAAGGTTCTGAAACTTTCATGCAGATTTGAAGAAAATGCATATTCGAAACACATTAAAACCTCATTAAACATATCCACACTAGACCTAAACATTCTAATACACACCTAAATTATACATTACACCAGAAACATGCTTCCAAAGACTTACGTAACAATTCACATATCAATTCAACTCAATATCATCATCTAGAGGCATGATTCCTAAAAACCAAATCAATCATATCTCAAAAACCATATCAAAGCGATTACCAACATGCAAAGGCCATTTACAAGTCCAAATTGTTATTACTAATAAGCATTAAACATAATCTCCCAAAGCACCACGACATCCTCTCATTTCCAATTATTATTACTAATAAGCAAATATAAAACCATACTTGAGCTTAATCCAAATCTTTGGAAACCTTCTTGCCTCTTTGCTTCCCACACAAGCTATTTCTCTGCATTATTGGAAAAAGAGAGCGTAAGCACAATTGCTTAGTGATGGATGCTCAAAACAAACAAACAACAACAATGTATTTTAAAACCATTTCTCATTTAGAAGTCTCTAACTTATCATGCTCTTTCCATCTCATGCTTGAAATCATTTTCAAAGCAAAACCACATCATTAAAGCACATGTACCATATATCTCATGCATTCATCAAAATGCAAAATCTCAAGGCATGACCTTACATGCTTAAATCTCATAAAGCATTTCTCGAATCATGTTCTTATATGCAAAACATCATGCATAAAATCATTTATAACAAGGTACATGTGAATCTCATAATCAATCTTATATATTGGCATTTTAACAACATTACTCGGATATGCAGATAGCTTGACTAAATGTCAAGTCCTACCCCGATGGAATCTCAGATCACCAGATTCTCATGGCGGCATCTCTCATCGCCACAAAGCTTGGGTATTTCACCAAGACCTACACCGATGGAATCTCACATCATCGGACTCTCAGTTTGGAACGAGATGGCACTAATCCCATTGCTCGAACAAAAGAACACATACAAATTTTGTATATTATAGTGCACTTCTCATCCTATTGGTTGACCAATTATATCCGATAACAATAATCTCATCTCATGCCAATATATTTATTTTAAACATCGTTACCTACTGTTTTCAATACATCAATCTAAAACATTCTCATCCCATTTCAAAAGCATGTACAATGCATAACATTTTCACAATAGTTCTATCTCAAACTTACTTTCGGGCTTAGATTAGTGTTTCAAACTCAATCTAAACACCCAAACCTTGCTTTCAAGTCCTTCAAAGACTTTTAAAACCATTTCTACTTACAGATCACGCCTCGCTTACTTTGCCGAAGCAAAATCAAGCTTCCGAAGCTTCCGAAACTCCACCAAAGGTGTCCGATACAAACTCCCATGTTTATACCACACAAAAACAGAGAATTAATGCATCTCAATGCATTAAAAACACCAACAATCACTGTCATCTCGTTGCTCTACCCAAAAACACAAAATCGCCCATCTGAAACAACCGAAATCACCTTCGATTACTCTCCAAACTTTACCATGCCAAAGTCTAACACTTCTAACCACTTTTAATCATCAATTAACATTTAAAAACAACCTAACCCCATCCATAAACCTCCAGCAACACCAGAACCTCAAAACTTCACCAAAACCCCAAATTTAGGCATCTATAGCTAAAGATCCAAACCAATTCGGGATTATTATGATAGAACCATTATTTCATCATCATTTAACATCCAAATATTGATTAATATCAGCCTTAAATCAATCAAAACAATACATGTTGAGTTATTCGGTGCTCGATTCCTTCAACCGTTATTGCTCGTCAAGAGGTGGAGAAGTGGAATTATGGGTGATAGATGTGTGGAAGCTAAAATTGATAAAGACAAGATGATTTATAGTGGTTCAACCTTCTAACCAAGGTCTACATCCACTACCTTAGCTTCCCACTAAGGATTTCCAATCAATCCACTATTGATTTGTCCCCTTTCGCTTAGGAGGAAACCCTTACAAGCCAATCAAGCTTTCTACCCAAAGCCTTGATCAAACCCTCTTTACAAAGAGATAAAAATAAGCAAACACAAATCCCTCTAATAGGTATTTGTTTGCACAATTAAGCTCTCACCCAATCCTAAAACACTTGAGCAAATCTAACAATTTTGGCTCACTAGTGTTTATCTGTACAAGGAATCGAGCACAATTAAGCTCTCACCCAAAGCCTTCCGTATTGATACGCGTGGACCCGTATCGGTACGACCTTCTTCAGAAACTAGTTATTGGGCTCTTGCCAGCCTAAGCGTATCGATACGCTTGAGGGCGTATCGGTACGGTATGTCGTTTAAAAGACCGTTGGGAAACTAGCCGTTGGGGTTGTTAAACGGGGATCAGTACGCTTACCATGCGTATCGAAACGATCCCTCTTCGTATTGAAAAGACAAAGCCTGTTTCGATACAGGTTTTGGCAGTAATGAAACCTGGGCAAAAAGGTATCGATACGGGGTACATCGTATCGGTACGGGCAACCTGAAAATTCAAGTTTTGCTATTTTAAAGCATGAAAAACTTTGCCAAAAACCTTTTAAGAAGCCTCAAACATAAATCAAGTCGTTTGGTCTTAAAGACAAGTTTTAAATTCTTTTCAAATTAGTTCAAAACATTTTTCAATTATTATATCAAAACATTAGTTCTACAATACAAAACGAAAATCTTGAAAAATCTTCTTCCAAAGCTTAATCTAGCAATTTTCATCAATTAAATTATAAAACCTTGTTATTAAACAAAATTAAAAAGCCAAAGACTTGAGAATTTCATTAAATAACATTGATTAGAGGAGAGAAAAGAAAGATCACCTCTAACACAAGCTTTCCCTTTGATTTGCAATGATTTTGGTGAAATCCTTCAAGAAAACTTTAGCTAGTTGATGTAGAAATCCTTGGGAATCATTTAGGAATCAAAAGTAGATGAAATGAGATAAATCTCTGAAGATTTTAGTGATGAAAATAGAGTTTGGCTGCTGGAAAAGTTGAGAGAAAAGTTTAGGAGAAAAGTAGTTACGTAAGATAATGTTTAACCTTTTAAAAAATCTCTTTTAATAAAACTCCCTTATTAAATCAATTAATTTAAAAATTTAAAACAAAAAATCAAAGGAATAGCAGATAACACATTGGTGTAATAGCTCCCTAAGGATTCTAAGTTTTGGCTCTCTTCAATTTAGCCATTAAATCAAAACTTGAAATTTTTACATTTTAGTCACAGAACCGAAATGTCGACTTCCAAAAAATCATTTTCTGAAATTGACTTTACGAAACCTTTATACACATTTTAGAAGATTTTAGGAATTTGTCTCATAATTTTATCATATCCTAAACTACATTTTTCCTGAACCATTCCTGAAAACTCGGATCTCTAGTTTAGGTTCTACTAACTCTGAACCAACGCTAAAAGCTTTTATGCCCAAAACTCGGGCGTTACATTTCTCTAGGCGGGGCCCTTGAACATGAGCTATATGCATTTTTTTCTGATGATGATGATGTTATCAGAGTCCCAAATAATATGTAAATTATATTTTTATTTTTTTATCTTAAAAATAATTGTACCCTTAAACACGCGATCAATTGTACCCCTAAACATGCGAACACAATAAATTATATAAGAATTGATTTAGACGAGAGATGCGGTAGTTTGTCCGAGTGGTATGGCCGCCGAGAGATGTGTCGTTGATGTAGACAAATGGCACCATAATTTGTCCTAGTTTTTTGGAGCCCTAAACCTTCTTCCGCGATGTTGACAGTTGAGGACTAGCTTCGTGGATTTTGTGAGTACCCGATAACCATCATTATCCACGATACAAATCTCACCAACTATGTTACATGCGGTGGATTCCTGTAGTCTTCACGATGAAGGCGCACGAAGAAGCTACCGGCAGCCTCGAACAAAAGGTCAAGACTGATATCAGCGCTTAAAAAAGACCACTCATTTCCTGATATTGCGATTTGTCATAGATATTGAACCAAAACAAGGAAGATACATATCGCCAAATATTATTAACCGACCAAAATAATGTAGTCATCGTATAAATGCAACTACTTATACCAACATATCACAATATCATGGGAATTTATTTGTAAAACAATTTCCTGATACGTGATCTGTTGCCATTAGTAGCAACAGTTGTATCTTGTCTTGAAATCTGATACAGATTTTTCTAAAGCGATAGCAAGTGCTGGTGAATTTGTTTGCCATCGTTTCGGCCATATGCAGTCAAACATCCGCGCTCTCCGAAACGCGAAGTATTTAGTCACATTTTAAATGGACCTCGCGCTATGCAGAACGCGAGGTCTGCAGAGATTCTTGATGTGGCGGGACAAGTACATAATGTCATATCAATGGACCTCACTATATATAGAGTGCGATGTCCATTTTTATATTATGATTGAAATCTTAATTTCATTCCACCGTCTATAAATAAATTTCATGAGAGAAGTAGCAAATAGTTTTAGTGAATTCGTATTGATTGGTATTACATTTTTAACACTTGTAATTGTAATTGTAAGTAATAGTTATTTAAAACTGAGAATTGTAATTGTAGATGTAATCTTTAGATGTTAACCAATTGCAATTATAACTGATCAGTAATTCTAATTAGCAGGTGTAACAAGCGCGTGAAAAATGGTTTCAAAGCTTTTTTAGGGCAAGAATAACAATGTAAGTTTATTACATTTCAAGCAAATACATAACAATGTAAGCTTTTTTAGGGTAAGAATAACAATGTAAATTTATTACATTTCAAACAAATACATAACAATGTAAGATTTTTTAGGGTAAGATTAACAATGTAAGTGTAAAACCAAAATTGATTTTGATATAACAATATTTTTGAAAGACTTAATTGTAAAATGAAATAAATTTTTAAATACTCAAAAGACTCACAAAATGACAAGGATTCGAACTTTATGTGTTTCTAAATCAAAATCCAAGTATCCAAAATATTTTCTAAGTATTTTTGAACTAAAATTTTCAAGTTTAGTCTAGGCGTACCAATACGGTTACATCCGTATCGATACGATTTTTGGTTACTGGAAAACGAGTTATGAAAATTGTATCGATACGCTCATTGCTATATTGATACAGTTTTTATACTCGAAGTAAACTTGAAAACTAAAAACTACTAACCGTATCGATATGCTTCTTTCCGTACCGATACGAGTTGGTAAGATTTGATAAATCTCGACATTTACTTTTTTGACCGTTGCCTTGTCAGTTTATTGGAACCAAACACTTTGAATATTGGTCAACAGTACCGATACGCCTAACTACTATACCGATACAATTTTTAGTTAACCAATTCTCCAGATTCCAATGAGAAAAATCAATACCGGTACATACTATGTCGTACTGATCACCTTTGTAAAATATGGGTTCCATACTGATACGCCGCTTTGCGTATCGTTATGCCTCTTTGCGTATCGCTACGCTATTTGTATACAACGACTCTTTCCTCTTATGATCGGTACTGATACAATGACGTGAGTACCAATACGGTAGGTTGCAGAAGTGCATTTTTGGTGGGAAAAAGAGAGCCCAACGACTCTATTGATGATGCCAACCACCCAAACGGTTAGAATTCAATGAAGAGGTTTAAAAGCAAGTAATAAAAGCTACAACAACAACTATTGAACAAGTTAAGAACATTCAAGCAAAAATCCAATCCAATTTGAGCCAAATAGAGTCAAGCCCTTGTACCCATCTTTTGTAGTCCATTTGTAATTCTTTATTTCCAGATTAGGGAGAGTGTACTTGTAATTAGGGCAATTATTTTACCTTTGTGAGGCGTATTTTCATTTTCCAACAATTTCGCTTGTTAAGAGTGATTTTTTAAGTAAGCTTTAGGTAGAAAGCTTAATCGCTTTGTAAGGTTTCCTCCTAATCCGAGAAAAAAGGAAGAATTTCTAGTGAAATTGGTTGAAAATCCTTAGTGAGAGCTAAGGTAGTGGATGTAGAGCGTGTTCTAAGCTTGAACCACTATAAATCTCTCATGCCTTCATTTTTAATTTACCAATTTCCCCCTCAAACTTTTAAATGCCAATTCACCCCCTCTTTGCCATTTGTTCATCGATGATCCACACAACAATTGGTATCAAAGCCTAACTCTTTGAGAGATTAACATCTACAACAAGCGATACTTGAAGAATTCCAATCAATTGATAATAAAGTAATGACGTCTATTTCCACCAACTTGTATGAGGGTCAATCCACCACCAAACCTCCATTCTTCAATGGGGACAACTACCCATATTGGAAGAACCATATGAGACTATTCATCAAATCCAATGATTACCTCCTTTTGGATGTAATCGAAGACGGATCATCCATTCCAATGAAGTAAGAAGGTGATAGACAAGATCCCAAGGCCAAAAAAGAAATGAGAGATGAAGAAAGAAAGAAGCTACAAGTTAATGACAAGGCCTTGCACATGCTCTTTTGTGCACTCGGAACGGACATGTAATCAAAGATGTCATCTTGTACAAGTGCAAAAGAGGTGTGGGACACGCTCGAGACGACCTACGAGGGCACCAACGATATTAAGGAGATCAAGATTGGACTCCTCAACTTAAGTTACGAGAATTTCAAAATGGAGCCCGACGAGAGTGTCACGAAGATGTTTAATTGTTTCTCGATCATCGTCAATAGTCTCAAAGGTTTTGGAGAAGTCATCCATGAAGACAAGCTTATCCGAAAACTACTATACTCTCTTCCCAAGTCATAGGATGGGAAAAGAACCGCCATCATCGAGGTAAAAGATTTGAAAACATTGAAGCTCGATGCACTCATGGATTCTCTCCTTACTCATGAGATCATGAAGCAAGGAAGAGAAGAAGAAAAGAAAAGAGAAGAGAAGACGATGGAGAAGAAGGAAGTGGAGAAGAAGAAAATCAGAATTTCTCTCAAAGCTTCACAAGAAGAGAGCAATTCAAGCGAGGATAAGCTTGAAGAGATGGCTATGCTAGTCAAAAGATTCACTCGGTTCATGAAGTCCAACCGGGGAAGAAAGTTCTTTTTAAAAGGAGACTTCAAGAACAAGAACAAGGAAAAAGAGAAAGATCAACTCATATGCTATGAGTGCAAGAAGCCGAGGCACATTAGAACCGAATGTCCCCAACTCAAAAAGAAGAGTTTCAGGAAGAAGAAGAAGCTCATGGCCAACGTTGCTACTTGGAGTGATGAGGAATCATCATTCGATGAAGAAGAGAAATAAGTTGCCAACCTTTGTCTTATGGCTTTTGAGGAAGATCCTAAGGTAACATCTAACTTATCGTCTTTTGATTATAGTTTTGATGAGCTTCAATAAGCTTATGATGAGTTGCAAGAGGTGTATGATGAATTTTTTGGGAAATATATGTAATCAAATTTGAAAAACAAGAAAATTGTTTCCGATTTGAAAAACCAAGATGATTCCATATCCAAAACCAATTAAAAGAAGGTTTGTGCTTTAAAAGACAATTTAACTTTTTTTGAAAAAGAAAACATTGATTTAAACAACCTTCTTTCCGAGCTTAATGATCATCACCTTAAGGAGGTGAGTGATTTCAAAGCTTCTTTGAACAAAATTGGGAACTCAAGTTTTGAAAAATAATAATCTTCAAAACCCAACTACGTAAAAAGAAACTTTGTTGACCACAAACAAAGAGGCTTCCAAAGACCCACTAGAGGTAAGATGATTAGGAGTGTTTGGGTTCCTAAGAACCTAATTACTTCTAATGATTTACATGTTATTACTTCATGGATTTCCAAGGAACCAAGATTTTTGGAGCTAATGTCTATGGACCCAAAATGATTTGGGTAACAAAAATCAAGATCTAATCTTTGTTTGTACGGGGCATTGCTACAAGGCCAAAGCTTCAAGTCAAAACACATGGTACCTTGATATTGGATGCTCAAGACACATGACCGGCAACAAGAGTAGATTCTTGGAACTAAGGCCAAAAAGTGAAGGAGTAGTGACGTTTGGTGACAACTCCAAAGGCTACATTGAAGGAATTGGTTCCATTGGTAATCACTCTTCCATTCTCATTGAAAATGTCCTTTATGTCAATGGTCTAAAACATAATTTATTGAGCATTAGTCAATTATGTGATAAAGGTTTTAATGTTCTCTTTGATGTTATTGGTTGAAAAATTATGAACATTGAAACAAATAAGATAATGCTCATAGGTCATCGCATAAGTAATATATATATATATGGTGCATCTAGATGACATTCACATTTCTAATGCATGCTTTGTAGCTAAGGATGAATGTTGCGTGTAAAATAGTCTATCACAATTATAGTGCAAGTATACACGACGCAAGTAGTAAAGTGATACGAAGTATCGAATATCGTCTCCACAGGGATTGGGCTAATAGCTTCACCTAATTTCACTACACGAAAGTAAAGGAAATAATTATGAGAAGTTGTCACGAATAATAATGTAAAAACGTAAATAAAGGAATTGAGATATCAAGATAGAGAGAATGGGCTGGTATTGAATTGCTCAGCAGTGCAGGTATTGAATTGCTTAGGATCTCCAGTTCTATCGTCGCACCCGTCGCCGACAGCACCTGTCGCGGCAGCGAACACTAACTCAGTACTTCAAGCTTGGCAAGAATCCCAGATCTGCCTTGCCCTATCCCTAGGCACAAGTCTATCGATGATCACGTCTTTGATGATACCTCCCGGCGTGAATCGAAGGATGAACACCGATGTGTATGAATTCTTCTTTAGCCACTTAACCTCGCCCTATCCCTAGGCACGAGATGGTTCAACTATAAACTAGAGAACGCGCTCTTATCTCTTTCGTATACTTAACTCTCCCGATGCTAAGTAAATGGATAACCTCACAATGCTCTCCCGATGCTCTTGCAAGATATTAAAACCAAGATAAAAGAACTTGAAGTTTATTTTATTGAACTTGAAAAAATCCTAAAACAAAGCAACCCTTGCAACTACTTTACAAAACAACCCGTAGCCCTAGGGGGAATTTAGAACATGTCGGTGATAGGTAAACGGCAGGGTTTAGGTTTCGGTTATGGGGTAATCGGTTCTGCCCTAGGTTAAATCTATGCCCTTATATAAGCTTTGGGCTCAAGTTATCTAAGGTAACAAGGATTACAACTTTAATTAAAAGTAAGATTCTAATAAAGTCTAAATCTCTAAAGTCTCCTACTTTCCAGCCGCATCCTTATTTTGTGGGAATTTCCTCTCCGTGAGCTTTGGCTTGACATATCTTTCGATCCGGGGCTTGGAAAAATATTTGGCTTTCACACGACAGACGAGCAGATTTTTCTCTATCTATCGAGGTCCACTTTACTTTTCCTCTTCATAAGTCTGCTGTCACCATGCTGTCACGACAGGTCCATGACAGGTTCGTCTTCTTCAGCTGCTTGTCCAGTTCAGCTCTCCTGCTTATCTGCCCTGCGCCTGCCTTCGACATCTACTGTGACAGATACCTGCAAAAAATAGCCATCTTTCAGTAGAATCCGTGTCTTTTATATAATTGTGATGTTTTATTGAAAACTAACCTAAATGCAATGCAATGATGCTTGAATGCAGCAGAAATATGGGTTAAAAAGGGTGTAAATAATAGGACTTTTACACACTCAACACACCCCCAAACTCAAGTTTTTGCTTGCCCTCAAGCAATGAAGACTTAAAAGAAAACTGAAAATTTTTGTGTTGGCCTTCAAACAGTGAACTGTCCCTTACCTGTCGCTCATTCTCTATGGCGGCAGCAACCTGTCGGAAAGGTTAGGATCTGTCCGGAATCTCCCTATAGCTCTCGTGCAGTGTGTGCATGCTTGTGAACAGTTATATGCTAAGACTCTCTTAGTTTCACTAGAATATTCAACTCCTTAACTCGAATTTTTATGCCAAAGTTTACTTTCTTTTAGAAGGCACATTTTCATGCTTCTTTTTCTTCTATTTTCAAGCTAAGTTTTTCTAGAGCCAGTTTCGGGCACCTCTAGTTAGCTTCCTAGAGCCGGTTTCGGGCACCTCTAGGTTTTTGATTTTCTTTTGCTAAACTTCTTTCCTAGAGCCAGTGTTAGGCACCTCTAGGGGCTATCCAAGTTCTAAGCTTCCTATTCTAGTTTGGCTAAAAGAAATCTAAGCAGTATAACAGTCACAATGGTGTTTAAGTTTTCAGAACTATAGAAAGGCTCTAAACTTTTCCTTAACCTGTCCTAAAGATGCTGCCACGACAGAGCTGTCATGACAAGTAAGTTAACTTCACAGTTTTAAGCCAACAGTTTAAATTTTCTGATATATATATATATATATTTTTTTTGAAAAGAAATAACACAACAATTAATAAAAAGACATAAAACTCCATTGATGATGGAGGGTTGCCACCCCCAAACCCGAGGGTTGCATTGCCCCCAATGCAAAATGACATGAAAAATAAAAGAAAAACAAAGTACATCACAAAATATAACGGCAGGCAGCGATAAGAGGAAAATAAAGACTTAAATTTTCAAGCGCTGCTCTCGCTGCTGCTGCTGACGCGGATCTTATGGCGGCGTCTGCGCTGTGGAGGTGGCTGGGCAGGTTCAGGAGTAGGTGCATCGGCAGGTGGAGGGGCAGGGTGCTCAGCAGGTTCATCAGCAGGTGGAGGGGCAGGGTGCTCCACTAGCCGGACGTCGGAACTGCTACCGCTGTCCCACGAGCTGCTGGTGGTGATGGCTTTGGACAGCCTTCTCTTGTTCGCCACGTGCTTAATTCTTTTCACCCTCGTAAAATCACTCTCCAGATTCCTCCGGATGAGAGGGCTGTCATCAGTGGCAGGTCTCTTGGTTCCTCGAGGGGAGGTGTCTGCCGGTGGGCTGCCTTCCGCCGTTGGGGCAGGGGATGGTGTGGAAGTGGCAGATTGTGTATGGTGGGAGACAGGTGGTGTGGGAGTGGGGGAAGGGATATTGAAATAATGGGCGGGGAAGGTGGGGAAAATGACATCCGAATAATTCAAAGTATTAGTGATGAAATTTACCGTTGCATTTGAGAAGTCACGGATAAAAGTCATCAACCCCATTTGGCGCTCTTCTACCCTTAGGATGGCAGCAAGGATGTGTGCAGACTGTTCTGTCTGAGCGGTGTCGGCGGCAGCATCCTGGGCAGGGTCGGCGGCAGGTTCATCATCGGAATCAGCAGGAGGGGCGTTTGGGTCGAAGGCGTTAATGGGTGATACGACAATGACCTCCATGAGGCTGGAGATGTTGTTGTCTGTCCAGCCGCTGCCCTTCTTGATTTTGTCGGAGGGCTCCTCTGGTACGGCAGCACAGCGGCAGAGGGCGGTGATGGTGAACGGCAGGCAGAGTCGTGAGTCTGAGCGGAAAGCACAGTCGAGGATGCTGTCCCTCATATATCTGCCCACATTTATGGGCCTGTCGTGCAGAATGGAGTGGATGAGGGCCAACCGCTGTCTGTTGACTGTCGTATGGTGGGACGAGGGCAGGATACGCTTTTTGATGAAAGCGTTCCATAGTTTTGCTTCAGGGAGCAGTTGCGCCCTATTAACGGAGTGGGGGTTCTTCTTACTGGTGCTCCATGTCGTTCCCGCCTCTGTCAACTCCCTCATGACATCATCATGTCCAGCAGCGTCGAGGGTGTCCCAAAATTGTTGGTGAGCATCATCATTGGGGCCAAAGAAGAGGCCGAACGTATGGTTGATGCTGTTGGCGGTGAAGGGAACTGCCACTCCTCGGACGGTGACAGATGTCGCCGTTTTGCTGTCGATGGCCTCATAAAATTCTCGGACCAAAGTATCATTAAGCTCTGCCGGCTGCTCGGCAAAATCCTCCCAAAGTTGTGCTGTTATGGCCTGCATGATGAACGACCGGAGTCCCATATGGGGGGCATCTCTGTTATAAATGAAGCCACGCTCCTCCCATAGTTCCTTTTTAGCGAACGGGGATGCTGCTGCTGAAGAAGAAGCGGCAACAGCGTTTTGACGGGTTTGTCACGATGACATTTTGGTTGCAAGGGCTGAAAAAGAGAGAAAATAGATAAAACTAGAGGAGAATAACAAGAGAGAAAAATCAGAAGTGATGAAAAATGAAAATGGGAAGGGGTTTATATAGCGGTCGAGTAGCTGCCCATTTAATGCCGCAACGGCAGGCGGGAATAACGGGGCAGCAGATTGAATGTAGCGTGTCTGACGCGTCTGACACGCATTTATGCGTCTGCTGTGCGTCTGCCGCACGCTTCTGCGTCTGCAGTGTCAGCCTGTTGACAGCCTGTCAAGTCCGTCTGCGCCGGCAGCTGAAACGACAGGTTATCTTAAATGGGCTTTATTGGGCTGGTGGATGGGCGGTGGTCTTGGGCCACTTCTTCTTTCTCACTTGACTCCTTTATTTCCTAAAAACTGAAATTAGAAAAATAAAACATTATTCGAATAAGATAAACCTAATTTCCTAATAATAATAAATAAAATAAATATAAATAAAAAAAATCAGGTTAAATTAGGGATGCCTTGTGGGGCATCTCCTAAAGTAACCACTTCCTGTATTCCTGGGGCTTCAGTCCCCTGATAATGCTTGAGGCGTTGTCCATTGACTTTGAATTGGTGCCCGTCCTTTAGTGATTGAATTGTAATGGCACCAATGGGAAAAACTTGAACCACTTGGAACGGGCCAGGCCATCTAGATTTAAGCTTCCCTGGGAAGAGTTTCAACCTAGAATTAAACAACAACACAAGCTGCCCTGGGCAGAACTGTCGTGGCAGCAACTTCTTGTCATGCCACTTCTTAGTCTTTTCCTTGTAAATCCTTGCATTGTCGTAGGCCATTGTCCGTATTTCATCGATCTCATTCAAATCTAACAGCCTTTTCTGGCCTGCCTTGTCCAAGTCCATGTTTACTGCCTTGATTGCCCAATATGCCTTGTGCTCTATCTCGACAGGCAGGTGGCAGGTTTTCCCATAGATCAATCAGAATGGAGACATGCCCAATGGAGTCTTGAAAGCTGTCCTGTATGCCCATAATGCATCATTCAGAAGTAAAGACCAATCTTTCCTAGTTGGTTTAACCATTTTTTCAAGGATGTTCTTCACTTCCCTATTGGATATCTCAGCCTGTCCATTGGTCTGTGGGTGGTATGCTGTCGCGATCCTGTGCTTGACACCATATTTCTTCAAGGCGGCAGCAATTACCCTATTGTCAAAATGTCTCCCTTCATCACTGATAATCGCCCTAGGGATGCCAAATCTAGAAAATATGTTTTTGTGCAAAAACTTTTGGACCGTTTTGGCATCATTCTTTTGAGTTGCGATTGCTTCTACCCATTTGGAGACATAATCCACTGCTAGGAGGATGTAAAGATTTCCACATGAAGATGGAAAAGGTCCCATAAAATCAATCCCCCAAACGTCGAAGATCTCGACTTCTAGGATATTCTGCAGTGGCATCTCGTTTCTCCTCGAGATGTTACCTGTCCGCTGGCACCTGTCACAGTTCTTGTAAAAGTCCTGGGCATCTTTATATAGTGTCGGCCAGTAGAACCCTGACTGCAGCACCTTGGCAGCAGTTTTATTGCCTCCTAAGTGTCCTCCATATTATGAAGCATGACAGTGATGGAGAATGTCTTCTTGCTCTTCCTGTGGTACACACCTCCTTATAACCTGATCTGCGCACATTTTGAAAAGAAGAGGCTCGTCCCAATAATAATGCTTAACATCATTTTGGAACCTCTTCCTGGCTTGATAATTAAGATCAGAAGGTAATATTCCGCTAACTATAAAATTAACGAAATCAGCATACCAGGGAAGGTTAGAAGACTTACCTGCCGCCATGGCTGTCGCGACAGCGATTGCGGCAGCAAAGAGCTGCTCATCTGGGAAGGTCTCCAGTATGTGTGTATCATCAATGGGTAGACTCTGTCCCATCTCCAACCTCGATAAGTGATCTGCCACCTGATTTTTTGTCCCCTTTTTGTCTTTGATTTCAAGGTCGAACTCTTGTAATAGCAAGATCCATCGTATCAACCTAGGCTTTGCATCCTTCTTTGCGAACAAGTACTTAAGGGCAGAATGGTCGGTGTGCACTATTACTTTCGTCCCAAGTATGTAAGAACGAAACTTGTCGATGGAGAACACCACAGCTAACAGCTCCTTTTCTGTGGTGGTATAGTTCACTTGGGCATCATTCAATGTTTTGCTGGCGTAGTATATGACATGAAACAGCCTGTCCTTGCGCTGCCCAAGTGCTGCCCCGACAGCATAGTCACTGGCATCACACATGATCTCAAATGGTTGTGTCCAGTCTGGTGGCTGTACTATGGGGGCTGTCACTAGCTTTTCCTTCAGAACCTTGAATGCTTCAGTACATTCTTCATTAAAGTCAAAGGGTCGGTTCTGCTCTAAGAGATGACATAGGGGCTTCGTGATTTTTGAGAAATTCGCGATAAATCTCCTATAAAAACCAGCATGCCCTAGGAAACTCCTAATGCCCTTGACTGTGGTTGGCGGCGGCAGCTTCTCAATTACCTCTATTTTGGCCCTGTCGACTTCTATACCACGGCAGCTAATCTTATGGCCTAGGACTATCCCTTCATCCACCATAAAGTGGCAATTTTCCCAATTCAAAACCAAGTTTGCTTTTTCACATCTTTCTAGCACCTTTTGTAAATTGCCTAAACAACTCTCAAAATTGTCTCCAAAGACGGAAAAATCATCCATAAAAATTTCCAGGAAGTCCTCTACCATGTCGGAGAATATGGCCATCATGCACCTTTGGAAGGTGGCAGGTGCATTATAGAGTCCAAACGGCATCCTCCTAAACGCATATGTACCGTAGGGGCATGTGAAAGTCGTCTTTTCTTGATCCTCTGGTGCAATAGCAATTTGGTTATAACCTGAGTAACCATCAAGAAAACAATAGTAAGGTTTACCCGCTAATCTATCAAGCATTTGATCAATAAAGGGTAAAGGAAAGTGGTCTTTTCGGGTAGCTTTGTTAAGCTTCCGATAGTCCATACAAACCCTCCAACCGGTCACAGTCCTGGTTGGGATTAACTCATTGTTTTCGTTGGTTATCACAGTCATGCCTCCTTTCTTGGGAACACATTGCACCGGGCTTACCCATTTGCTATCGGAGATGGCGTATATAATGCCAGCATCTAACCATTTAATGATTTCCTTACGCACTACCTCCTTCATCGCATGGTTTAGCCGCCTTTGGGCATCTATAGTCGGCTTATGATCTTCCTCAAGGAGGATTTTGTGCATGCATAATGTCGGACTAATGCCTTGAATGTCTGCTATCGTCCATCCAATCGCCTTCTTGTGCTGCCTTAACATGTCGATCAGCTGTCGTTCCTGTTCCTGCGGCAGCTTAGCAGAGATGATTACGGGCAGTGTGTCATCACAACCAAGATAAGCATATTTAAGCTGCCCTGGCAGGGGCTTAAGTTCTAAGACAGGTGGTTCAACAGTAGATGGCTTTTGGATTAAATGGTAATCCGAAGTGTAATTCAAAGGTTCGAATAACTTACCTGGACGATGGTCTAACCAGTCTACCTCCTCATGACCTTCAGTATCAGATGTATCGGATTCAGAGGAGTCGTTGTCGTCGGTGCTATCATCGTCGCTGTCGTCATTGCTGTCGTGACAGGTCTGTAGATGGCTGTCGCAGCAGTGACCAAATTTTATATCACGGCAGCCCGACCTGATGCAGGGTTGATCAAAGGTCACCTCAATGATGGCCTTGCATTCCTCATCCACATCAGCATGTTTCATCGCTTGGAGAACATTCAACTTAATTTCTTGATCGTTCACGCGCATGGTGAGTTCTCCTTTCTCCACATCAATCAATGATCTGCCCGTGGCTAAAAAGGGTCGCCCAAGGATGACTGGTGCGTTCTCATCTGCCTCACAATCTAAGATAAGAAAGTCAGCAGGAAAAATAAGCTTATCCACTCTTACCAAAATATCTTCAATTTTCCCTCGGGGTGAACGTAAGAGCGGTCGGCTAGTTGTAGGGTAACTGTCGTGGGCCGCGCCTTGCCAATACCTAGTTTCTGAAAAACAGATTTGGGCATTAGATTAACACTAGCACCAAGATCACATAATGCCTTACCCACAAATCTGTCGCCGATTACACAAGGTATGATGAAGCTCCCCGGATCCTTCTTTTTCTGGGGTGGCTGCCGATGAAGAATACTCATGCAACCTTCTTGCATCCTTACCGTTTCAAATTCCCCAAGTTTAGATTTTTTCGACATAACATCCTTGAGAAATTTAGCATAACCGGGCATCTCCCTAACAGCATCTAACAACAGAATATTGATATGAACCTGTTTAAAAATATCATAAATCTTTTTAAGTTGAGATTCATGCTTAGCTTGCTGTATCCGTTGCGGAAAAGGTGGTGGAGGACGGTAATCAGCAATGCGTCCTTCCCACTGCATGCGAATCTAAGGACGATACACATCTTTTTTCTCCTCTGTCGCTTCTGCTGTCGTGACAGGCTCATCGGCAGCAGTCTGTTTATCACCTGTCGGGGCAGCTTCCTCGGCAGGTTTATCCAAGGAAGGTTCCTTTTCTGTTTCAGCTTCTTTTTCCGGCCCTGGTAACTTTTTCCCACTCCTAGTAGTAATCGCCTTACATTGCTCATGTGGGGGCGGTCTAGCATTTTCAGTATTGCTAGGGAATCCTCCATTCTGCCGTGGCTTAATATGCTGCGACACCTGACCCATTTGTGTCTCTAGAGATTTCAAGGTAGCCTCATGATTTGTCATTCTCATCTTGGTTTCATCCATAAAGTTTTCCGTCTTCTTGACAAACTGATTAATATTCTCCATATACGTGCCAGTCTGAGACATAAAGGTGGCCAGAGTCTGCTCTAATATACTACTCGTGGCAGGTGGTGGCTGTTGTTGCTGCTGAGGCGGCAGGTTCTGCGGCAGGTTCTGCGGCAGATGCTGTCGCGTCAACAATCTAGGACCCCCCTGATTCTGATTATTTGCTTGTGGATTCAGGGCGTTGTTGGGGTTACTCCAAGAGAATTTGGGATCCTTCCTCCAATTAGGGTTGTAGTTGTTGGAATTATAGTTCGGCTTGTAATTTCCAACATATTTTCCCTCTTCTATATTTATTGGGCAATCATCCCTACTATGATTTCCCTCACAAGTAGCACAAACTTCCTCGACAGCAAATCCTTGTAATTCATCATCATTCAATAACTTTTTCGTGGCTTTAGTAAGGAATGCTACCTGCGATTTCATAGTGCTGTCGGCCTCATAGTCCTTGACAGCAAGTACCCGTTTACCTCCTCTTCTAGCGGTTGGAAACTGCTCCTCATTCTTAGCCAGATGTTTCAAAACTTGCAGGGCCTCGTCCGGATCTTTATCCAATAATAGTCCATTCGCTGCAGAATCAATTCGAATGCGAGTTTGTAAGTTAGCAGCATTATAAAACTTAGTTACCTGATTCCAGACGGGGAATCCATGCATTGGGCAGTTTCGAAGAAGAGTTGTGAATCTGTCCCAGGCCTCGTGCATCGGCTCGTCATCTTCCTGTTGAAAAGTAGCAATTTCATTACGTAATCGCTCAGCTAAATGTGAAGGATTAAAACGAGACAAAAATTCACGAGTTAAATCTGCCCAAGTCATAATAGAACCCGGCGTAAGTTTATTCCACCAAGTTTTAGCTCTGTCCCTCAATGAATGGGGGAATAACCGAAGCCTCAGTATCTCCGGACTAACTCCTGGCAGTCTAAACGAACCACAGATCTCCTGGAACGTTTTGAGATGCTCCCTAGCATCTTCTGTCGCAGAACCACTGAACTGTCTGGCGTTGTTGATCATACTAAACATGACAGGTTTAAGCTCGAAGTTGTCAACATCAATATCCGGCAGCGTGGTCTCCAGCTCTACATGATCGTTCAGCATGTAGTCACGACATGACCGTCGTCCACCTGCCGCGGGCGGGTCACCGACAGGCGGGATTTCTCAACCGGCAGGCTGATTACGGGCCATCTGCTCTAGCTGTTCCTCAAGGTACTCGTTCCGGTCTAAGAGGTGGCGAATCTGTTTCTTGAGATTGAAGGAACGTTCGATTTCCGGATCTAATTTATACTCAGGATCTTCGCCTCTTTTAGATCTGCGCATAAACAAGAAAACCTCGTGAAAAGCAAGAGTTTAAAACACAAAAGAAAAATTAAAGAAAAATAAAAACAAAAACAAAAACAAAAACGAAAATAAAAACAAAAAGTGCAAGGAAAGAAAGGTGTAGTTATGTTGCCAATCCCCGGCAACGGCGCCAAAAACTTGTTGCGTGTAAAATAGTATATCGCAATTATAGTGCAAGTATACACGACGCAAGTAGTAAAGTGATACGAAGTATCGGATATCGTCTCCACAGGGATTGGGCTAATAGCTTCACCTAATTTCACTGCACGAAAGTAAAGGAAATAATTATGAGAAGTTGTCACGAATAATAATGTAAAAACGTAAATAAAGGAATTGAGATATCAAGATAGAGAGAATGGGTTGGTATTGAATTGCTCAGCAGTGCAGGTATTGAATTGCTTAGGATCTCCAGTTCTGTCGTCGCACCCGTCGCCGACAGCACCTGTCGCGGCGTCTGTCCGTTAGCTGTCGCGGCAGCGAACACTAACTCAGTACTTCAAGCTTGGCAAGAATCCCAGATCTGCCTTGCCCTATCCCTAGGCACAAGTCTGTCGATGATCACGTCTTTGATGATACCTCCCGGCGTGAATCGAAGGATGAACACCGATGTGTATGAATTCTTCTTTAGCCACTAAACCTCGCCCTATCCCTAGGCACGAGATGGTTCAACTATAAACTAAAGAACGCGCTCTTATCTCTTTCGTATACTTAACTCTCCCGATGCTAAGTAAATGGATAACCTCACAATGCTCTCCCGATGCTCTTGCAAGATATTAAAACCAAGATAAAAGAACTTGAAGTTTATTTTATTGAACTTGAAAAAATCCTAAAACAAAGCAACCCTTGCAACTACTTTACAAAACAACCCGTAGCCCTAGGGGGAATTTAGAACATGTCGGTGACAGGTAAACGGCAGGGTTTAGGTTTCGGTTATGGGGTAATCGGTTCTGCCCTAGGTTAAATCTATGCCCTTATATAAGCTTTGGGCTCAAGTTATCTAAGGTAACAAGGATTACAACTTTAATTAAAAGTAAGATTCTAATAAAGTCTAAATCTCTAAAGTCTCCTACTTTCCAGCCGCATCCTTATTTTGTGGGAATTTCCTCTCCGTGAGCTTTGGCTTGACATATCTTTCGATCCGGGGCTTGGAAAAATATTTGGCTTTCACACGACAGACGAGCAGATTTTTCTCTATCTATCGAGGTCCACTTTACTTTTCCTCTTCATAAGTCTGCTGTCACCATGCTGTCACGACAGGTCCATGACAGGTTCGTCTTCTTCAGCTGCTTGTCCAGTTCAGCTCTCCTGCTTATCTGCCCTGCGCCTGCCTTCGACATCTACTGTGACAGATACCTGCAAAAAATAGCCATCTTTCAGTAGAATCCGTGTCTTTTATATAATTGTGATGTTTTATTGAAAACTAACCTAAATGCAATGCAATGATGCTTGAATGCAGCAGAAATATGGGTTAAAAAGAGTAGGACTTTTACACACTCAACAATGAACATGATTCATGGTTATGGCATAGGAAACTAGGACATGCTAGCATGAGTGTTTTAGAAAAATTGGTTTCCCAAGATCTAGTAAGAGGTTTACCTAAGCTAAAATTTCCTTTAGATAAAATTTGTGATGCTTGTGCTAAGGGTAAACGTAAAAGGGTATCTTTTAAACATGTTAATGATGTTTCAACTAGTAGAGTATTACAATTGATCCATATAGATCTCTTTGGACCTATTAGGACAATGAGCTTGGGTGGAAAATCATATGCTTTTGTTAGTAGATGATTACTCTAGATACACTTGAGTTATATTCTTAAGTACTAAGGGTCGGACTTTAGAAAAGTTCATCACATTTTCAAAAATTTATCAAAATGATCTTGGTCAACAAATTTCTCATATTAGAAGTGACCACGGAACCAAATTTCAAAATTTAGGATTTTAGGATTTTTGTAACACTAATGGTATAAGCCATAATTTTTCCGCACCTCACACTCCTTAACAAAATGGGGTAGTTGAGACGAAAAACTAAACTTTAGAAGAAATGGCTAGAATCATGCTTTGTGACAATAATTTACCTAAATATTTTTGGGCGGAAGCTACAAACACTGCTTGTTATATCATTAACCGAGTAATGATTATACCTATTTTAAAGAAAATTTCTTATGAGATTTTAAAATCAAAGAAGCCTAACATTAGCTATTGTCATCCTTTTGGATGCAAGTGTTTTGTTTTAAAGAATGGAAAAGATAATGTAGGTAAATTTGATGCTAAAAGTGATGAAACTATTTTTCTAGGTTACTCTTTAAACTCTAAAGCCTATCGTGTATTTAACAAAAGAACTTTAGTTGTTGAAGAGTCTATTCATATGGTTTTCGATGATAACCTCCTTCCGAGGAAGGATTCTTGTGATGATGATGATGTAGGAATCATTGAAGCTAATGATGATGGACAATCATCAAAGGTGGATGAGGTTCCAACCAAGTAAGAAGAAGCATAAGATCCACCATTAAAAGCCTTGAAGGACATGACTTTAGAGGAGAAAGAAGTGAGCTACCCAAGGGAGTTCAATTATGCCAAAGGTGGTGAGATTTTGGGTGATCCATCCAAAGGGGTAATCACTAGATCCTCTCTTAGACTTATGAATAATGTTGCATTCATTTCATACATAGAGCCTAAAAATATCAAAGAAGCATTAAAAGATGATTTTTGGATATTGGCCATGCAAGAAGAATTAAATCAATTTGAGAGGAGTTAAGTTTAGACATTAGTTGATAGGCCTAGTAATAAATCTACTATAGGAACTAAATGAGTTTTTAGAAACAAACTAGATGAGAGTGGTGCCATAGTAAAGAAGAAGGCTAGACTTGTTGCTCAAGGTTACACACAAGAAGAGGGAATTGATTTTGATGAAACCTATGCACCCGTAGCTAGAATAGAAGCTATTAGGAGGCTTCTTGCATTTGCATGTTATCATGAATTCAACTTTTTTCAAATGGATGTCAAAAGTGCTTTTCTAAATGGTTTTATAAATGAAGAAGTCTATGTTGAACAACCACCCGATTTTGATGATCCAAAATTCCCAAATCGTGTTTTTAAACTCACTAAAGCTTTATATGGTTTAAAACAAGCTCCAAGAGCTTGGTATGAAAGGCTTTCAAACTTTTTGATTGAAAAAGGTTTTGAAAAAGGGAAGGTCGATACTACACTTTTTATTAAAAGAAAAGGCAAAGACATATTAGTAGTTCAAATATATGTTGATGATATCATTTTTGGTTCTACTAATGAATTGTTTTGCCAATAATTTGCTAAGTTAATGCAAGGTGAGTTTGAGATGAGCATGATGGGGGAGCTCTCATTCTTCTTGGGACTCCAAATCAAACGAAATAAGAATGACACCTTCATTAATCAAGATAAGTACATCAAGGACATGCTCAAGAAGTTTGGCTTGAAGAATGTGAAGCCTCAAGCCACTCCAATGAGTTCTTCTATAAATCTTGACAAAGATGAAGGAGGTAAGTGTGTTGATTCAAAGCTTTATCGTTCTATGATTGACTCTTTGTTTTACCTTGCCGCAAGTAGACCCGACATTATGTTTAGCGTTTTCTTGTGTGCTAGGTTTCAAGATAGTCCTAGAGAATCACACCTTATAGCCATTAAGAGAATCTTTAGATACCTTAGAGACACTCCTTATTCAGGACTTTGGTACCCTAGGGATTCCTCCTTTGATTTGCATGCTTTATCGAATGCGGATTATAGGGGATGTAAGATAGATAGAAATAGTACCTCCAGAACTTGTCAATTCTTAGGAGGTATGCTCATATCTTGGTTCTCTAAGAAACAAAATATTGTAGCATTATCTACCACCGAAGCAGAGTACATATCGACCGAAAGTTGTTGTGCTCAGTCCTTTGGATGAAGCAACAACTTCTAGATTATTGAGTTGATGTAGGTACCATACCCTTTAGGTGTGACATTACTTGTGTCACTTATATCACTAAGAATCCTATCCAACATTCTAGAACAAAACACATAGAAATAAGACATCATTTCATTAGAGATAATGTGTTGAAAAATGTTGTAGTTCTAGAGTATGTTGACACCTTGAACCAATTAGCAGACATTTTTACCAAACCTTTAGACAAAGAACGTTTTTGGACTCTGAGGAGAGAGTTAGGTTTAACTAGCCTTTCTTGACCCCTTAGATCCTTTTAAGATAAAAACTTGCTTGAATTTGATTGATGTATGTGCTTATGTGATTTATATCCTTTATGCATCTATGCTTGTTGCTAGGGGGAGAATGAACCTTTTTATTATCAATCATGATTATGTCATATCACATACATGCATATCAATTAGATTAAAATCGGATTTCTAAGCTATTTCCTTCTAAATATGTCATTTCTAGCAATAGGGTACCGATACGGTTACCATCGTATCGGTACGTGTTCATGAGGGTTCTGGTACACGTAAAACTATACCGGTACGAGTGTTCATGAGAACTGGTACATGTAGAATTGTACCAGAATGATTTGTCGAGTCGGTACCGATGCAGCTATTAGCGTACCGGTATGCATTGATGCTGAAGTGTTTAAATGCCATTAGATAAGGCTTCATACTTTAATTAAAACTCAACCACTTTTTTCTCTCAAAACCGTAATTTCTCATCTATAAAAACCCATCAAATCCTCTTGATTTCTCACACAACTCTACAAATTCTTTGATGATTTTTGCTTTTTAAATCAAATCTTTGCTTTCTCATCAATTTGATGCATCATCATCCACTCATTCATCCAAATTCCATAACTCGAGGTATAAAACTTTTTTCTTTTCTTTTTCAATTTTGTTTATTTTTATTTACTATTTTTCATTAGTTTTTGTATATATATTATACACATAGTATGGGTTTCAAAGATTTTGCAAAAATATTTTCAAAACTGAAATTTTTTATTCGAATATAAAAATATACCGTATATTTGTATAAATTGTTTTTCAAAATTTTCTTACCAAAAATTATTTTTATATTTGTATATGTTTATAAACTATATTGTATATATTTTTAACAAACACCTTGAATTTTGGATTAAATATGGTGATTTATGCATACATTGTTTTGTGCTTTGATTTTGATTTTAGGATATGACTCTTAAGAAACGTATGAGAAAAGATATTGAATCCTCTTCTAACACCGACACTAATGGCACTGAACCAAATTTGTCCTATATTTTACAACATAGTGTCAATGGGCCTGGTTACACTCGAGCGATGGATCGTTTTAAAATCTTTCAAAACTATAAAATCTATCGTGAGCGTAAGGTTTCTATTCCCTATTTGAATTACCCTGAATTTAACTTTCGTTATCTTGATTTACTTACACAATAGAAGTTCATGCTCTTTTTAAGTATACTCGGGGTCTTTTATAAAAACCTTGATTTAATCTTTTACTCCAATGCCCGATGTATTATGGATAAACCAAAAATGAAATTATAGCCATTGACTCATACCTCATAGGACAAACTTTTCGAATTGATTCTAAGGTTAGGGCTAATTGTTTGGGTGTTAAGGACATTGGGATAGATGAAGAACACTCTTTGGGTAATATTCCACTCGGCTCCGTCTCCACTCTTGATACTTATGACCACTTTCTTCACTTCCTTATCACTTGGTGGTTCCGTCCATCCGACGGTAAATGGTCCACTATTCGTTAAGTTGATAGCTTTTGAATCTAATGCTTTTGGGAAGGTAAGCGCCCAAACTTCGCTCAGATTATGTTTGCGAAGATCGTCTATCTTGTTCAGAATCTCCATTCAATCTTTGTCTCATCTTTCACCTATGACACCGCCTTGAGTTACATATTTCATAAGATTGGGATTGATTGCTCATATGATCTTGAAGTTTATCTCACCGATCCTATTGAGGACAAATCCCTTCGCAAGGCTAAATTCACTTGGTATAACAACCAATGGGTTCAGATGTGGATCTACCTCAACGTGTTCAACACGAGGATGAAGAGAATGTTCTAGTAGTGCCTCCTCCGGTTGCTCCTCCACCGCCTTCCTTTGATGCTCTTATGACCTATCTTGATGGGAAGTTTTCTTCGATGAGTGCGAGCATGAATTCCGGTTTCACCTCCATTGATACTCGTCTTACGGCTTTGGATGCTAGAGTCACCTTTATGGAGGCTAGCCGAGCCTCAATGGATATGACTCTCACCACCTTTCGTGGAGAGTGGCGTGGACATACTTTCGGTGATAATGCCATGGAAGATGAAGATGATGTTGAAGACGACGACGAAGGCGATGATGACGCTCCTTAGACCTATCATATCATATCATATCATATCATATCATATCATATCATATCATATCATATCATATCATATCATATCATATCATATCATATCATATCATATCATATCATATCATATCATATCATATCATATCATATCATATCATATCATATCATATCATATCATATCATATCATATCATATCATATCATATCATATCATATCATATCATATCATATCATATCATATCATATCATATCATATCATATCATATCATATCATATCATATCATATCATATCATATAGGATTTTCTTTTATGCACCTATCTATGTTATTTCCTTTTGGACCTATGCTTTGATTATTTGTTTTTGAATTATGTTTTTAGGATTTAAGTTTGGATTTTATTTAGTTTTGAACTATTATGATTTAAGTGCTCATTGGAGTTTATGTTGTTTTACGTTCCTTTACATTGCTTCTAATATCTTATATCTTTGATTTTGATCTAACAAAAAGGGGGAGAAGTAACAAGAGCCTTAAAATTCTTCATTCAAAGATACATCTTTTAGTCTTAAAGTAAGGGGGAGAAATTTTAAAAATTATTAAGGTTTGATTATATCTAAAAGGGGGAGATTGTAAAACCAAAATTGATTTTGTATAACAATATATTTCAAGGACTTAATTGCAAAATGAATAAATTTTTAAATAATCAAAAGACTCAAAAAATGACAAGGATTCGAACTTTAAGTGTTTCTAAATCAAAAGCCAACTATCCAAAATATTTTCTAAGTATTTTTGAACTAAAATTTTCAAGTTTAGTCAAGGCGTACTGATACGATTTTTGGCTACTAGAAAACGAGTTATGAAAAGTATATCAATACGGTCCTTGTCGTGACGATACGATTTTTATACTCGAAGTAAACTTGGAAACTAAAAATTACTTACCATATCGATACACTCATTTCTGTACCGATACAAGTTGGTAAGATTTGATAAATCTTGGCATTTAATTTTTTGACCGTTGCCTTGTTAGTTTATTGGAACCAAACACTTTGAAAATTGGTTAACAGTAACGATACACCTAACTATCGTACCTATACAGTTTTTGGTTAACCGATTCTCCAGATTCCAGTGAGAAAAATCGGTACCAGTACGCACTATGTCATACCGATCTCCTTTGTAAAATATGGTTTCCGTACCGATACGCCTTTTCGCGTATTGATATGCTATTTGTACACAACTACTCTTTCCTCTTACAACAGGTACCGATACGGTGACGTGAATGCCGATACGGTAGGTTGAAAAAGTGCATTTATGGTGGGAAAAAGAGAGCCCAATGGCTCTATTGATGATGCCAACCACCCAAACGGTTAGAATTCAATGAAGATGTATAAAAGCAAGTCATAAAAGCTACAACAACAACTATTGAACAAGTCAGGCACATTCAAGCAAAAATCCAATCCAATTTCAGCTAAATAGAGTCAAACCCTTGTACCCATCTTTTGTAATCCATTTGTAATTCTTTATTTCTAGATTGGGGATAGTGTACATGTAATTGGGGTAATTATTTTACCTTTGTGAGGTGTATTTTCATTTTCCAACAACTTCTCTTGTTAAGAGTGATTTTCTGATTAAGCATTGGGATGAAAGCTTAATCGGTTTGTAAGGTTTCCTCTTAATCCGAGAAAAGGGGAAGAATTTATAGTGAAACTGGTTGAAAATCCTTAGTGGGAGCTAAGACAATGGATGTAGAGCTTGTTCTAAGCTTGAACCACTATAAATCTCCGATGCCTTCATTTTTAATTTACCAATTTCCTCCCTCAAACTTTTAAAATCCAATTAACCTCTTCTTGGCCATTTCTTCATCGATTGATCCACACAACAGTAAGTTTATTACATTTCAAAGATGGCATCTTGTAAATAAACGGGGCGAGGTCAGCGACATTCTAACCGGTCAATTGTACCCCTAAACATGATTTAGACAAATGGTATGATAGTTAATTAATTGATAGAAGGGCCTGAGCGATTATTAAATTCATCAACTTGTCTTGGTACCCACTTTGCATCGTAATTTGAGTAGAAGTTCACATCCACGGTCCTGATCCTGACAAATGAGGGCATCATGTACATCACTCCCTTAAACATGTACGAATGTTGAGATCTCGCCATAGTCGTCCAATCCAACCCCTACATAGCGAAGGTCCTCTTTTTGGCCCAACTTCTGAGGCTTGTATTGGCACATATGAGACATTATAATAGGTCAATTGTACCCTTAAACATGCGTGCTTTGATGAAGTGGATAATTGAGGATTTTGAGGTTCCCAGAAGGTTTCAATTGTTACCCACTTTCATCATCATCTGCAATGGTAGGGGCTTTGACTACGGTTACATGTTGTGGTCTTCACCTAGCCGGCACTCTATGAAGACCACACTTTCCCTAATATTGTGATTTGTTGTTCATCTTGAACAATAACGCGGAACACCCGTCTCATGAAAACTGTCAACCCATGAATAGCAAATAAATTTGAAACTCGCGTTGTTTGTTCTCATTACTAGCTGTAACTCAATTTTTCTTCGGAAATGATGGCAAGCAATTTCCGGTGGGCATGCAGTTAATATAGGCCAGAACTCACGCTATGCAAACCGAGAGTTCCAAAAAGATTCCTGAAAGAGATTCCTAGCGTGGCAGTTCGTAGATCTGACATGTCATTGGACCTCGCGTTTTACAGCTAACAATTATATAAAAGTAACAAGATCTACCACGATATAATATTTTTTGGATAAAATGATAATAAATTTCTTTTACATAAATAAAAAAATTACATATCCATCCTAATGATGCTTATGTCCACCCGTACTTCACTGCGGTGGACGACGATCTTGACGTTGATTCCTTCGAACAATGGCACCACCACCACCATCATCATCTTCATCGTCATCGTCATCCTCAAATGAAATACGAGTCCCACCACTCGCACTAGGACAGGTGAAGAATAGGCTCTACGGCGGTGTCTGATCCATAATACCAGATCTGAATTGTGTCGAGACTCGAGGAACATATGCAAATGGTAATTTCAGATAGTAGACTAGGGGAACCACCATAAGCAAACGAAACATGTCCGTGAAAAAACCTTTTGGAGGACTCTCCTTTTGCTGAAACGATGGACTACTACCCGTAGGGTGAAATGCCGAGAACGGCGACTGTTGGAATGCAGGTGCTGGCACAAGTGTCTCTGGATAGGCGACTGACTGGGCAGATGCCTGTGCTATTCCTGATGACGATGCCCCCTGAGTGTGTTTCCTTTTTCTTTGGCCACCTCCACCCATACGGGTACCACGTTACATCAGAGGACGCTGCATTGGCGGACGATTTCGAGGAGGCATATCTATTTCTCATTCTCGCTCCTCCGAGGTTAATAGATGTGACTTCCCATTTTAATGGTACCAAGGAATATACTCATAGGTAATGTTGTAGTCCCCAATGGGTTCTGAAAAATGGGGCCGCCTATGGAAACATGTTATCCATTGCTACATCCAGTTCGTGTGATGATGACCCCAATGGACTTCCGTCTTGCATTGTCGCATTAACCTGTGCAATGCGTCCAAATTGGGTGGCACATACGGAATCCCTTGGACATAGTTGTTGAGTTTTAAGGTGCTCGATTCCTTCAATCGATCTTGCTCACCAAGTGGTGGAGAAGTGGAATTTTGGGTGGATATGGTGTGGAAGCTAAAAGATAGATGACACAATGATTTTAGAGTGGTTCAACCTTCTAACCAAGGTCTACATCCACTACCTTAGCTTCCCACTAAGGATTTCCAATCAAACCACTATTGATTCGTCCCCTTTTCTAGGCTTAGCAGGAAACCCTTATACACCGATAAAGCTTTCTACCCAAAGCCTTGATCAAACCCTCTTTACAAAGAGAAAAGATAAGCAAACTTAAATCCCTCTAATAGGTGACTGTTTGCACAAATAAGCTCTCACCCAAAACCTAAAACACTTAAGCAAATTTGACTATTTTGGCTCACTAGTGTTTGTCTATACAAAGAAATGACAATTTAAGTACAAAGAAATTCTTGATCATTTGTTGATTGACAATTGAAGCATTAATCATTACTTGATGCTTGGAGGTCCCTTTTATACTCCTTAATGAGTTTGTTGTCGTTACTAGCCGTCGAGGACGAATTAGAGCCGTTGAGGACTTTATTTCCCTTCATTAATGATGTTCTACGGCCTTCCGTATCGATACGCTTGGACTCGTATCGGTACGGCCTTCATCAAAAACTAGTCGTTGGGCTCTTGCCAGCCTAGGTGTACCGATACGCTTGAGGGCGTATCGGTACGGTATGACGTTTAAAAGAACGTTGGGAAATATGACCATTGGAGTTGTTAAAATGGGATCGGTACGCTGACTAGGCGTATCGATACGATCCCTCATCGTATCGAAACGGCCAAGCCTGTTTCGATACGGGTTTTGGCAGTGACCAAACTGGGCAAAAAAGGTATCGATACAGGTTGGACTGTATCGGTACAGATACTTTGAAAACACAAGTTTGGCTGTTTAAAAGCATGAAAAATCTTTCCAAAAACCTTTTAGAATACCTCAAACATAAATTCAAGTTGTTTGGACTTAAAACCAAGTTTTAAATTCTTTTCAAATTAGTCCAAAACATTTTTCAATTATTATATCAAAACACTAGTTCTACAATCTCCCCCTTTTTGATATAATAAAACCAACTTGAAAAATTGTTTGGGATTCTCCCCCTTTAAGTTTAAAAATGTGAATAGGAGATTAAAGATATGAAATCAAATAAAGCTCCCTCTTATTCATTGAAAATTTGAATTTTCAAACAAACCATTTCTCCCCCTTTTTGTTATATCAAAAAGAATTCAAAATACTTTTAAGTTCAAAATAATAATAGATGTAAAAAATGACAAATAAGAATATTTGGTTTTGAAATGGCTCCCCCTTTCTCAAAGCATCATGAGAATTTTAGTCCAACATATATGATCATCTAGTTGAAATAAAAAGAAACAAGTCAAATAAAATAAAAAACAACTAGATTTTACCACACTTGAATCCAAGGGAGGATGTGAAGCCTTCCTTCTTCAAGTGTTCTTCCTTGTGTGCATGGAGCTCCCCCTCAAAGTTTTACTTGTTGATCACTCTCCATCACACCTAGCAAAAGACAATAAAGTGATTTTTGGTATCCAAATTGCTTTGGATCCATAAACGTTAGTGGCACAAAATCTTGTCCCCTTAGGAATCCATTTTTCAATTTCATCCCTTTTAGTTAAAGTGGTTAGTCCTTTTGGGACTCAAACACTTCTAAAACATTTTTCTTTTACAAATATAGGGGCACAAGATTGTCTTACATAAAAGATTGATTTTCCAAAATTATTTTTCTTTTTAAGCTCTTTGGAAATCAAATCTTTTTCTTCTTGAACTTTATGAAGCAAATTTTGTAAATCAAAACATTTTTGTTCAAACTCTTCGAGTTTTGCTTCAAGTTCAAGTTTGGTTTTATAAATCAAATTATTTTGAATTTTCAACTTTGAAATCATTTTATTGTTTTTCAAAATGTGATTTTTAAACTCTAAAACCAAATCGTCATAGGCGTCTTGTAATTCATCAAAAGAGTAAGAACATGAAGTAGATGAATTAGAAGTTACCCTTAAATCTTCTTCGATGGCCATAAGTGTAACCCCCTAAACCCGACATAAAACAAAAGACCGAATTTAGGAAGTTACGTTTGAAAACTTTTCCCTCAAGTAATAAATTTTAGGTTTAAATAATTTATAAAACAAAAAAAATAATAAGTTATTTATTGAAAACGGTGTCGTTCCACAATAAGTTCTTTCGAAAAAACGCGGCCGTAAAAATAAAAATATAATAAAATAAATTATTCAAATATCCAAAAAAAATCTCATGCATGCTAAAACAATTAAAAATCCCAAATAAATGTATAAGTAACCGAAATTACATAAAACCCAAAATAATAACTAAAATAAAATAGTTCTGTAAATCCAAAATGTCTATACTGAAAACTGAAATAAATCTGAAAAATTGTGATCCTCCAAGTACCGAAAGCCTATGTCTCAGAATCTGAAAATAGAAGCTAAGGGGGAGTCAGCTATTAAGCTCAGTGTGTCTCTAAAGTGCAGAAAATCACAAACTCAGTTTCACATTAATAAATTTTCACATAAATATTTAAAAGACACAAAGCACGTTTAAACACGATTTTATGAAAACACAATGCAATGCACCCATACTCCATAGTCACCAAAAAGAGAAGGTTCCCCAGAACCTCTCACTACATAGTCACCAACGCAAGTGGTATAAACCACTGAACTTCCTCCGTACAATCCCAACCCATGATAACACAGTAAAAAGATATCACAATTTTCACAATCTCAATAGTCCGATAATAAATTCGAGATTCACAACTCATTTATTTTAAATCACAATTTTATTCATAGTCTGAAAATAATTTGCACAGAAAATATAATGTAAAATCATGACATAGCCGAAATTCATTCAAGTGTAAAATCACAATCACAAAATCAAAATATGTAGCACGGAAAGAGAACACACATAAAAATCATTTATTTATAGCACCGGAAGAAACACACCTTAAGCGGCAATAGCTCTAACGACGAACAAAGGGAGGTTGCGACTTCGAAGTAAGGTGATGACAACGTCAATTCGAGAAGAATTCATAAAACATAGGAATAACTAAGAGCGACAATACTTTAAAACTTAAGGCTTAGGTTTGTTTCTGTAGGTAATAACTATGACTATATATAGAGAGAGTTGAGAGTTGGTAATCTAAACAAATTAGGTTTATAATAATAATAATAATAATAATAATAATAATAATAATAATAATAATAATAATAATAATAATAATAATAATAATAATAATAATAATAATAATAATAATAATAATAAAAACAAGAATTTAAGTTGAAAAAGGAGAGTCAATTCAATTGTGAGTAAAAAGGAGAATTAGAATTCAATTTAAAATTAAAAGATTAAATATATATATATATTATACGACTATAATTAATAATTATAATAATTAAAAACAGAGGAAGAGACTGACGACTTGATTTAGGATTAATTTCATAAAAAGGGTTATTTACATAATCAATCCTTAATTTTTCAAGAAATTTCATATTAACTTTAAAGTTTGACAAAAATTCTTATTTAGTCCACCATAGAAAATTAGGGTTTTTAATTAAAAATTCCCAATTGTTAGGGGTTTTTAATTACAGATTTCAAAATTAGGATTCTAAATTAGGGATTTTTCAAATCTAGGGTTTACAATTTGGGCATAATTTTTGGGGTGTTACAACTCTCCCACCCTTAAAAGAAATTTTGTCCTCAAATTTTTTCAAACTTCACGTAGATTCCCAAGATCATGAATATTTAGATAAAAGCTTAAAAGAGCATTTTGGACCAGGTTACGAATGCCAACACATGGTTTTCAGATAGACTTCAATCTCTAATTCATAAGAACGAATATGATCACGATCGGTCACTAAGTCTAGAGCTCATACGAGGTGGCATAGCAATCTATCTACAACATGGACAATCCTAGAATTAGAGTTGGTACTTGGAGTTTCTATTCAAAATATATATTGTATTTAATTCTTTAAAATAATAAATTTATCAGAAAATCACATTTTGCCCCAAAAAATTTATTATGCATACAAAAATCATTTTCGACTTAAAATTTCAAGTGAGCCTCACACTTCGAGGGTTTAACATAGCTCTGATACCATTAAATGTAACCCTCTAAACCCGGCATAGAAGAAAAGACTGAATTTAGGAAGTTAGGTTTCAAAACTTTTCCCTCAAGTAATAAATTTTAGGTTTAAATAATTTATAAAACAAAAAAATAATAAGTTATTTATTGAAAACAGAGTCGTTCCACAATAAGTTCTTTTTAAAAAAATGCGGCCGTAAAAATAAAAATATAATAAAATAAATTATTCAAATATCCAAATAAAAAAATCTCATGCATGCTAAAACAATTAAAAATCCCAAATAAATGTATAAGTAATCAAAATTGCATAAAACCCAAAATAATAACTAAAATGAAATAGTTCTGTAAATCCAAAATATCTATACTGAAAACTGAAATAAATCTGATAAATTGTGATCTTCCAAGTACCGAAAACCTATGTATGAGAATCTGAAATAGAAGCTAAGGGGTAGTCAGCTATTAAGCTTAGTGTGTCTCTAAAGTGCAGACAATCACAAACTTAGTTTTACAATAATAAATTTTCACATAAAAATTTAAAAGACGCAAAGCACGTTTAAACACGATTTTAAGAAAACACAATGCAATGCACTCATACTCCATAGTCACCAAAAAGAGAAGGTTCCCCAGAACCTCTCACTACATAGTCACCAACGCAAGTGGTATAAACCACTGAACTTCCTCCGTACAATCCCAACCCATGATAACACAGTAAAAAGATATCACAATTTTCACAATCTCAACAGTCTGATAATAAATTAGAGATTCAAAACTCATTTATTTTAAATCACAATTTTATTCATAGTCTGAAAATAATGTGCACATAAAATATAACGTAAAATCATGACATAGCCGAAAATCATTCAAGTGTAAAATCACAATCACAAAATCAAAATATGTAGCACGGAAAGAGAACACACATAAAAATCATTTATTTATAGCACCGGAAGAAACACACCTTAAGCGGCAATAGCTCTAACGACGAACCAAGGGAGGTTGCGACTTTGAAGTAAGGTGATGACAACGTCAATTCGAGAAGAATTCATAAAACATGGGAATAACTAAGAGCGACGATACTTTAAAACTAAAGGCTTAGGTTTGTTTCTGTAGGTAATAACTATGACTATATACAGAGAGAGTTGAGAGTTGGTAATCTAAACAAATTAGGTTTATAATAATAATAATAATAATAATAATAATAATAATAATAATAATAGTAATAATAGTAATAATAATAATAATAATAATAATAATAATAATAATAATAATAATAATAATAATAATAATAATAATAATAATAATAATAATAATAATAATAATAATAATAATAATAATAATAATTTAAGTTGAAAAAGGAGAGTCAATTCAACCGTGAGTAAAAAAGAGAATTAGAATTCAATTTGGAATTAAAAGATTAAATATATATATATATATATATATATATATATATATATATATATATATATATTATAAGGGCAATAATTTATAATTATAATAATTAAAAACAGAGGAAAAGAATGGCGGCTTGATTTAGGATTAATTTCAAAAAAAAGGTTATTTACAGAATCAATCCTTAACTTTTCAAGAAATTTCATATTAACTTTAAAGTTTGACAAAAATTCTTATTTAGTCCACCATAGAAAATTAGGGTTTTTAATTAAAAATTTCCAATTGTTAGGGTTTTTAATTACGGATTTCAAAATTAGGATTCTAAATTAGAGATTTTTCAAATCTAGGGTTTACAATTTGGGCATATTTTTTGGGGTGTTACAACTCTCCCACCCTTAAAAGAAATTTTGTCCTCAAAATTTTTCAAACTTCACGTAGATTCCCAAAAGTACGAATATTTAGATAGAAGCTTAAAAGAGCATTTTGGATCATGTTACGAATGACAACACAAGATTTTCAAATAGACTTCAATATCTAATTCATAAGAACGAATATGATCACGATCGGTCACTAAGTCTAGATCTCATACGAGGTGACATATTAATCTATCTACAACAGGGACAATCCTAGAATTAGAGTTGGTACTTGGAGTTTCTATTCATAATATATATTGTATTTAATTCTTTAAAATAATAAACTTATCAGAAAATCACATTTTGCCCCAAAAAATTTATTATGCATGCAAAAATCATTTTCGACTTAAAATTTCAAGTGAGCCTCAGAGTCTGAGGGTTTAACATAGCTCTGATACCACTAAATGTAACCCTCTAAACTCGGCATAGAAGAAAAGACCGAATTTAGGAAGTTACGTTTGAAAACTTTTCCCTCAAGTAATAAATTTTAGGTTTAAATAATTTATAAAACAAAAAAATAATAAGTTATTTATTGAAAACGGTGTCGTTCCACAATAAGTTCTTTTAAAAAAAACGCGACCGTAAAAATAAAAATATAATAAAATAAATTATTCAAATATCTAAATAAAAAAATCTGATGCATGCTAAAACAGTTAAAAATCCCAAATAAATGTATAAGTAACCGAATTTACATAAAACCCAAAATAATAACTAAAATAAAATAGTTCTGTAAATCCAAAATGTCTATACTAAAAACTGAAATAAATCTGATAAATTGTGATCTTCCAAGTACCGAAAGCCTATGTATGAGAATCTGAAATAGAAGCTAAGGGGGAGTCAGCTATTAAGCTCAGTGTGTCTATAAAGTGCAGACAATCACAAACTCAGTTTCACAATAATAAATTTTCACATAAATATTTAAAAGACACAAAGCACGTTTAAACACGGTTTTATGAAAACACAATGCAATGCACCCATACTCCATAGTCACCAAAAAGAGAAGGTTCCCGAGAACCTCTCACTACATAGTCATCAACGCAAGTGGTATAATTCACTGAACTTCCTCCGTACAATCCCAACCCATGATAACACGGTAAAAGATATCACAGTTTTTACAATTTCAATAGTCCGATAATAAATTCGAGATTCAAAACTCATTTATTTTAAATCACAATTTTATTCATAGTCTGAAAATAATGTGCACAGAAAATATAATGTAAAATCATGACATAGCCGAAAATCATTCAAGTGTAAAATCACAATCACAAAATCAAAATATGTAGCGCGGAAAGAGAACACACATAAAAATCATTTATTTATAGCACCGGAAGAAACACACCTTAAGCGGCAATAGCTCTAACGATGAACAAAGGGAGGTTGCGACTTCGATGTAAGGTGATGACAACGTCAATTTGAGAAGAATTTATAAAACATGGGAATAACTAAGAGCGACAATACTTTAAAACTTAAGGCTTAGGTTTATTTCTTTAGGTAATAACTATGACTTTATATAGAGAGAGTTGAGAGTTGATAATCTAAACAAATAAGGTTTATAATAATAATAATAATAATAATAATAATAATAATAATAATAATAATAATAATAATAATAATAATAATAATAATAATAATAATAATAATAATAATAATAATAATAATAATAATAATAATAATAATAATAATAATAATAATAAAACAAGAATTTAAGTTGAAAAAGGAGAGTCAATTCAACCGTGAGTAAAAAGGAGAATTAGAATTCAATTTGAAATTAAAAGATTAAATATATATATATATATATATATATTATATGACTATAATTAATAATTATAATAATTAAAAACAGAGGAAGAGACTGGCAGCTTGATTTAGGATTCAATTTCATAAAAAAGGGTTATTGACATAATCAATCCTTAACTTTTCAAGAAATTTCATATTAACTTTAAAGTTTGACAAAAAGTTTTATTTAGTCCACCATAGAAAATTAGGGTTTTTAATTAAAAATTCCCAATTGTTAGGGTTTTTAATTACGGATTTCAAAATTAGGATTCTAAATTAGAGATTTTTCAAATCTAGGGTTTACAATTTGGGCATATTTTTTGGGGTGTTACAACTCTCCCAACCTTAAAAGAAATTTTGTCCTCAAAATTTTTCAAACTTCACGTAGATTCCTAAAAGCACGAATATTTAGATAGAAGCTTAAAAGAGCATTTTGGATCATGTTACGAATGACAACACAAGGTTTTCAGATAGACTTCAATATCTAATTCATAAGAACGAATATGATCACGATCGGTCACTAAGTCTAAATCTAGGGTTTACAATTTGGGCATAATTTTTGGGGTGTTACAATAAGGCAAAGGTTGGCTTGTTCATCGTCGGTGGAGTCCTTATCACTTCAAGTAGCCACATATGCCTTCTTCTTATGGCTTGAAGTGCTTGCCCTCTTCTTTTTCATGTATTCTCGTTCAAGCTCTCTCAAGGCTTTCTTCATGAACGGTGCACACTTCTTGAAGAGATGAACTATCTCTTCTTCTTCATCCTCATCTTCACTTGAATCTACATGGTGGCAAGTGGAGGATTTGAGAGCAATGCATTGGTGTTGATGCCAAGCCCTTTGAGCTTCTTCTCCCCCATAGCTCTAATTTATTCCCTCTTCTTCTCATCTTCTTCATTTTTCTTCATGATTTGGTGAGTGAGAAGATACCCCATGAGCTCATCAAGCTTCAAAGTTTTCAAGTTTTTAGCTTCCATGATGGCGATCCTCTTTGAGTCTCATGACTTGGGAAATGAGTAGACGAGCTTTCGGACAATCTTTTCCTCCGGGATGGCTTCTCCATAGCCTTTGAGACCATTGGTTATAGTGGAGAACTTATCAAACATCTTCTCGATGTCTTCTTCCTGATCCATCTTGAAGTTCTCATACTCTAAGGTGATGAGCCCAATCTTGGTCTCCTTTACTTCATTTGTCCCCTCGTATGTGACTTCATGCTTGTCCCATACCTCCTCTGCACCCTCAGAAGAAGACATCTTCTCATAGATGGTTGGGCCAAATGCACAAAAGAGGATGTGCAAGGCTTTGCAATTAAGCTCCATCTTCTTGCAATCTTCGGCACTCCACTCCGCTTTGCTTCGTTGAGGCACGAACGGACCATATTCAACTATATCACATAGCTTGTAGTCTCTTGACTTGATGAAGAACTTCATCTTTGTCTTCCAATGGGCATAGTGAGTTCCATCAAAGAAGGGCGATTTGTCGATGGATTGCGCTATTGAGCCGGTTGTGTGAAATGATGATCGAGCTTGCTGGATCTTCTCAATAGGATGTTAATCCTCTTCGATTGAGCCAAGCTCTTATACCAATTATTGAGTTTTAAGATGCTCGATTCCTTCAACTGGTCTTGCTCACCAAGTGGCGGAGAAGTGGAATTTTGGGTGGATGTGGTGTGGAAGCTAAAAGATAGATGACACAATGATTTTAGAGTGGTTCAACCTTCTAACCAAGGTCTACATCCACTACCTTTGTAACACCCGTGTTTTGGGGTTAGGAGTTAGTCGGGCTAGTGATCCGAGTCACTAAAATTAATTTTAATCAAATTAACCCTAGTTTGGATCTAATTGAGTTTTTAAATTAAAAAGGGTGACCATTTGGTAATTTAGCTAAATTAAAACGGTAGACAACCTTTTGAAATCCAAAAAGTGAAAAAAAGCTATCATCCTTTTCTCCCCCTTCTCTTCCAACGTTGGAAACACTCAAACCCTCACAAACCCCCTAAATCACTATTCCATCAAATTTCTTCCTCTATTCAAGGGCATTTTTGAAGGTAATCACATATTCTCACTCTCATCTTCATCCTCTACATTTACATAGGTTAATATTTCAAAGCTACCCACTTTTGTGATTTTCAAGTTTAGGGAAAAGCTTGGATTTTTAAGGGGTTCTTCAAATGTTTTCAAATTGTTCAGTTGGGCTTTATTTTAATCTCACTTAAACTAACAAAATATGTTAAAATGGGTGATTTTGGGTGAAAACCCGAAATGGGTCCTTGTGGCCATTTTTGAGATGTCTAAAACTTAGATTTTGGTAAGTTTTAGGGTCGGGTTGAAGGGCTGAAGGGTTAGGGATGTTAGGAAGGTGTTTTGGGACAATTTGGATGCCATTTGGGTGTTTGAAAACATGGTTTTCAGCTGGGTTTTAAGGGAGCTCGAAAATGGAAATTTTGGGTGATTGTTGGGTTTGAAATTGTTGAAGTGTGGCTTGTGTTTGTGGGTTGGAGTGGTGACTAAAATTTAGCATTGATTTGTGAGTAATGGATGTGTTTTGATTGGCTAGAAACAAGAGGAGACATTGGAGAAGCATCGTGATCGAATTCGGGCACATAGGAGGCTTGCTTGCTTGTTTTGGTTGCTAGGGAAGGGTGGTGAGTAACTTTAAATATGTTTTAAAATTGTTCAAGTATGTGTAGTGTATGTGTTGGAATGTGCTTGGTAGGTCATTCCTAGGTGGGAGTTAAATTGGTAACTTAGCTCCTTGATTTTTTTTGAATGCTATTTATGCCTTGCCTAATTGATCGTGAGAAATGTGGATTGATTTGTATGTGTATACCACGCTATATGTGTATGTGATATAAATGGTGGATATATGATGTGGTTAAAGAAATTGGCACTAATTAACTTACCGGATGTAAATGATCGATCATTAGGATTAGTGTGCACACAAATTGAGTCAAAACGTACGTGGCCTTGATGGCGTTGAGTCATCAAGGGGGAGTACGGTGATGTAATATTCCACCGGAAAATTTATTTATATTCTACGTGATGATGAGTGGAATCCCATCCGTAGGGCATGTGGTGATGAGTGGAATCCCGCCCATGCAAGGTGCGGTGATGAGTGTAATCCCACTGAGGTAATATAGTTGTTGAGATTAAATCCGCACATCCGGGTAAACTAATAGTGGCCAATGATATTGCTCTCATGTTTATGATGTTTTGATAATTGAGATAATTGTTGTTGAGCTTAGTATGATGTGAGATGCCATATTATGACTCTTGAAAGACTAGCTAGGTTGTCTTGTTGATACGTATGTATGTTGTATGTGAGATTAGGATTTGCATGCTTGGACCCTGGATTGTTGGTGTTTCCGATTTTAGAGCATCCTCCCTAAGCTTCTAGCTTACGCTCTCATTTTCAACAATGCAGATCATTAGCGTGGTGTTAGCACGGAGCAAGGCGAAGGGGCTTTCCAAGTTTTTGTTGCTCAAGTACGGTTTAGTAATTAATGTGGTAGTTTAGCAATGTGGCAAGAGTGTGTTTTGTATATGCGATGTATGACTCTTATATGTGTTTGATGTTCATGAATTGACTCTGATTGTAAAACATACTATGTCTTGTCGAATGCTTGTGTGATGACATGCCTTTTGAATGTTTAAGTTGCTTTTGGTTGGCATGTAAACCCTTATGTGATGAATTGTGCCATTTGGCTTTTGAGTCCTCAAGCATGCCCTTATATGAAATGTTGCCTTTTGTGTAAATGCCATGAATGGATGTTTCATCTTATGCCTTGTGTGTTTGAGCATGTTTTGACATAGGGACCATGCCTCTAGTCCATGTATGTATGTGTTGAGTGCTTCTCGGGGTCGACTAGGGCCTTTGGATTTGTTTGGAAACGTTCAATGTTGGTTTTCGAAGGTTGCAGACAACCCGTGTTTCGAAACAGGTTGAGCCGTTTCGGAACGGGTAAGGCTTCAGGAACCCTGTATCAGAATGCGTTTCGATACGGTTTGGCCACTGTGAGCCCCTGTTCCGATACGAGTTTCGGAACATTTTGGCTATTGGAAATCTGAGAAATTGCCGAGATGAAGGCGTTTCGAAACGAGTCTAAGGGTTTCGGAATGGTCAATATCTCGTTGACCACGAGAAGTTTGCCGTTGAGGATGTTTCAGAATGGTTGGCCTCCGTTCTGATACGTCCTTCTCATGTGGGCTTGGGGCAGTTGACCAGGTCAAGGTGTTTCGATACGCCTCAATGGTGTTTCGAAACGGCCTGTCTAATGGATTAAAATTGGACTGTTCATTTGTCGTTTTGTGTCCAGTTGCGTGCCTTCCTTATTTTATTCTGCTATTATGATCACATAGGATTTAAAGGTGCCATTAGAGAAGATTAAATTAAAAGAAATTTCTAGGGTTGCTAACTGAGGGCGAACCTTAACGGGTTTCTCTTCGGTTTTCCCCGTGTGGCCTACTCAGATCGGTCATCCGGCCAGACCGGGACGAGGGGGTTACAACCTTAGCTTCCCACTAAGGATTTCCAATCAATCCACTATTGATTCGCCCCCTTTTCTAGGCTTAGGAGGAAACCCTTATACACCGATCAAGCTTTCTTCCCAAAGCCTTGATCAAACCCTCTTTACAAAGAGAAAAGATAAGCAAACTTAAATCCCTCTAATAGGTGATTGTTTGAAAAAATAAGCTCTCACCCAAAACCTAAAACACTTGAGCAAATTTTACAATTTTGGCTCACTAGTGTTTGTCTATACAAAGAAATGACAATTTAAGTACAAAGACAATTCTTGATCATTTGTTGATTGACAATTGAAGCATTAACCATCACTTGATGCTTGGAGGTCCCTTTTATACTCCTTAATGAGTTTGTAGTCGTTACTAGCCGTTGGGGATGAATTGGAGCCGTTGAGGACTTTATCTCCCTTCATTACTAATGTTCTGTGGCCTTCCGTATCGATACGCTTGGACCCGTATCGGTACGACCTTCATCAGAAACTAGCCGTTGGGCTCTTGCAAGCCTAGGCGTGTCGATACGCTTGATGTCGTATCGGTACGGTATGACGTTTAAAAGATCGTTGGGAAATATGATCGTTGGGGTTGTTAAAATGGGATCAATACGCTAACTAGGCGTATCGATACGATCCCTCACCGTATTGAAACGGCCAAGCTTGTTTCGATACGGGTTTTGGCAGTGACCAAATTGGGCAAAAAAGGTATCGATACGAGTTGGACCGTATCGGTACGGATACTTTGAATAAACAAGTTTGGCTATTTAAAAGCATGAAAAATCTTGCCAAAAACCTTTTAGAATACCTCAAACATAAATTCAAGTTTTTTGGACTTAAAACCAAGTTTTAAATTCTTTTCAAATTAGTCCAAAACATTTTTCAATTATTATATCAAAACACTAGTTCTACAATAGTTGAATTGTCGCAACACACAATCGGTAGAATGCCACTCGGCTATCTCATAGTGTATGAGTGAAACCATCAGGGTCCAAACGCCCTCACTCAGCATTATTTCTGATTTAACAAAATTCAGTTAGCTAAATTTCGAACCTCATAATTTACCACATCTATCATATCGATCAACAATCGTTAATCCCACTGGGTGGTCGATAGTCCCACGTGTGTTATTTGACCCAACCACATATAATTAAAAAACAATTCTAAGTATTCTTATATTAAAAAAACAAAATAATAAAATCAATATTTGTTAATACCTCTGAACTAGTGGGAATTGGAACAAGGTCGAGTTTCGAGGCATCAAGCTTTAAAACGACATACGAATCCATGCCCAAGTTTGCAGCAACAGAAAACACCCACCAATGACACATCTGTCCAGGCCGACGATTTTGCATAACTCCCGAAATAGATATGCCAACACAACCCCTCTCCAACATTTGTTTTTGGATTCCATAGTATCCGCTAGATGAGGCAACCACATCAAATGGACCTTGTTGCGAGATTTGTCTGGCATCAATGCCCCCTAATAACTCGTAGAATATGAGCACAAGCAAACTGCTGCAAAACCAATTTTTTCAATATTAAATTATTTTTCTATAAAATAAAATTTCACAATAAATAAATTAATAAACAATAAAAATAAATTATACCATCTTCGTTACTTCATCAGTGTTTGGGGGTAGGTTGGTCAAATTGTTGTCCAAGAATACTATTTTCAGTTTGACACCATCGAAATCGTCCTCCTCCGACCTCAGTCCAAGCTAGGTTTCACACAGGCCCGACCAGTCAGCCTCCGCAATCCTAGTGATAACCTCGCCGCCAACGAGCAGACCGAGAATAAATGCAACATCTTGCAAGGTAATAGTTTCCTCGCAACAGGGAAGATGAAATGTGTGTGTCTCGGGCCTCCACCTCTCTAGTAACGCGCTAATCATCAGACAGTTCAACTTCGGACGGCCAAATAGGTGGGAAACATAGCCAAAACCGAATACATGCAAATAAGGAACAATATCCGGATGTGGTGGACCCGTGCGATGGGTGAAACAATTCAAGGCACGTTCATACCCCTTCAAAATAAATTTTAAAATTCATAAATTATTAAATAAATATTACCAATTAAAAAATAATAATAAAATAATTACATAATTTAAATTAAAAACTTACATCAGCCTTTGAGCGCCAGAAATTCCACATGTGTCTGTCGTTGAGCCTTAATAATCTCGCCATAGTACCGAAATTCCACATGTGAGATGCCATATTATGACTCTTGAAAGACTAGCTAGGTTGTCTTGTTGATATGTATGTATGTTGTATGTGAGAATAGGATTTGCATGCTTGGACCCTGCATTGTTGGTGTTTCCGATTTTAGAGCATCCTCACTAAGCTTCTAGCTTACGCTCTCATTTTCAACAATGCAGATCATTAGCGTGGTGTTAGCACGGAGCAAGGTGAAGGGGCTTTCCAAGTTTTTTTTGCTCAAGTACGATTTAGTAATTAATGTGGTAGTTTAGCAATGTGGCAATAGTGTGTTTTGTATGAGCGATGTATGACTCATATATGTGTTTGATGTTCATGAATTGACTCTGATTGTAAAACATACTATGTCTTGTCGAATGCTTGTGTGATGACATGCCTTTTGAATGTTTAAGTTGCTTTTGGTTGGCATGTAAACCCTTATGTGATGAATTGTGCCATTTGGCTTTTGAGTCCTTAAGCATGCCCTTATATGAAATGTTGTCGTTTTTGTAAATGCCATGAATGGATGTTTCATCTTATGCCTTGTGTGTTTGAGCATGTTTTGACATAGGGACCATGCCTCTAGTCCATGTATGTATGTGTTGAGTCCTTCTCGGGGTCGATTAGGGCCTTTGGATTTGTTTGGAAACGTTCAATGTTGGTTTTCGAAGGTTGCAGACAGCCCTGTTTCGAAACAGGCTGAGCTGTTTCGGAACGGGTAAGGCTTCGGGGACCCTGTATCGGAACGCGTTACGATACGGTTTGGCCACTGTGAGCCCGTGTTCCGATACGAGTTTCAGAACACTTTGGCTACTGGAAATCTGAGAAATTGACGAGATGAAGGCGTTTCGAAATGGGTCTAAGGGTTTCGGAATGGTCAATATCTCGTTGACCACGAGAAGTTGACCGTTGAGGGTGTTTTGGAACGGTTGACCTCCGTTCCGATACGACACTCTCGTGTGGGCTTGGGGCAGTTGACCAGGTCAAGGCGTTTCGATACACCTCAATGGTGTTTCGAAACGGCATGTCTAGTGGATTAAAATTGGACTATTCATTTGTCGTTTTGTGTCCAGTTGCGTGCCTTCCTTATTTTATTCCGCTGTTATGATCACATAGGATTTAAAGGTGCCATTAGAGAAGATTAAATTAAAAGAAATTTCTAGGGTTGCTAACCGAGGGGGAACCTTAACGAGTTTCTCTTCAATTTTCCCCGTGTGGCCTACTCGGATCAGTCATCCGGCCAGACCGGGACGAGGGGGTTACATTTGTTGGTATCAGAGCCAGAGGTTACCGAGACCTCGGGCAGGTAAGTGAGGTAAGCTTGATGTGCTAAGTAATTGTGTTGCTTGACGTATGCTTTGCCATGAAATCTCGTTGCTTGATTATTCGTATGATGAATTGAAGCATGAATTGTTGCGTTTGGTGTAGAGTCGAGTGCCCATTGCTACTATTACTTAATTTAAAAAGGTTTTTGTAAAGGAAGTTCTTGAGCACTTTTGGACCCTTGCTTTTGCTAACGTAATCTCTATCTGTTTGTTGTTGTTGTTGTTTGTTGTAGTTATAATCTTGCTAGTTGTACCATGACACCACGTGGGAGGCCTAGGATGGTTCGACCGGAACCACGGGCAGCGGCTCCGGGAGTTGAGCCAGTATTTAGAGTTGAGGCTCAAGTGGGAGAGTATATGGTTGGAGTTGAAGCTCCTCCACCACCTCCACCACCACCACCACCTCCACAGGAGTAGGAGGCGAGGCCGGGGCCGAAGGAGAGGGACCTTATGGAGGCCAATGATCGGCTGGAATAGACTTAGCTCCTTTAGTTTAGGCGATAGCCGGGGCTTTTCAGGCTGCAGTGGCTGGGGGTCAGGCAACAGCACAGCATCAGGGAGAGGGCACTGGTTTGCCATTAGAGAGGCTCCGTAGCCTAGGGGCCGAAGAGATTAGAGGGTCTACTCTGGAGAGATCCGAGTTGTGGTTTGAGAAGACTGTCCGTATCCTCGCACATATGGGATGTACCGGAGAGCGCAAGTTAGGGTGTGTTGAGTCCTTGCTTCAGGGTGATGCCTACACTTGGTGGGTCACCATCACTACGGGTATGGATGAGGTCGAGATTATTTGGGAGTTCTTTGAGTCAGCATTCCGTAAGAAGTATCTAGGTCCGCGATATCTCAGTGAGAGGAAGATAAAGTTTATGGCTTTGCTTCAGGGGAGTATGACTGTGACAGACTATGAGATTCGATTTGTTAGGCTGAGTCAGTATGCATCTGAGCTTGTTCCTACTGAGGTGGAACGATGTAACCGTTTCCGTTATGGGCTGAATGAAGAGATCAAGAGGTATACTCTAGCTTCAGACTACACTAATTTTGATGTCTTGGTCGCGAGGGCCAAGGACTTGGAGCACAGTTTGGGCTTGACCAAACGGTCTGGTGGTTCTAGTTCGGGTAAGAGGTCTAGTGAATTTGATAGAGGTGATGCCAAGAGGCATCGGGACAATAGGTATCACTATGATCATAGGCGTGGCGGCGGTAACCACGGTAGGGGCCAACAGGGCCAGAGTGCTGGTGGGAAGTTACCCACATGTGCTACTTGCGGGAGGAACCACATCGGTGAGTGTTGGGGGAATTTCCACTCCTGTTGGAGTTGTGGAGCTAGGGATCATATTAGACGTGACTGTCCACATCAGGTGGGGCAAGCACCAGCTCAGGCTCCTTCTAGAGCCAATGACTTTCAGAGAGGCCGCGGGTGCGGTAGAGGTAACTTCCAGCCGAGAAACGATGGTTAGAGGAACATAGAACATGTAGTTGCAGTCCAGCTGGAGGGCGGAGGTCAGGCCAGAGTTTACGCTTAGCGCGGGGATCATCATGACACAGATGTGATCGCAGGTAACTTCTCGATACAGTCGTTGGGTTTACTTTCTTTGATTAACTCCGGGACTACACATTCCTACATATTGAGTGAGCATGCACAGTCGTTGAATTTGCCTTGTGAAATGTTAAAGGTAGGAGTTAGTGTTACTAGTTCCTTTGGGGACACGGTAGTAGTTAGAAAAATGTACAAAATGTGTCCGTTGATGGTTCAGGGACATGTGTTCCCAGTGGATATGATGGAGCTACCTTTCTATGGTTTTGATGTAATTCTGGGTATGGACTGGCTCACGGAGCATAGAGCTAGGATAGACTTTGAAACTAAGAGGATTTCTTTGAGGCTCACAGATGATTATGAGATTGTAGTGGTGGGTGAGAACGTGAAGTTCTTGTCCAATGTAGTTTCGGTTCTGGAGGCTAAGAAGTTGGTTGAGTTGGGTTGTGAAACATACTTGGCCTATGTGATGAATCCTAACATGAGTGAGGTTAGACCTCAAGACATCCGAATAGTGTGTGACTTCCCTAGTGTGTTTCCGGAAGAGTTGCCAGGGTTACCACCGGACAGAGAGGTAGAGTTCACCATCGAGACTTATTATGATTCGGCTCCTGTTTCGATTGCTCCGTATCGCATGGCACCGAATGAAATGAAAGAGTTGAAGACTTAGTTGCAAGACTTGACAGATAGAGGCTTTATCCGACCTAGTTCTTCACCTTGGGGTGCACCAGTTTTGTTTGTGAAGAAGAAGGATGGAAGCATGAGAATGTGTATAGATTACAGATAGTTGAATCAGTTAACAGTGAAGAATAAGTATCCTTTGCCTAGAATTGATGATTTGTTTGACCAGTTTAGAGGAGCATCAGTCTTTTCAAAGATTGACTTGAGATCGGGATACTACCAGCTAAAGGTAAGAGAGGTTGATGTACCGAAGACGACCTTTAGGACTAGGTATGGTCACTATGAGTTTTTAGTCATGCCTTTTGGGTTGACTAATGCACTGGCTGCTTTCATGGATATGATGAATTGGATTTTTCATCAGTACCTAGATCAGTTTGTAGTTGTTTTTATAGATGATATCTTGGTGTACTCGCGAACCAAAGAGGACCATGACCGACACTTGAGACTAGTTTTGAAGACTTTGCTAGATCATCAGTTGTATGCGAAGTTGAGTAAGTGTGAATTCTAGATCCGAGAGGTAGTCTTCTTAGGACATGTAGTGTCATCCGATGGGATTAGAGTTGATCCGAAGAAGATAGAGGCCATTGTTGAATGGAAGCAACCGAAGTCTGTAACAGAGGTACGTAGCTTCCAAGGCTTAGCTGGATACTATAGAAGGTTCGTAGAAGGTTTCTCAAAGTTAGCCACTTCTTTGACACAGTTACTTCAGAAGAGTGTTTAGTTTGAGTGGACAGATGCAAGACAGAGAGCCTTTGAGAAATTGAAAGAAGCTTTGACCCAAGCACCGATCTTGATTCAGCCAGAGTCTAGGAAAGACTATGTAGTTTACAGTGATGCTTCCTATGTAGGCCTAGGTTGTGTCCTCATGCAAGACAATAGAGTGGTGGCTTATGCCTCAAGACAGTTGAAGACTCACGAGCGTAACTATCCGACCCATGACATACAGTTAGCTGCAGTTGTGTTTGCTCTGAAGATTTGGAGGCATTATTTGTACGGTGAGAAGTGCACAGTGTGCACAGATCACAAGAGTTTGAAGTACATCATGACTCAGCGAGATTTGAATCTTAGACAACGTAGGTGGTTAGAGTTGCTAAAAGACTATGATCTTACCATTGAGTACCATCCAGGTATGGCCAATGTAGTGGCTGATGCTTTGAGTAGAAAGATAGTCATAGACTTGAGAGCCATGTTTGCTAGATTAGGCTTGTCCGGAGATGGTGGCTTGGTAGCCGAGCTTCAAGTGAGACCTACTCTAGGTCAGCTGATTAGAGAAAAGCAGCTCTTAGGTAGATCTTTGGCACCTCACGTGCAAGATATAGCCGAAGGTAGATCTTCAGACTACAGTTTCAGTGCCGATGGGGTTTTGTGTTTCAAAGATAGGATAGTTGTGCCAGAGGATAGTGACTTGAGACGTACGATCTTGACTGAGGCACACAGTAGTCCGTTTGCTATACATCTGGAGAGTACGAAGATGTACCGCGATTTGAAGAATGAGTACTTTTGGGTTGGCTTGAAGAGAGATGTGGCCGAATTTGTGAGTAAGTGTTTGGTGTGTCAGAGAGTGAAGGCGGAACATCAGGTTCCCTCAGGTTTGTTGCAACCGTTGAGAATTCCTGAATGGAAATGGGAGAATATCACCATGGATTTTGTTTTGGGTTTGCCTTTGACTCCTACGAAGAAGAACTTAGTATGGGTTATAGTGGATCGTTTTACGAAGTGTGCTCACTTCTTGGCAGTCAATACTACTTACACTTTAGATAGATTGGCCGACTTGTACATTGGTGAGATTGTTAGACTGCATGGTGTGCCGAAGTCTATTGTGTCCAATAGAGATCCACGGTTTACAGCTCGATTTTGGGAGTGTCTGCATACAACTTTGGGTACCCGTTTGAATTTCAGCACGTCTTATAATCCTCAGTCAGATGGTCAGTCAGAGAGGGTTATACAGATCTTAGAGGATATGTTGCGTTGTTGCATCATTGACTTTCAGGGTACGTGGGAGAAGCACTTGCCTCTAGTTGAGTTTGCTTACAATAATAGCTTCCAGTCGAGTAATCAGATGGCTCCATATGAGGCCTTGTATAGCCGGAAGTGTAGAACTCCAGTTTGTTGGGCCGAAGTGGGACAAAAGTTGTTACCTATGCCGGATTTGCTCAAGGGGACAACTGCCAAGGTAAAATTGATTTGCGATCGATTGAAGGATGCTTCAGATAGGCAGAAGCCCTATGTCGACTTGAAGAGGAAGGAAGTTGAGTTCTCAGTGGGTGAGAAGGTGTTCTTGAAAGTGTCTCCGTGGAAGAAAGTAATGAGATTTGGCCGAAAGGGGAAGTTGAGTTCGAGGTACATAGGACCGTATGAGATTGTGAAGAGGGTTGGCCCAGTTGCTTATCAGTTGCGTTTTCCATCCGAGCTAGAGAAGATACACGATGTATTTCATGTTTCGATGCTCCGTAAGTATAGGTCCGATCCATCACATGTTATGCCTGTAGAGGAGATTGAATTGTATCCGGATTTGACCTATGAGGAAGAACCAGTTGAGATCCTAGCTTCTGACAGTAAGGTGTTTCAGGGTAGATCGATTGAGTTAGTAAAAGTGTGGTGGCAACGTCGAGGTGTGGACGAGGCCACATGGGAGAGGAAGGAGGATATGGAAAGGCAGTTTCCGTATCTCTTTCAGTCAGGTAATTTCGGGGACGAAATTCCTTAAGTGGGAGAGATTTGTAACACCCGTGTTTTGGGGTTAGGAGTTAGTCAGGCTAGTGGTCCGAGCCACTAAAATTAATTTTAATCAAATTAACCTTAGTTTGGATCTAATTGAGTTTTTAAATAAAAAAAGGTGACCATTTGGTAATTTAGCTAAATTAAAAAGGTAGACAACCTTTTGAAATCCAAAAAGTGAAAAAAAAACTATCATCCTTTTCCCCCCTTCTCTTCCAACGTTGGAAACACTTAAACCCTCCCAAACCCCCTAAATCACTATTCCATCAAATTTCTTCCTCTATTCAAGGGCGTTTTTGAAGGTAATCACATATTCTCACTCTTCTCTTCATCCTCTACATTTACATAGGTTAATATTTCAAAACTACCCACTTTTGTGATTTTCAAGTTTAGGGAAAATCTTGGATTTTTAAGGGGTTCTTCAAATGTTTTCAAATTGTTGAGTTGGGCTTTATTTTAATCCCACTTAAACTCACAAAATATGTTAAAATGGGTGATTTTGGGTGAAAATCCGAAATGGGTCCTTGTTGCCATTTTTGAGATGTCTAAAACTTAGATTTTGGTAAGTTTTAGGGTTGTGTTGAAGGGCTGAAGGGTTAGGGATGTTAGGAAGGTGTTTTGGGACCCTTTGGATGTCATTTGGGTGTTTGAAAACATGGTTTTCAGCTGGGTTTTAAGGGATCTCGAAAATGGGAATTTTGGGTGATTGTTGGGTTTGAAATTGTTGAAGTGTGGCTTGTGTTTGTGGGTTGGAGTGGTGACTAAAATTTAGCATTGATTTGTGAGTAATGGATGTGTTTTGATTGGATAGAATGTAACGCCCCGGTTTTGGGCTCAGAAGTTTTGGGCGTTGACCGGTTCGGTCAAAGTGCTGATCGAATATGTAAGGTGAATTTAGGAAAGCCTAGTTCGGGTTGCATTAAAAATATGGAAAATGTTCTAAAATCATCTTTTAATATGTAAAAGTGAACTGTGAAATCAATTTTGAAAAATGAGGTTCGGAAGGTTGACATTTTGGCTAGTGACCAAAATGTAATTTTTGAAAGTTGCGTGGCTGTTTTATAAAGGATTGAAACTTTGAATCTTTAAGGAGCTATTATTCCAAAAAGAGTTTCTCCAGATTTTTCTAAGATATTTTAAGGCTTTATTCTGATTTTAAACATAAAGAAAGAGGAGGGAAAGTCATTTTGACTATTTTATAACTAACTTTCCATTTTTCTCCCAATTCTCCTTTTCTCTCATTTTCTCTCAACCCAAACACATCTCTCCAGATTTTCTCCTCTGATTTTGTCACTCAAATCTTCCTTTTCAATTCTCTTTGGATTCCTAATCATCTCTACAACAAAACCTCACCATTTGCAAGTGGTTTCATCAAGCTTTTTGGTTCTAAAAAGGAGAAATTCAAGTTTGGAGGTAAGAACGTCCTTCTCCTCTAAACTATCAATTCTTTACTGAAATTCCTAAGTTCTCAATCCTTGATTTGTGATTTGTTAAAGGCTTTTCAATTGAAATCTTGATTTTGGCTTAAAATGCAAGATTTGGTGATTTTGGTGAAATTTTCGTGTGATCTGTTTGGGCAGTGTTTTGAGGTGTCAAATTGATGTTAAATGAATGCTAAATTGATTAGAAGTTGAGGTTTAATTAATGCAATCCCGGATAGGTTGAATTTCCTAAGTTTGGCTTGAGTTTTTGGTTGTTTTTGGAGTGTTTTTGGTGATCTATTATACCTGGAGGTATAAGGATGTGTTTGTGATCATTTTGGATGTTAATTGATGTTTAAAAATGGTTAGAAGTGATGGATCTTGGCTGGGTTAAGTTTTGGAAGTGTTTGGAGGTGATTTCGGTTGTGTTTGGTAGCCGAAATGTTGGATTTGTGATGAGCAGCGAGTTGTGTTGTGTTGCTGGTGTTTTTAATGCATAAAGATGCATTAATGCTCTGTTTTTGTGTGCTTGAAACAGGGGAGTTTGATCCGTGAGCTTTGGAGGTGTTGCGGAAGGTTTCGGATGCTTGGAAGGCTTGTTGGTTAGCCTTGTTTTGTGTATCGGTGAGTGAAGTTGGGTTTTCAGCTTTTAAACCAAGGTTTGAAGGTTTTGGGAGCTTAGTTTAAGTCTAAACAACTTTGCTAAGCTCAAGAGTAAGTAAATGGATTTCTTTCTTGGTTTGTGTTATGAAATGGCTTTTAAAGCAATTGTGGTTGATGATTGAAATGCATGTGTTTTGCATGATTTAAATTCTGTTTTGAAAGCATATTTTGACATGGTCTAATGCTGGTTTTGAAAGCCATATGTGAAGGATGCTCAAGGTAAGAGATCCTTGGTTTTATACATTGAAAATGTGGTATTGATGCATGGTGTTGCATGTTGTTCAATGGCTTTGTGTAATGCTTAAAAACAGTGAATTAATGATGGTAAATGATGGTTTTTGCATTGTGGTTATGCATGTGAATCATTGGACTAATGTGGTAAGGTGGTTATATTGGCAAGTGATGTAAGTGGTTCTTGGTTTCTTTGATCGGATATAGTTAGCCGGCTATAGGATTGGGTGCACCGTGAATAAAGTCGCCTTGGAGGTGGAGTGGTTAAGTGTGAACCGGTAAACTCCCTTCAAGTATCCTAACGAGATGGTTAAGGTCATAATGGAGGTGGAATGCCCATTCGAGGACCTTGGTTAAGCAAAGGTTATATGGTGGTTAAAAGTCCATATATGGGAACCTTGTGCTTGTTAAGATCACAATGGAGGTGTAAAGTCCATGTGTGGATCTTGTGTAGGGTGTCCCGGATCTCGTTAGTGATGTTATACAACTACCAATCGGTGATGCAAAGGTTGTATGGTGTTTGAAAGTCCATACATGGGAACCTTGTGCATGTCAAGGTTGTATGGTGTTTAAAAGTCCATACATGGGAACCTTGGGAAAAGTTGAGGTTGTATGGTGTTTAAAAGTCCATACATGGGAACCTCGGGAAAAGCTAAGGTTGTATGGTGTTTAAAAGTCCATACATGGGAACCTTAGGATGATGAGGTCAAATGGTGTTTAAAAGTCCATTTGGAGACCTTGGATTGGTAGTGTGTATGAAGCGTGGGGGACAACGCTTGTGATCCGCGTATCCGATCGGGTGTTGAGTTGAAAAGTGGATGTGGTTGATCACTTGGAAGCCAATATGATGTTCTTGATTATAAGAAGCATGAGATGCTTGAAAAGATGCATGGTTGCATGAAAAGTGTTTAATGCTTGAAAAGATGCATGGTTGCATGAAAAGTGTATAGTGCTTGTGAATGCATGGTTGCATGAAAAGTGTATAATGCTTGTGAATGCATGGTTGCTTGTTAAGTTGAACAAGTGTTGATAATCATTTGGTAAATGATGCATGTGTGCATGGAATCTCTTAAATGCATTGGAGTCTTGTTAAGACTTGTTTTAAAAGGCATGTGATGATGATGTTGTGGTTCATAAGTTGCCTTGGGTTAATGCATGTGTTGGATTAATTGAGAAAATGGTTTTAAAGGGTTTCTTGCTTGAATGGTTTCAAGTATAAGAAAGGTATGTTGTGAAATGGAAGTGTTTTCCAAGGTTTGAATTTAGCTTTGCATATGGTGTTTATGCATGGAATGGTTAAATGTATGATTTTGCAAGTTGTGCTTTGAAAAGGTTTTCTTAGCTTGCTAAGCTAAGGGTTGGTTTTCATGTATGTGTAATGCATGGTTTTAAGCATGACGTTGAAAAGGAGTTTTCAAACTTTGCTTGGTAAACAATTCGGGTTTGTTTTAAAAGTGTTTTGTGACCCGCTGCATTGATGGTGTTTTGGTTTTGAGCATTCCTCACTAAGCATTATGTGCTTACGCTCCTTTTTGTCCATCAATGCAGATTCTTGAAGTTTGGACAGCGAGAAGCAAGGGATTCAAGGAGGACTCCAATTGAGATGTATGTCTCGGTGAATAGCTATAGTTAATAAAGGCAATGGGGGTAGAATCTCTTGGGCTGATGTTTATGTGTTCGAATATGTGTGGACAAGAATGGTTTTATGTTGTTGATGTTGTTGGAACATGTATTTGGCTTTTATGAGATTGATTTGGAGATTTATGCTTGAATGGTTGCTTGTGTAGGAAGCATGCCTATAGATTTGGGGTTTTTCGTATATGTTGATATTTTGTTGAATTGTTGATGCAAGTATGTCTCATATACGTTGAATTGCATGTTTGTAAAGTTTGGTGGCAATTGGAGTATGTTCGAATGGTCAATTGCGTGTTTAAGCATGACTTTTTCTGCATTATGTGCAGGGCGTTTCGGAACAGGGACTACCGTTTCGGAACGGATGCCCTGAATCAGCCCAGGCGTCCGAAACGATAGACACTGTTTCGAAACGGAAAGCATTCTGCCAGTCACCTGTTTCGGTACGCGTTGCGGAACGGCCCCGCGTTTCGAAACGGGCTCTGCCTGTTTCGGAACGGGTGACCGTTGGAGGCTGACATTGGCAGTTAAATGTTTCAGAATGTTTGCATTTTAGTCCTGAATCTTGTATGTGCAATTGTATGAGCTTGGGATGTCCGTTTGAGCTAAAATTTGGCATAGAAGCATGAAACATGATTAATTTTAAGTTGGTAACTTAAAATCTGGTTAAGTCCTTAAAGTTTTTAGAATTTACAATTTGGTCCCTAAAGTTGTAAATTGATCAATTGGGTCCATGTTTGATCTCTGATGTTTGTGATCTTTGAGTATGATGTTTGTGTGATCACAATTAGGGCTAATGTGCATCTAGACAAGATTAAAAAGAAAAAAAGGGTCGTTAATCAAGGTTGACTTTCGGGTTGACTTTGGTTTTCCCCGTGTGACTTTCTTAATTCGGGTCAACCGTCTGGGCCGAGTTAAGGGGGTTACATTTGGTGGTATCAGAGCTGAGTTGCGAATGCTTGGGGAAAACGGTAAGTTGTTGTGATGTGTGTTTGATGTTTACCTTGTTGTGTGGTTGAAAGTTGGTTGAAACACGTGTTTCTGAGCAAGTTGCTGATGTTTTCAAGCATGTTTTGTGGTTATGAATATTGGTTGAGCTTATGTGGATTTGTGCTAATGTTGTGAGCTGGTGATATGCTTGATAAACATGTAATGAGTATGTTATGTTGCTAATATGTTGTTGCAAGTGGATGCTGTTTGGTGTAAGCATGATCAAAGTATGTTGTTTGATATGCTTGATGTTGTGATATTCATGTTTGTGATGACTGTTATGTCATGTAAAGGAGAGGATTCGGGATACCCATTGCCTTATTAATATAGTTATTGTGTTATTTTGGAGTTGGAGTTTGAATCCTTGCTTAAAGCTGGTCTAACTGGTTTGTTTGTTTTGTTGTGATTGTTTGTTGTTGTTAGTAGTATGGCAAAGTCGATGATAGAATGGCAGTTGGGTGAGATGGTTGCTGCCTTGGGGCAGGTGGTTAGGGCATGGAATTCACCCTTCTGTAGAGGTGTTTTGTCTCAGTCTTCTGTGCCTGGAGTTGAGGTGGTAAGGCAAGGGAAAGAAGCTGGTTCTGTGATGAAGAGTTCATCACCTGTTGCTCGAGAGGTGTTGGGAACATCTCAGGCTGTGGTAACGGTAAAGTCAGTAGATGTGCTGGCTGTAGGATGTGTGGGTTTGCCGAAGCAGCGCTTGCTTGATTTGGGTGCTGTGGAGTATCATGGTTCTTCACCGGAGATGTTTGAGGCCTGGTTGGCCAGTGTGATTCTGATTCTGGATCATGAAGGTTGTGATTGTGCTTGTAAGCTGGGAAGTGTTGTTTCTTTGATGTTGGAGGATGCATGTGTCTGGTGGACATCTATGGCGGTGGCGTCACATATCCCTGATATCGACTGGGATTTCTTTGTATCTGCCTTTTATGAAAGGTATCTTGGAGAGAAGTTTCCAAGGGTTAAGCAATGTGAAGGTAGTGCTGTTGTGGAGCAAGTGTTGCTTGAGCAAGGAGTGGAAGCTCAGCCACCGGTGTGTGATCGTTGTTAAAGGCACCATGTTGGAGGTTGTTGGGGCGCGGGTGCTTGCTGGAACTGTGGTTCTAAAGTGCATGTGAAGCGTGATTATCCTCTTGGGGTGAAGTCAGCTTCAGTGATAGCCAAAGGGTCTCTGAAAGGTCGTGGGCACGGCCGAGGCAAGGTTCAGAGGTGGCAGAAAGAGCAGAAGGTTGTGAAGAGTTTGGGAAATGAGAATTGCTGGAAATGTGGGTCTGCTGGACATATGAGACGTGATTGTTTGATGTTGGCTCGGAATAGCCAAGGTTCCTTACCGCAAGAGGTCGGTGGTGACCCTAGTGTGTTAGCTGGTGCTGCAGCGGTGCGGCAGGAGGATGATGGTTCCGCGAGGAAGAGAGCTCGTCTGATGAAGCTTCAGGGTGGTGTTGTGTTTTCAGGTAACCTTGTTTAGTAGTCTTTGCTCTAGTTACCTTGGTTTGGTTTCTGTTGGTTTTCCTTGCGTGGTAAGTTTAGTCTTCTTGCTAGCATGTTTGGGGTAATAGTTGTAGTTTGGAATTATCTTTGGTGTGAAGAAGGTTTTGGTGAGTATTTTGTGGTTAATGGTTGTTGGTATGATGGAGTTAGATAAGTTAGAAGTGAGGTAGGAGGATGTTCTTAGACGGATTTTGAGGATGTTATTGGAGGGTGTGAACTGGCATTCATGCACAGATAAAATCATTGTTATATGCTATATTATATATGTGCTGGTCCATGCATACATGTGGCATGACATTAGAGGTTTTGCATACATGTACATCAGGCATTGATAGGGCATGTAGGTGATCATGCATACGATGTTCACACTCGCTAATAACTAATCGAATCTGTTAGTGTGGTGGTTGGGATAGGTTGGATGATGGGTTTTTGGAGGTTGTGTTGGTGCTGAGTGGAAGTTAGAAGTAGTGGAGAATATTAAGCTAGTGCTGGAGATAGTGAGAGTGGTATAGCCTGTTGGTAGAAGGATAGTGTTTGTTGCTTAAAGAGTTTAGTGGTTTGGTGGTGAGGAGTACCGGTTGAGGTTAGAATCGGTCAAGTGGTTTGAATAGCTAAGTGGTTAAGTGTGAACCGGTAAACTCCCTTCAAGTATCCTAACGAGATGGTTAAGGTCATAATGGAGGTGGAATGCCCATTCGAGGACCTTGGTTAAGCAAAGGTTATATGGTGGTTAAAAGTCCATATATGGGAACCTTGTGCTTGTTAAGATCACAATGGAGGTGTAAAGTCCATGTGTGGATCTTGTGTAGGGTGTCCCGGATCTCGTTAGTGATGTTATACAACTACCAATCGGTGATGCAAAGGTTGTATGGTGTTTGAAAGTCCATACATGGGAACCTTGTGCATGTCAAGGTTGTATGGTGTTTAAAAGTCCATACATGGGAACCTTGGGAAAAGTTGAGGTTGTATGGTGTTTAAAAGTCCATACATGGGAACCTCAGGAAAAGCTAAGGTTGTATGGTGTTTAAAAGTCCATACATGGGAACCTTAGGATGATGAGGTCAAATGGTGTTTAAAAGTCCATTTGGAGACCTTGGATTGGTAGTGTGTATGAAGCGTGGGGGACAACGCTTGTGATCCGCGTATCCGATCGGGTGTTGAGTTGAAAAGTGGATGTGGTTCATCACTTGGAAGCCAATATGATGTTCTTGATTATAAGAAGCATGAGATGCTTGAAAAGATGCATGGTTGCATGAAAAGTGTTTAATGCTTGAAAAGATGCATGGTTGCATGAAAAGTGTATAGTGCTTGTGAATGCATGGTTGCATGAAAAGTGTATAATGCTTGTGAATGCATGGTTGCTTGTTAAGTTGAACAAGTGTTGATAATCATTTGGTAAATGATGCATGTGTGCATGGAATCTCTTAAATGCATTGGAGTCTTGTTAAGACTTGTTTTAAAAGGCATGTGATGATGATGTTGTGGTTCATAAGTTGCCTTGGGTTAATGCATGTGTTGGATTGATTGAGCAAATGGTTTTAAAGGGTTTCTTGCTTGAATGGTTTCAAGTATAAGAAAGGTATGTTGTGAAATGGAAGTGTTTTCCAAGGTTTGAATTTAGCTTTGCATATGGTGTTTATGCATGGAATGGTTAAATGGATGATTTTGCAAGTTGTGCTTTGAAAAGGTTTTCTTAGCTTGCTAAGCTAAGGGTTGGTTTTCATGTATGTGTAATGCATGGTTTTAAGCATGACGTTGAAAAGGAGTTTTCAAACTTTGCTTGGTAAACAATTCGGGTTTGTTTTAAAAGTGTTTTGTGACCCGCTGCATTGATGGTGTTTTGGTTTTGAGCATTCCTCACTAAGCATTATGTGCTTACGCTCCTTTTTGTCCATCAATGCAGATTCTTGAAGTTTGGACAGCGAGAAGCAAGGGATTCAAGGAGGACTCCAATTGAGATGTATGTCTCGGTGAATAGCTATAGTTAATAAAGGCAATGGGGGTAGAATCTCTTGGGCTGATGTTTATGTGTTCGAATATGTGTGGACAAGAATGGTTTTATGTTGTTGATGTTGTTGGAACATGTATTTGGCTTTTATGAGATTGATTTGGAGATTTATGCTTGAATGGTTGCTTGTGTAGGAAGCATGCCTATAGATTTAGGGTTTTTCGTATATGTTGATATTTTGTTGAATTGTTTATGCAAGTATGTCTCATATACGTTGAATTGCATGTTGGTAAAGTTTGGTGGCAATTGGAGTATGTTCGAATGGTCAATTGCGTGTTTAAGCATGACTTTTTCTGCATTATGTACAGGGCGTTTCGGAACAGGGACTACCGTTTCGGAACGGATGCCCTGAATCAGCCCAGGCGTCCGAAACGGTAGACACTGTTTCGAAACGGAAAGCATTCTGCCAGTCACCTGTTTCGGTACGCGTTGCGGAACGGCCCCGCGTTTTGAAACGGGCTCTGCCTGTTTTGGAACGGGTGACCGTTGGAGGCTGACATTGGCAGTTAAATGTTTCAGAATGTTTGCATTTTAGTCCTGAATCTTGTATGTGCAATTGTATGAGCTTGGGATGTCCGTTTGAGCTGAAATTTGGCATAGAAGCATGAAACATGATTAATTTTAAGTTGGTAATTTAAAATCTGGTTAAGTCCTTAAAGTTTTTAGAATTTACAATTTGGTCCCTAAAGTTGTAAATTGATCAATTGGGTCCCTGTTTGATCTCTGATGTTTGTGATCTTTGAGTATGATGTTTGTGTGATCACAATTAGGGCTAATGTGCATCTAGACAAGATTAAAAAGAAAAAAAAGGGTCGTTAATCAAGGTTGACTTTCGGGTTGACTTTGGTTTTCCCCGTGTGACTTTCTTAATTCGGGTCAACCGTCTGGGCCGGGTTAAGGGGGTTACATAGAAACAAGAGGAGACATTGGAGAAGCATCGGGATCGAATCCAGGCACATAGGAGGCTTGCTTGCTTGTTTTGGTTGCTAGGGAAGGGTGGTGAGTAACTTTAAATATGTTTTAAAGTGGTTCAAGTGTGTGTAGTGTATGTGTTGGAATGTGCTTGGTAGGCCATTCCTAGGTGGGAGTTAAATTGGTAACTTAGCTCCTTGATTTTTATTGAATGCTATTTATGCCTTGCCTAATTGATCGTGAGAAATGTGGATTGATTTGTATGTGTATACCATGCTATATGTGTATGTGATATAAATGGTGGATATGTGATGTGGTTAAAGAAATTGGCACTAATTAACTTACTGGATGTAAATGATCGATCATTAGGGTTAGTGTGCACACAAATTGAGCCAAAACGTACGTGGCCTTGATGGCGTTTAGTCATCAAGGAGGAGTATGGTGATGTAATATTCCACCGGAAAATTTATTTATATTCTACGTGATGATGAGTGGAATCCCATCCGTAGGGCATGTGGTGATGAGTGGAATCCCGCCCATGCAAGGTGCAGTGATGAGTGTAATCCCACCAAGGTAATGTTGTTGTTGAGATTAAATCCGCACATCCGGGTAAACTAATAGTGGCCAATGATATTGCTCTCATGTTTATGATGTTTTGATAATTGAGATAATTGTTGTTGAGCTTAGTATGATGTGAGATGCCATATTATGACTCTTGAAAGACTAGCTAGGTTGTCTTGTTGATACGTATGTATGTTGTATGTGAGATTAGGATTTGCATGCTTGGACCCTGCATTGTTGGTGTTTCCGATTTTAGAGCATCCTCACTAAGCTTCTAGCTTACGCTCTCATTTTCAACAATGCAAATCATTAGCGTGGTGTTAGTATGGAGCAAGGCGAAGGGGCTTTCCAAGTTTTTGTTGCTCAAGTACGGTTTAGTAATTAATGTGGTAGTTTAGCAATGTGGCAAGAGTGTGTTTTGTATGAGCAATGTATGACTCATATATGTGTTTGATGTTCATGAATTTACTCTGATTGTAAAACATACTATGTCTTGTCGAATGCTTGTGTGATGACATGCCTTTTGAATGTTTAAGTTGCTTTTGGTTGGCATGTAAACCCTTATGTGATGAATTGTGCCATTTGGCTTTGGAGTCCTCAAGCATGCCCTTATATGAATTGTTGCCTTCTGTGTAAATGCCATGAATGGATGTTTCACCTTATGCCTTGTGTGTTTGAGCATGTTTTGACATAGGGACCATGCCTCTAGTTCATGTATGTATGTGTTGAGTGCTTCTCGGGGTCGATTAGGGCCTTTGGATTTGTTTGGAAATGTTCAATGTTGGTTTTCGAAGGTTGCAGACAGTCCGTGTTTCGAAACAGGCTGAGTCGTTTCGGAATGGGTAAGGCTTCAGGGACCTCGTATCGGAACGCGTTCCGATACGGTTTGGCCACTATGAGCCCCTGTTCCGATACTAGTTTCGGAACACTTTGGCTACTGGAAATCTGAGAAATTGCCGAGATGAAGGCGTTTCAAAACGGGTCTAAGGGTTTCGAAACGGTCAATATCTCGTTGACCACGAGAAGTTGACCGTTGAGGGTGTTTCAGAACGGTTGGCCTCCGTTCCGATACGGCCTTCTCGTGTGGGCTTGGGGCAGTTGACCAGGTCAAGGCGTTTCAATATGCCTCAATGGTGTTTCGAAACAGGCTGTCTAATGGATTAAAATTGGAATGTTCATTTGTCGTTCTGTGTCCAGTTGCGTGCCTTCCTTATTTTATTCTGCTGTTATGATCACATAGGATTTAAAGGTGCCATTAGAGAAGATTAAATTAAAAGAAATTTCTAGGGTTGCTAACCGAGGGGAACCTTAACGGGTTTCTCTTCGGTTTTCCCCATGTGGCCTACTCGGATCGGTCATCTGGCCAGACCGGGACGGGGGGGTTATAACCTTAGCTTCCCACTAAGGATTTCCAATCAATCAACTATTGATTCGCCCCTTTTCTAGGCTTAGGAGGAAACCCTTATACACCAATCAAGCTTTCTTCCCAAAGCCTTGATCAAACCCTCTTTACAAAGAGAAAAGATAAGCAAACTTAAATCCCTCTAATAGGTGATTGTTTGCAAAAATAAGCTCTCACCCAAAACCTAAAACACTTGAGCAAATTTGACAAATTTGGCTCACTAGTGTTTGTCTATACAAAGAAATGACAATTTAAGTACAAATACAATTCTTGATCATTTGTTGATTGACAATTGAAGCATTAACTATTACTTGATGCTTGAAGGTCCCTTTTATACTCCTTAATGAGTTTGTAGTCGTTACTAGCCGTTGGGGATGAATTGGAGCCGTTGAGGACTTTATCTCCCTTCATTAATAATGTTCTGCAGCCTTCCGTACCGATACGCTTGGACCCGTATCGGTACGACCTTCATCAAAAACTAGTCGTTGGGCTCTTGCAAGCCTAGGCGTATCGATACGCTTGATGTCGTATCGGTACGATATGACGTTTAAAAGACCGTTGGGAAATATGACCATTGGGGTTGTTAAAATGGGATCAATACGCTAACTAGGCGTATCGATACGATCCCTCACCATATTGAAACGGCCAAGCTTGTTTCGATACGGGTTTTGGCAGTGACCAAATTGGGCAAAAAAGGTATCGATACGAGTTGGACCGTATCGGTACGGATACTTTGAATACACAAGTTTGGCTATTTAAAAGCATGAAAAATCTTGCCAAAAACCTTTTAGAATACCTCAAACATAAATTCAAGTTGTTTGGACTTAAAACCAAGTTTTAAATTCTTTTCAAATTAGTCCAAAACATTTTTCAATTATTATATCAAAACACTAGATCTACAATAGTTGAATTGTCGCAACACACAATCGGTAGAATGCCACTCGGCTATCTCATAGTGTATGAGTGAAACAATTAGAGTCCAAACGCCCTCACTCAGCATTATTTCCGATTTAACAAAATTCAGTTAGCTAAATTTCGAACCTCATAATTTACCACATCTATCATATCGATCAACAGTCGTTAATCCCACTGGGTGGTCGGCAGTCCCACGTCTGTTAATTGACCCAACCACATATAATTAAAAAAACAATTCTAAGTATTCTTATATTAAAAAAAACAAAATAATAAAATCAATATTTGTTAATACCTCTGAACAAGTGGGAATTGGAACAGGGTCGAGTTTCGACGCATCAAGCTTTAAAACGACATACGAATCCATGCCCAAGTTGGCAGCAACCAAAAACACCCACCAATGACACATCTGTCCGGGCCGACGATTTTGCATAACTCCCGAAATAGATATGCCAACACAACCCCTCTCCAACATTTGTTTTTGGATTCCATAGTATCCGCTAGATGAGGCAACCACATCAAATGGACCTTGTTGCGAGATTTGTCTGGCATCAATGCCCCCTAATAACTCGTAGAATATGAGCACAAGCAAACTGCTGCAAAACCAATTTTTTTTAATATTAAATTATTTTTCTATAAAATAAAATTTCACAATAAATAAATTAATAAACAATAAAAATAAATTATACCATCTTCGTTACTTCATCAGCGTTTGGGGGTAGGTTGGTCAAATTGTTGTCCAAGAGTACTATTTTTAGTTTGACACCATCGAAATCGTCCTCCTCCGGCCTTAGTCCAAGCTAGGTTTCACACACGCCCGATTAGTCTGCCTCCGCAATCCTAGTGATAACCTCACCGCCAACGAGCAGACCGAGAATAAATGCAACATCTTGCAAGGTAATAGTTGCCTCACCGTAGGGAAGATGAAATGTGTGTGTCTTGGACCTCCACCTCTCTAGTAACGCGCTAATCATCAGACAATTCAACTTCGGACGACCAAATAGGTGGGAAACATAGCCAAAACCGAATTCATGCAAATAAGGAACAATATCCGGATGTGGTGGACCCGTGCGATTGGTGAAACAATTCAAGGCACGTTCATACCCGTTCAAAATAAAATTTAAAATTCATAAATTATTAAATAAAATATTAACAATTAAAAAATAATTACAAAATAATTACAAAACTTAAATTAAAAACTTACATCAGCCTTTGAGCGCCAGAAATTCCACATGTGTCTGTCGTTGAGCCTCAATAATCTCGCCATAGTACCGAAAATTTTAAGACTTTAAAAATAAAAACAATAGAGACTAGTAATTGAAGAACAAGAGAAGAGAATTTGATATGATAAAAGTTGAAAGATAAGCCCTATCTATAGGAGTCCTCGCACCCCATACAAAGCGATATCAATGGACCTCGCACTCTGCAAAATGCGAGGTTCGTTGAAAAGTCATGACGATTCAATCCGAACGGAATCCAACTATTTTAATAGAACTCGCTTTCTGCAGATAGCGAGTTCCAATGGTTTTAATTTTATTTTTTATCCTCATTTGGTGATTCGAAAAAGATTTTGATTTCTTACTGTAATTAAAAAATCAACACTATTTTAATTGGGATAACTAATTACTAATACAAAATATAAAAAAGTAATAAAATTTTAATACCATACTTTAATTCCTGATTCGAATAAAATTTTGTTTTCTTACTGTAATTATAAAATAAAGAATATTTTAATTAGAATAATTAAACACCAATAAAATTTAAATACCACAATTTTTTTTTTACATAATATCTTTTTGTAGACAATATCTTGATCCTAAAAAATATGAAATACTTTTACATTAAGAGTTTTTGGTTCCAAATTTCTACAATAAGTAGGATATTTAATGTAAGAAAAATAAGGATTTTTTATCAAAGATTTTTATTAAAAATTCTTATTTAATTATAATTAAGTCAAATCATCATGCTTTAGGATCTTTTCAAATAATTAGGATCTTTACACACAAATATAATTTTCCATCAACTAAAATCATCATTCAAAAATTGGGATCTTTCAAATGATTACTTCAAATTACTTTTTGTATACGATTAAACATCTTCCGAATACATTTGATTTTTCAAATAATTACGTCAAATTATATATTTCAATAATTATAATATATATTTTCACATTAAAAAAATAAGTCAATTAAGTTTGATATTAATTAAGTTAGTTAATTATAATCTATGTTTTATTAGGTGTTGCAACGGCTAAGGGGACCTCGCTATGTGCACAGCGCGAGGTCCCTACAGTAATTGCCATAATATATTAATGTACCTTTTCAATATGTTGGGACCTCGCGTTGTGGAGAGCGCGATGTCTTATTCAGTAATTTTAAATTACAAAATATGAAAAGATCGCTTACGTTGGACGGACCTCGCTAGTTGTAGAACGCAAGGTCATAGTTTACGTTTCCCAAAACACGAGGTTACCTCAGTAGAAGATTTGAAGGTCATTTTTTTAAATAATATTAACTAGCGGTATTTTCGTAAATAATGATTTAAAATTTTGTTTTCTTACTGTAATTATAAAATAAAGAATATTTTAATTAGAATAATTAAACACCAATAAAATTTAAATACCACATTTTTTTTACATAATATCTTTTTGTAGACAATATCTTTTTGAAGGTCATTTGAGAATTATTGAATTCAAATCATACAACATTCATTTAGTTCAAGAACCTCTTTCCTGTTCGTTTCAATGCATTTCAGCAGAAGCGCCGGCGGCTCTTATTTTGGCGATCACCATCTTCCCAAACTCCGCAAGCTTGTCGGTGTCAGGCATAACATCCTTCACGGCGGCATGGGAGCTGAACCTGTCGGCCCATTCAACCAGACCGGGAGTCTTGCCCTCATCGAGCAGCTTCATATCATTGAATCTCTCCGTCACTCTAAGCCACCCCAAGAAACTCCCAAACGCAATATCAAGGTACCCGATCTCATCCCCACCGAAGAAACCCTTCCCTTTGCTACAACCGCCCAACGCTTCTTCCATCAACGCCAGCCCTTCTTCCACTTGCGCTATCGCCGCCTTCTTTGCTTCCTCTCCTTTAGCGACCCCGACGCTTTTCACCGCCGGGAACCACTGCACAACAAAAGAATTCAACCCCACAAATCAAACAAACAAACTTGTTTCTAAGAACAAAATGTGATTGTGAGATGTGAATATTGAATACCTTGTCGTCGAGATATGCAGCCCAGAAGCGAGCGACGGCACGGTCGTAGGGGTCGGAAGGAAGGATGGAAGGACCGGAAGACCATGCCTCGTCGATGTACTGTACGATAATGAGAGATTCACAGATCGGCTTACGATCGCCATGAATGAGGACTGGGATTTTCTTGTGAACCGGGTTTGACTGGAGAAGGAGCTGGCTTTTGCCTTCCCATAACTTCTCGTCAATGTATTCGTAGTCGACGGATTTGAGGTTAAGGGCAATCCTCGGCCTCATCGCATATGGACTCGGCCAGGAACCAAGAACTTTGACTTCACTCGTCGCCATGGTCTAATGGTATCCTCTGGTGATCGGAAGCAGAACTATATGGAAAATGGAGTGCTTGGTTCACCGTAGACGCGTGGATTATATAGAGATGTGGGGATGGTGAATTGATTGTTGAAGAAGATGGAGCTGGTAACTTTAGTGAAGCACTCAACCGACAAAGGAAAGAGGGGGCAGGTATGGGGAAGGGTAGGTAAACCAATGATTCGAAATCTTTTAATTATTTGGATGTTATTACCGGCCACAATAATATGATATTTTATGAAGGGAATATATTGGACTCAGATATAATTAAACGAAATATGTCAAGAGAGGTTAATAAAATATTGGCGGAAGCAATCGAAATATAATGGAAAATTTTGATGATTGATTCATAGTGGTTCAACTTCTAAACCAAGTCTAACATTAGGGATGTACAAGGTTGACCCAATCAGAAAATTTGACTGAAACGTGCTCTAGTCAGAACATGGTTTGACCCGAGAATTTGATGATTCGAACTCTATCTGTAACTGACTGTTGTTGACATGAACCGAGTTGGACCTGCTACTGTAGTAACTGGGCCTGACCTGCATCCGACCGAGAACGACTCGAACCCGAATTGAATCTGTTATTGTGAACTCGAAACCCGACCTGCACCCGACTGAAACGAACCCGAACCCGAGACTAACCTGACAGATAACCGATATTACCCGACATGTTTTGGACCCGACTTGTTTTTAACCTGAACTGATACTGACCTGACTTGATATTTACCTGGCATATAGTTGAGGAAGTCTATGATTTGATAAATTTAAAGTGTTGATAAATGTAAAGTATTAAGTGTTGATAAATGTAAACTATTAATTTATTAAATCAATTTAGTACTAACTCGTTTAATATAAATTATTTGTGAAGTTTAATAGGAATTAACATACTTAAATTTATTTTATTGAAAAATATTCAAAATTTGAAAGTTTTATTAAATTAATAAGTTGTGATAGATGAATTTAAAATAAATTATTTAAAATTTAAACCAATTTATTAATTGTGATCATTTAATTAAAAAATATTTTATTAAAAAATTAATTATAACTATTAAAATAAAAAATAGTTTAGGGGAAGTTTTTTTTTGAATTAATGAGGGGAAAGTCTTTTTTGATTGATAGGGGATTATTGGGGGGGGGGGGGGGGGAGTTGCCACCATATTCCAAACAAAATTAGGCGGGGAGGCCGGATTTTTTTTATTTAGGGCTTAATTATCCTTTAAGTCCTTCCTTAATTAGATGATTAGGGTTTATGTTTTTTATGTTTTAGTTTGTTTCTTTTTAGTCATAACTTTTGGTTTAGTTTCTTTAGATTTCATTCAATTAGGTCATGCTTCATAAATTGATTATTTATTAAGCCTTTTGGTTTGCTTTAAATTTTATTTGGTCCTCGTATAAAGATTTGGTAATTAATTGGGTTTAATAATTTGATTCTTTTATGATTTGGGCTCTAATTAATAATTTAGTTTTAATTTATTTTTGGATTTGTCCTTTTTAGGTTTCAATTTATTTCGTTTGTTAGATTTATGGGTTTATGTTTAGGTTTAGGGGTAAATGTGTCAAGTTGATTGTTTGGGGATATGATATTAGTTTAGGGATTATGTGATTAGGCTTGCACTCTAATTATTAGTGAACAGTGCATGTAAGATTTAGAGATTCATGTTTGGGGTTTAAGGGCAAATGTATTAACTTAATTATTTGAGGTTTTGTGATTAGTTTAAAGATCAAGGGGTTAGGCTTGCACTCTAATTATTAGTGATTATAAGATTTAGGGGTTGAGGTTTATGGGTATTGTTTAAGGGTAAACATATATACATACAAATATGTAAGTTTTAATATATATATATATATATATATATATATATATATATATATATACTAAAACATAAATACATACATATATATGTGTTTTAGTATGTATGTATACATGTGTATGTTTTAGTGTATATATATAAGTTTAATTAATTATAACAATACATATATGTATACATACATATATATATATATATCATAATATATGTATATGTATATGTATATATATATATATATATATGTATATATATATATATTGTCACGTGGCTAGGTTCTGACTAGCTAATCTGTGCGGCCTTAGTCGTCGAACTAAGTCGATGGACTAAGTCAGCCTTCGAATTTGCTAAGCAAGAGTGCTTAGAAATTAGATAGGCGAAAGCTTTATTGAAAAAATGGGAAGGCAAGGCAAACGATGAAGAGAAACTTAGAAAAACTCTTACTCAAGAAAGCTTTACAAAGAATGGAAGATGATTTACAAGGGATGAGGAAGGCTCTATTTATAGCCTTGGCCCTCTCGATCTAATGGATAAGAATGATTCGATCCAAGGGCTATGAATGATTCTTATCCTCTTAAACATGGCAACTTTATCACATAATAACAAGTTGCCTAGAATACAAAGCTATGACATCATATATTTGTTGGCAAGGAAGACTTTCCCCAAGTTGGCTCCATGGTGGATAGCTTTCCTTGTGTGTTGGTCAAAAGATGACAACTCAACAAGGGTCTTGGTCTCTTGGGCGGATTGGGCTTGACATGGCCCGATTCTTGTGTCTAAAACCCCCTCTTTAGCATGCTTGGTGCTAAATCGGGCCCTAGGGGTGTGGGCAACTCGGATGGGCTTCCCCTAGGCCCCTCGGTGTGTACGTCGGGTGTTGTCTCGGCCTCTTTGGTGTGCACGTCAGGTGTAGACTCGAGCTCCATGGCTTGGGCGGCATGGAGGGTGCTCGGCAAGGCCCCCTCGGGTGCGTGCAACGTGCCCCTCGGGTCCTACTCTCGTGGGAAGCACATGTGATGCTTGACTTGGCCCCATGGTGCGCTGGAAGTGCTCCGGCCCGGCTCTCTCGGTTGTGGACACCATATGGGGCGTTGTGCATGGCCCCTTGGTGTGTGGTGTTGGCATCTACTCGGGTCCCTCGGTTGGGTGAAGGACGTGGTGCGCTGAGGCAAGCCCCTATGGGCGCGGCTTGCTCGGTCGTGGGAAGTTGGTCTGTGACATTCTCCCCCACTGAATTTATCGATGCCCTCGTCGATAGGCGATGATGAGTTTCGGTCGTCTCATTCTCAATGGCCTCGGCTCCTTGGCAAGGCTTGGGTCGAATTTGACTTTGGGTTGCGTCGTCCAAAGCTCAAGGCCTATGTGCCTTGTTGCTACATCGGTCTCGATGGTTGGTTCCTCCTCGTCATAGGAGAACTTCACTCCTTGTGGTGTATCGCTCCGCTCGCTCCACTCCTTGCTATCGGCATCCCCGCTCGATGGCTCAGGCATGTTGGCACGATCTACATGCGCTCTCAGTGGCAACTACTCCTTGTAGGCCTCCTCGCCTACTTGTTCCTTGGTTCGACTTGATATTACCCGACCTGTTTTGGACCCGACTTGTTTTGGACCCGACCTGTTTTGAACTCGACCTGTTAATTGACCCGACTTGTTTTTAACCTGAACTGATACTGACCTGACTTGATATTTACCTAGCATATAGTTGAGGAAGTCTATGATTTGATAAATTTAAAGTGTTGATAAATGTAAAGTATTAAGTGTTAATAAATGTAAACTATTAATTTATTAAATCAATTTAGTACTAACTCGTTTAATATAAATTATCTGTGAAGTTTAATAAGAATTAACATACTTAAATTTATTTTATTAAAAAATATTCAAAATTTAAAAGTTTTATTAAATTAATAAGTTGTGATGGATGAATTTAAAATAAATTATTTAAAATGTAAACCAATTTGTTAATTGTGATTATTTAATTAAAAAATATTTTATTAAAAAATTAATTATAACTATTAAAATAAAAAAATAGTTTTGGGGAAGTTTTTTTTTGAATTAATGAGGGAAAGTCTTTTTTGATTGATAGGGGATTATTGGGGGGGGGGGGGGGGGGAGTTGCCGCCAAATTCCAAACAAAATTAGGCGGGGAGGCCGGGTTTTTTTTTATTTAGGGCTTAATTACCCTTTATGTCCTTCCTTAATTAGATGGTTAGGGTTTAAGTTTTTTATGTTTTAGTTTGTTTCTTTTCAGTGCTAACTTTTAGTTTAGTTTCTTTAGATTTCATTCAATTAGGACATGCTTCATAAATTGATTAAGCATTAAGCCTTTTGGTTTACTTTAAATTTGATTTGGTCATCGTATAAAGATTTGATAATTAATTGGGTTTAATAATTTGATTCTTTTGTGATTTGGGCTTTAATTAATAATTTAGTTTTAGTTTATTTTTGGATTTGTCCTTTTTAGGTTTCAATTTATTTCGTTTGTTAGATTTATGGGTTTATGTTTAGGTTTAGGGGTAAATGTGTCAAGTTGATTGTTTGGGGATCTGATATTAGTTTAGGGATTATGTGATTAGTCTTGCACTCTAATTATTAGTGAACAGTGCATGTAAGATTTAGAGATTCATGTTTGGGGTTTAGGGGCAAATGTATTAACTTAATTATTTGAGGTTATGTGATTAGTTTAAAGATTAAGGGGTTAGGCTTACACTCTAATTATTAGTGATTATAAGATTTAGGGGTTGAGGTTTATGGGTATTGTTTAAGGGCAAACATATATACATACAAATATGTAAGTTTTAATATATATATATATATATATACTAAAACATAAATACATACATATATATGTGTTTTAGTATGTATGTATACATGTGTGTGTTTTAGTGTATATATATATGTTTAATTAATTATAACAATACATATATGTATACATACATATATATATATATATTGTCACGTGGCTAGGTTCTGACTAGCTAATCTGTGCGGCCTTAGTCGTCGAACTAAGTCGATGGACTAAGTCAGCCTTCGAATTTGCTAAGCAAGAGTGCTTAGAAATTAGAGAGGCGAAAGCTTTATTGAAAAAATGGGAAGGCAAGGCAAACGATGAAGAGAAACTTAGAAAAACTCTTACTCAAGAAAGCTTTACAAAGAATGGAAGATGATTTACAAGGGATGAGGAAGGCTCTATTTATAGCCTTGGCCCTCTCGATCTAATGGATAAGAATGATTCGATCCAAGGGCTATGAATGATTCTTATCCTCTTAAACATGGCAACTTTATCACACAATAACAAGTTGCCTAGAATACAAAGCTATGACATCATATATTTATTGGCAAGGAAGACTTTCCCCAAGTTGGCTCCATGGTGGATAGCTTTCCTTGTGTGTTGGTCAAAAGATGACAACTCAACAAGGGTCTTGGTCTCTTGGGCGGATTGGGCATGGCATGGCCCGATTCTTGTGTTTAAAACCCCCTCTTTAGCATGCTTGGTGCTAAATCGGGCCCTAGGGGTGTGGGCAACTCGGATGGGCTTCCCCTAGGCCCCTCAGTGTGTACGTCGCGTGCTGTCTCGGCCTCTTTGGTGTGCACGTCAGGTGTAGACTCGGGCTCCATGGCTTGGGCGGCATGGAGGGTGCTCGGCAAGGCCCCCTCGGGTGCGTGCAACGTGCCCCCTCGGGTCCTACTCTCGTGGGAAGCACATGTGATGCTTGACGTGGCCCCATGGTGCGCTGGAAGTGCTCTGGCCCGGCTCTCTCGGTTGTGGACACCACATGGGGCGTTGTGCATGGCCCCTTGGTGTGTGGTGTTGGCATCTACTCGGGTCCCTCGGTTGGGTGAAGGACGTGGTGCGCTGAGGCAAGCCCCTATGGGCGCGACTTGCTCGGTCGTGGGAAGTTGGTCTGTGACATTCTCCCCCACTGAATCTATCGATGCCCTCGTCGATAGGCGATGATGAGTCTCGGTCGTCTCATTCTCAATGGCCTCGGCTCCTTGGCAAGGCTTGGGTCGAACTTGACTTTGGGTTGTGTCGTCCAAAGCTCAAGGCCTATGTGCCTTGTTGCTACATCGGTCTCGATGGTTGGTTCCTCCTCGTCATAGGAGAACTTCACTCCTTGTGGTGTATCGCTCCGCTCGCTCCACTCCTTGCTATTGGCATCCCCGCTCGATGGCTCAGGCATGTTGGCACGATCTACATGCGCTCTCGGTGGCAACTACTCCTTGTAGGCCTCCTCGCCTACTTGTTCCTTGGTTCGACTTGATATTACCCGACCTTTTTTAGACCCGACCTGTTTTGAACTCGACCTGTTAATTGACCCGACTTGTTTTTAACCTGAACTGATACTGACCTTACTTGATATTTACCTAGCATATAGTTGAGGAAGTCTATGATTTGATAAATTTAAAGTGTTGATAAATGTAAAGTATGAAGTGTTGATAAATGTAAACTATTAATTTATTAAATCAATTTAGTACTAACTCGTTTCATATAAATTATCTGTGAAGTTTAATAGGAATTAACATACTTAAATTTATTTTATTGAAAAATATTCAAAATTTAAAAGTTTTATTAAATTAATAAGTTGTGATGGATGAATTTAAAATAAATTATTTAAAATGTAAACCGATTTGTTAATTGTGATCATTTAATTAAAAAATATTTTATTAAAAAATTAATTATAACTATTAAAATAAAAAAATAGTTTAGGGGAAGTTTTTTTTTTTGAATTAATGAGGGGAAAGTCTTTTTTGATTGATAAGGGATTATTGGGGGGGAGTTGCCGCCAAATTCCAAACAAAATTAGGCGGGGAGGCCGAGTTTTTTTTTATTTAGGGCTTAATTACCCTTTATGTCCTTCTTTAATTAGATGGTTAGGGTTTAAGTTTTTTATGTTTTAGTTTGTTTCTTTTTAGTGCTAACTTTTGGTTTAGTTTCTTTAGATTTCATTCAATTAGGACATGCTTCATAAATTGATTAAGCATTAAGCCTTTTGGTTTACTTTAAATTTGAATTGGTCATCGTATAAAGATTTGATAATTAATTGAGTTTAATAATTTGATTCTTTTGTGATCTGGGCTCTAATTAATAATTTAGTTTTAATTTATTTTCGGATTTGTCCTTTTTAGGTTTCAATTTATTTCGTTTGTTAGATTTATGGGTTTATGTTTAGGGTTTAGGGGTAAATGTGTCAAGTTGATTGTTTGGGGCTATGACATTAGTTTAGGGATTATGTGATTAGGCTTGCACTCTAATTATTAGTGAATAGTGCATGTAAGATTTAGAGATTCATGTTTGGGGTTTAGGGGTAAATGGGTCAACTTAATTATTTGGGGTTATGTGACTAGTTTAAGGATTAAGGGGTTAGGCTTGTACTCTAATTATTAGTGATTATAAGATTTAGGAGTTGAGTTTTAGTGTATATATATATATATATACACACCAAAACTTACATACACACATATATATACTAAAACTTACATACATATATACACATATATATATATATATATTTATACATATATATATATATATATATATATGTATGTATACATACATACATACATATTAAAACTTATATATACATATACATACTAAAACATAAATACATACGTATATATGTGTGTTTCAGTATGTATATATATGTGTGTGTTTTAGTATATATATGTTTAATTAATTATAACAATACATATACATATACATATACATATACATATACATATACATATACATATACATATACATATACATATACATATACATATACATATACATATACATATACATATACATATACACATACATATATATTTATAATATATATGCACACACGCACGTTCGCTCATATTTTTAGCTTAATTTGACTCATATATATATATATTCCTATATTTGGTAATTTAGTCGAATATTTATTATAGTCTATACAATTTAACTTTTAGTCAAAATTGCCTCATATTGATTTACATATTTGACAATTTAGTCCAATTTATTCTAGTCCCTAAAATTTACTTTTTAATCCAAATTAACATTTTTTAGCCCATATAACCCCCTCGACCCGGCCTAGCCACCAGACCGTATCGAGTAGATCACACAAGACTAATCGAAGAAAAATATGAAGATTTCCCTCCAACTAGCAACCCTAAACGCATTGATTAAAATCTTTTCTAGATGCTCGAATTAACCTTATGTTTAAGAACACACAACGGAAGAAAAGACAACAAAACGAGCATCAATTTGAACAAACGAGCAACCAGGGACCAAAATGCAAAACTAGCATAATATAGGGACATATGATGCAATTTAGGTGATCTTTGTATAATTAAACCCATTTCATGCTTCCATGATGAAATGCAACATAAAACATGCACAAAATCATCCACAATTGAAAACAACACCAAACTAGGACCAAAACGCAAGAAAATAACTTTAAAGATACCTTTAACAAATTACCAACGACCCCCGTTTTGGAACACTAGAGGCCCGTATCGAAACATGGCTTTACAGTGGCAAAACGTTCCGAAACGGCTTGAGACCGTTCCGACCCTGCTTAGCCCGTTTCGATACGTGTTATGGAATGCCAAGGCTAAAATGAGGGTCGTTCTAAAACGTTCGTGCCCGTTTCGAAACGCCCTGCTGCAGTAACAACAAAAGTGCAGCACATGCATCTCAAAGGTTGTTTTCTTTGTTTCCAATCCTCACATACAACATAGAAACATCAAGATCAACATACATTCACCACCACCAACCATTACACAGGTATAAGATCAAAAGAAACATAAGCATGCTTAACATACGCTTAAAAAAGGAAGCTTCAACATCCAACAAAAAGGTAAAACAAGGTTCAAACCATAACCACATGACTTAAGGTAAGGACAATCAAACAAGGTATCCATCAACATGATCTCAACACAAGAAATTTACAAACACTCCCAAAATATAAAACATGGTTCACCCTCATTGCCACACAAACTATTATCTAAGCAAAGTCATAATTGAGCTAGAGTAGATAGTTGGATCACCTCCCTTGCACCGTTGCCTTCCAAAAGATCTACGGATCTGCATTGTTGGGAAAAGAGAGCGTAATGTCACGCCCCGCCAGGTCGCGACCCAGCCAACCGAGGGGCACACTCGCCAGGGTGCACCGAGCAGCACCGAGGTGTGCCACCCAGGTGCGCAGTGCGCACCCGAACAGCCCCACCTAGGTGCGCTGCGCGCGCACAAGACACCCCACCTGGGTGCTCACGAGCCAAGCAAGGCAAAATGAGAGGCCTTGAACCTTTTAAGGCCAAGGATGATCCCAAGAAGGACCTAGAACGCCCTAGTGAGCTCCAAACGTTTCCACACCTATCCAAGGGGTTCCAGAAGCTTCCACAACCATCTAGGCTCATTCGGAGGAACCTAGAAGGCTCGAGACAAGTCGGGAAGGATTGAGACAAGTCCGAAAGGCTCGGGACAACTCAAGACATCTCTGGAACAATCTAGAATACTTTAGATAAGGGTAGAACTATAAGGAGCACCCTAGAATATTCTAGAATATCTTAGAATATATTAGAGCTTTTAGACCATTTAGGATATAACTAGATATGTATAGAACTATATTGAGATATCTAGGTTTAGGAGATATTTTGGGAGGCAAAATGTGAGCCGTCCGATCAAATAAATCTCCACCGTCCATTAGGGAGGTTGGAGGCTATAAATAGGCTTGCCTAGCTCATTTGTAAATCACCTAAATAGCCATTCAAGCTCTCTTGTAAAGTTCTCTTGTAAGCTTCCGTTGCTTAATACAAGGTAGTTTCCTTGTAAATCTCTCTTGCTCCTTGTGTTTGCCATAGCGTTGCGACATTAAGGCTGACTAGCATCGTGCCGAGAGTGCTAGTGCCGCACGGATTTGAGCTTGAAGAAATAAGTCCGTGACAGTTGGTATCAGAGCAAGTTCTGATTGCTCGAGAGCATGGCCAAGACCGCCAAGAACCAAGATGCTAGCCCATCCAAGACCGAGGTCACGCATGACCAAGGTGGGCAAGAAGTAAAGGCCGACCTTGCGGAAGGGAGGCCTCGTGCCAAGTCCAAGGACGTACTCTCTAGCTTGGAGTCACGCTTGACTCGCATAGAGGAAGGCGTAGCGAACATTGGTGCCCAAGTGGACGACCTTCATGAGCGGATTGAAGGCCTTGAGGTGGATGATGCCGAGATCCACACATCCGTGAGGGCAATGAAGATCAAGATAGAGGAGTCCCTGCGCGTGGAAATGGGTGAAGTACGCGACGCACTCTTGGGAGAGCTCACAAAGGTACGTGAGTCTTTCCAACATGAACTTACCAACATGTATGCTCAACTAGAAGCATTGCAAGGAGACCTTGCCTTATGCAAACGTGCTATGGCAGCCGGGCCAAGCACCACCGTAGAGGCTAGAAGGGTGGAGGTTCCCAAGCCTCAAACCTTTTCAAGGACACGCAACGCCAAAGAAGTGGACAACTTCTTGTATGGCTTGGAGCAATACCTAGAAGCCGTTGGCATCAGGGACAATGCCTCTAAGATCCAGACCGCAACCTTATATCTCACTGACACCGCCATGCTTTGGTGGAGGAGAAGGCGTCTCGATGTCGAAAGAGGTACGTGCACCATTATTACCTTCAATGATTTTAAAAGGGAGCTCAAAAGGCAATTCTATCCGGAGAATGCCGAGGAAGAAGCAAGGGCACGATTAAGAAGGCTCAAGCAAACGGGGAGCATCCAAGACTATGTCAAGGAGTTCACTAGCTTGGTGCTCGAGATCCCCGATCTCTCAGAGAAGGACTCACTCTTCAACTTCACCGATGGCCTCCAAAGTTGGGCCAAGGCCGAGCTAAGGCGAAGAGGAGTGCAAACCCGTGTCGATGCCATTGCCGTGGCCGAGAGCCTCATTGACTATTCCACCCACAAGGAGTCCAACAACGAGCCAAGGGACAAGAAAAGTGGTCACTCCAATGGTGGAAGAGATAGGAGCCCTCGTAAAGAGAGTCACAAGGACGAAGACACACCGAAGCACAAAGGCTCGTCCTCATGAAGGGACAAGGACCGAGGCAGGTCTAGAGACTCTCAAGGTGCCAAGAAGTCACCGCCTAGTAGTTGCTACATTTGCGATGGTGACCATTGGGTTCGGGAGTACCCACAACGCCGAGCCCTTAGTGCAATCCTAGCAAGGCATCAAGAGGGAAGTGATGCCGAAGAAGGTAGTGACGTCGAAAGGGACCAAGGTGCACAGATGGGATCACTACAGCTCTTGAATGGAATCCAGTCCGCCCCAAAGACCCAAGCCAAGGGATTGCTATTCGTGGACGTCATCATCAATGGAAAAGCATCGAGGGCTATGCTCGACACAGGTGCGTCCCATAACTTTGTTTCTTTGGAAGAAGCAAAGAGGCTAGGTCTTAGTGTTGTGAAAGGGGAGGATCCGTCAAGGCCGTAAACTCTGCCGCTCAACCCATCCACGGGTTCGTTCGAGGAGTCAAGACCAACATTGGGACATGGTCAGGCCGCATGGACTTCTCGATTGTGCTGCTAGATGACTACCCGATCATCCTAGGGCTCGAGTTCTTCGAGCAAGCCAAGGCAATTCCGATGCCATTCGCCAACATCATGTGCATCACGGAGGGTGCACCATCATGTGTGGTACGAGCAATAAGGGCCACCAATCGAGGGTCAGCAGTACTCTCAGCAATTCAACTCAACAAGGTCGTCCGAAGGGCTAAGCCGTCCAAGGGACTAAACGAAGACAAAGGGGTGACCGTGTCTAGGAAGGCCACCAAGCATGTTTAAGGGGAGAACATCGCTTCAAAGACCGCCAGGAGTCAAAGTCCGAAGGGAAGGTCTTCCAACAATGCCGACAAGCCGAGGGCAAAGGCAAGGCAAGCTAGGAGACGAGGGAAGCGTTCCAGCAACACCCCTGTTCCACGAAGACGCGACGAGGGCGTCGCGAGATCAGGTGGGGGAGGATGTCACGCCCCGCTAGGTCGCGACCCAGCCAACCGAGGGGCACACCCGCCAGGGTGCACCGAGCAGCACCGAGGTGTGCCACCCAGGTGCGCAGTGCGCACCCGAACAACCCCACCTAGGTGCGCTGCGGGCTCACAAGACGCCCCACTTGGGTGCTCACGAGCCAAGCAAGGCAAAATGAGAGGCCTTGAACCTTTTAAGGCCAAGGATGATCCCAAGAAGGACCTAGAACGCCCTAGTGAGCTCCAAACGTTTCCACACCTATCCAAGGGGTTCCAGAAGCTTCCACAACCATCTAGGCTCATTCGGAGGAACCTAGAAGGCTCGAGACAAGTCGGGAAGGATTGAGACAAGTCCAGAAGGCTCAGGACAACTCAAGACATCTCCGGAACAATCTAGAATACTTTAGATAAGGGTAGAACTATAAGGAGCACCCTAGAATATTCTAGAATATCTTAGAATATATTAGAGCTTTTAGACCATTTAGGATATAACTAGATATGTATAGAACTATCTAGAGATATCTAGGTTTAGGAGATATTTTGGGAGGCAAAATGTGAGCCGTCCGATCAAATAAATCTCCACCGTCCATTAGGGAGGTTGGAGGCTATAAATAGGCTTGCCCTGCTCATTTGTAAATCACCTAAGTAGCCATTCAAGCTCTCTTGTAAAGTTCTCTTGTAAGCTTCTGTTGCTTAATACAAGGTAGTTTCCTTGTAAATCTCTCTTGCTCCTTGTGTTTGCCATAGCATTGCGACATTAAGGCTGACTAGCATCGTGCCGAGAGTGCTAGTGCCGCACGGATTTGAGCTTGAAGAAATAAGTCCGTGACAGTAAGCTATAAAGCTTAGTGAGCGGAGCTCAAAACCAAACTACAACAATACAGTTTTGAAAACAATCCTCATTTAGGAAAGTGAAACCATTTCTTGAAAACACTTTCACAAATCATTTCCAAAGCATTTCCTTTTCAACATGATAACTTGTAACAAGTTTAAGCAATTGCAATAACATGACATAGGAACTAAACATGCATCAACCATGCCTAAACCATATATGAACCATATATGCAAACCAAGCCTACCGGCTCCATAAATATTACACATGCTTCAAGCACAAATACATACCCATATGAGTTTACCAAGCTCATACGAAACCATAACGAATGAGTATACCAGCATCATTGACACGTTGCTCGAATAAGCAGACACCTTGATGGCACAATCCCCATCAAGTCACATGGTGAAATAACCCTCACCACAAACACACTTCACCAGGATGCCACTACCCGCATTGCCCGTTGGTGATAGCACAACCCCTACCACTCGCATCACAATAGCACAACACCTATTGTGAAACCGAAGAATTTCTCACGCACGAATTTTATAATTATAGTGCACTTCACATCCTATTGATCGACCAATCTATCCGATATAATCCATGTATCAATATACTCATCGCAACATCACAGACCACTGATTTTCACCAGGGATAAACACCTCCCCAAACACATCCCAATAACCATAACAACAAGCTCAAGCATAGTATGAAACTCAACCAAAATTTTACTAAAACGCATGGCATTACCATGTGACAAAACATCATGCATTTAATGCATAACAAAAGAATAAACATCATTTAGAAAAGTATGCTCATGATCAAACAAGATCAAAGGTAAAATGGCGAAAAAACCCCGAAATAATACAAATCTTATCCTTCAGCTTGGATTGGCCTAACGACTCAACCCAAACCCTTAAAACACTTCTTCAACCTTGATAAAACATTAAAATCAATTCCACTCACCAGTGATTACCAAAATCAAGCCGAAACCCCTTTCTAGCTTTTCTGGTTCACCCACAATCGAGTCCAACAAATCAGTATCTTCAATACCTGCCTCTAACCAACCCAAACAGAGGATTTAGAGATATTTTCAACACTCTAACTTGCTGGAAAGCAGAGATTCAAATAATCAATCAAAACACCTATCGGAACAATTCTGATACAAGCCGTAAACATCGAAAAACTCAATTCGGGCAATCTCCAGCAAAACCCAACATTAGATAACATCAAAACACATAGATAAACATCTAAAAACATCAACCCAACATCATATTAACACCAGCTATCGATTCACCTCTAAATCCACCTAAAAACTCACTTTTTCCCCTTCAAACTTCAACACCCAACCCAATTTCAGGATTCCCATCATTCACCCAACATCTCAACACAATAACCACATCAAAAAAGGTAATATCATCAACAAACCCAGCAATAACAGATCCTACTCGAAAATCTTAGCAAAAGCTCATTTTCATCAATTTTAGCCAAATTTCATTAGGATTAACACAAAAAAAAACCTTAGCATTTGAAAGAATCAAAGCATGAGAATTTCATTAAAGAACCTTACATTAGAGGAGAATCTCGTTGCTCACCCCCAATGCTAACTATTTCCCCTTGTTTGGCCAAATTCCTTGAGAAAAACAATGAAATAAGCTTGGGTTTTAGGAAATCAAAGTAGGAGAACCATTTAGCAAGATTAGATTAATAAGAAAACACTTTTACCTTGTGAAAATCAAGCTCAAAGGCTGTTTGGCTGAAGAGAGAAGATGAGGAAGCTTGAAAATGGATTTTGACGTAAAATGAGAAAATAGATAAAACCTTATTTTAATTTAATCATAAAATCTATTTTAAAATATTTGAATAGTCAAAATAAAGGGGATAATAACAATATTGGCCCAGCTAATTTAGCTCCTTAAAGATTCAATATTTTGACTCTTTTACAAAATGGTCACTAAAAACAGATTTTACGAACTTTACAATTTGGTCACTAAACCAAAATGTCACGGTTCGGAAAACGTTTTTCAAAAATTGTTTTTACCAAAACCTTAAACATATTTATTAAATATTTTAGAGATTTATTTCATATTTTTCCAAACCTCTGAGGACCACTTTCCCTGAACTCACTCACAACTCCCAACATCGGTCTTTCAGACCTCGAAACCTCACCGGATCTTCTAGACCCTAAACCGGGATGTTACAACGCTCCCCCACTTAAAAATTTTGTCCTTGAAATTTACCTAATGAAAAAGATGCGGAAACTGACGCTTCATGTCGTCTTTCCTCTCCCAAGTGGCTTCTTCAACACCTCGGTGTCGCCACTTTACTTTGACAAGCTGAATAGATCTACCACGAAAAACCTTGCTGTCCGTAGCTAAGATCTCAATCGGTTCCTCATCATATGAAAAATCTGGATTCAGTTCAATTTCTTCAACAGACATTACGTGCGATGGATCTGACCTATACTTTCAAAGCATAGAAACATGGAATACATCATGTATCTTCTCTAATTCCGGAGGCAAACTCAATCTATAAGCCGCATGACCAACTCGTCCAACGATCTCATACGGATCAATGAATCTCGGACTCAGTTTACCTTTTCTACCGATTCTCATCACTTTCTTCCATGGCGATACTTTAGTGAAGACTTTCTCACCCACAACATACTCAATCTCACGACGCTTCAAATCGGCATAAGATTTTTGTCGATTGGTTGCTGCTTTCAAGTTATCACATATCAATTTCACCTTCTCAGTAGTGCCCTTAAGCATAGTAGGCAATGATACTAATTTATGACCACCTTCTACCCAACAAACAAGAGTTCTACACCTCCTACCATACAAAGCCTCAAACGATGCCATCTGAATACCAGCCTGATAGTTGTTATTATAATCAAACTCAACTAACGGTAGGTGTTTCTCCCACGAATCTTGAAAATCAATAATACAACAACGCAACATATCCTCAAGCACTTGTATTACTCGCTCTGATTGACCATCTGACTAAGGATGATACGAGGTACTAAAATTCAACTGGCTACCTAAAGCAGTATGCAAGCAATCCCAAAACCTTGATCTAAACCTCGAGTCTCTATCCGATACAATCAAACTTTGGTACACTATGAAACCTCACTATCTCGCAGATATACAAATCAGCCAATTTATCCAAGGAATCAGTCGCGTTAACAGCTAGAAAATGTGCACACTTGGTGAGTCGATCAACTATAACCCAAACTGAATTCTTTCACGAAGGAGTCAATGGTAAACTTGATACAAAATCCATGGTTATCCTCTCCTATTTCCATTTTGGAATCCTTAAAGGATGTAATAATCCTGACGGAAACTGATGTTCGACCTTCACTCGTTGACAAACCATACATTTACTTACAAATTCGGCCACATCCTTTTTCAGACCAACCCAAAAATAATCATTTTTCAAATCTCGGTACATCTTCGTGCTAGCTGGATGCATAGCAAATGGACTAGAATGTGCTTCATTAAAAATGGTGCGTCTCAAATCGGCATCTTACGGCACAACAACTCTATCTTTGAAATACAAAACATTACTATTATTGAAATTGTACTCGGTCGGTCTACCTTCTTTAATATCCTGAACATGTGAAGCTAAAGAACTATCTAACAATTGTTTCTCACGGATCAACTATTCAAGAGATGGTTTCACCTGCAATTCTACAATCAACCCACCATCATACGACAATATCAACCTAGGAAACATCACTCGAAGCTCAACTGTCACTTTCCTACTCAACGCGTCAGCTACCACATTGGCTTTACTCTGATGCTACTCAATAGTAAGATCATAGTCCTTCAATAACTCAACCGATCTACGATGTCGGAGATTCAACCCTTTTTGAGACATTAAATACTTTAGACTCTTGTGATCGGTATACATTGTGCATTTCTCACCATACAAATAGTGTCTCCACACTTTCAAAGTAAACACAACATCGGCTAACTTAATGTCATGCATAGGGTACTTCATGAGTCTTCAATTGTCTCGATGCATATGCAACAACTCTCCCATCTTGCATCAATACACAACCTAGGCCTATATACGAAGCATCATTGTAGATTACGTAATCCTTTCCTGTTACTGGTTGCACTAACACAAGTGCTCTAGTCAAAACATCTTTCAAACGATCAAAAGCTAATTGCCTCACTTCTTTCCACTCGTATCTAACATTCTTTTGTAACAATTTCGTCAACGGAGCATCTATCTTAGAAAATCCTTCTAAAACCGACGATAGTAGCCCGCTAACCCTAGGAAACTACGAACCTCAGTCACAGACTTCGGTTGCTTCCAATTCACCACAACTTCTACTTTCTTAGGATCAACTCTAATGCCATCCGCTAATACAACATGCCCTAGAAAGACTACCTCTCTAATCCAAAACTCGCATTTGCTCAACTTCGCATACAACTGATTATCTAGCAAAGTCTTCAACACAAGTCGTAAATGTCTATCATGGTCTTCCTCAGAGCGCGAATAAATCAATATATCATCAATAAACACCACAAAGAACTGATCTAGGAACTCATAAAACACACAGTTCATCATGTCCATAAATGCGGCTGGTGCATTAGTCAACCCAAATAGCATTACCAGAAACTCATAATGGCCATAACGTGTACGAAGAGCTGTCTTCGGTATGTCTTGTTCCTTCACTTTCAATTGATAGTACGCAGATCTCAAGTCAATCTTCGAAAACACTGATGCATCCCGCAACTGATCAAACAAATCATCTATTCTCGGTAACGAATACTTATTCTTCACAGTTTATTTATTCAATTGACAGTAATCAATACACATACACATACTTCTGTCTTTCTTCTTGACAAACAACACTGGTGCACCCCAGGGTGATATACTCGGATGGATAAAACCACGATCTAATAGTTCCTGAAGCTTAGTCTTTAGTTCTTTCAACTCTTTCGGAGCCATCCGATACGGAGCAATCGACACATTAGCTGAATCATAATACAACTCAATAGCGAACTCAACTTCTCTATCCGGTGGCAAACTAGACAACTCTTCTAGAAACACCTCAGGAAAGTCACAAAATATTCTAATGTATTTTGGTCGGACCTTACTTATATCCAGATTCATCACATAAGCTAGGTATGCTTGACATCCTTTGTTGAGTTTTTAAGGTGTTCGATTCCTTCAACCGTTCTTGCTCGCCAAATGGTGGAGAAGTTGAATTTGGGTGAATGCGGAGTGGAAGCTTAAAAGATTAATGACACAAATAATTATAGTGGTTTAACCTTCTAACCAAGGTCTACATCCACTACCTTAGCTTCCCACTAAACATTTCCAATCAATCCACTATTGATCCGTCCCCTTTTCTAGGCTACGGAGGAAACCCTTATACATTTCCAAACCCTTATACACCGATTAAGTTTTATTAAAGGTTTTAATATTGTGATCTTGATTTTGGCTTAAAATGCATGATTTGGATTTAATTTTGAAGAAATTCGTATTGGATGATTGGACTCTGTTTTGAGATGTCTTTGTGATGTATTTTGGATGTCTAAATGATGTGTGATTGAGGTTTAATCAATGCAATCCCGAATAGGTTGATTTTCCTAAGTTTTTACTTGTGAAAATGGTGGTTTTTGGGGTGATTTTGGTGTTTTGCTAATGCTGGAGGTATGAGGACGTGTTTGGGATCATTTTGGATGTTAATTGATGTTTAATAATGGTTAGAAGTGATGGATCTTGGCTGGGTTAGGTTTTGGAAGTGTTTGGATGTGATTTCGGTTGTGTTTGGTAGCCGAAATGTTGGATTTGCAAAGAGCAGCGAGTTTAGGTGTGTTGCTGGTGTTTTTAATGCATAATGATGCATTAATCCTCTGTTTTTATGTGCTTCAAACAGGGGAGAATGATCCGTGAGCAATAGAGGTGGCATTGATGGTTTCGGATGCTTGGAAGGCTTGTTGGCTAGCCTAGTTTTGTGTATCGGTGAGTGAAGTTGGGTTTTCAGCTTTGAACCAATGTTTGAAGGTTTTTGGGAGCTTAGTTTAAGTCTAAACAACTTAGCTAAGCTCAAGAGTAAGTAAATGAAATTTCTCTCTTGGTTTGGGTTATGAATTGGTTTTTAAAGCACTTGTGATTGTTGGATGCAATGCATGTGATTTGCATGTTTAAATTCTGTTTTGAAAGCATATTTTAGCATGGTTTAATGCTGGTTTTTAAAGTCATGTGTGAAGGATGCTCAAGGTAAGAGATCCTTGGTTTTGTACATTGGAATTGTGGAATTGATGCATAGTGTTACATGTTGTTTAATGGCTTGTTTAATGCTTCAAAACAGTGAAGTGATGATGGTGATTGGTGGTTTTGACATTTTGATTATGCTTGTAAAAACAATGGATTAATGTGGTAAAATGGTTATATTGGCAAGTGATGTAAGTGATTCTTGGTTACTTTAATCGGATATAGTTAGCCGGCTATAGGATTGGGTGCACCGTGAATTGAGTCGCCTTGGATGTCGAGGGGGTTGTAATTGTACCGTAAACTCCACCCTCTTATATATATTAAAAGAGGATTTTTAGATATTTTTCCATATTTTTAATGCATCCCGAACTAGGCTTTCCTTAAAACCACCTTTTTTATTCGAACCGAAAATCCGACCGGTCCGGTTCAAACCCAAAACTTCTAAGCCCAAAATTGGGGTGTTACATCACTTACCTTTCCGATTGCACGATAATCAACGCAAGCCTGTTCGAAGAAAAACCTATGCTCTGATACCAACAGATGTAACCCCCTCGACTCGGCCTAGCCACCAGACCGTATCGAGTGCATCACACGGGACTAATCGAAGAAAAGTCTGAAGATTTCCCTCCAACTAGCAACCCTAAATGCGTTGATTAAAAATCTTTTCTAGATGCTCGAATTAACCTCATGTTTAAGAACACGCAGCGGAAAAAAAGACAACAAAACGAGCATCAATTTGAACAAAAGAGCAACCAGGGACCAAAATGCAAAACTAGCATAATATAGGGACCTATGATGCAATTAAGGTGATCTTTGTATAATTAAACCCATTTCATGCTTCCATGATGAAATGCAACATAAAACATGCACAAAATCATCCACAATTGAAAACAACACCAAACTAGGACCAAAACGCAAGAAAATAACTTTAAAGATGCCTTTAACAAATTACCAACGGCCCCCGTTTTGGAACACTAGAGGCCAGTATCGAAACAAGGCTTTATAGTGGAAAAATGTTCCAAAACGGCTTGAGACCGTTCTGGCTCTGCTTAGCCCGTTTCGATACGTGTTATGGAACGCCAAGGCTAAAATGAGGGTCGTTCCAAAACGTTCGTGCCCGTTTTGAAACGCCCTGCTGCAGTAACAACAAAACTGCAACACATGCATCTCCAAGGTTGTTTTCCTTGGTTCCAATCCTCACATACAACAGTGAAACATCAAGATCAACATACATTCATCACCACCAACCATTACACAGGTACAAGATAAAAAGAAATATAAGCATGCTCAACATACGCTTAAAAAAGGAAGCTTTAAGATCCAACAAAAAGGTAAAACAAGGTTCAAACCATAACCACATGACTTAAAGTAAGAACAAGCCAACAAGGTATCCATCAACAAGATCTCAACACAAGGAGTTTACAAACACTCCCAAAACATAAACATGGTTCACCCTCATTGCTACAGACACTATTATCTAAGCAGACACTTGGATCACCTCCCTTGCACCGTTGCCTTCTAAAAGATCTATGGATCTACATTGTTGGAAAAAGAGAGCGTAAGCTATAAAGCTTAGTGAGCGGAGCTCAAAACCAAACTACAAGAACACAATTTTGAAAACAATCTTCGTTTAGGAAACCGAAACCATTTCTTGAAAACACTTTCACAAATCATTTCCTTTTCAACATGCTAACTTGTAACAAGTTTAAGCAATTGCAATAACACATGCCACATGCACTAAACATGCATCAACCATGCATAAATCATATATGAACCATATATGCAAACCAAGCCTGCCGGCTCCAAAAATATTACACATGCTTCAAGCACAAATACATAACCATATGAGTTTACCAAGCTCATACGAAACCATAGCGAATGAGTATACTGGCATCATTGACACGTTGCTCGAATAAGTGGACACCTTAATGGTATAACCCCCGTCAAGTCACATGGTGAAATAACCCTCACCACAAACACACTTCGGCCGAGATGCCACTACCCGCATTGCCCGTTGGTGATAGCACAACCCCTACCACTCGCATCACAATAGCACAACCCCTATTGTGAATCTGAAAAATTTCACACGCACGAATTTTATAATTATATTGCACTTCACATCCTATTGATCGATCAATCTATCACAAACCACTTATTTTCACCGGGGATAAACACCTCCCAAACACATCCCAATATCAATAACCACAAGCTCAAGCATAGCATGAACTCAACCAACATTTTACTAAAACACATGGAATTATCACGGGACAAAACATCATGCATTTAATGCATAACAACAGAATAAACATCATTTAGAAAAGTATGCTCATGATCAAACAAGCTCAAAGGTAAAATGGTGAAAAAACCCGAAACAACACAAATCTTACCCTTGAGCTTGGATTGGCCTAACAGCTCAACCCAAACCCTTAAAAAACTTCTTCAACCTTGATAAATGATTAAAACCAATTCCACTCACCAGCGATTACCAAAATCAAGCCGAAACCCCTTTCCAGCTTTCCGGTTCGCCCACAATCGTGTCCAACAAATTCAGATCTTCAATCTCTGCCTCATACCAACCTAAAACAGAGGATTTAGAGATATTTTCAACACTCTAACTTGCTGGAAAGCAGAGATTCAAATACTCAATCAAACACATATTGAAACAATTTTGATACAAGCAATAATATCGAAAAACTTAATTCGGGCAATCTCCAGCAAAACCCATCATTAGATAACATCAAAACACATAGATAAACATCTAGAAACATCAACCCAACAACATATTAACACCAGCTATCAATTCACCTCGAAATCCACTCGGAAAACTCACTTTTCCCCTTCAAACTTCAACACCCAACCTAATTTCGAGGTTCCCATCATTCACCCAACATCTCAACACAATAACTACATCAAAAAAAGGTAATATCATCTAGAAATCCATCATTAACAGATCCTACTTGAAAATCTTACCAAAAGCTCATTTTCATCAATTTTACCCAAATTTCATTCAGATTAACACAAGAAAACAAAACCTTAGCATTAAGAGAATCAAAACATGGGAATTTCATTAAAGAACCTTACATCAATGGAGAATGTTGTTGCTCACCCCCAATGCTAGCTATTTCCCCTTGTTTGGCAAAATTCCTTGAGAAAAACAATGAAATAGGCCTGGGTTTTAGGAAATCAAAGTAGGAGAACCATTTAGCAATATCATATTAATAAGAAAAAACTTTTACCTTGTGAAAATCAAGTTCAAAGGCTGTTTGGCTGAAGAGAGAAGATGAGGAAGCTTGAAAATGGATTTTGACGTAAAATGAGAAAATAGATAAAACTTTATTTTAATTTAATCATAAAATCTATTTTAAAATACTTGAATAGTCAAAATAAAGGGGATAATAACCATATTGGCCAAACAAATTTAGCTCCTTAAAGATTCAATGTTTTGACTATTTTACAAAATGGTCAGTAAAAATAGATTTTACAAACTTTACAATTTGGTCACTAAACCAAAATGTCACGGTTCAGAAAACGTTTTTCCAAAATTGTTTATACCAAAACGTTAAACATATTTATTAAGGATTTTAGAAATTTATTTCATATTTTTCCAGACCTCTGAGAACCACTTTCCCTGAACTCACTCACAACTCCCAACACCGGTCGTTCGGACCTCGAAACCTCACCGGATCTTCTAGACCCTAAACCATGATGTTACAGCCCAAATCCCAAGGAATGGTAATCAATCCTAATTCCCAATCCCAAGTCTCACCCAACATCCAATTCTCATTTGACCATTTTCCATCTTTCAATTTCATTTGAAATTGAGTAAACAATTAAGTTTAAAAAATAGAGGGGGGGGGGGAATCCTGCCCATTTGTAAGGGTTATTTTAATTTTAAGTCATTATTAGTTGATGAGCTATACAATTAGATTTTTTATTCATTAATTTTAGTTTGGTTTATTTTAGTCTCAATTTTAGTTTAGTCCAATACCTTTGATTTTAATTTATATTTTAGTCACAGATTTAGTCCAAGATCTTTAATTCTAGTAACTGATTTAGTACAATGTCTTTAATTTTAATTTAGATTTTTTGTTCATTATCGTCCCTAAAACTTTTTTTTTATTCCAAATTGACCCAAATTCATTTTTTCTAACTTAGTCCAATATTTTTAATATGATGATATTTTTATTCATTTTAGTCCCTAAAATCTTATTTTCCGCAAAAATTTACCCTTATTAATTTTTGTAATTTACTCCAATATTTTAGATATAAATCATTTGATGATATTTTTGTTCATTCTAGTGCCTAATATTTTATTTTAATGTGATTCATGTTTGTGAAAGACGTTAAATAATTATCTCAAAATGAATGACCAACCCAAGGTCTATCCACTATTTGTATCAAAACTCAAACTTAATACGAATACGAAACCCGAATTAACCTGACCTAAAAGGAAACCAACCTGAAACGAACCTGGCCCAAAATGAACCCGACCTAAAATGCACTCGACCTGAAATGCACCCAACCTGAAATGAACCCGACCTGAAATGAACCCGTCAATTGTCTGATTTGGACCCAACCCATTTTGACCCGACCTGAAATGGACTCGACCTGAAATGAACCCGACCCGAAACTAACCCGCACTCGACTCGAGTTGAGTCAAAACATTAAATCGACCTGAAAATGACATGTATCCGATTTGACCGGACCTGACAGAACACGACATGAAACCCATCCGATTACCTGTTTTTACATCCCTATCTAACACCCACCACCTTAGCTTACCACCACTAAAGATTTCTTAATTCACCAACAATGGGTTATTGCATTTAAAGATAAAAGTGTAACCCCCTAAACCTGGCCCATAAGAAATGGGCTGAATCTAGCAAGTCGTACTTGAAAACTTGTCCCTCAAGTAATAAATCTTATGTTTAATAGTTTTATAAAACCAAAAATAAATATCAATTAAAAATTATTATCATAAAACGTCACATAATTTGCAAAACTCAAACGTTATAAAATATTGCGATAACTTAAAAAAATCCAAATCAAAGTTTGTAGATGCATGCATTAAGGTAATCCCAAAATGTAAAAGTCCCAAAGTCTGATTACATAAATGTTTCAAACATAAAGTAATAATATGATGTTTAATTAAAATAGTTCATACTGATATAATTTCCGAGTAAAACATGAGATGCTCCAGGTACCGAGTCACCTAAAAAGTCTGAGTATCTGAAAGAGAAACTACAGAGGTGTAAGCTAAAGAGCTTAGTGTGTCCTTAAGTGTAAACAAAACTCAAAACAAAATAATATTTTATTTCGGGGAAAATTCAGGGTGTTACAACTCTCCCTCCCTTAAAGAATTTTCGTCCTTGAAATTTTCAGACTTAACAACTTATCCTCAAAATTGACACAATCTTATACTTTTTTAATTCTGAATTCATAAAACATCAAACCGAAATAAAGCCGATTGCATAAAAAATATATATACCTACTATGTCTTGAGATACATCCTCGAAACCATCACGAGCTCCGGTCGAATATACTGAACCCGGTCGTCTAATCTCATATCCAGCTGATCTATCACTCTGAGCAAGTTTACCTCTACTAGTTGTACTAGAAGCAACTGATCTAAACTACCCTCCACCTCAGTGAGGTGTCTGAACTAATGCATGTGTCAAACTCTAAACGGATGAACCGGTTGGTGGTCGAGGATAATTCTTCAAGTAATGATTATGAGATTCACATCTAAAACACGATCTGTTCATCAATCTGCACTCTCTGTTATGCTTCTTATTGCAATAACCACATACAGAAATAGGTCGACAAACTTCTGAACTACCATGGCTACCAGACAGAATTGTCGATGTTGCAGGTCTCACATTCCGTTAACCATGAGGAATAAAATAATCTCTAGGCCTCTTTCTAGACGAGTTGACAAAACTGGGTTGAGCAGGTATGTCCGGTTTCTTCACGTCTTTCACAGAATTTTGAACTTCCTCAACTTCCATAAGTGCAATAATCCTCTCAGAAGTCTTAACTCGACTAACCAGGTCGCTAAACTTTTTATCATGATGCGTAGCAACATCTCTTTGAATCGGTAGTCGAAGTCCCTTCAAGAACCAATCACACTTATCTTTCTTAGTCGCAACTAACCCAGGAGCATACTTAGCCAACCTCTGAAATTCTATCTCATAACCATTCACTGACTTATTATTTTGTTTTATATTCATAAAATCATCACGACACTTCGCTAAGAACTCGGCTCCCACATATCGATCCTGAAAAACCCGTCAAAAAAACTCCTATGTGACCTGACTAGATGGAACAATATCAACCACTGACTGCCACTAATTTTGTGCTTCACCCTCTAACAGTGATACATCAACCCACAATTTATAATTGACAGGGTAATCCATCTTAACAAACAATCGTTGTAACTACTTTAGCCAATACTCTGCATCGGATGGATGTGTACCAGTTTTACCCTCAAACAATTTCATCCCAACAGCTATAAATTCTGTAGATATGGGTTTCCTCGAACCCTCTAACTGGCAGAGATAACGCAACAACTCTCGGAGCACCGTTGCACTGTTCGGTTGAATTGTCTCAATGTGATAAACATCATATGAGTCATCACTTCCAATCTGATGTCCTCCCAAAGGCTCATTCTAATTATCTGATATGTCATTCTAATTTTCTGTTTGCTCAATGGAAGATAGATGATCACCATCAGAAACGGTGATACGGCCTCGGCCACGACCTCAACCTCTCACAAAGTTAGAACTCATGCTTGGTGGCTTAGAAGACTATCTACAAAGGTAATAACCTAGAGTCAAATTCGGTACTAGAGTTTCGGATTTAAAAATATGTTGAAAACAACAAGGTCAAATCATATAATAAGATAATATATTTTTATAGAAAATTCCCATTTATCCTAAAATAATTCAGATGCAAACAAAAGTCGAAAACATTTTGAAAATAACTTTTGTGAGCCTCACAGTTCGAGGGTTGAACCTAGGCTCTGATACCACTAAATGTAACCACCTAAACCTGACCCAGAAGAATTGGGCTGAATCTAGGAAGTCGTACTTGAAAACTTGTCCCTCAAGTAATAAATCTTAGGTTTAATAGTTTTATAAAACTAAAAATAAATGTCAATTAAAAATTATTATCCTAAAACGTCACATTGTTTACAAAACTCAAACGTTATAAAGTATTCTGATAACATTAAAAATATCCAAATCAAAATCTGTAGATGCATGCATTAAAGTAATCCCAAAATGTAAAAGTCTCAAAGTCTGATTACATAAATGTTTCAAACATAAAGTAATAAACTGAAGTTTAATTAAAATATTTCATATTGATATAATATCCGAGTAAAACACGATATGCTCCAAGTACCGAGTCGCCTAAAACGTATGAGTCTCTGAAAGAGAAACTAAGGGGGTATAAGCTAAAAATCTTAGTGTGTCCTTAAGTGTAAACAAAACTCAAAACAAAATAATATTTTATTTTGGGGAAATTTTGGGGTGTTATATAAAGCGTACCCTTACAATCCCTATTTTTTCAGTGGCTAAGATAGAAGTAAAATCACACTAGTTTTCTAATACTAAACTAGAATCTCTCTCTTTTACAAGATTTGATTTGAGTAAATAAGGATACCTCTCTAAGTAAGTGTTTACAAGATCTAAGCTCACTAAATAAGAGTACAAAGAATAAACAACGAAGTACTCAATATACTATGTATAAGAGAAAAAAATGAAAGAATGAAGATTGAAACTCTTTTCTCTTGATCTTTAAGCTTGGATAGGTGTTTTGTCATTGGCTTGTATTTGTAGTGTGGAATGAGTTTCTAGCCGTTTAGGCCGTTGGGATGGTATGGAACCATTGGGAAGACATAAAATCGAGCATCTAATGCTCTAATGCATATAAGTTTTAAAACTAATCAAAGAGTTTCGAAACTCTTTGATTTGGATTTAAAAATTTGACCGTTGAAACTCAAAGTTTCAAATCTTGAAAACTGCCTCGAATCAGAAGCTTGGAAACTTTTGCAATGGAAACTTTCGTATGAAGTTTGAAAACTCTTGTTGGAGTTTTGAAACCTCTATACGAGTTTCGAAATTTCTGGAAAAGTTTAAAAACTTTGATTCATAAATTTCTAGAACTAAGTAGTTTTAACTTTTTGAAAATATTTTAAATTGAGAAACGAGTCAAAACACTTGGAAAATATTTTTAAACATATTTTTTTTCAAGTTTTGATGTCTTTTAAATTATTATTGAAATCTTAAAACAAGTCCAAAACATTTTTCACATAATTTGTTATATCAAAATAATAACTCAACATAAAATATTGCGGTGAAAACATATTTTTTTGCAAACATCTTAATTTTAGGGATTATAAATTTAGTTTAGGGTTTAAGATTTTTGGTTTAAATTATAGAGTTTGGGGTAACATATTAGGGATTTGGATTTTATAACCTTAAACCTTAAACATAAATTCTAATCATATTCTTTAAATTTAAAACCCTTAAACCCTAAATAGAATCCATAAACCATAAAATTAAGGCGTTTGTAAAAACTTTTTGTTGTCACTTCCAGTGCACGAAATAATTATCTTTTTATAAATATGGGTAAAGTACACCAATGGTCACCGAACTTTTAAGACGCTTTCATTTTGATCACCAAACTTTTTAAATTTTCATTGGGTCACCCAACTTTTATTGCGCTTTTATTTTGGTCCCTCCCGTTACCTTCCATTAGAAAATACTGACGTGGCCCGTTAGTTTTCCTTTTCTTCAAGGGTAAACTATATAAATGGTCACCGAACTTTTAAAATGTTTTTATTTTGGTCACCGAAATTTAAAACACTCATTGGAGTCACCCAACACAAAGGCATCTATCAAAACAACACCAAACATGATGGTGAACAAGGACGAAGGGATGTATGGGTTGCTTCTCCTGATTTTAGGTATAATAGTATTTTAGGTCCTTATTAGTTTAAATACTAATCAAATAAGATTTTGTCCCTCCCGATTTTTTTATTTAAAGGTTTAGTAGACTCTTCCTCCTCCTAATATTTGATCCTAACTCCATCTCTAATGGCAAAGTAAATTAATGTTTGAACTTAAACATGTGGTGCATCAATTTTGCTAGCATATTCTAGGAAATTTGTGGAACAACTTTTGGATACAACTTTCAGAAGTAAACTAAAATGCTATACTCTTGGTCAATAATTAACCTCAATGTTTTCCTATCTCCCTTGTACTTATTAGTTTAAATACTAATCAAATAAAATTTTTGTCCCTCCCGATTTTTATATTTAAAGGTTTAGTAGACTCTTCCTCCTCCTAATATTTGACCCTAACTTCATTTCTAATGGCAAAGTAAATTAATGTTTGAACTTAAATATGGGGTGCATCAATTTTGCTAGCATATTCTAGGAAATTTGTGGAACAACTTTCAAAAGTAAACTAAAATGCTATACTCTTAGTCAATAATTAACCTCAATGTTTTTTTATCTCCCTTGTACTTATTAACCTTGAAGTAGCTTGATGATGAGGTTGCATACAATGTGACATAAATCATAATAATGGAATTTACCTTACAGACAATTTTCAAGAACATTATATATAAAAAATATTTTATGTTGGTAAATATATCGATCTACACAACTTTAAATATTACTCATCGATAATCATAAGGTAAATCTACTTCTTACTTTCGTTTTTTATACATTGAAAGAGTTTTTTCTTAAACCAACGGGGTTGCTTTAAAGCAAAATAAAAGTTGGCCCATTTTTTATACTAATATGTGTAAAAATAATTTCTATAACGTTTTTTATTTAAATTATAGAATTCAAAATCTAAATATTAAACCCTAACATTAAACCCTAAATTTTAAATCTTACAATCTAAACCTTGCGTCTAATGGCAGAACACAACATTACTTATTGAGTAATCATAAATTTAGGGATCGATTGTGGATTATATATTTTAAGGGGTATAAAGAGTAATTTTATCATAATTTTTAATTTTTAAATACTTTCATAGTGCCATGACCCCACTAATTTCTATTATGTTCTGCCTTGAATTTACTATTAATAATATATTATCCATTATTCAAAGGCATAATACCAAAATAATGCTCTTAAAGTTTGACCGAATAGGCATTTTGGGCCCTTTTTTGAACCAATTTAACCTCTTACGTTTCATTTTAGGTCAAAATGACCCATCTACAGATGAAAACTGTTAGTCAAATGACGATAAACAACTTGAAATGATATGACAAAACTATATGGCAGTGCACACCGCGATATCAATGTCATATAGACAAATATGATGACTTTACGTAATGACACATCAGTCAACAAATATTTTTATAAAATTGTATAAAATATAAAATATTTTTCTTCTGACACGTCATTCTGTCAAGTCATTTCAAGTTGTTTATCGCCAGTTGACTAATAGTTTTCATCAGTAGAAGGGTCATTTTGACACAAAATGAAACGTTGGTGGTTAAATTGATTAAAAAAATAGAGGTCAAAATGACTATTCAATCAAATGTTAGAGGATTTTTTTTAGCTTTATGCCTTAATAAAAAGAATATAAGAATTTAATTAATAATTTAATCCACAAATTAGTCTTCAAAATTTACTTGCTTTATTATGTTACGTTCAAAAATCTTATTTGGGTTATTTTGAGAATAGTAGCTCGATCAAAAATCTCAAATTTGATCATTGATTATTATAAAAAAATTAAATTTGAGTATTTATGTGTTATATATTCTAAGATGATTTAATTAAAACAATAAGTTGTCAAGTGATTTTTGTTGTGAAAATTATTTTGTTTTAGAATATAAAATGTTATGTATATCAATATTTTGAAATCGAATTTGAGGTCGAACCAATCAAGGATGAGTCTACCACGTGCGACGAACATCGATGAACACCACTAATGATGAACACAGATGAACACCATTAAATTAATTAATAAAGATTTAAAATTTCAAGGACCCATCATATAATTAATAATTATTTTAAAAATTCAATTAAATTATTTATATATATAAATATTAAAATTTCATTTTTTTAATAAGGGTAAACTATATATTTAGTAACCCACTTATTTCCATATTTCTATTGAACCCTCATTATTTAAATATTATTTCAATTTGACCCTTTATTTATAAAAAAATAATTTAACCCTTAACCTAAAACCCTAAACTATTAAACCTTAAACCCTTAAACTCTTAAACATATACCCTAAACTATATACCATTAAAAAAATTTTCTATAACAGTGTTCTACTTCAACCAAAATGTTGGTTGGTTTTTGTTAGTGCGTTGGTATTGTTTTGTATAGAATCCAATTCTAAGTTTATTTAAATTAGCAAAATTTAACTGTTTTGTTGCAGTACGACCACTTGAAATTTAAATTCACTAGTTAATGCCATGTATTTTTAATTGAAGTTTTTCTTACTTTTATAATGTTTCCTTGACTCAATGATCACTGAAAATCTTTTTTCTTCAACTGTTTCTATCCTTTCATATATACTATTTCATCTTGATTTAAGGAACATAATATGGATGGTCCAAGCAGAATTGGTGACCGATCGACCAGTGATGTTGTTGTCAGGGTACGAACTCAAGAAGGGCGTGATGTTGTTGTTATAGAAAATATTTTTAATGTATATGATTTAGGGTATATGTTTAAGAGTTTAAGGTTTAAGGTTTAATAGTTTAGGGTTTTAGGTTGAAGGTTGAAGGTTAAATTATTTTTTTATAAAGAATAGGGTCAAATTGAAATAATATTTAAATAATGAGGGTTTAATAGAAATACGGAAATAAGCGAGGAACTAAATATATAGTTTACCCTTATTAAAAAAATAAAATTTTAATATATATAAAAAATAATTTAATTGAATTTTTAAAATAATTATTAATTGTATGATGAGTCCTCGAAATTTTAAATCTTTATTAATTAATTTAATGGTGTTCATCAGTGTTCATCATTAGTGGTGTTCATCGATGTTCGTCGCACGTTGTAGAATTTTCCAACCAATCAAACTTCGATTCTCGGTCCAATTAATCCAACCGGTTAAGTCCCTATTTAGTGAGCTTGAGTGGGTGTCTTTGTTCAACATGACAATATAATTTACAAATTAATATTTTTAAGATAAAATATTAATAGAGTGTTTGATATCTTAAGATGAAGTTTACTACAATTTAATTTATTATTTATTTTCGTTTCTACTTGAGGTCTCATAAGTGGTTTTTTTTATCTAGCTATTATTAGACCCTCAAATATTAATGCCTTGCATTAATTTTTTGAATAGTCTAAAGGTGATTAAAAGACAGTATCTGCTCAAACAAAGTTATTAGGATGATCAATTAATGTGATTTGGCCAAGAGGGATGTAAATTGACAATTTAAAAATTGAACGAAAGCAAACATAAAGATAAAAAATGAGACACAAGGAATTTATAATGGTTCAACCTTCTAACAAGGTCTACATCTACTACCTTAGCATTCCACTAAAGATTTTCACAAATTTACTAAGAATTTCTTCTCATTTTCTAGGTTAAGGAGGCAACCCTTTACACAATCAAACTTTCTAACCTAAAGCTTTAATCAAACACTATCTTTTACAAGAAATTGAATAACAAATTGAAAATCCTCTCAAAGGTCGTTTATTTGCCCAATTACAAATTCACTCAACCCAAAACTTGAATAAAATGATTAGAAGAAAGACCACTCAAGTGAATTACAAAGATTTGACTCTAATAGGCTAATGTATGTTAGATTTGTGCTTGAATGCTTAAGACTTGTTCAATAGTTGTTGTTGTTGCTTTGGAGACTTGAATATATACCCCTCATTGATTTCTAACCGTTTTGGTAGCTGAGATCATAATTATAATAGTTGAAAACTATTTTCCCGTAATAAATGTTGTCTACCAACCCTCGGTATCGATACTCGAGCTTTGACATCAGTATCAGCTATAAGAACAAAGAGCCGTTGTACAAAGGGGTATCGGTACGCGAAAGGGCATATCGATACGAGAAGTAAATTCTACAAAGGTGTATCAGTATAATCTGTATTCTATCAGTACCAATTTTGCTCACTAGAATCTGAAAAATAAGTCATTGAAAAATTGTATCGGTACACCTAAGGGCATAGGTACGGTATAACCATTTTTTTTTCAAAATGTTGGTTCCAATAAAACTGACAAGGTAATGACTATATCTTTAAATGCAAAATTTTGTAAATCTAAACACCCCATATCAGTACGAGTAAATCTGTATCGATACTCAAAGCATATTTGGTTCGCAGGTTTGAATGGTGTACCGATACGGCTATACGAGTATCGGTACCCAATAGCCATTATGAATATAAACGTTTTCTAGTAGCCAAAACTCGTACCAGTATGACCAAGTGCGTATCGGTACTCCTGGTCCAAAAACAACTATTTAAGTACAAAACACTTAGAAAATATTTGGGATTTTTAGTTTTTGACTTAGAAATAATTTTAGTTCGAATCCTTGTCATTTTGTGAGCATTTTAGATTACTTAAAAATTTATTCAAATTTTACAATTAAGTACTTTAAAATTATTGTTATATCAAAATTAAATATTAGTTTTACAATCTCCCTTTTTTGATATAACAAAACCCAAAATAAAATTTTAAGACTTTAAGAACAACTCCCCTTTCTTTAAGGCTGAAAGATGTATCTTTGAAAAACTTTTGAAAAATTTAATCTCATCTATTTCTCTTATTTTTGTTAGATCAAAATCAATGAGATAAATAGAGAAATATTTAAATAATAAATAACTCCAAGCATAAAAAAACAACATAGTTTTATAAATTCAAACCATAAGGTTCAAAGCAACATAACAATCCAACTAAATCCTAAAAACATAAACCAAAGCAAATACACATAAAGCATAGGAGATCAAATACAAATAAAAAAGGTGCATAAATCTCAAATCCAAAATATGATATGTTATGAAATGCACGAGCTTAAGGAGCATCTTCATCGTCTTCATCTTCATCATCCATATCAACACCAAGATAATGATCATGCCATTCACCATGAAAATCGGTAAGAGTAATGTCCATGGATGCTTGGCGAGACTCAATGGAATTCACTCTTGCATCCAAGGAATTTAAATAAGCATCCATAGAAATCAAACATTGTGTTCATATTGGTGAAGCAAGTGTCCATGCTAGAAAACTTCACATCAAGATAGGCCATGAGAGCATCAAGGGAAGGATGAGAACCCGGAGCTTCCAGAATAACTGGAGGATTTGCCATAGGTTCGGGTTGAACATCAAATGGAAGAACTGTAATTCTAATTCACTATCCATTGTAAAATGTGAACTTAGCCTTCCGAAGAGACTTGTCATCAATGGGATCAGCAAGAGGCATGTTAAGATCGAAAGAGCAATCGGTCTCAAGCTTGTGCAACATAAAACTTAAGGCGAAACCATAGGTGAAAGAAGAAACAAGATTTGTATGGCGATTTTGAACTAAGAAGACAAGCTCGGAAAACATGATTTGAGCTGGGTTAGAACGCTTACCCTCGCATAAACAATAGAGCCAGAAGTCACCGACTTGGCGAATGGAGGACCACTTACCACCAGACGGTCAAAACCACCAAGTGATGAGAAGGTGAAGAAAGCGCTCATGAGCATCAAGCACGGTAACAGAGCCACTATTATGGTGAGAGAAGTTCTCTTCATCATCTAAACACACATCTTTCAAACCCAAAAGATTGTAGAATCAACTAAAACCTTTTTACCTATAAGGTATAACTCTAAAGCAACAACTTCGGTTTTATCATGGTTATTAACACACCGACGTTTGAGTAAAAATCAAGGACACTATTTTTATAAATAATGTCAGGTATGCTAAAAAAGGCCATGAACTTCCATTGATTCAAATAATCAAGATAACGAAAGTGAAATTCATTGGAAGTCATAAAAGAGATTGAAACCACACGTTCACGACGAATTTTGTAAGTTTGGTATTGTTTAAAGCGATCCAAAGCGTGAGGATATTGAGGCTCATTAAAACACTTTAGATAAATAATGGTTAAGTTTGGTTTTTTACCATTGTTTTTAGAATTGGGTTCGGTAGGATTAGGATTTGAAGAGCTAGGAACCATCTCTTTTCTTGGTCTTTTCCTAGGAGACATGATAAAATCTTGAAAACAAATTCAAACCACAAAAACAATGTATGAATAAACTTCACATTCAATCCAATGATCAAGGTATTGTGAAAACCTATATTGTATATCTTAAAATCATATACAAGTATAACAATAATTTTGGTGAAAGAAAAAATTAAAAATTAGTGTAGAAAAATATGCGAGAATAATTTTATATTCAAACAAAAAATTTTAGTTTTGAAAGAATTTTTGTAAAATATTTGAAAAAATAAAGTTATATATATACTAAATATTTAATTTTTGATGAAAAACAATCGACAAGTATTGAATAAATCAAAAATAAAAGAAAAGAGTTTATACCTTGAGTATGTGGATTATGGATGAATGAGGAGATGATTTTGCACCAACTTGATGATGCTAACTTTGGTTTGATGTTAAAACTAAAAGCCCCAAAAAGATATTGATGATTTGTGAGAAAATCAAAGAATTTGAAGGGTTTTTATAGATGAAAAATGGCCTAGGGTTTTTAAGAAACGTAAGAGTTTGAATTAGATTTGGAAAACACTCTTTTAATGACATTTAAAGACTTCAGTGGCCATGCGTATTGATACGCCACTTGTGCGTATTGAAAAAGCGTACCGGTATAAATTTTAGTCATACAGATCCTTAACCCGTACCAGTATAGGTAAACTTGTACCTATCCTACCTCATGATACTCATATCCTTTCGTGATACCTCGTATCGATACTCTTGAGCCAAACATAACATTTTGTCTGCAAGAAACCCATAAAATCGAAATTAATCGATTTGAAATGCATGTATAAGATATGAGATTAATGTATGAAAAAACAGATGCATATTCCCTTGGCAACAAGGATAGATGCATATAGGAGCAAAAACACATAACTAAGGAAATCAATCAAATTCAAGTAAGATTTAAACACCAAAAAGACTCTAATGGTTCAAGAAAGGATAGTAAGCCCTAACTCTATCCTAAGAGACCAAAAACACTCTTTGTCTAAAGGTTTTGGTGAATATATCCCTAATTGGTTCAAGGTGTCTATATATTCTAGAACTAAATCACTTTTCAAGATATGATCTCTAATGAAATGATGTCTTATATCTATGTGCTTGGTTCTAAAGTGTTAAATGAGATTCTTAGCGAGACAAATGGCACTAGAATTGTCACACTTTAGAGGGATGGTACCTACATCAATTCTATAATCTAAGAGTTGTTGCTTCATCCAAAGGACTTGAGCACAACAACTTCTGGCCGAAATATATTCACTCTCGGTGGTAGATAATGCTACATTATTTTGCTTCTTAGAAAACCACGATATAAGCATACTACCAAGGAATTGACAAGTACCGGAGGTACTCTTTCTATCTATCTTACAACCTCCAAAATCCGCATCCGAATAAGAATAAAAACTAAAGGAAGAGTCTCCAGGATGCCAAAGACCTAAACAAGGGGCATCTCTAAGGTATCTAAAGATTCTCTTAACGACTTGTGGGTGTGATTCTCTAGGACTAGCTTGAAATCTAGCACACAAGCAAACACTAAACATGATTTCCGGTTTACTTGTGGTAAGATAAAGCAAAGATCCTATCATTGATCTATAGAGCTTTAAATCAACACACTTACCTCCTTCATCTTTCTCAAGCTTTGTAGAAGAGCTCATTGGTGTGGCTTGAGGTTTCACATTCTCCAAGCCAAACTTCTTCAGCATATCCTTGATGCACTTAGCTTGATTGATGAAGATGCCATCTTACATTTATTTGATTTGGAGTCCTAAAAATAATGAGAGCTCCACCATCATCCTAATTTCGATCTCACCTTGCATCAACTAAGCAAATTCTTGACAAAGCAATTCATTAGTAGAATAAAAAATAATATCATCAACATAAATTTGTACTAATAAGATATCTTTGCCTTTTCTTTTTATGAAGAGTGTAGTATCCACCTTTCAATTGTTAAAACCTTTTTCAATCAAAAGGTTTGATTATCTTTTATACCAAGCTTTAAGAGCTTGTTTCAAACCATATAAAGCTTTTGAATGTTTAAAAACATGGTTTGGATATTTTGGATCTTTAAAACCGGGTGGTTGTTCTACATACATTTATTCATTTATAAAACAATTTAGAAAAGAACTTTTTATATCCATTTGAAAAAGCATGAATCTCGTAATCTGTCACTGATGTGTCTCCCTGAACAAGAGACATGAACTCCCTCTTCTTCTCATCTAAATATCTCGGACCTAAATACCTCTTTTTGAAAGCAGTCTCAAAGAAATCTCAATTGATCTCAGCCTCAGGCATGCTGGAAGTAATGGTGACCCACCAGGTGTAGGCATCACCCTGAAGTAACAAAACCACACAGCCCAACTTACGAGCCCCAACACATCCCATCTGAGCCAAAATACGAACCGTCTTCTCTAGCCATAACTCTGATCTCTCAGGCGTAAATCCCCTGAACTCATCCGCTCCGAGGCTATGAAGCCTCTCTAAGGGTAAGCTAGCATCATCTCCTCTCGGCTGTGCTGCAGCCTGAGCTCCAGCAACTACAGCCTGAAACGCTCCCGCTATATCCTGAACTAGCGAAGCCATATCTATCCCTGCAGGACCTTGGCCATCATGGCCAACCTGAGGTCTCGCTTCCTCTTCTCTAGCCTCGCATTCCACATCAGGCTGAGGAGGTGGTGGTGGTGGAGGAGCTCCGACTCCAACAACATGCTCTTCCACAGGAGCCTCTACCCCACCCACCGGCTCAACAGCAGGAGCCGCAACACGAGGTTCCTGACGAACCAGCTTGGGTCTACCTCTAGGCCATGACATAACAGCTCACAGATAACAACTACAACAACAACATACAAAATCGAGTTAGCAAGGGCAAGGGTCCAAGTGGCTCAAGTATGTTTTCCCTCACTTAAAAATCTCTTTTTCCGATGTAATAGAAGCAATGGGACTCTACTCAAGACTTAACGAACAAATCACACATCAACATGCTTCAAACAACACACACACTCACGATCAATTAAACAAGCATCAAATCATACTTGATAAGCAAGCAAACATACTTACACGTCAAGCAAACACCGTGCAATTGCAATACAAGAATTTAACTTACCTCACTTACCCGTGATGTCACGGAACGGTCCACGAGCCTATGTGAAACAACGACAGAGGAAGCAATGAAGTGATGCGAAACGATCAAACAAGCAATTTAAAACAACCCATTTTAGTTCATACAGCAGGTCGTATCATACACTAGAAGAGGGTATCGATACGCCTTGACTAGGTCAACAGCCCAAAGTCAACCTAGGGAGACCGTATCGGTACACTGGTTGACCGTACCGATACGCCCTCACTAGTCAACTTCTCACGGTCAACGATAAAAGACCGTACTGATAAACCCTAGACCCGTACCGATACGCCAAAATCTCGTCATTATCTCAGATTTCCAGAGAGCTTTTGGCATATCGATACACCCTCGTGTACCGGTACGCTAAGCCTAATCTGAGTCCCAAAGTGTAGGACTGTATCGGTACGGCCTTGGGGCGTACCGATACGCCCTGCACTGTAAGACTCAAATTAGCAGCAAGACACACCAAGACTCAACTCTAAAAGCAACTCACCTAGCCACAAGCAAACATTCATACAATACTTAGCAACCAAGAAACAACATATGGAACAAATTAAACGAACAACAGAGCATCAACAACATCCACGTAGCATACCATAGAAGAAGCTAAGGATCCAACCATTTAAGCATGTCAAAAGCATAGAGATAAGGGCCACATGGCCAACATTCATGGCATAAACAAGCCACAACCAAAACATCAACATACTGAAGGAGTCTTAAGAAGCTTCTTAACACAAAACAACATACTCAAATCCCATTGCTTAGCTAATACATCAATTAACTTAAAAGTCCATACTTGAAGGTAGAATTAGCACACTTGGAGGCCTTTCTCCTCGCACAAGAAACCCATGAACTAAGGATCTACATTGTCGAACAAAGGAGAGCGTAAGCGCAAAGCTTAGTGAGGGTAAGCTCATAAAACAAACCCTGACAATGCAGGGTCCAAGCACGAGCAACAAAACCAAGGATGAATGCATGTTTCCTTACCTTCGGAACCACATGAATCAAATATATGAAATGCATGAACATAACCTCATATATCATGCCATGCTCAACATGTTCGTAATACAACCATATGGAACACATTTAACAAATCGTATTAGCACCTAGCTATGACCCGAATACGCAGATAACAACCGTTGGAACTAACATCCAACAACCCAACCATTACATTACCTTACGGTGGGATTCCACTCATCATCGTTCTACGCGGAGGGGATTCCACTCATCCTCACGCCCCGTCGATGGGATTCCACTCATCATCGACTAAAATATAAATGAAGATTTCCGGGCGTACTCGTACTCCATCTTGGTGACTACCATCACCAAGACCATGCGTGCATTTCGACACTCGTGTACACACTAACATCCTAATGATCGATCATTTGTACCCAAGCATACTAGTGCCAATACTAACTCATCACAAGTTCATAATAACACAATATCCTTACCAATTCCCGTGCCTAGCACGTATCCACCATGATTTACAATCATGCAACCCACATTTCATCAAACACATGCATATTACAATGCATAAATAAATCATCATGCCTCATTATTACACATAACTATAATATGCATAGCAACATCAATCACAATTAGTACATGAGGCATAAACACAACATTCACAAGTTCAACCATAGTCTTCTAAACTAAAGCTTGGGATTAGACTACCAATCTAATCCCAACTCTAGGTGGGTTTACCAAGCCCGACCTAGGTCTACATGCTCGAACCAAGGCATTTTGAAAACCAGTTTAAAACCGAAGAACCACTCACCAACTATCCAAGCTCAACACTAGCCGATCAATCCACCAAGCTATCTGAATTCGTTCTCGAGGCTTCGCAACACAAAATCTTGACTCTAATCATCCAACACAATCAAAACACCAATAATCAATCACCAAAACTTGCTACAAACCCATAACACAATTCAAGCATATATTCGACCCAAGAACACTCTCAAAACATCATTTTCGAGCAGCCCACAAACTCAGAAAGTAACCAATGTTTCCAACATCCAAAATGCCATCTAACACACCCAAAACAACCTTCAACCATGACCTAACCACCATCCATCAATTCTCACACTAAAACAGCCCCAAACTCCATTTTTGAACACTCTAAAACCCCACAAAAACCCATATCCGAAAATCAAGTTAGAACCATGTAAAAATTAGATATGTTGGACCTTATGGTTTACAAATAACTTGTCTAACAACAACAAATCAAAAGCTTATCTAAAAATCCATAAAGCTACAACCTTTATCAAAATCTTTGGAAAACCCAAAATATAGAAACATGAGTTTTATGAAAAATGAAGACTGAGGTTAGATAGGAAATATAAAGGACAACATAAAATCGATTTTACCTTTGAGAAATCTTCAAGAATCAAGCAAGGAAGAAATGGAATAGTAACTTGCAAAGGGAGGGGAAAATGTCATTGGTTTTTGAAAGAGGGGAGGTGTAACCCCCTTAGCCCGGCCTAGACGGTTGACCCGAACTACGAAGATTACACGGGGAAAACCAAAGTCAACCCGAAAGTCAACCTTGATTAACGACCTTTTTTTTTCTTTTTAATCTTGTCTAAATGCATATTAACCCTATTTGAACTCTTGAGAAAAACATACTCAAAAATCACAGCAATCAGATAACATTTAGGGACTCAATTGCACAACGAACAAATTTAGGGACCAAATTGCAAATTTTGAAAATTGTGAGGGCTTAACCAGTTTTAAAGTTACCATTATGAAATTAATCACATTTCATGCTTCTCTGTCAAATTTCATCGCAAACGGACATCTCAAACTCATTCAATTGCATAAACAAAGTTCAGGACCAAAACGCAAAGATTTCAAAACACATAACATCAGTTTCAGTGCCCAACGGTCAAGTGTTCCGAAACGGGGAAGAACCGTTCCGAAACGCGGGACCGTTCCGAAACAAGTTGCGGAACAGGGCTTGGCAGTGGCAAAACCGTTTCGGAACAGCCCTACCTGTTTCGAAACGCCATGGCCATTTCAGGCCATCTGTTCCGAAACAGTAGCACCCGTTCCGAAACGAGTTGCCCAGAAATGCAGATTTTTGCTGGTTTATTACTCATTCAACCCATCAAACACATTCATATGACCTCCATATCATACACACAAGTCATTAAACACTTAAGGGACATACTAGCATCATCCAATCTCAATCATAGCATCATTCAAGGAAAATCCCAATTCTATAGGCATACATCCTATATTGAAAACCATGCAACCATCAAAACACCAAACCAATTACCAAAAGGCCATTTACATGTTCCATCATTATCAAAAGCATAAAACCAACTTAGGGAGTCCAAAACATCTCCCAAAAACACAACTTAGGTTCCCATTGCCAAATGCCAAAAGCTAAAGGAGTTGTGAAAATGTTCACCATACATGAGCTTAAGCCTTCACTTAAATCCTTGACCTCATTGCTGCCCTTAAATCACCTCAATGCTCTGCATTATTGATTTAAGAAAGAGAGAGCGTAAGCAAATAGCTTAGTGAGGAATGCTCAATTAAAACACCACAATAATGCATTTGTAAAACACCTTTTCAAGGCCTTTAGTTTCAAAACAACATTTTATCATGCACTTATGCATACAAACAAAGCATCTCATGCTTCAATCCATCATCATGTCATATTGGCTTTCGAGTGATAATCATAATCATTTTTACAATTCAAAACACAATCGGATACGCGGATTACAAGCGTTGTCCCAAACGCTTCATACACACTACCAATATCAAGGTGGAGCATGGTACAATCACAACCCCTCAACAACCGTGATGGAGACTATGGTACAATCACAACCCCTCCACATCACTCATTGGTAGTTGTATAACATCACTAACGAGAACACGGGACATACAACACAAGATCCACACATGGACTTTTAACCACCATTGTGACCTTAACACATGATCCACTCATGGACTTTTAACCACCATGGTGATCTTAACCATCTCGTTAGTGTACTTGGATGGAGTTTACGGTACAATCACAACCCCTCAACATCCAAGGCGACTTTATTCACGGTGCACCCAATCCTATAGCCGGCTAACTATATCCGATTCAAGTACTTTAAAACCAACACATCACTTACCAATATACATCATTTAACATCATTAATCCACTGTTTTAAAGCATTTGACAAAGCCATTAAACCAACATGCATCACTATGCATTAAAACCACATTTATCAATGTACAAAACAAGGATCTCTTATCTTGAACATCCTTCAACACATGGCTTACAAAACTAGCAATAAACATGCTAAATCATGCTTTCAAAACAGAATTTAAACATGCAAATAAAACTCATTGCATTCAACCATTTCATGGTTCATCAAAAAAGAGTTTTTCCGAAAACTTACTCTTGAGCTTAGCTAAGTTGTTTAGACTTAAACTAAGCTCTCATAACCTTCAAACATTGGTTTCAAAGCTGAAAACCAAACTTCACTCACCGATTCCGTTTCGCAAGCTCGCCGAAACACCAATCAAGCTTCCGGATCAACACCACAAGGATCCAAAGATGTCTCCCCTGTTTTAAACACATCAAAGCAGAGGATTAATGCATCATCATGCATTAATATCTTCAACCAAGACACCTAAACTCGTTGCTCTCATCAACACTCACATTTCGGCTACCAAACACAACCGAAATCACATCCAAACACCTCTACAACACTACCCAGCCAAGATCCATCAACTCCAAACATTCTTATACAACAATTAACATCCAAAAAGGATCTAATCACGTCCTTATACCTCAAGCTATAGCAGAACATCAAGATCACCCCAAAAACCATCATTAACCCGAGCAAAACTTAGGAAAATCAACCTATTCGGGATTGCATTGATTAAACCTTAATTTCACATCAATTATACATCCAATTTACATCAAGAAAACACCTCAAAACAGAGCCCAATCATTTCATACGATTTTCATCAAAATTAAATCCAAATCTTGCATTTAAAGCCAAGATCATGAACACAACATAAAAAACCTTTAATAAAACTCAAATCAAGGATTGAGAACTTGGGAATTTCAGTAAAGAACTGAGTATTTAGAGGAGAAGGACGTTCATACCTCTAAATGTGAGTTTCTCCTTGTTTAGAACCAAGATTCTTGAAAATTCAATAAGCAAATGTTAAGGATTTGATGTAGAAATGATTAGAGATCAATTGAAGATTGAAATCTCATCTTTAGATGTTAAAATCAAAGGAAAGATTGCTGGGAAAAGGTGTTTGGGCTGAGAGAAAAGTTGAGAGAAAAGAAATGGAAAGTTTTGAGAAAAGTTAGTTATGATAACAAAATATCTATTTCCCTCCTTTTTCTTTTTATTAAAAATCATTAATTAAACCTTTAATATTAAGAAAAATCTGGAGAAAACTCTTCTTGGGTAAATTAGCTCATTAAAGATTCAAAGTTTCAATCCTTCTAAAACAGTCACCAACTTTTCAAAAATTACATTTTAGTCACTAACCCAAAATGTCACACCTCCAAACCTCATTTTGTAAAATTGATTTCACCATTCTCTTATATATAATAAAATAGGATTTTAAGATATTTTTCCATATTTTTAATGCATCCCGAACTAGGCTTTCCTAAAAACCACCTTTTATATTCGAACCGAAAATCCAACCGATCCGATTCAACCCAAAACTCCTAAGCCCAAAATTGGGGTGTTACAGGAGGAAGATGAGCAAATAGATATTTTTATTTGTTTTGTTTCATTTAAAAGCCAAAGGTCATAAATACCCTTAATGAATAAGGATAATTTCAATAGTATAAAATCCATGTCTTTGGGCTTAAAAAGATTACTAGTCCAACATATATTTATTTGTTTTGAAAATATGAAGCCCGAAATTATATTTTAATAATTTAATTTCACCTGACCCCCAAACCCGGGTGTTACAGCCAAAACTCGTATCGATACAAGCCTTGCCGTATCGATACAGATAGGGATCGTTTCAATACGCCCCTTAAGCGTACCGATCCCTGTTTTAACGTCCCCAACGGCTATTTCCCAACGGTCTTTTAAATAACAGATCGTACTGATACGCCCTCAAGCGTATCGATACGCTTAGGTTGGCAAGAGTCCAATGACTAGTTTCTAAAGAAGAGCGTACCGATACGGGTCCTCGCGTATCGATACGGAAGGCTCCAGAACAGCATTTAATATGAGAAATCAAGTCTCCAATGGCTCCAATTCAACTCCAACGGCTAGTAACGGCTACAAACTCAAAGAGGAGTATAAAAGGGAGCTCCAAGCATCTAGTAATGGTTAATGCTTCAATTGTCAATTCCTTGTATAGACAAACACTAGTGAACCAAAATTGTTAGATTTGCTCAAGTGTTTTAGGATTGGGTGAGAGCTTTATTGTGCAAACAAATACCTATTAGAGGGATTTGGGTTTGCCTATCTTTATCTCTTTGTAAAGAGGGTTTGATCAAGGCTTTGGGTAGAAAGCTTGATCGGTTTGTAAGGGTTTCCTCCTAAGCCTAGAAAAGGGGACGAATCAATAGTGGATTGATTGGAAATCCTTAGTGGGAAGCTAAGGTAGTGGATGTAGACCTTGGTTAGAAGGTTGTACCACTATAAATCATCTTGTCTTTATCTTTTTAGCTTCCACACCTCTTACACCCAAAATTTCACTTCTCCACCACTTGGCGAGCAAGAACGGTTGAAAGAATCGAGCACCATAAAACCCAACAGTTCTTTTAGTTAGGGGAAATTTATTTTCTAGTCATTATAACTTTAGATGTTTTCATTTAAGTCCCAAATTTTTTACTTTTAGATTTTAATTTAATTCAACCGTATCCCAATTTAGGTTATAATTGAAATTCGAGCTTTATTTTTAGAATTTTTATAAGTACTTATGATTTATTTTGTTTAGAATAAATTACAAAATTTGTAGGGTTTGGACTAAATTACAAAAATAGAAATAATTGGTTCAATTTTGGATAAAAGTATAATTTTATGGACTAAAATGAACAAAAACAACACCATGTTTACTTTATTGGACTAAATTATAAAAAATAGAATTAAATATGGGTCAATTTCAATTAAAAGTACATTTTTAGGGACTTATGGACAAAAATATCATCATATTAAAAATATTAGACTAAATTACACAATTTAAAAATAAATAAAGATCAATTTCGGTTTAAATACAGATTTATAGAAAATTAATTGAACATTAAACTCTTAAACCCTAAATTTCATCCCTAAGCCCTAAAATAGTCACATAAACCTATAGGCTATAACCCCTAAAAAGTATAATCACATAACACGTATGAGACGTATTCATGTTACACATATCAATATAGACTATAGACCATAGAGGCATACACTATAGACTATAGTAACAAATTAATAATAATATCATCGCATATGATATATTATATATAGACTATATAACACTTGAAATAATCTCATACACTAATGCTAAACTCTAAACCTTAAACCATACAAATTAATCTCATAAACCAATAACCATAAACTATACCATAAACCCTAAACCATTAATATTAAACACTAAATCCTAAACCAAAAACCTAAGCCATGGAAATTAATCTCATAAACCAATAATCTTAAACTACACCATAAACCCTAAACCATTAACACTAAGGCCTAAACCCTAAGCTATAAACCAAAATTAGGGACCAGTTTCACAATATCATCATAAAATATAGCCTAAAATCAAAATTAGGGACCAATTTGAAAGTCGAGAAATTTGAGAGTCAAGTGACCAATTTCACAATTTTACCATAAAATATAGCATAAAACCGAAATTAGGGACTAATTTGACAATTTTAAAGTGGAGAAATTTGAGAGTCTAGTGACAAATTTCATAATTTCACCATAAAAATAAATAGGGGTCAGTTTCGGCTAAAAATTAATTCTTAGGAACTAAAATGAACAAAAATATCATCATATTGAAATTATTAGACTAAATTAGAAAATAGAAATAAATTGGGGTCAATTTCGGCTAAAAGTAAAATTTTAAGGGCTAAATATCACTCTGGAGAGGGGATTGCTATATCCAAAGTCCAAACCGTGGGGATACTTGTGACTAAATTGAATTAAACTAAAACTTAAAAGTGAATATTAAGACTAAAATGTAAAATTTAAAATGCATCATGACCTAAAGGGTAATTAATCCCTAACCTAAAATTTAGGCGACTTATTACCTCCAAAACTTTGTCATTTCCCCATTTTTACCAATTTTCTTTTTTCATGTTTTTAATTAGAATGAATGGTGGGACTTAGGAGGGAGGAAAACCTGTGTTGTTTTTTAGGTTAGGGGTAATTTTTTTTAGCCTTTCCGACTTTAAATGTTTTTCATTTAAGTTTCAAGTTTTCACTTTTAGGTTTTAATTTAATTCAATTGAGTCTCAATTTAAATTAATTTAATTGAAATTTCATATTTAATTTTAGAATTCTTTCAATTATGTCTGTAATTTATGCTTCTAGGTTTTAATTTAGCTCAATTAGATCTTAAGTTTAAGAAGTTAATTCAATTTAGACATTATTATTATTATTATTATTATTATTATTATTATTATTATTATTATTATTATTATTATTATTATTATTATTATTATTATTATTATTATTATTATTATTATTATTATTATTATTATTATTATTATTATTATTATTATTATTATTATTATTATTATTATTATTATTATTATTATTATTATTATTATTATTATTATTATTATTATTATTATTATTATTATTATTATTATTATTATTATTATTATTATTATTATTATTATTATTATTATTATTATTATTATTATTATTATTATTATTATTATTATTATTATTATTATTATTATTATTATTATTATTATTATTATTATTATTATTATTATTATTATTATTATTATTATTATTATTATTATTATTATTATTATTATTATTATTATTATTATTATTATACACAATTTTTTTATTTGGATGTAAACATGTAATTGTACAAATGAAAGTTGAAAATTTAATTTAGTTCAATTGTACACATAAAGGTTTGATTTAAATATTTAATCAAATTCATATGCATAAATTAGCAAGTTGAATCAGAATTAATCTCGTAAATCAACAGCCCTAAACTAAACCATAATTCATTAATACTAAACCCAAAACCATAAACCTTAAGGAATCGAAATTAATCTCATAAACCAATAACCATAAGCTAAACCAAAAACTATTGATACTAAACCATAAATCATTGATACTAAACCCTAGGGGTGTGCAAAATAAACTGTAACCGTTAACCGATATGACCGTTCATTTTATAGGTTAATTAACCTAATCGTTAAGATTAAATTGTTTCGGTTAACCGAACCGCTAAAAAAGACGGTTAATGGTGAACCTATAGATTAACCTATAGGTACTTTATTTTAACTAAGTGTAAAGTTTGTGTTTAAAATTTCTCTATTTAAGTTAATTTTTTTAAAAAAATTAATACAATATTTATCGGAGATATATATATTTATTATTCTAAAAAAAGAAATAATCAACAATATTTGAAAAGAAAATCATAATAGGTTACAGGTTAACCTGTAACCGATCCGTTCCTTAACGGTTACCCACTATAATGGTTAACCATTTAAAAAAATTAACGGTTAACCGTTTCTTAACGGTTAGTAACGGTTAAGTTACGAATAATAACCTCTATAACGGTTAACCAACCGTTTAAGCTAAACGGTACGGTTAACCTACCATGAACACCACTACTAAACCCTAAATCTTAAAGAATCCAAATTAATCACACAAACCAATAACCTTAAACTAAACACTAAACTAAACCATAAATCTTAAAAAATCAGAATTGATCTCATAAACCAATAAACTGATAATATTAAACATAAACCTTAAGGAATCATGTTTAGGGCTGTAAATGAACCAGACGTTCAGTGAACTGTTCGTGAACCGTTCGGCGAGAAGTTCGTTTATGTTCGTTTATTTATTAAATGAACGAACATGAACAAGATTTTTTGTTCGTTTAATTAAATGAACGAACACGAACAAAGGGTTTGTTTGTTCATTTATGTACGTGAACGTTTGGTAATTTGTTCGTTTATGTTTGTTTATGTTCGTTCGTTTATATTCGTTCGTTTATGTTCATTTAAGTTTATTCACATACGTCTAGGGGTGTTCATTGTTCGGTTAAACCGAACTATATAACCAATCGAACTAAAACAAAATTGGTTAATCTATTAGATAATTTTAGGTTTCGGTTAACGATTAAGAGTTTTTTCAAATTTCAATTATCGATTAATTTGATTTAAAATCTGTTAATTAACTGAATTAATCGAACTAACCCAAAATATTAAATATTTAACACATTATTTGTGTTCGTTTATGTTCGTTTGTGTTCGTTAATGTTCATTTGTGTTCGTTTATGTTCGTTTATCATTTAAACGAACGAACATGAACGAACATGAACAAGGTACATTCCTTAATGAACGAACACGAACAAGAAATTTTGTGTTCGTTTATGTTCGTGTTCGTTTATTTGTTCGGTTAAAGTTAAATGAACGAACATGAACACACCCTCGTTCGTGTTCGTTCGGTTCGTTTACAGGCCTAATCATGTTGACATCATTTAGATATTTAATAAAATTTTTTAAATATTTTTATATACTATAATTTATAAATATAAAAGTAAACATATTAATTTAATGATCATAGTTAAGCATGTACATTAAATTGTGAAGATGTATTTTGTCACACTATAATGTAAGAATTTCATAATCTCACAAATTCATCAATTGTAACTTATTAGTTATTACAAGTCAGATAAATACCAAGTCAGGTAAATATCAAATCAGTTTAATAACAAGTCAAATAATTTTCAGGTTGAGTCAATTACAGATCAAGTTGATAACATGTCAGGTAATATCAGTTATTTACCAAATTAAACTCAGGTTCGGGTTCATATCAGGTCGGGTGCAGGTCGGGTTCGTTTATCACATTATCAGGTTGAATACGAGTTTAGGTCGTTTTTAGGTCGGGTGCAGGTTGGGTTCAGATCCAAAAGTTTCAGGTCCAACTCGGGTTCAGGTCAACACCATTTCAGACTCGAATTGATTTTAAATCACCACCACATCGGGTCGCAAGTAGTTCTAATTCAAGTCAATTTCAGTCAGTTTACATGTCGGGACAGCTTTTTACAACCCTATAAAGGTTAGAGTATGAATATTTTTAAAATCAAATATTGCAGTAAACATAAGGATGACGAGTATTACAATTTTATATCGTATCTAAAGGTGACAAACAGGTCAATCGGTTTGTGTCATTTCTGTTTCGGTTACTTCGGGTCTGATGTCATTTGGTTCAAATTCAGTTCAGTTCGGTTCGGTTCAGTTCTATTGTGCTTCGGGTCATTTCGGGCCAGTTGATTTTCGGTTTAGGTCAATTTCGAGTCAATTTTGGGTCAATAGGAGATTGGTCGGTTTTAATCAAATTTTTAGGTTGGCCAGTTTTTTTACACCCTTTATATAGCTTTATAAAGCCAATATATTCGACTTTTTGGTGAGTTGTGTGGTTGTCCATATCTCATCTTTCTTTATTTCTATTAATATCTTTTATTTATTTCAGGTTGTCATCGGTTCGGGTCTATTCGGTTCAGGTCTATTTTGGTTCAACTAAAAATCGGTTCATTTTCGGTTCGGTTTCGGGTCAAATTTCTGGTCATCATGTTCGGTTCGGATAAATCGGTTCGGGTCTCGGGCCAAGTTTGCCAAGTCTAATCGTATCAAAACTGTTGAGACTACGTGGCAAAATGGAGGAAACCACCGCTTGAGACTAGGGCTGTAAACGAACTGAACGTTCAGTGAATCGTTCGACGGGAAGTTCGTTTATTTATTAAACGAACGAACATGAACAAGATTTTTTGTTCATTTAATTAAATGAACGGACACGAACAAAGAGCTTGTTCGTTCATTTATGTTCGCGAACGTTCGGTAATCCGTTCGTTTATGTTCATTTATGTTCGTTTATGTTCATTTAAATTTATTCACATATGTTTAGGGGTGTTCATTATTCGGTTAAACCGAACTAACCAATCGAACCAAAACAAAATTGGTTAATCTATTAGATAATTTTATGTTACGACTAATGATTAAGAGTTTTTTTAAATTTAAATTATCGATTAATTCAGTTTAAAATCGGTTAATTAACTAAATTAATCAAACTAGCTTAAAATATTAAGTATTTAACAAATTATATATGTTCGTTTATGTTCATTTATGTTCGTTTACCATTTAAACGAACGAACATGAACAAACGCGAACAAACTACATTCCTTAATGAACGAACACAAACAAAAAATTTTGTCTTCGTTTATATTCGTGTTCGTTCATTTGTTCGATTAAAGTAAATGAACGAACATGAACACCCCTTGTTTGTATTCGTTCGGTTTACGCCTACTTGAGACCGTTTTTGCCACCCTCTGTTCGGATACATTATGCGCAACACGCACCCACGTGCGCCTCGATCAATCGACACGTGCCAATGCAAGCAGATATGCGCTGCAGTGCAGAGCCCAGTGCACAGTGGCGCTGTTCAGATAGAAAAAGTGTAAAATTAAAAAAAAGAAAAAACTCCATTAATGAAGAATGAATATCAGCTAATTAATTAATTGATTTCCCCTCCAAACTTTCGTCCTCTTTGTTTGTCTCTTTCTCTCCAAAGCTCCACCTTTCAGGTCCCATGGAGTCCCCGGCTCTTACCATCCTCTCTTCTCATTGCACCTGAATCTTTTTAAACCCCAAAAAAGTTCCCTACTTTGTTGAATCGGAAAGATAAGGAAATCGATTTTCATTCCGTTTTTGGAATTTAGTTGAAGGTTTTGGATTCTGGGTTTTCACCTTTTTACTGTCAAAACGTAAAAGAAGAAGAAAAAAATAGTTTTTTTTCCTTTTGTTTGGTGGGTGTTTGTAGGAAATGCCGCCACATCGATCCAAGTCGGAAAAGAACGACGGCATGGCCAAGCATCGCCGTCGAGATCCTTATGAGGTGCTTGGAGTCTCCAAAAACTCAACGGATCAGGAAATTAAGAGCGCCTACCGGAAAATGGCTCTAAAGTATGTTCCATTTTTCTTACTTTTTTGTTCAAGTTTTTAGTGATTACTTTAGATTAGAGAGTACCTCGGGGTTCACTGGTTTGAGCTTAGTCATAATTATGTTTAATTATAAGGTATAGTGGGGGAATAAGTATTTAGGAATCGAACTGGGCAGCAAATTCCAATTGTAATCAGAGATTTTTGAGTGATTGGAGTTTGGTTTGATGATTGTTTGCCTCTCTATTGATAGTTTGTAGGACAGTCATTTTTCAACATATAACACTAGCCGTGGGTGCAAGGATAGGCGTTGAAAGCACAATAGAATTGGCTTTTAGTGACTGGCTGGATTACTTGGATATCTAGAACCAGGGATGACCGAGGGGTGCCCGGGGGACGGTCACAGTCGTACCCTTGAAAATTTCAAATTTCTCATATAGTTCATGTATTTTCTATTGACGATCTAAGTTTGCACCCCTAAAATTTTCTAATTCCGCACCCCTACGTTTCTAATATTACTCCCTAACAATTCGCACCCCTTGACATAAAATCCTGAGTCCGTCCCTGTCTTGAACACTGTTCAAACAACAGATAAAACTATCAGGGAAGTCAAGGATTATTTCCAACATGAGCCTAAAGAAGGTTTATTTCCCTGCTGATACTCCTTTCCAGATTATAAATGAAATATGTGATTTGGGTCCTGGGACGTAGATCGTACTGCATTGACCATTTTTCAGATAGGTGGACATATAAAGTTCTGGTTGTAACTTGAAATCTTGCTCTATTAGGGTGGCTTAGCTCTATAATTTATAAATGCCAATCTTATGCTGCTTCAGGTACCATCCTGATAAGAATGGAAATGATCCTGTTGCAGCTGATATGTTCAAGGAGGTCACATTTTCTTATAATATCTTGTTTGATCCAGATAAAAGACGCCAGTATGACACCTCTGGTTTCGAGGTAAGATAATAAATGCATCTAATTTCTGAAGCATTTTTAGCCTGATGTTTGTCTCTGATTTCTTACTGTTAGATTCGTTTACAAGGCGATATCTAGGCACTAGAGCCTTTTATACGAGCAAGGTGCAAGGCGTAAAATAAACACAATATGCATATGTGTGTATTTTTGTAGGTCTGTTTGTGTCTACATAAAAAGTAACTTAAGATTCATAATTAAGAAAATATACTCTAAAGAGTGGTGAACATGCAAACTTTTCTGTTTCTTTTGTTGGCCAATATGCATGATTTCCTTATAGTCCCATCATCCCTTTTTTATTAGTGAAGATACAGTTAAAATAAAAATAAAAATCAGTTGTTAAAGAGAGCTTCAATCAAGCAGGCTTTTGTGCCTAGCAGCTTGTGCCTTATAAAAAGTGCTAGGCGTATCTAGCATGGACTTCATCAGTGTGCCTTGCATGGTTAAGGCACAGCGCCATAGCAACACTGGTTGCACATGGTGGCTTTAAAGAATCCTGTTCTTCCACTTTCGAACTTGTTAATGTTCCACCGTGTATTTCCAAACATGATTTTATTGATGAAGCTTGAAATTTAATTGATCATGATGTTTTTTCTTTGAATAGGCTGTTGAAGCTGAAAACCAAGATTTGGAGCTAGATCTTTCAAGTTTGGGGGCTGTGAACACCATGTTTGCTGCACTTTTTAGGTAACTCCTTGTTCTTATCATATTTGTTAAAGTGTTCCATTGTTTCATTGCCTGTACGGGTGTAATGCATTGGATATTATTTTAACTAATTCCTATTAATAGTAAACTTGGTGTGCCAATTAAAACCACTGTATCTGCAACTGTTTTAGAGGAAGCACTTAATGGTGCAGTCACTATTCGCCCACTTCTGTTGGGGCAACCTATTTCTAGGAAGGTGAAATAATTAAATTCATGTTATTTTGTAATACTTTATTGATCATTTATGCAATCACTGAATTTGTTGCATGTTTAACAGGTTGAAAAACAATGTGCTCACTTCTACTCTGTTGCAATAACAGAAGAAGAAGCAAGAGATGGGTTTGTTTGCCGAGTGCAATCATCTGATAAAAGCAAGTTCAAGGTGGATAAACCATGACTTAGAACTTATGGATTCAATATCAACTGCTTATGAAACTAGTGGGGGGGGGGGGGGGGGGTTGTCGTTTGGGGGTTGCATTGATAGAAACTATGATTCATTTCATCTTTATCATACTAATGAAATAAAGTTTGAACTGTACCCCTTTTCAACCTTTTGCAATGTGTGAGAGTGAATGTGTGATACAAAAAAGAAAGGCAGAAAGAAAAACACTATCAGCATGGGAGTATTTTTTTTGTTGATTTAGGTTATAAGAATTTGTTGGATCGAGAATCATTGAGGCCCTTAGTCTAAGTCACAATTAATTGATACTGGATGCTTCAGTTTCATCCTTTCTATTTTGTGCGTAGTTGTGTTACTGTGGATTGAGAGATGAACTTTTGTTTGTGATAATTTTATTGTGTACTTGTGATCCCATTCTAGGTGGTTTCGATGTGTGTTCTAGGGCAAAGTTCTTGTGTTGTGTAGTGTTGCCTTTTATATTGATTTGAATATCCTTGTAACATGTTTTGCTCCCTAAGTTTTGATGTATGGAAGCTTAGAGCCTATGAAGCACGGGTGCTTCAATCTGAATCCTTACCCGTACCTGATACGTCCCCGTACCGGGGACATATTGGGTACGGCTTGGGTACTCCCCAATATTTCATCTCCCTATTTTTTTCTTATTCTTCTATTCTCCTTCACTATTTCTGTCCTTGTTTCTTTTCGATTTTCTCTTGCTCCCATGATTCAACTATAAGTATACAAGTATGTGTGATGCCATGCTCACTTGACTTTTTATTTTTACATTTTTTTAAAATATAAATTTTATTTTATATTTGCCGCACTTTTACGGTACCCATACCTTGTAATTTTGAAAATTACCGTTTCCCGTATCTGTATCAGCACAACATAGCTTAGAACTATCAACTTTCATAAATATCCAATGGCCAATCATATTGGGCCTATGTTCACCTTTGGAAATCATTCAAAATACAATTATATTTACTTTGCTAATTAATTATCTGGTTTTCATAGCGACTCAAAATTTAAAAAAAAAAATTATATTCTCTTAACCTTTCCTGGTGCATCAAGAATTACTCCTTTTTCCCCTCTATTTGTTATTGGTTGCAGTTATTGTATTTTGATCTAGAAGAGAATGGTGGTTTAAGCCTTGCACTGCAGGTAATGGATTCCTTCGCTTCTGCTTTTCTCTTTTTAGAAATTCTAAGTTGTCCGTTGTTTATGTTAGATAACAAGTTTCATCAGATTTCCAAACAGGAGGTTTCTCCTAAGCCTTGTGTTGATCCACTGCACATGTTAAAACTACTACTTTTGTTTCTTTTTGGTGTAGGAGGACAGTGCTAAAACAGGAAAAGTTACATCTGCTGGAATGTATTTTCTTGGCTTCCCTGTCTATTGCTTGGATCAAACAGTAAACTCTGTGCGTTACCATTTACGAACGTGTCATAGTTGTGCTTCACATTGAAATTGAAGTTTGATTTTGTTGCTTTTCTTCTGGTTCGTGAAATGCTTCACTGCAGGTAGCTGCCTCAAAGGATCCAGATGCAGCTTTCTTCAAAAAGCTGGATGGATTTCAACAGTGTGAAATAACTGAATTAAAACCAGGCACACATGTATTTGCCGTTTATGGTTAGCTCTTTAATTTATATGCCTCGTGGAGGTCTTGTGCCTATTGGTTCATATGCATGGATGAAGCTCACTACGATTTTAATATTCTGGTACGTGACTTCTAGGCGACAACTTTTTCAAAAGTGTAAGTTACACAATAGAAGCTATTTGTGCCGCCCCTTTCATAGAGGAAAAGGAGAACCTTAGAGCAGTGGAAGCAGAGATTCTGTCCAAACGAGCGGAACTGTCGAAGTTTGAAACTGAATACAGAGAAGTATTTACTTGTGCAAATATAATGTTAATGCCCGTGTTAAACCCTTTTTCATTTTGATATTCATGTAAATTTCTGGCAGGTCCTGGCACAATTTACTGAAATGACTGGCAGATACACAAACGAAATGAAAGAGGTGAGATTTAACACGTGGGTCTAAGCTCCCTGAGAAATGAAATGGATAAATTTCTTGATCACATCCTATATGTTGGGTTTCGCAGATTGATGAGCTTCTCAAACAAAGGAATGAGATTCATGCCTCGTACACAACTATACCACTAATTAAGCGAAGTTCGAGTAGGAACAAGAGTAAGGCTGCCTCCAGAGATGCCAAAGAAGACGGCGGAGTAAGAGACAGAAAACATTCCACCAGGGATAGAACTAAGAAGAAGAAATGGTATAATATACACTTAAAAGTAGACAAGAGAAAGCCATGCTGAACAGGTAAAGTGCGATGTTTTGTTTTCTAGGAAGATTCCCTCCAATTTGGATGAACTATAACGATTGCTTAAATCCCGTTGATTGTTGTATCAGGTTATAAAGAAGCCGGCAACTTTCGAGTCTGAAAAATTCTACTTAGATGGTTCAACATGCGTGCTGCCAAGCAAGACACAGTGCACCATAATATGTTGATCATGAAGTGAAGAAGATGGTTTTAACCATTTCTCCAGCATGTCAAGGATGACATTGACAACAACTCATTGTTATTGTATGATTCTTTCTTCGTTTTGTTTCCTCGGTCATATCTTGTATTTTCTTCCTCCCCTTTCGGAATCTTGACTAGAATACTTGTAAATCGGCATAAAATGAATGGGTGGCGTGGACATTCAGGCTCAATAAACTCCGTTATTGTTCTTGCTGGGGCTGCGTGTACTTGTGAAATCACTCCTCTGGTACACTTTTTTGCAGGGATGGTATTTTTGGGATTTTTAGAGAATATTTCTCGGGATAAGTTTTTAAAGAATATTTCATTTCAATGGGATTTGAATGTTATTTCAGTCAGAGGTAAGTATATATAAATGAAAACTACAAACTGCAATTTGAATTTTTTTTATCATTATATATTATGTAAAACATTTTATTATTTAAAGATCAAATAAAAGCTTAAACCCCAAATATCCTAAGGGGGCGTTTGGTTCGCGGAAAAGATCATTACCAATGGGAATAATCTTTTCCGGAATCACATACCCACGTTTGGTTCAAAAGCATTCCCACCCAGGGGTAATGAAATATTCCCAACAGTAGCTATTTTTGGCTCTTTTCCCGGGAATGTCATTTCCTCCCTTTTCTTAGGTATTAGACAATTCCCTCCCCTTTGGACAAGAATACCCCTAAAAAATATAGTTATTTTAAAATGATCTTTCCTTTTTGTATATAATTACACAAGTATAAATCTATTTTATTTTTTAGTGGTTTAGGGTTTTAATACTTATTATAAAATAATATGATGCATATAAAATAAAAATATATCAGATTTTTATTTTATTTCAATTTTTTATATATGTGTTTGATTCAAATTTTATTATTGATATGTATTTTATTACATTTATTATTTAGATCAATTTTCATAAAAAGGTTTTCATATTATATTTTTTTTATATTTTCTATGAATTTTTATGTAAATATTTTGACTTTAATCTTAAAACTTCAGTTGATTAAAAAAGAAAATATATTTCAAGGACAATTTGGTAAAACATGCATTTTTCCTATCTTATATTCCTTCAACCAAACAATGTAATCTTACATTCCCGCCAAACAAATCAAACAAGGTAATACAACATTCCGGGTAATATGTTAAGTAATGTAACATTCCGGTAATCTCATTCCCAAAGGTAATCTTACATTCCGTGAACCAAACGACCCCTAAGTGTTTTACACTTAAATTAACCAAAAATGTTGTCGATACATCTTTAGGTGTTTCGATACACCGATACAATTGTACTTGTATCGATATGACCTTTATTTGAGTTTGAAATTTTGGTTAAGTGTATCGATACGGTCTTATCCGTTTTGATACAAGGTCTTAAATTTTTCAAATCTTTGCATTTAATGATAGGGTAAACTACATAAATGACCACCATACTATTGGAAAAGTAGCGATTTGACCACCTTACTTTTTTTTCGAAGCAATTAAACCATCATACTATTAAATTGGGTGCAATGTGACCACCAGCCGTTAGAGGTTAACGGTAGAGTGATGTGGCAGTTAAAAATTAAGGATATAATTACACATTTGGTCCTTACTATTTACATATTCTTTCAATTTAGTCCTAATTTTAAACTAATAAAATAAATTAATTAGGTGGTAAATTTCGAGAAATTCTGGAAATTTAACGAATGAATAGATGGAAGAACCGAGAAATTCTGAATAATTGAAATATTTTCGAGAATCGTAATGTTTGAAATACCCTGGAATACCAATAAGACTGAAATGGGTCACAATGACCCTAAGACATGGAATTAGAAATCCCAACAAAGACAAACAATTGTAATGGCTCCAAATGTGGTAAATTTCGACCCGTGTCAGTTGGTCGATTCAGATACCATGATGATAGTGGGGGAATACTGTGTGAAGGCACATGCAATTTATTTGGAGAAAATACATAGTTAATAGTGAGATGGACTTATTTTCCTAAGGCACATTTGATGTTTTGGAATGAGTTCGGATACAATGCACATGTTTGAATGCTTGGAAAATACCACTCGAATATATGTTGATTTCTGGTAATAAGTTCAGTGGACGATGGGTGAAGGTGAACTATTGTTGTTATGCTCTGTAGTTAGTTCTGAGAATTGAATGGTTGAAGTGAACCTATCCGGTGAGATATTAAACACTGTGTTAATAAGTTCCGATTAGTTCAAAGGGGCTCGGAAACTTGACGAGCAACTAGAAGTCCTAAATTTTGTACATCACCGTTCATATCTTCTTGGTTTAAATTACCAGTTTACGCCCCGAAGGTCAAAATGACTTTAATACCCTCATTGGCTGTAACACTTAATTCTGCTTGCGATATATCTAAAATCCCAATGATTCTGATGCATCAACTTCCGATGTTGATCGATCTATCTTATCAAACTCCCCTATTCGTAGGGACTTCATTCTGGAATCTGTCCAAAATCGTCAAATGTCATCTTTTTTTATATCCATCAAGTACCTCTAAAAAATGAATTGGGCCATAAAGCGCGTACCATGTATCCGTAAATACTTTCTGTTCTAAATTAAGACCATATGCCTAAAATTTAAAAGTATGATGCTGTAACACGAAAGGAAAGCAATTCTCTGATTTTTGACCTCTGATATGAAAAATATATCTGATATATGACATTGAATACGAAATGATAATAATGATAATAAAATAAATTTTATTTTTGTCTTCTGGTATAAAATAGATTTGATATCTATTTTCTGTAATACTGTCTTCTGAATATAAACTGCAATCTTCTGGGGTATATTATCTGGGATATGAATGATGATTTGTAGGCTCAGCGCTGGTAAGTCCTTCTGGACCTAAGCTCCTACGCCCAATGGGCCTAGGGTAAGTCTTTCTGTTAAGCTCCTACGCCCACGGGCCTAGAGTAAGTCTTTCTGGACCTAAGGCATCCCCTTAGGTAGGCTCCTACGCCTCAGGCCTAGGGTAAGACCTTCTATATGCAATTTAGAGGGAATTGCATTTTGGAGTTTGGTTGGAGGGTAGTTAAGTAAATTAATAAAACTTGCTAACCTCTTCTGAAACTTACCCTACTAAATTAATGTATCAATGTTGAACTCTCAGTAAGCTTACAATTCGCGCTTAATGGACCACTCTGAACTCCTTGATTCAAATTCTAAAAATCTGAATCTCTTTGAATCCCTGGCTTTAGACTCACCTCTTACGGTTCGGGTGATCAATTAAAGAATAACTCTGTTGCCTTCTAGTATAATATTCCCTTAAAATCTTGAATCGTAATTTGAGATTACCGCTGCCCAGTTCTTCATGACAGTGTTAAGCTTGCCATATACATGCTTGTGCTTTTAGCATCTCCTGGTAGTTTGTATTACTGAGCTTTTTGAAGCTCACATTGTTTTTATCATCACAGGTTAAAAGATCGACCATGTTGCAGCTATCAACGTCGGTGTTAGAGTTTTTTTCGGCTCGTTTGCGGAGTATGGTATTTGTGTAATTATGGGGGCATGTATGTCATGTTTTGGTTTATATTCAAATCTGAAACTTGTATTAATAATTTGTATCATAGTTTTGTTTCATTGTCTGAATGTTTTCTGGAATTGTATTTTAGTTCAAAACTTGATTTATGATTTTAAATGGTTTGACAAATTGTTTATTTAAAATTTTATCGTGGGTCGCTCTGGTGACCCTAATATGACTTCCTAGGATTCGTATTAATGCATAGACGAGTCTAGGTGTTACATTTAAACCCTCAAAATCCAATTCTTTTGGACTTTATCCCTTTTAATGATAATTATACTTTACATTTTTATCTTAATTTTTTTGACTTGATCACCGAAAACACTGAATTGTATTTTAATTATTTTTCTTACAAAATCATCGCCATAAATTTCACGGGTAGCAGGAGAGGAGAGAAAGGAATCTAACACAAGTCGAGGAATGTTAGGAAGTAGAAAACGTGGAGAACGTGACATTTAATTGATGTAAATGTCAGTGACCTTACTATACATGGTCCATGGATGATATTTGCCCACTGCTTTGCATTGAATAATAAAAGGCTTAATTGCTAATCCACCCTCCTATTTTAGTCTGATTCTTAATTTAGTGTACTATATTTTTTAATTTGTCCCGTATATTATCATTTTTGTCATTCACTTTGTCCAAACCATCGTTTTCATTAAAAAAGTCATGTGGTCCACTAAAATCATACCACATGTGATAAAAACAAAAACTCATAAATTAAAAAATAAAAAAATCCGAAAAATATCTAATTTTTTGAATTTATATTATGAACTATTGAACTTATATTTTTCTAAAATGGTAATTATACTTAATTTATTTTAAAAAATAAAAATCATAAAAACATCTTTTTTAAAAAATAATTTTAGTTTTTTTAAGGATTTTAGGCATGTTTATGATTTTAATTGATTTTTAATGTAATTTTAATTCATGACACATGATATGATCTAATAAGACACTTTAATTTTTATTAAAAATATTAACGGTAGAATAGAGTGAGAGACAAAACGATAGTATATCGTATAAACTTAAGGTCAAATTAAAAATTAAGCTAAAATACATGGGAAAATAGGTATTAATCCAATAATAAAATACAAAAAAGCTACATGTAATACATCAAATATGAAGTTATAAAAGAAAATATGATGATCTTAACCACCCACCCCGTTTTATATCATAATATTATCACTTCCACTACCAAGGTCTAATCCAACCTAATTTAGCCTCGGCCATGGCCATGAAAGCCTTGCGGGAAACTCTACCATATATTTTCTTCATCTCCGTAACACTATCTTCCTTCTGCTTCTGTTTCAACGAAGATTGTTTCACTCCGACATCAGATTATCCAGACGTGTCCATCAAAGACCAGATTCTCAGCCTTGCAAACGATAAACAAACGGTGGATTGGATGAAGCGAATAAGGAGGAGAATACACCAGTACCCTGAGCTTGCTTTTGAAGAAGTTGAGACCAGTAAGCTCATTAGGCACGAACTCGATCTGCTCGGCGTTTCGTATTGGTGGCCGGTGGCTAAAACCGGTGTCGTCGCTAAAATTGGTTCCGGTTCTCCACCCTTTGCTGCTCTCCGAGCTGATATGGATGCTTTACCTATTCAGGTCTGGTTTGTTATCATAGTTATTTAACTTTTTCTAGTACAAGGATTTTATTTGAAGGAAATTGTGGACTGTTTACTCATGGATTATGGACCCGCTGGGGTTTGAAATCTGATTCTTGAGTGTAATAATATCATCAACAGTGTTTAAAAAGAATTTTAGTTGTGAAACAGTCTAATCATTACCCCTTTTTGCCGTACTATATCTTCTTCAACATTTTATTCTGCTGTTTTGCTATCAAATTTCTATGTGAAAAGATGAGAAAAAGCAAGATTTAATTATGCCACCATACTACTTTTTCAACATGCAGGAATTGGTGGAATGGGAGCATAAAAGCAAAGTAGATGGCAAAATGCATGCTTGTGCCCACGATGCCCATGTTGCCATGCTGCTCGGAGCAGCCAAGATATTGCAACAACTCCGATCCAAGTTGCAGGTCAAGAACATATAATTAACCACTGGTATCAGACTTATTGACAGACTAAAGTTTGGTTTTTTAATATAGGGAACTGTAGTTCTGATGTTTCAACCAGCTGAGGAACGAGGTGAAGGAGCTAAAGAGATGATCAAAGAGTCTGTGCTTGAAAACGTAGAGGCCATTTTCGGGTTGCATTTGGTGCATGAATATCCTGCTGGTGTGGTCGCCACTCGAGCCAAAGAATTCCTGGCCGGTTGTGGGAGCTTTAAAGCGACAATCACCGGCAAAGGAGGTCATGCTGCCATCCCCCAACACGCCATTGATCCGATTTTGGCAACTTCAGCAGCAATAATCAGTCTGCAAAATATAGTTTCAAGGGAAACTGATCCTTTAGATTCTCAGGTATACTTATTTCTACGACTTTCGGACAATGTCCAGGTTTCCATTAATGTGATGATGCCACAGTTATGAACAGCGGCGGGGGCCATGCCCCCTACCCCGTAAATTTTGAAAATTTTGCATTCAGTCCCTTAAAAAACTTTGTAGGTGGTCTCGGTATCCATGGTTCATGGTGGAACTGCAGTCAATGTGATCCCTGAGTCAACAACAATAGCAGGAACTTTCAGGGCTTTCAGTACGAAGAGATTCAATGCACTTCGGGACAGAATTGAAGAGGTGATCACAAAATGAATATAGTTGAGTTTCTGTATCATCGAAAGAAGTTTTAGAACCTTCAATTGGTCCGGCATATATTATGTTCTTGGAGTGTTTGTGCTCATCCTGGGATTTTGTCTCCCGACCTTGAAAAATATGCTACTTGTTGCTCACCAAGTGAAATTAAATATGGTTCGAATCCGTACGTCCTTTAGGTTCGAACCCGTCCTCTTTTAGGGTACTAGAGACTAGAAGATGCTCCAAGGTCGGGAGACAAAATTTTAGGACTAAATCTGAACTCAAACAACATCGAGAACACAATACCAAATCCGTTGAACATTTCGAATACTTGTCTCGAAGGACTGAGAAACCCCCCTCAACACAAAAGGAATTTGAATTATAAGTTGGCTTACATCTTTAATTAGAGAAATAACATCTTTGATAAGGTGTTATGATCTTTCATGTAACTATTCATGAAGATACATGTATCCAAATTCCAACTACTTGTTATCAGGTAATTAAAGCTCAGGCTGCCGTACATCGATGCTCCGCTGCGGTTGACTTCTCAGAAAAGGATAACCCGACAGTTCCTCCGACCGTCAACGACGAAAACATATACCAACACGTAGTGCGTGTATCGAGGGACATAGTAGGAGAAGAAAACACAAAAGTAGCTCCAACTTTCATGGGGAGCGAAGACTTTGCATTCTACTTAGACAAGGTCCCAGGATCATTCCTCCTCCTAGGCACTCACAACGAGAAAGTCGGAGCCGTACATCATCCGCACAGTCCTCATTTCACCGTCGACGAGGACGTGTTTCCGATCGGGGCAGCCATCCATGCAGAATTTGCACTATCATTTCTCTCAAATTTTACAAGTAAATAGCGGCTAGAAGTGTAGTGATAAACCTCTACCATACCAATCATGTACATATTTTGATTGAAATGCTTTGGTGTTTTGTGATTTAGAGAGGGGATGTCGGCAGAAGTTAGAGATCATAAAGTTGTGGGATTTATGCATTGTCTATTGCCAATCTGCCCTTCCGAATGATTCATTGGATCCTGGTTTGTATGCTGAATTGAATGAAGAAACCCCACTTCTGTCGTTACTAAAATACCAGCGACAAAAACCTGCAATGGTAAACGGGTCATTCAAATTAGTCTCCGGTCGAGTATATCTATATTTCTTAGTTGGAGCATCCGCATCCCCATTTTTAAAAATATAAATTTAATTTAGCATTATTTTCTTTTAAAACAATTAATTTATTCAGTGTAGAGAAAAAAAATTGCACAATTTTTTTTAAACCTTATATTTGGATTTTTAAAAATCCGTCACTGATTCTTAATATCAACTCTCAAGCTGCCATGCAGCTAAAAACCTAACATTCTAAACGAGGAATCAAATATTTACTTCTCAAACTTTCTTCTTCTTTTCTCTTTTTTTTTTTATCTAAAGGAGTTTTTTTTCTAACTTTATTTACAAGAAATATCTCTTTTACAATTCACAGGATTAGGGATGTAAAAAGTTGACCCAATTTGTAAAATTGACTGAAACCGGCTTGAGTCAGAACTGTTTGTGACCCGGGGTGGTGGTGATCCGAAATCGATTCGAGTCTGAACTGGTGTTGACCTGAACACGAGTTAGACTTGGAACTTTTGGATTTGAACCCGACTTGAACCCAAATTCAACCTGATAATGTGATAACTGAACCCGACCTGCATCCGACCTGATATAAACCTGAACTCGAGATTAACCTGGTAAATAACTAATATTACCCGACCTGTTATCAACCTGACATGTTATAAACATGATTTGTAATTGACTCAACCTGTAAATGACCGACTTGTTATTTAAATGATATGATATTTACTTGACTTGGTATTTATCTAACTTGTAATAACTAATAAGTTACAATTGATGAATTTGTGAGATTATGAATATATTATATTATAGTGTGACAAACTACATCTTCACAATTTAAGATACATGATTAACTATGATCATTAAATTAATATGTTTACTTTTTTATATTTATAAATTATAGTATATAAATATTTAAAAAGTTTTACTTTTTTGAAAGGAAAGAGTATTATTTTATTGATTAATCATACGAGATGAGACGTTGATAAATGCCTCGTTAAAAAACCTCTCCAATACCTTATGGAGGAAAAAGGGTGCACTCTATCGTCGTCATATTACAAAATATCTAAGAACCCCTTGGTTCAACTCCATCTACACGCCTCTAAGGAAAAAGTTTTATTATATATCTAAATGTCGTCAACATAATTCCTTAAGCTCTATGATTTATGGTTTAATATTAACAGTTTATGATTTAGTTTAGTGTCATTGGTTTATGAGATTAATTCCGATTCTTTAAGATTTATGCTTTAATTGAGTGTTTAGTTTAGGGTTATTGGTTTATGTGATTAATTTGGATTCTTTAAAGTTTAAGGTTTAATATCAACGGTTTATGATTTAGCTTATGGTTATTGGTTTAGATTAATTTCGATTCCTTAAGATTTATGGTATTGGGTAGTATTAATGGTTTATGGTTTAGTATATGACTATTGATTTACAGGATTAATTTCGATTCAACTTGCTAAATTATGCATTTGAATTTAATTAAATATTTACATTAAAACTTCATGTGTACAATTGGACTAAATTAAAGTTTCAACTTTCATGTGTACAATTACATATTTACATCCAAATAAAAAATTTGTGTATAATTATATTAAATCAAAATTTATATGGTATAATAATAATGTTCGAATTGAATTAACTTATTAAACTTAGGATCTAATTGAGCTAAATTAAAACTTAGAAGCATAAATCACGGACATAATTTAAAAAAAATTTAAAACTAAATGTGGAATTTCAATTAAATTAATTTAAATTAGGACTCAATTAAATTAAATTAAAACCTAAAAAGTGAAAATTTGGGACTTAAATGAAAAACATCTAAAGTTGAAAAAGCTAAAAAAAAATCTATCCTAACCTAAAAACCTATGTGGGTGGGAAACTTTCCCTCCCACCGTTTCACTTTAATTAAAATCATGAAAAAATAATTGGTAGGGAGAAATGGGTTCTTTCTCTCCAACATCCATATGTAATTTTTTTAAATTTGATTCAATAATTAATTGCACATTTAGCATTTGCCTTATACTTTTTTGCTTAGTGATTAATTACCTTTTAGGTCCTCACTTGTTTAAATTTTTTATTTTATTTTAGTCCTAACATTTACTTTTAAATTTTAGTTTAATTTAATTTAGTCGTAATTATATATATATATATATATATATATATATTAAATTGTAAAATATTCCGGTATCTTAAGGGATATTTTGGTTCATATTAATCTCTAAAATTTTATTTTTATCTGAAATTTACCCACAATTACCATACCAAAGTCTATTTGTACACGGTAAGACTCAACTGATTCGGACCTGAACCTTTTGGCCTGAACTGAAACTTACCCGACCTGAAATTAACTCGACTCGAACCTGATCTCAATTTGGTTTGAAATCAACCTGATAATGACCTGAATCTGAGTTAACCCAAACCCGACATGATCTGAGTCAAACCATTAAATTAACTTGATATAACCCGTATCTGATTTAACTTGACCTGACATGACCCGACCTAAAACCTGAACAATTACCTTATTCTACATCCCTACATAGGACGACCTTGGTACCTGAAGGTGTTGAACAGGGGCAAAACCATGCAAAAAGATTGGGAGGCCAACATTGAATTAACTTTTTTTTGGAACAACGGTTAATTTTAACATTATTTCCATTTAAAACTTTTTTTTAAAAAAATTTAATGACTTTTAAGGGAATTTTGCCATATTGGGGGAGGCAATAATCTTCCAGTTTTGATTGAAAATTGAAATTCATAGAATAGAAATTATGTTCCCTCTTTATGCGCCACGCAAAAAAAATAAAAAGCTTTATGGTTTAAGGTTAAAAAAATCTAATAAAATATATCCTACTTTTATTTTTTTTAAATTTAGAGTTGATAGTATATGATTTAGAATTTAAAGTTATACGATTTAAACTTTAACTTTTTAGTGTTTGGTACGTAATTTTTGTTCAATTCATATATTTGGAGCTCCATTTCTTTATTTATACAGGTGCCGAGATTGGTTCCCCTTAGGGTAGTTCACTAGTTCTGCTGTGAGGCGGTTAATATACGGCGTGACCGGTTAAATAGGTGACCGGTTAAAATAATAAAATAGGTAAAATTACTTATTTTGTTGATAAGAGTATCAACATATTAAGTAGCGCCTATTATGTTATTAAAGTTTAAGCTGATGGGGCCATGGAAAGTATTTATACTTTTTGAGTAAATTACTTATTTTGTTGATACTTTTGAGTAAATTACTTATTTTGTTGATACTTTCGAAAGTATCTATACTTTTTTAAAAGTCGTTACTTTTTAAAAAAACAATGTAACCGGTTGCAATGTGACTCAAAAGTATTTATACTTTTTTTTAAAAACATTGTAACTGGTTGCATAAAAGTATAAATACTTTCGAGCCACATTGCAACCGGTTACATTGCTTTTTAAAAAAGTATAGATACTTTTTGAGTAAATTACTTATTTTGTTGATACTTTTGAGTAAATTACTTATTTTGTTGATACTTTCGAAAGTATCTATACTTTTTTAAAAAAGCATTGTAACCGGTTGCATAAAAGTACAGATACTTTCGAGCCACATTGCAACCGGTTACATTGCTTTTTAAAAAAGTATCGATACTTCTAAAAAATATAGATACTTTCAAAAGTATCAACAAAATAAGTAATTTACTCAAAAGTATTAACAAAATAAGTAATTTACTAAAAAAGTATAGATACTTTTTAAGGCCACATCAGCTTAAACTTTAATAACATAATAGTCGCTACCTAATATGTTGATACTCTTATCAATAAAATAAGTAATTTACCTATTTTGTTATCGTCTAATTTTCAAGGCCCCATCAGCTTAAACTTTAATAACATAATAGACGCTACCTAATATGTTGATACTCTTATCAACAAAATAAGTAATTTTACCTATTTTGTTATCGTCGGATTTTCAAGGCCCCATCAGCTTAAACTTTAATAACATAATAGACGCTACCTAATTTGTTGATACTCTTATCAACAAAATAAGTAATTTTACCTATTTTGTTATCGTCGGATTTCCAAGGCCCCATCAACTTAAACTTTGATAACATAATGGGCGCTACCTAATATGTTAATACTCTTATCAACAAAATAAGTAATTTTACCTATTTTGTTATGTTTGTATCGATACCTACCGATAACTTAAGTTTGCCGGTTACCAAATTTTTTAATATTTCTTCATGTTTTTTTACCGGATACATTATATTATATCAACATATCCGGTAGCGCTTTACCTATTTTGTTACTTATCTTATAATATTTCCGTAACACCGTTTTTTAGCCGCATATTAGTCCGCCTTTCTTTAGAATTTCCCGTCCCCTTAATCCATTTAAACCTCGACACATGTAGGTGTCGAGCTCCATGATCTATTTATTACTACTACTATGTTTTTTTTTTCTTTTCTTTCTTATCATATATATCGACTATAAGTTCTCTTGATGTTTTTTCAATGGAATAAACTCCTAATTAAACTTGAGAAAATTAATATGAATCTGCCTGTGTTTATATTATATATTTTTAACATTTTAACATTTTTAGGCTTGTATTTACTTCTATAAATATAGATAAGTTGGGATGTTAGTGGGTTAGATTTCATGGGATTTTGCTTCACTTTGCACTCAATTGGACGAGAATGGCTGCAAGTTTCACAGGTGGTGGAATGGGAATAAGGACAAAAATTACACTCGTGGTGAAATAAACATGAGTAAGACTTTGTACCCGGGCTAATTTGGTCAGATATTTCCATTTGAGGAATTATTTGGGAAAATACCCCTTTTAGGGAAAATTTTGAAAAATACCTTACATTTGACCCACGTCAGAGTAAATCACGTTTTGCAGTGTGCGATATTCAAAATCACGTTGTACAAGGCGCGACTTCTGTTCGATGTGGATTATATTATCCATTATTTTTAAAAAAAAAAATAAATTGAAGTCGCGGTCTATAGGACGCGACTTCCACAAGAATTTCAAATGACTCATCGCGATAAGATGAAGTCGCGTTGTGTGTGCCACGATTTCCGCGTTAATTAATTGGAACGATTGAAAATTTAATTACCGCGTTAGGGTTATGAAGAAGTCGCGCTCTGTAGGGCGTAATTTCCAAATTCGCGTTTTGTAGGACGTGATTTGCTTTGAATAATCGCACCCCAACCAACGCGATTTCTACTATAAATTGGTCCCCACCCTCCCTTCTACCCCCACCAAAAAATTCACTCTCTCTCAAATCTAATTTCTTTCAATTTCTCGGTTGATTCTCCGTGTTTGATATAATGGCAGGATTGATAAGGTTGGATCACAAGTACGTGTTCGATTATCATCGAAGACATGTAAGTTTTATCCCGTTTTATTTAATTTTTTATTATTTTATTATATATTGTTATTTATACGTACGCATTTTTTATATAGTTCAATTTATACATACACGTTCATTTTTTTAGAATATGGAACGACGTCTGGAGGTTTCTTACAACCGGATGACGAGATTATCGAACATGTTGATCGAACCGTACTGAGAGCGGGTCGAGTTTTTGCAGGCATCCAAAATTGTTGGAGGTGCAAAAATAGACATTGATTTGGTCAACGCTCTTTTGGAGAGGTGGAGGCCGGAGACACACACATTCCACCTTCCTTGCGGCGAGGTGACGATTACCATGGAGGACGTGTCCCATATCCTGAGTTTGCCTGTTGTTGGAGAGGCTATCACTGGTCCCGGTGCTGATACTTGGGTGAACCTATGTTTGAGTGGGCTAGGGGCTGCGCCGGGGCATTTTTACGGCGGAAAAATACAATTAGTGTGGCTGCGGAATAATTTTGGTGATGTACTCGTTGACGCGAGTGAAGAAGTGAAGAAGGTAACAATATTTTTTAGTGAATATTATTGAAATAATAATTTTTTTACATATGGTAATATATATATATATATATATATATATATATATATATTTTCGTATTGTAGGCATATGCTCGCGCTTATATTTTACAAATGATCGACGGGGTATTGGTGCATGACAAAACTCGAGACAAGGTTCACACAATCTGGTTGCGGCATTTGCAGAATTTTGAAGATGCCGATAAAATAAGTTGGGGATCCACAGTTTTGGCCACTCTATTTAAGGAGTTGTGTAAGAACACTGATTCAGAAAAGTATTCTATCGCAGGTTGTTTGGTGTTGCTCCAGTCCTGGGCGTGGTGGAGAATGCCGATTTTACGCCCTGAGCTTCTGGAGCATACTCCATATGTTTTTCTGCTAGCCTGGAGGTAAGAAAAGAGTTGTTAGTTTTTTAATATACGTATTATTATAATTAATTAAAATTATCTTCTTATTTTGTAGGTGGACCGCTCGTTTAACTCATGTTGGTGTTGCGAAGGGCCTGGAGGTTATCAGACAAGATATTAAGAATTTTTTAAAAGATTAGGTAACACTTTGGTGTATTTATATAAAATAAAATTTATATTTAACTATACATATTTTCTTTTTCTTTTTTAATATACACATTATATATTGTACAATTTTTATGGATGTCGTACGCGAATATGGAGTTGCAGCACTGCATCCCGATATTTTCGGCCGATACGAAGCTTGTTTGGACAGCCTCTGTACCACTCATCTGCTATGCTACAGTTGAGTGGCATCCGACCGATCGCATCCTACAACAATTTGGTTGTTTCCAACGTATCCCAATTGAGCCTCCAAATTTTGATGAGTTGCACAAACTCACTCGACAAGGGAAGCCCGAGGCAATAAATATTTATATACTTACAACATTGTTTTATTAATTCGAACGTAATTCATATCTAAAAAGACTAACAAATTTTTTTATTGTTCGATAGGTTGATTGGTCGGTGCACCACCACTCTTATATCGCTCACTAGAGGGACATGCTGAATCTGCGATGGCAACCCCGGAGTGTGTATCGTATGTTTGATACGATGGTGAACGATGATTATGAGGACTAGTTTATGGCGAATAGGAAGCTGTTTATTCTGTCTCGAGAGGAAACAGCGGTCGTCTATCAACGCCAGCAACACAACCGCCCACGGTCTTAGCGTTCGAGGGGGAGGGGAGCATGAAACACCTCCGACGATGTGTCATCATCGACGAGAAGCCGTGGTCCTGCCTCTACGGCACCGCCACCGCAACCATCAGATGTTACCCCACCACCGACGCGGCCACAACTGACCCAAAGTCCAAGTCAAGGTTATTTAACGCCTTCTATGTCAGACCCCTTTGCTCAATTTTCAGCGATAATGAGTGGTACCTCCAGCTATCTTGCAGGCTATATGCCCTACGTTCCCTTCATGTCATCCCCCCTGATGTCAGCCGCATTTGGAACCAGGATTGTCCAACAAACGCTGCCACAATCAATTTTCTACCTTAGTGGGCCCGGTGGAACGAGCGATACTGTAGGAGCTGGAACTGGGGATGGTAATGATGATGATGATGGTGATGATAGTGACAACACTCTCCCCCAATGCAATCCGGACCGACATCGTCGTGCACCGTCTTGTGGTACCGGTGGACATAGACGCAATTAGTTTTTTTGTTATTTATTTTATTTGGAAATATTGAACTTTATATTTATATTTTGTTTTTTAATTAGTATATATTTTAGTTTTATCATGATTTGTAGTTTATTTGTAAAATAGTTTATATTTTTTTAATTTGCGATGGCAACCCCGGAGTGTGTATCGTATGTTTGATACGATGTTGAATGATGATTATGAGGACTAGTTTATGGCGAATAGGAAGCCGTTTATTCTGTCTCGAGAGGAGGCATCGGTCGTCTATCAACGCCAGCAACACAACCGCCCACGGTCTTAGCGTTCGAGGGGTAGGGGAGCATGGAACACCTCCGACAATGTGTCATCATCGACGAGAAGCTGTGGTCCTGCCTCTACGGCACCGCCACCGCAACCATCAGATGTTACCCCACCACCGACGTGGCCACAACTGACCCAAAGTCCAAGTCAAGGTTATTTAACGCCTTCTATGTCAGACCCCTTTGCTCAATTTTCAGCGATAATGAGTGGTACCTCCAGCTATCTTGCAGGCTATATGCCCTACGTTCCCTTCATGTCATCCCCCCTGATGTCAGCCGTATTTGGAACCAGGATTGTCCAACAAACGCTGCCACAATCAATTTTCTACCTTAGTGGGCCCGGTGGAACGAGCGATACTGTAGGAGCTGGAACTGGGGATGGTAATGATGATGATGATGGTGATGATAGTGACAACGCTCTCCCCCAACGCAATCCGGAGTGACATCGTCGTGCACCGTCTTGTGGTACCGGTGGACATAGACGCAATTAGTTTTTTTGTTATTTATTTTATTTGGAAATATTGAACTTTATATTTATATTTTGTTTTTTAATTAGTATATATTTTAGTTTTATCATGATTTGTAGTTTATTTGTTTAATTAGTTTATATTTTTTTAATTTGCGATGGCAACCCCGGAGTGTGTATCGTATGTTTGATACGATGGTGAATGATGATTATGAGGACTAGTTTATGGCGAATAGGAAGCCGTTTATTCTGTCTCGAGAGGAGGCATCGGTCGTCTATCAACGCCAGCAACACAACCGCCCACGGTCTTAGCGTTCGAGGGGGAGGGGAGCATGGAACACCTCCGACGATGTGTCATCATCGACGAGAAGCCGTGGTCCTGCCTCTACGGCACCGCCACCGCCACCGCAACCATCAGATGTTACCCCACCACCGAGGCGGCCACAACTGACCCAAAGTCCAAGTCAAGGTTATTTAACGCCTTCTATGTCAGACCCCTTTGCTCAATTTTCAGCGATAATGAGTGGTACCTCTAGCTATCTTGCAGGCTATATGGCCTACGTTCCCTTCATGTCATCCCTCCTGATGTTAGCTGCATTTGGAACCAAGATTGTCCAACAAACGCTGCCATAATCAATTTTCTACCTTAGTTGGCCCGGTGGAACGAGCGATAATGTAGGAGCTGGAACTGGGGATGGTAATGATGATGATGATGGTGATGATAGTGACAACGCTCTCCCCCAACGCAATCCGGAGCGACATCGTCGTGCACCGTCTTGTGGTACCGGTGGACATAGACGCAATTAGTTTTTTTGTTATTTATTTTATTTGGAAATATTGAACTTTATATTTATATTTTGTTTTTTAATTAGTATATATTTTAGTTTTATCATGATTTGTAGTTTATTTGTTTAATTAGTTTATATTTTTTAATTTGCGTTTTTTATTCTTTAATTAGTTTATATTTTTTGTGATTTGTTGTTGTCGATCGTTGTGAAAAAAATACCAAATAGTTAATATCTAATCAACATAGAGATGTAACTACAAATAGCAACAAATCACAATATCCGAAAAATAAGTTTACGAATAAAATTTCCAGATACGTGGTTTGTTGGCATTAGTGGTTATAGTCGAAAACTTCAATCACTGCAATGCATATTTTTTCCCTTCGAATGAGTGGTGTGGGATTCGGGTATTTATAGTGGCAAAGTAGCATTCTGTACGATGCAATTTACCTGACACGTCAAGAATCCTGGTAAAGTCGCGTTCTGTACGACACGATTTACTTGACACATCAGGAATCCTGGCAAAGTCGTGTTCTATACGACATGATTTTCCTGACACGTTCGAAATCCTGTAAAGTCGCATTTTGTACGACGCGATTTTCATGCCTGGTCTATATATGCCCTCCTTTACGAACCTTAATGGCAAACTCACACTTGTATTGTGAGTTGTGGGTATATGCAGTTGTGGTTGGATACCAGTTGTGGTGCGATGTCTGTACCATTCGTTTGTTCAAGATGATCGAAAAATCACAATATCCGGAAACGTGGTGGGGTTCCACGAAAATGATCGACACCACGAAATCACAATAGCTGTAACTTTATCTGTCCTGTCCAAGGTTACAGCTTTTGGTGGGTGCCTGTTACATTTGATATCGTGAGTCAAAGCTTCTACCATTGTCGGTGTTTTTGAAGCTATGTTATGATCCTCACATGTAGCGGTGTTGGTGGCATATGTATCATGGAAGATGATTTACATATGTAATTCGTATGTAATATTTTACGTGTTTCAATGCATGTCTTCTATAAAGAACAATAATTTGAAAGACCACCGGTTCATTTACATTGGTTCATCGATGGGGAGATATTCATGCTCTGCTGATGTTGACCAAGATATTGGATATAGGCTTCATGATCGCGTTCCGGTTGTAGAACCTAATAGGGCACATGTTGCGTGTAAAAGGTGTTACACAATTGTGCAAGTATACACGTTGCAAGTAATAAAGTGATAAGTATTGAGTATTGTCTCGACAAGGATTGGGCTTTGAGCCACTTGCTTAAGTTACTGCACTGTAGAAAATAAAAACACAAATAAGTGATAGGAAGAGTTTTATCTAACTAGTAAACTAAAGAACAATAAAAATAAAATATAGATAGGTCGAATAAGAGAGAAGAGTAGGCTGGATTAAGTTGCATCGTTGTGTGGAAGGCAATTGACTTGTCTCGGTCTTTGAATGCAATGATCACCAAATTGCCTCGGCAGTGAACGTCGTCCCTGCCGCGACAATAAGATCAGCTACCTCGATAATCTCTTGCTGGTCGACAGTTGATGTCAAGGTTCGACAAAGCGTCATTTGATAGCTCCTCCTTATCTCTAAGGTCAAAATCGTGCTGATGAATGAGCCTTGATAATACCTCTCGACGTAAACCAAAGATAAACACCAACCAATCTCACGCTTCTTTTAGCCGTTGAAACTCTAATTTATCTCTAAGACGAGTTAGCTTCCACCGTTCGGGATGAAAACCATGCTTATTCGTTTCATGAGTCTAACTCTCTCGATGCTAGACAAATAGATAACCTCACAATACTCTCTCTCGATGGGATTGCAAGAATGAATTCAATGCCAAGAATAAGCAAACCTTGAACTAAATTGCATTAAAAACTTAAACAAAGTACAATTTTTCCCACAACTACTAAACAAAATAACCCTAGCCTAAGAAAAGAACTAGAACATGCTAAGCCTCTCAAACTCTCAATACTCGACAATTCTTCAATTGGTGGCTTGGCCTTCTTTAAATAGGAGGAGGCTTGGGGCGATGTCTTTCTTGGATAGGAAGTTAAGTTAGAGTTGGACTTGTCTTCATTAAAGAGGTGAATCTCTTTAATTTAATGCCTTTATCCATTTTTCCAAATTCCATCTTTAACCTTCCTTCCATACTTTTGTCGTCTTCCCAAACTCCGATTGCCATGCAAAGTATGTAGAAAAATTCAGCGTTTTATGCTCTTCAAATCGACTACCACTTTGCATATTTTTCCCACCATCAAGTTTGGTTGTACAATGCCTTGGCATTGGATGCTGCCTCGATAGTAGATGCTGCCTCGATAGAGGTCTGTCAATTGGTTCTGCTCCGCAAGGCTTTATCTTCATGGTTCAGCTTCCTTCAGTAGAAACTATCATCTTTGGCTAGCTTGATCTGGGTCTGTCGAGAGCTCGTTCTGCACCATCCTCCCTTTTCTTCATTGCCCACGCGTCATCACCTACTCAAGATCACTTGCAAGGGCATCACCTGCTAGGGCAGAGAGTAAATCTGCACAAGCACCAAAATACATCAAAACAATACCTTTTTCATTAAATAAATCAAATGTAAGGATTAAGGATAGAAACAGTGTAATTAATGCATAAAAGGGCCATAATGTAGTTCAATTGTGTGTAGGTTGAGCAATAATTGCCATGTAAAATGGGTGAAAATATAGAACTTTTAGACACTTATCACACCCCAAACTTTAACTATTGCTTATCCTCAAGCAATGCAAACCATCAATTGCCAAACCTTAATTTTCATAAACCTTCTCTTTGGTCTTACTTTTCATTCTTCTCTCCAGACCATGGCCATGACTATTCTTAGCCCTTAATGCTTCGGATGCCTTAGGAATCCCCTGGGATCAAGCTATAAGAAATAATGAGTAAATTATGAGCAAGATGATTTTATGGATTCTAAGTACACTTAAGTAACTATCTTACTTTTCCTTGGGTTTTTCAATTTTTTTTTTAACTAGAGCCAGTTTCGGGCACCTCTAGTATTTTTAACAAACTAATCAACTAGAGCCAATTTTAGGCACCTCTAGTGATCTAAAGTCTAAACTAGAGCCAGTTTCGGGAACCTCTAGTAGCTTTCTTTTCTCTAAGCTAGAGCCGATTTTAGGCACATCTAACTTATAATCTTTTTACCCAAATTTTATCTAAGCAAGTGAATACTCTAAGTGTCCTAGAACTCCTTTAACCATTTAGGTCATAAGAGTCTCAAAAGTTCTTCTAATAGCATTTTCCTAAGTTATCTTCCTTATGCATCCTAGAATTCAAGGCTTTAAACAGTTCAAAACAATGGTAAGAAGAGAGAGATCTATTGCCAAGAAAGAAGATTCAATTAAAATTAAACTAAGGCAATTGATAAAGAGTATTGCCGAGACATAAACTTCATTCGGTTAAGGCAATGCATGCAGTAAAAAATTGACAATTATTAAACAAAACTGCATTTTTATATTATAATGTCGCGGCATGGGAGTGCCTTGGCAGTGAAACCTACACCCCCAAACTGAAGATAAGCATTGCCCTAAATGCGTTAATCACAATATATAAAATAGGAAATATATGCACAAAAATTAAGGGCAGAAAATAAAGGCAAAAGATAAGAAAACTAGAGTGGTTGAGACTCGGATGAGTCATCGCTTTGGATGATCAGTTTCCTCGTTGCCATATGCTTGACTCATTTTGTGGCTCTCGATGGTTGGGTGCGTGTTGGGGGAGTGGGCCCTTTTTCGTTGCTGTGGCAGAGGTTGTTGGCATATAACATATGCATCCTATATGCCGATATACATTGTTTCCTGGGCATTAGCAGTAGGCATTGCCGGGGCAGCATGTCTTGCTGAGGCATGCGCTTTAGTGGTTGCCGAGACATGTGTTTCATGGGTTGCCGAGGCATCGGGTATTGCTGAGGCATGCACCGTCTCATCCATTTTGGCAGTGGTTATGGGACAGATGTTTGCTCCTTTGGGTGAGCTCAGGCTTGCCATGGTTTTGAGGCTCTTGGCCATGGTGGTTTTGTTTCTTGACGTGAAAAACAAAAAAACCTAAAAACTAATTATACTAAAGATAAATAAAATATCTCCTAAAATAACCAAAAATAAAATAAAGGTTCAAAAATTAAAGACTAAAAATTTAAAATTCTTAGAAAGAGCATTTTCATGCATCTTCTAAGGTGACCACAAATCCAAGAAAGCTTGAGGAGGGTCGTTTCCGGTACTTCTTATAGTCCAACCGCACCCTCCATCAAGTGACAATATTGCCCAAAAAGAGTTGGGTCAATGTGCTTGCAGCTACTCCATTTTGTGTTACCATGGTAGATGCATCTTTCTTTTATGTTCCCTTGTAGTCCATGTATACGTTCTACCTTGCGACTTTCTGAAGGCATGAATATATTATTAGGAAAAATCATATCAATATCCAACCATTTACTTACTTCATTCTCGTCGAAATCTGTTATGGTTGGATGTAGCCTTCGTTGTCGCGGCAATTGCTTCGGTGACCAATTGCCGTGACAATCTTTTGCCCTAATTTGGTACAAGTCAAGAGAAAACTCAATTTCCTTAAAAGCATTGTGGATCCAAACCCCATTTTCTTTAGGCCCCTCAAACATCTCCATTAGTAGAGATTTCGATGACTTTAATTTTACCAGCACTGGTTCTTCAAAGAATACTTGCAATGAAAGAGGTGAGTTTTTAAAGAATTCAAAAGGTTCAACCATTACCTGCTCATATTCCATTAGCGAAGTATTGTCATCTTGTTGCTCCTACGAGTTCCATGGCGAATATGGATGTAAGTAATCTGTGTCGGGTGTTGTTGAGGCAGTGGCTTTAGGTCTTGTCGAGGCAGTGGTTGCCGCATCATTCTCAATACTTTTCTCAACCTTACTAAGTGTTGTTGCGACATTGCTCTGTTCAGGCTCCTCAACCATTGTCGAGGAAATTTGTTGCTCAGGCTCATCATGCGTTGGACAGTCGTTCTCATTGGCATCCTCTCTTCTTGGAGGTTCTAGTTGTTCCCCACACATCGAGGGGTTCTCTTTTCCTTGCTCCTTCTCCTCTTTCCTTGGGACTTCAGTATCCTTAGAAATGGATTGTTGGTGTATATTACCCGTGGCATATGTGGATCTCTTCAATCAATCTTTCGTTTCTCTCATGAGTACATCCATCATGGCAACACACGCATCCATGGAATTTAATAGATCTTGACGAGGCCTACATTGCCATGACATATCTCTTGCCGTGACACTCTGCTGTTGATAAGGACTACATTGCCAAGGCATGTCTGCTGCCGAGGCACTACATTGCCAAGGTATGTATGCTGCTGCGACATAATTGTTATGGTAAAAGAAATTTTGAGCTTTTTGATCATACCATGAAGGATTTTACTGCTAGTTCCATCTATGGTTCTCCATGTAGTCATGTGCACCATAAGGTGAGGGCAATTTTCAAACACATGGTGTTCTCCACAATTAACGCAAGAGATTTCCACGGTTTGGGCTTTTCTTGGTGGGCATAGGTAAAGAAAGTCTTCATTGGAGTAATTCCTATGTTCCCACATCAATTCTCGAACATTTTTTCTGACATGTTGATGTCCCTTACTTGTAGCGCACCTGATTTTTTTTGAATAAAACAAACAAAAAGAAAAGTTAGTAAAACTAATAAGTAAAAATACAATACCAAAAACAACTGACACCAATTGCCAATCCCCGAAAACGGCGCCAAAAACTTGTTACGTGTAAAAGGTGCTACGCAATTGTACAAGTATAATCGTCGCAAGTAATAAAGTTATAAGTATTGAATATCGTCTCCACATGGATTGGGCTTTGGGCCACTTGATTAAGTTACAACACTGTAGAAAATAAAAGCACAAATAAGTGATAGGAAGAGTTTTATCTAACTAATAAACTAAAGAACAATTATAAGTGCCCAAAAGTCCTAGATTTTGACCCCCTTTTTATGGCAATTATCACTCAACCTACACCCATTTGACCTGCATTATAGCCTTTCATGCATAGATTTCATCGTTTATGCCTTTCAGTTTATTATTCTATTTATTATATGGAAAAGGTACTATTTAATGCATGATTGGTATTCTTGTAGGGTGACCACTGCTGGAGCAGAAGGATGCTACCGCAGCGCAGAAAGCAAGAGGGAAGATGAGACAACAGTAGCCGACAACAAACCCTGATCAAGCCAAGCCACAAGATAACTTCTACTGAGGGAAGCTGAGGAAACCTTGCTGAGCAGAACAGACCAATGTCGAGGCAGCAAAAGCCAGACAGTGGCAAGATATTGCTAGAGGGAATAATGAGCAAAGTGGTAGCCGAGTTGTAGAGCTTTTAACGTTGGATTTTTCTACACACTTTGCGTGGCAACTGGAGCTCGAGAAGAGGAGGAAAACGTGGAAGGAAGTATAAATTTGGACTCTTGGATAAAATGTTTATTGTAATAAATTAAAGAGATTTACCTCTTTAATAAAGTCTAGTTCAAGTCCAACTTAGCTTCCTCTCCAAGAAGGATTTGTGCCTACACCTTCCCTATATAAAGGCATGCCGCCAAGATACCGAGGAGGAATACACGAGACGAGAGAGGAGAGAAGGGAATCGAGAAAAGCTTATGATTAGTTTCATTATGTTTTAAATTTTCTTAGGGTTAGGATTAGTTTGTTTAGTAGTTGTGTGAAAACTCTTTGTACTTAGTTTTTGTTCGTAATGCAATAAAAGTTAAGGTTTGCTTATTCTGGCTTTAATTATTTTTGCATTCTACTCGGGAGAGGGTTTATGAGATCATTCATTTGTTCAATATCGGGAGATTTGAGCTCACAAAAGGAATAAGCACGGTTTTTGCCCCACGTGGTGTTAACTAATTCGGCCTAGGGATAGGTTAGAATTTCAGCGGCTAAGAGAAGTGTATGAACAGTTGGTGTTTGCCTTTGATTCACGCCGGGAGGTATCATCAGAGTTTAGTCATCAACCAATGTTTCGTGCTTAGGGATAAGGCGGAACCATCCAAGGACGCTTTGCCGAACCTTAACTGCTTCTGCCCACGAGCAAGGGATTGCCGCGACAGGAATTCAACCACTGCGGCTGTGGAAGGGATTTAGGTCACTGCCACATCAGTAGTGCGTTGCTGCATTCAAGACATAAATGAAGTCAAGAGGATACCACACTACGACACTTTCTAGTCCAGCCCGTCTTCTTATCTCGATCACTCTTTTACTTTATTTATTGGATTCTCCTAGTTTAGTTATTTTTAGACCTCAATTCACCAAATTAATATGTGTTTTTACTTTCTTTATTTTGCAGTGCAAGGGAATAGAACCGAAGGTTGAGTACCAATCCTTGTGGAGACGATACTCATATACTTATCCTTATATTACTTGCATCGTGTATACTTGCACAAATTGCGAAGCACTATTTACACGCAACAAATAATAAAAATAAAAGATAGATAGGTCGAATAAGTGAGAAGAGTAGGCTGAATTAAGTTGCGCCGTAGTGCGGAAGGCAATTGACTTGTCTCGGTCTTTGAATGCAATGATCACCAAACTGCCTAGACAGTGATCGTCGTCCCTGCCACGGCAATAATATAAGCTGCCTCGACAATCTCTTGCTGGTCGACAGTTGATGTCAAGGTTCGGCAAAGTGTCATTCGATAGCTCATTCTTATCTCTAAGGTCAAAACCGTACCGATGAATGGGACTTGATAATACTTGTCAGCGTAAACCAAAGATAAACACCAACCAATCTCATGTTTCTTTTAGCCTTTGAAACTCTAACTTATCTCTAAGCCGAGTTAGCTTCCACCGTTTAGGATGAAAACCATACTTATTCGTTTCGTGAGTCTAACTCTCTCGATGCCAAACAAATAGATAACCTCACAATACTCTCTCTCGATGAGATTGCAAGAATGAATTCAATGCCAAGAATAAGCAAACCTTGAACTAAATTGCATTAGAAACTTAAAAAAAGTACAATTTTTCCCACAACTACTAAACAAATTAACCCTAGCCTAAGAAAAGAACTAGAACATGCTAAGTCTCTCAAACTCTCAATACTCGACAATTCTTCAATTGATGGCTTGGCCTTCTTTAAATATGAGGAGGCTTGGGGCGAAGTCTTTCTTGGATAGGAAGTTAAGTTGGAGTTGGACTTGTCTTCATTAAAGAGGTGAATCTCTTTAATTTAATGCCTTTATCCACTTTGTCGAATTCCATATTTAACCTTCCTTCCATACTTTTATCGCCTTCCCGAACTCTGATTGCCATGAAAAGTATGTAGAAAAATTCAGCATTTTATGCTCTTCAATTCGACTACCACTTTGCATATTTTTCCCGCCGACAAGTTTGGTTGTACAATGCCTTGACATTAGATGCTGCGTCGGCAGTAGATGCTGCCTCGGTAGTGGTCTATCAATTGGTTCTGCTCTGCAAGGCTTTATCTTCATGGTCCAGCTTCCTTCAGTAGAAACTGTCATCTTTGGCTAGCTTGATTTGGGCATGTCGAGAGCTCATTCTGCACCATCCTCCCTTTTCTTCATTGCCCACACGACATCACCTGCTCGGCATCACCTGCCAGGGCAGGGACTAAATCTGCACAAGCACCAAAATGCATCAAAACAATACCTTTTTCATTAAATAAATCAAATGTAAGGATCAAGGATAGAAACAATGCAATTAATGCATAAAGGGCCATAATGCAGTTCAATTGGGTGTAGGTTGAGCAATAATTGCCATGTAAAAAGGGTGAAAATATAGAAATTTTAGACACTTATCAGTACATGTTGCTGATGAATCAGTACTATACAGTTTGTAAAGGGATAATGGTGATGAGGAACCACTGAGGGAGCCCGACCCCGAAGGTGACGAGATGGGTTTATTTCCAGAAGAACCATCAGACCTTGACGAGCCCGTGAATGCTGAGGATGATGCACCCAATGTTGCAGAGGATATTGCGGAGGAAGAACCTGTGGACATTGTTGCTCCGGGCATTTTTACTGGAACTCACAGTGCTTTAGCGTATTACAATCCACCATGCCACTTCACAACAGTGGATATAGAATGATTATACGCTACAGAATTTCCAGAATACCCACAGTTGGACCATTTGAACAAACATAATAATGGTGAACTGCATGTTGGGATGGTCTTCATGACTAAATAACTTGCGGAGGCTACCATCAAGCATTACGACATACGCAACCCAGTTACGTCCACCATGCGGAAAACTGAAGCAGACAAATATATTGCTGAATGCCCCCACAAGAATTCTGGATGTAAGTGGAGGGTCCGTGCATCACGTTTGAAGAGGATGAACAACCTTTAGCAGATAACGAGATACGAAGGACCCCATACATGCTCCGTGGGAAGCCTGAATCAAGACCATTCTAACTTGGATGTGCACGTGCTCTCTGAATCAAGACCATTCTAACTTGTGAAAGCAAATTCATGCGTATCTGTGCCGGTATGTATATCATCGATCAATTCTCGTTACAAGTACACTGTTAATTAAGATAAGGCGTGGTATGCAAGATATCGTGCCAACTAACAACAGTATGGGCAGTGGGAGAAATCCTACAACGAGTTGCAAACGTGGCTCAACTGTATACAGAAATACAACCCATGAACTGTTGTTGAACTTGAGACAGTGCCAAGATACGAAATGGATCGTGTCGTACCTAGGGAGCGCGAATTTTTTTCCTATTTTGGACATTTCCGTAATGCGTTAAAGCATTCCACCATTGCAAGCCGATGCTGCAGATCGACGGCACATTCTTGTACGACAGATACACCCAGATCTTACTAGTGGCAGTTGCACAAGAAGGCAACAAAAAATGCATCCCGGTAGCGTTCGCCATTGTTGAAAAGGAAGATATCCCTTCATGGACATTTTTTCTTACCAACCTGCGGACCCATGTCTTACGCCGGGTCCTACAGGCAAGACCAGACGACATATGTATTATTTTAGACAGAGGCACAGGGATCTGGGGATCAATCCAACGTTTGGGACAATCTTGGGAACCTCCCTATATACATCATCAGTATTGTCTGCGGTACATTACTTCAAATTACTACCAGAGGTATAAGAACAATGATGAGCATATAATGGTTCTTCGCATGGGTACGCCTTTTGCTCTCAAAATTATAAATTAAATTGCCAATTATTATTAATACTCGTTAATTATTCTGTATTTTTTTTGAATAGGCAACGCACATCAAGTTGAGGTGGTTGAGGAGCTGCTAAAAGAGTTGAAAGTTAGAAATCAATTTGGATATGACTATCCTATTGAGATCCCGAGGGAGAAATAGTTGCGATGTTATGATGGGGGTCGTCGATATGGTCACATAACGACAAACTTGGCTGAGGCGATCAATTCGTCTCTGAAGGGAACACGTCATTTACCTATCACACCAGTTGCGAAGGAAACATATTATCAACTGACTACCCTTTTTGCAACACTCGAAAAACAAGCTATGAACTGGATGGCAGGTGGCCATAGGTTCCATCCAGATCTCTAACAAAAATTTTAAATATACCGTGCACAAGAAAACACGATGGGTGCCACATGCTTCTCTCGTCATCAACATAGGTTTACGGTTACTGAATTTTCACGACCACTTGAAGGAATTATGCACCACAACTACGTTGTTAATCTACAAGAGCGAACATGTGATTGCGGAGTCTTTCAGACATTCAAGTACCCGTGTGCTCACGTCTTCGCTGCATGTGCATCTGTTCATCTAGACATAATGACACTTGTTGATTCTGTATACAAACTTGAAAACGTTTTCAAGGTGTACCGATCTGAATTTCCTCTGATAAAAAATGAACGTCATCCTGATATGGTTGAAAATGAACCTAAGATTCGGCCAAATGAATCCATGGAATGCAACAAAAAAGGTCATCCAAAGTCAAGTAGGATTCATTGTGCTGAGGATATGGTTCCTCGAGAACGGACCGGCAAACCTAAGTTGTGTGGAAACTGTAGGAACCCTGGACACGACATCAGAAAATATCCTTTTAGGACCCACCCTCGAATAAACTAATTGCAATTGTAACTCTAATGTTTTAATCCTAAATAGCATGTGTTCTCGTACTATTGTAAACATGTGTTCTCGTACTACCACGTGAAAATTATATAACAAAAAAACTCCATGACCATACACTAAAACAACAAAATCGACTAAAACATGACTAACGACCCATGTTTCTATTTTCTTAATGCAAAGAAATATACCAATATAGCATTTTAACACAATTTCTACACTCTTTAGGATGCCTTTTACGCGTCAATTTTTTCACCATTGTAAAGATGTGTTCCCGTGCTACGACGTGAAAGTTAAATAACAAAAAAAACCCATGAAATTCCCATGCAAATAAACCATAAACAACCCTACCGACCCATATTCACATTTTCTTCAATCAAAGAAACATGGCAAGGTAGCGTTTTTAACGCGATTTAAACACTATTTCAGATGCCTTATATACGGTGATTTTTTATACCGTTTTGAAGAGAAGCATTACTACTATGAGGTAAATGATCAAAATCATGAAAAATTATCCCCCAAGACCATGCAAGTTAACCATAAACAACCCTATCCAGCATTGTATAAACAACAAATTTACGCAAAAGTCGCGTTCTGTAGAACGCGACTTCCGCAGATTACTCGATAAATTCGCGACGAGTCGTTTGAAATTCTCGTGGAAATCACGTTCTATAGACCGTGACTTCAATTGTTTTTATAAATAAATACCAGATAATATAATCCACATCAGACAGAAGTCGCACCTTGTACAACGCAATTTTGGATACCGTGCCCTGCAGAATGCGATTTACCTTAACGTGGGCCAAATGAGGGGTATTTTTCCAAATGTTCCCCAAACAGAGGTATTTTTCCAGATAGTTCCCTAAAAGGGAATATCTGGCCAAATTAGCCTTGTACCCGTCCATCCCCACCCCACCATCTATGCTCGTCCAATATACATAATAACCATATTTATAAAATTAATTTTGATAACATTCAACTCACAATCACTGTTATTTTTTTTTAAATGAGAGCAGTCACAAAGTCACATTTTTTTAATTCCCACTAAATTTTAACACACTCTCATAGTCTCGGTCTTCACCCTTCAATTTCTCAATTCCAACTCGTGTTAAAATTTTATTTTAATTTACCGATTAAATGGGCGCAATGACTTATTATATTTTTTAAATGGTAACATTAAACTAATGTCACATAATCTGTATAACAAGTTTTTCATATTTTTTCATGGAAAAATATATTATATTTATTTAACTAATACATATAAAAATATTATGCGAAGCATGGATGGACCTAGAGGGGGGCTGGAGGGGGCGGCCTTCCCCTAAAATTTTGAAATTTCTGTATGATTTAGAAATTTCTTAGAAAATTTATATGTATTTTCTATTGAAAATCTATTTTCGCCCCCTAAAATTTTATAGGTTCGCATCGCTAACATATAGTTCTGCGTCCGTGGCGGGGCAGGTATAACAGAGATTAGGCGGGTCTCGGGAACCACAAGGGTGGTGGGACATGGATAGTCTTAATCTTGTGACTCGTGGATGATGAAAATTTTAAATTTTGTACCCGCAATAGGTCGCAAGACAAAAATAAAGATGAACATTCTTGACAGAAACAGATACTAGTAGAACACTGTTCGCATCAACTCAGCCGAATTCACAGACAAACTCTTGTTAATTTTCTCAAGCTCTTACAAAAATTTCTTCAATCGAAGAAACACCATAAGAGAACTTATAATCAAAAAATTTTGTTATAATAAGAAATATAATATAATAACTAAAGGGATAAATAGAGAATGGAGTTCAACACCAAGAATCGAGGTCTAAATAATTTATGGAGAACTAATATCAAAAAATTCAAAAGTTCAGAATATTTTAAGAGACATTTTGGCCAATAAAGTTTGAAATGTAGCATTTTGATTAGAAAAACGTTTGGAAAATTAAATTAAAAATTTAAAATCCTTAAATAACATCAATTAAATTTTTTATTTAAATTTTAAATTAAATTTTGGATTCAAAATTGTTGCTATAGATTGAGTATATTCGATTGACATTACCGTTGGTACAATATAATATGACATAAAATTGAATATACTTAAACACTCACTATTTTTTTGAATATGAGAACGTTAGTTTTATTAAAAGAGAAAAAATTTAAAAATACAATGAGAGTTTACAACTCAGGTAAAAAAAACTTGATATGAGAGTATTTTTATAAACAAAGAAACACGAAAACTAACATTTCGAGATCATAAACATGATCATACAAATAAAAGGTAAAACTCCAACTCAAAGACTTGAAACAAAAAAGATACAAACATCACCAAAGCTCGACAATGAAAGGTAAAAATCAACAACATTCAAAAAATGCATATTACAATAAGCCACGTTGACAATACGATCATTACCATAACTCAACTGCGAACAAGAGCGATGGCTGTGAGCTCGTATCTAAATCCAGTTTGAGGGTCCAAAATAGAGATATCAACGAGATAATCAAAAGTGCGTCATCTTGATCAGTCATGGAGACGTTAAATTCAATCCTAGTAGAAAATCAAATAAAAAAAGAAGCAATCAAACAACCGATTAAGAGAACAAAAACGTGCCAAAAGGTAGATGAAAGCATGTCACAAGGACAAAGTTATTGAATTTCAAAATTAAAAAAACAAAGGAAGAAATAAAAAAAGAAAGAATTATCGGCAATCGACAACCAACACTAAAATTAGTGTCGTCGCCGACAACACAAAAATGAAAAAGGAAAAACAAAAAGTTACGCCTGCTAGAAAAAATAAAAAGGACTACTAGGGTTTTTTTTGTAGTGGACCATTCTCAATGCATTGAATTCAATATCATTTTATTTATAAATGAGAAAAAATCTGAACAATATAAATATTGTACATTAAATATTAAAAAATTATTACTATACTAACCCTAACGCAGCCGTTGAAGAAAGAAAGCCATAAATCACTAGCGCAACCGTTGAATTGATTTCGACAGTTTCTTACGGAGAAGAAAGCCATAAAACACTAGCGTAGCCGTTGTTTGATGATTTTTCTCGTGTTTAATAGATAAAGGAAGCGCCGGTTGAAGTATATATATAAGAAAACGGTTCTCTGTGCATAAATAAAAGATTGCCTTTGTTAATCGTTAAGTTGTAATAAAAGATGGAAAACCCTAACGAGTCTTCTAGTCCCAACGTAGAGGCCATGTATTCTTCCAAAGCTGTGGTTGTCGGATATCACGGGGGACAACCACTGGATGAGGTTCTTGTTTTGGATGTGCCTGTGTCCTTCGAGCATTCTGGATCCCCAGTTCTTGTGGGGGTTCAACCTTTAAGCAAAAATGGACGTGGTACGGGAGACACGGGTAAGGATGATGGGTCGCTAGGGGTAAACCGGGGTGGTCTGAAAGATGCTGCAATGGAGGAGGCCAACGTGCAGACGGAGGCAACAACCGAAAAGGCATATGCGACGGTATTGGGGAGGAAGGAAGCATCGTCTAGCGGTGTTACCGGAGAAACACCGACTACTCCTTCGTTTAGAGACAAGCTTCTTGGTCATACGAGCAAGGCTAGGTTTGCACATGGTATTTGCAACTTGGACGTCGAGGTGAAGGAGGAGGATGTCCGTTTGGGAGGGAATAGTACGCTTCCAAAAAATCATTTTTCGGATAGGGTACATGATGTGATCGATGCTAAATTGGAAAATTCGGTGATTATCCGCTCCTTGGGAAGCCTATAGGTTATATGGCTCTCCTTAATCGAGTTCAGAGTATGCAGAATCCTTTTGGGGACATGAATCTCATTGATTTAGACAATGACTATTTTCTTGTTCGTTTTGCGAAAGAAGAGGATTTTCACAAGGTGCTTGCTGGGGGGGCGTGGGTAATATATGGATGTTATTTGACTGTGCAGCCATGAAGCTGCTATTTATCTACAGCTGATGTTCATCCCTCTAATATTATGGTTTGGGTACGTTTGCCCAAGCTTCCATACAGATACTACATTAAGAGTCTACTTAAGTATATCGCTGCAGCCATTGACAAGGTTGTTCGGGTAGATTACAACACTACGAAAGGGAAGAGGGGTAGATTTTCCCACCTGGCGATCATTGTTGACCTTAAGAAGCCACTTGTATCTGGCATTGTTATTGATGGGGTTAGGCAGGATATTGAGTACGAGGGGTTACCATCGATTTGTTTTAAGTGTGATAAGTTTGGACATTTGAAGGAAACATGTGGGGTGGAATCGTCGCCATTGCAACCAGGCGCAAAGGAGACCCAAAGGGATCCTTCCGAATTATTTGACCATTGATGAAAGTGGTGAACCGTCAATGAAGACCAATTGAGGTAAAGAAGGGGCCGAGTAAAGCTGATGTTAGGAACGAGGCTGGAAACATAACTAGTTCTCGGTTTGTGGTGATAGCAGATGATGAAGGCGTTGAGCATGGTCGTGAGAAGGAGTTGCCAGATCCTAAGGAGTTGGTGGAGGGTATGGGTAGTGATGGTGTTCCGGGGCCAAGAGAGGTGGTACCGAATGGAAGGGAGATTGAGCCAGTCGTGATTCCTTCTAGGTAACCGGGCAAAGACGGTGTATGGCCTGAGGGTGTACGCGAGGCTGCGCCAAGGGATGAGCTATCAGAAGCTCGGTAGTGGCATCTAAAGTCACTTTGGATGCTTCTAAGCACAATGCAGTTCAGGTCGTGGAAACAGAGAAATACAAAATGGTCAAAGAAGGTAAGGGAAGAGTGTTGCCGAGTTTAATACAGAGTGGATGGGTCAATAAGGGTTTGACCAAAAAAGGCCATGAGACTACAAGGATTCAAAAACATGATCTCAAACAGAAGAAACGAGAGACTAGAAGGCAATCGAATCTGGTCTTGGCTTCGTGTCTAACAAAGCTTGCCTCAGATCTCGATAGAGCAGAGGCAGTTGAACGGGAGAAATAGTTAGAGTCCCTGTTGGAAAACGAGATGAATGGAACGAGGGTTCAATGGTGAGCGAACTCGGCATTTGAGCACCCGGAGGGTTCAGATATGCATGTTTAGCCTGGTGCTATCTTTTCTCTTTTGTTTTAATGGTTAAGATTATTTTTTTTGGAATGTCCAGGGTGCTCTTGACCCTGGATTCAATCGTTCTTTTAAGTTGTTGGTGAAGTCACAAAAACCAGATATGGTGGTAGTTATGGAGCCTCGTATTAGTGGGGTTGATGCTGATAGATTCATTCGCCACCCAAGATTTGAGTTTTAGTATAGGGTGGAAGCTCAGGGTTTTTTGGGTGGTATTTGGGTCCTATGGAGAGATACAGTTCATTTTAATGTTCTTGCGGTGTCGACTCAATACATGCACGGTGTGTGCTCTGTCGATGGCGATGGATGAGGATTCTTTGTGCCGTTTATCTATGCTAGTTCGATTGTTGTTAAACGGAAGAGTCTCTGGGAACACCTAAAGATCTTGGAACCAGATGAGGGTTTACCATGGGTAGTGGGTGGTGATGTCATTGTTATTAGCATCTCGGTAGAGCAGAGAGGTGGCTCTCAGAGGAGATTCGATATTTGTTAGAGGTTTCGTGAGTTCATGTTTGATACTAATTGATTGACATGGGTTTACATGGGCCTAAGTTTACATGGCAGCGTGGTTCGTTGTTTGAAAGGCTTGATAGATGTATTTGTAATACAGAATGGTACAAGGTTTTTCCACAGTCAGAAGTGTTGCATCTGCTGAAGCTTGGATCAGACCATAGGCCTATCATGATTGATACTGGTGATCGACTAGAGATAAAAGGGCATCGACTGTTTTGATATATTACTGCTTGGAATGATCACCCACAGTTCTCGGATTTTCTTTCAACAGTATCGTCTCCGGATAAATCTTTATTGGAAAATGTGGAAGCTTTTCAGAATGAGGGTAAGAAATGGAACATGGATGTGTTTGGCCATATTGAGAGATGAAAGTCAAGGTTGGTGACGCGTATTAAAGGGATAGAGAAAGCTTTGAAAGATACAAATGATCCTTTTTAGAGAATTTGGAGGATGAGCTTAAGAAAGAGCTTGATGACATGTTAGAGCAGGAGGAAAGTCTTTGGTACCAGAAGGCCCGAAACGATTGGATAACAAAGGGTGATCGAAACACTACGTTTTATCACGCTGCAACGATAATCAGATGGAAAAGGAACATGATTCGTATGTTGCGCTTGGAAGATGGTAGATGGTGTGCAGATCAGGAGACCCTTAAGGTGCATGCGATTCAGTTCTTTCGTAGGTTGTTTACAAGTGAACGTTTGTCGACGACTGTTGTGGATGTCACGAGTATATTTAAACAATTTAGGGAAGATGAGTCGAGGCCATTGAATGGGGCAGTCACGTTTGAAGAGGTGAGGCGAGTGGTTTTTGGGATGGCGCCTCTAAAGGTCCCAGGGGTTGATGGCTTGCATATTGCTTTTTATCAGTAGGATTGGAACACGGTAGGAAGTAAAATGGTAAGCTTTGTTCAACACTTTTTTGAGGAGGAGGTTTTGGAGGGATGGGTTAATCAAACTCTTCTCGTTTTGATTCCGAAGGTTGATGTTCCGGAGTCTATCAACCAATTCCGGCCTATAAGCCTTTACACTATTTTGTATAAAATTATTACCAAGATAATTGTTGACAGATTGAAGCCTTTCCTTCCGGATTGGGTTGCCAATACTCAGGCTAGTTTCGTCCTTGGTCGTCATATTACGGATAATATAATCCTTGCCCAAGAAGTTGTGCATTCAATGATATGTAAGAATAGACATAAGGCGTGGATGGCAATTAAAGTTGATCTCAAAAAGGCATATGATCGCCTGGAATGGGATTTCATAGAGGGGACTTCAGTAGCAGTGGGAGTGCCGGCCAAGCTTCTTCACCTCATTATGGTGTGTGTTCGCTCTGTATCCACTCAGATTTTATGGAATGGCGAGTTGTCTGATTCGTTTCGTCCTACCAGAGGTATTAGACATGGTGATCCTCTTTTGTCTTATCTTTTTGTCTTGTGTATGGAGAAATTGTCGCAAGAGATTGAAAATAGGGTTAATGCGAGGTTATGGAAGCTGATCAGGTTAGCTCGAAGGGGACCACATTTGTCTCACTTATTTTTGTTGACGACATGGTGTTATTTGCGGAAGCATCCATGGAACAAGTTTTGGTGATTAAAGATGTCATGGTTCTGTGCTATTTCTAGTCAAAAGGTTAGTGTCGCAAAAACCCAGATATTTTTCTCTCATAATTACCCACTTGAGGACAAAGCTAGCATCGCCCAGGCTTTTGGCTTTGAGGAGGTGAAGAATTTGGGTGGATATTTAGGTGTCCCGTTATTGCATCAGAGGGTGACTACGATGACATACTCATATATTCTTAAAAAGATTCGAGCGAGATTACCGGGATGGGCGACGAAATCCCTAACTCTGGCAGGTCAGATAACCCTTGCAAAGGCGGTCCTACATGCTATTCCAGTGTATGTGATGCAGTCCACGTGGTTGCCGAAAGGCACATGTGAGGAGATGGAGAAATTAATTCGTCGATTTGTATGGGGTTCCAATGATGGTAAAATGGGCATTAGTTTGGTACCTTGGAAGATAGTTCAGAGGCCTATGGTTGAGGGGGGTTTGGGTTTTAAAGTTATTTTCCAGCAAAGTAGAGCGTTCTTGATGAAAATTGGGTTTCAGCTTCTAAAGGATGTGGATAAACTTTGGGTTCATGTTCTTCGAGCGAAGTATAATTGGGAGGAGGTGTTGCTGCTGTCGATCCACCGCACAAAGTGTTCGAGACTTTGGAAGGGATTGATGAGTGTGTAGGAGGATGTTAAGGAAAGCGTATCATGGGAGATTCACGATGGAACATCTACGGATTTCTGGTATGATAACTTGTTTGATCCGGCTGGATGGTTACTCTTTTCGTGGTTATCCGAATCTGCGCCAAGGCCTGCGATGGTCGCGGATTTGGTTATGGATTCAGGGGACTGGGACTGGAATTGGGGCATGTTAGCATCGAACCTTCCTAAGGATGTTTGGAGCAATTGGCGGCAACAAAACCACCTCGAGCATCGTTAGGAGCTGATTGCCAAAGTTGGCGATGGACTGATGATAGGGTATTCACGCTTCGGTCAGCATATGACTATCTGGTTAATAGAGTGGTGGTGGATCCGGGAAATAAGTAGGGAGTTATTTGGCAGTTACGTGTTCCTCAATGCATAAAAGTCTTTATTTGGCTTGCGGTTCATCAGCGCCACATTACAAATGTAGAAAGGGTAAGGCGACATTTAGCGTTGTCAAAGGAGTGTGTTGCTTGCCAGAAGGATTCCAAGGATTTGGATCAAGTCCTTCGACATTGTCCGATAGCGGTTGAGCTATGGATGCACGTGATTGATTGAATTTGGCCTGCAAGACGAGTTCTTCCAAGGTTCTTTTGAGGATTGGATGCTACGCAACCTTGTCGAGAGCAGTACCAGGGTATCGACGGGCGTATCTTGGAGTGTTAGATTTTCGGTGTATTGCTGGTTGCTCTAGAAAACACGACACATCATGGTCTTACACGAGAGCTTTGTGTTACATGAGGATATATTGAGCCGAGGGGATCGCTTGGTGGATGAGTGTGGTCGAGCATTTTCACCAACGCGACAAGAGGAGGCGGGCCAATCTCATCCTTTAGTGCATTGGTCGGTACCGGCGTCGGGTTGGGTTAAGCTTAACGTTGATGCTGCGGTAAACATGAAGGATAATCGGGCAGCGATTGGTGGAGTGATTCGGGATGAGATGTGTGAGTGGCTCTTAGGTTTTTCTAGGCATGTTGGTAGATGCTCAGTTCTTCTATCGGAATTATGGGCGCTGCATGCTGGCTTGCTCTATGCATGGACGAGGGGCTATAGATGTGTAGAAGTTGAAACGAATTGTAAGGAGATCATGAGGATTATTGGTGGTAAATCGGTGGCTTTGGCCGATAGTGTGCTAGTTGAGGATATTAGGGAGTTGATCTGTTGCGATTGGCGAGTTATGATCAATCATGTCAAGCGGGAGAGTAATGGTGTTGCCGAAAAACTTGCGTCCTTGAGTCGGGATGGGAGCCTTGCTACGTCGACTTACTTGGAGCCTCCTCTACTTGTGATGGCGTTGGTTACCGCGGATCGTGGCCTGTGCTTGTGAGGGGATTTGGAGGTGGAAGCCAAGCAACACTTAGGCAATGGTGTTGAGGCTCGGTGGCATGTTGATCCCGGTGGTTAAGGGGGTTGCTTGTGTCGCTTGTTCCATGGTGTTTAGAGCCATGGCTATGGTAGTTTTTTTATTAGGCTTATGTAGACGAGGTTTTTGTCGCTTGTTCCATGGTGTTTAGAGCCATTCTGATAGGTACTCTTTTCCCCATTTAGGTTTATGGGGGGTTTTTAACGAGGCCTATAGGTATACCCACCTCCTTTCTATCAAAAAACCCTTCTCCTCTAATGGTTCCTTTCGAGGTCGTAAATTATTACTATACTATTAGCCAGTTCTGAGAACATGACCATGCTAGATGTGTGCCCATGCTTCTCATGGGCGGCTAGGAGTATTGCATTATTAAATCAAGGGAAAAAATAAAAAGGAAAATATAATAAAAAGTCAATCATATTAAAATTTCAATGAAATGGGTTAATCAACAAACAAAAGGGGCAAATTTTAACTACAAAAATAGCGAAGATATTAAAATAAAATAAAGAAAATGAGGGAATTATTGTTAGGATTCAACATCATAAATTTGATTATGATACTAAAATGATGTAACAATAACAATCAAATTGATTGGGGAAATCTGTTAAAGATAGATTAGTTGAATAGTTGGAAATCAATTGGAGTTAGCTAAGGATTTGTTAGATGGTTATTTAGTTGAGAATAATCTTGTATATATGTGAAGACAGATAATGTAATTATTCATTTGTGAATGAATACTTGAGAAATATTTTCATATTACTCTCTCATTTTTAACATGGTATGACGAGTCTAAAATCGATCCGTTTTTCATTCACATTCTATTTGGGCTTTTTTGGGCCACATCGTTTGCTATGCCACATTTCTTTTCTTTCTGCTCCAAATTCCCAATCTTTTCTCGATGATACCTCCGAAGATTCCACCATCGTCTTCTCAGTCCAATTCTAATTCCACCACCGTTGATTTCAACCATCCTTTATTTCTTCATCCTTCTAATACACCAGGCACGGTTCTAACCTCCCATAAGTTGACTGGGATTGAGAATTACATGATCTGGAGTAAATCGTTGTGTATTGCTCTTCTCGCGAAGAACAAACTAGGGTTCATTGATGGCGATTGTCGCCGTGACAAATTTTCTCAGCCTTCTCTCCAGGCGCAATGGGACAGATGCAACGCCATCGTTCTTTCATGGCTTATCAATTCTGTCAGTAAAGAACTTTTGACCGGTATTGTTTTCGTCTCTAGTGCCACCTTGGTTTGGGCTGATCTACGAGAGCGCTTCAACAATGTTGATGGTTCAAGAGTTTTCTTTCTTCATCGCGAAATCGTGACTTTATCTCAAGGTGATTCTTCTGTTTCTGTTTACTTTACCAAGTTGAAGCTTCTGTGGGACGAGTATTCTGCTTTGGTTTCTTATTCGACATGCAATTGTGATTCTTCACAATAAAATCCCCAGCATATCTCTGAGCAACGCCTTTTCAGTTCTTAATGGGCCTTAATGAGACCTATACTGCTATTCGAAGCCAGATCCTATTGATGCAACCTTTTCTGTCGGTCAATAGTGCTTACTCTATGATCCTTCAAGAGGAGTCTCATCGCCTTCACATGTCTGGTATTGTTCCTTCTTTAAAATCCTTTGTCTTCTATTCTAATTCTACTGGATCTCGAAAGAAATTCTCTGGCACTTGTGACTATTGCAAAGTGAAGGGGTGTAACACCCCGATTTTGGGCTTAGATGTTTTGGCGAGTTGGGTTGGACCGGTGGAACCGGTGACGGTTGTTCGAACCGTTGAAAAGGTGGTTTAGGGAGATCGAAGTTCGGGATAGGATAAAAATTTCTAAAATCCTCTAAAATGGTGTTTAAGAGGTTGGTCAAATCAATTTTATGAAACGAGTTTTCGAAAGTATACATTTTGGGTAGTGACCAAAATATAAAGATTTAAAAGTTGAAAAAATGGTTTTTTCAAGAAGAGTCAAAATCTTAGAATCTTTAGGGAGCTACTTGGTAATTATGCCTTTTCCCTAATTTGGCATGTGATCTAAATGCTATTAAAAATTAAAAGGCTTTTTAATTTTGGTAATTAAAGAAAGTAGTTAAACGGTTAAGGAAAAGTTTTCATGAGCTTTCATTTTCTCACTTTTGCTTCAGCCAAACACCCTTCTTTTCTCTCAATTTTCCAGAAATCTTTTGCTCTCAAATCGTCTTTTGATTCTTATCATTTCTCCATTGATTTCTCCCATTTTCCTTCAAGTTTCTTCAAGCAAAACTTGCCAGATTAGAGGAGAAGCAAGGATTGGAGGTAATTTTCGTGATATCCCTCTAATCTAAGTTCTTTAATGAAATTCCAAAGATATTTGACTCTTTAATACTGATTTTGATTGAAATTTTGTTGTTAGAATATTAAACTCTTGGAATCTTGATGAAAAATTGGTTTAAAATGTGATTTTCGGACTTTAATTGATTTGGCTGTTTTTAGTTTGTTTCTAAATGAGTTTTGAAAGGTGTTTGATGTTGAAGTGGAGTCTTAATCATGTAGATCCTAAAATCCTTGAGATCCGTGGTTTTTGAAGTGTTTTTGGGTGAGTTTTTGAGGTGTTCTTGGGGAATTCGAGTTGCTGGAGGTATAAGGTTGTTTTTAGGATATTTTTAGATGTTGGTTAATTCTTAGAATGTGTTGGATGAGTTGGGTAATGGCTGGGCTGAGGTTTGAGGTCAATCGATTGAGTTTTCGGTTGTTTTGGATGGGTGTTTTGTTGCTGTAGAGCAGGGCTGCGGGATTTCTTATGTGTGTTGGGGTTTTGGATGCATTTTAATGCATTGGACCTCTGTTTTGATGTGTTGAAAATAGGGGATAGTGATCCGGAAGCAAACGAAGTGTTTTTGGAGGTTTCAGAAGATCGATAGTTGCGTCGGCAAGCGTGGTATCACGATCCGGTGAGTGGAATTTGGTTTTCCAGCGTGGAAACGTTTTAGAAAAAGTTTTGGGAACTTAATAAGAGCTTGAAACGCTTTATTAAGTTCGGAAGTAAGTAAATCAAAATTTCTCCCTCGGTTGTGCTAGTTATGAGCCTTTGGTTGCACTTGATTTTAAATGCATTTACCTAATGTTTTAAAGCATATTTTGAGAATATAAATTGTATATGATGATGCCACATGGTTTAAGGATGTACTAGGTAAGTGGTCCTTGTATGCATGTGTTGATGCATGAGGTTTTAAGCATGGTTTAATGCTTGTTGATGGCTTGTCATGAATTCTTTGTAAAAACAATGACTTATGCATGAGTTATGGGTTATATTGGCAAGTGATGTTGAATAAAATGTTTTATAAGTGAAATCAGATATAGTTAGTCGGCTATAGGATTGAGTGCACTAAAACAAGTTGCCTTGGATGTTGAGGGGTTGTGATTGTACCGGATACTCCATTCAAGTACCCTAATGATTAAGGATTGTTTAAGGTTGCAACGGTTGAGGGTATCTCCCGGGTGCGAACCTTGTGTTTTGTCTCGTCTCTCGTTAGTGGATTATACATCTACCGATGAGTGGTGTTGAGGTGTTGTGATTGTACCGAATACTCCACCACATGTGTCACAACGATGGAGGGTCTCTCTCGTGTGTAAACCTTGAGATGCCAGTAGAGTGTATGAAGGGTGTGGGACAACCCTTGGTAATCTGTGTATCCGATACTTTGTTTTTGAGATTGTTGTTATCACTTGTGAGGCAGTATAATGGAATTGTATAATGTGGAAAATGTTACTATTGCATGTTTTGAAAGATGCATGTTTTGGTTTAAGCTTAGCATAATGGTGTTTATGCTTGGAAAGCTTGGAAAATGAGTAGCAATGGTTTAGTTGCTGGTTTTGATTTGGATCATGTTGCATGATGTTGAAATCAGTGAGTTTGATGAAAAAGTGCATGGTTTATCAATAAAGGCATGTTGGTTTTGAAAAGAGCAAAAAACAGTTTTGTGCATTGATGATGTTTGTGGTTTTGAGCAACCCCCACTAAGATTGTATGCTTATGCTCTCTTTGTTTCATCAATGCAGATAATTAGACTTTTGGAGGTAGCCTGTTCAAGGAATCACACCAAGACATTTTGCTAAAAGTATGTTGAGCTTTTGAACTAGTGTAATAAGGGCAATGGGGGTGTCCAATGCTTGAATGTTGTTAGTTTGTTGGTTTCTGGTTTTGAGCAAGTTTATAATGCGTATTTGGTCTTGTAAATGGCCTTTGGGATTGGTTTTATGCTTGCCTTTTGTTTTTAGCCTTTGGTGCTTTTGACATCTAGGAAGCATGCCTTTAGTTCCATAGTTTGAGTGAATGATGCTGTGATGATGCCTGTGCTTCATTTTTATGGTCAATGATGTGCATTTAAGTTGTATGTATGTTAGGGCACGTGCCGGGATGGTTTTGGAGGGTGTAAAGTGAATTAAACCAGCTTTTTAGGAAATTCTAGGCCCAAACGTTTCGGAACGCCCTTACTTGTTTCGGAACGGTGGCTTGTATTGGCCTTGCAGTTTTAGAACGGTGAGGCTCGTTCCGGAACATTTTGCCTCTGTGAACCATCATACCGAAACATGTTTGGAGGGGTTTCAAAACGCACCCGCGTATCGAAACAGTCAACTAAGTTTCGAAACGGTCGTTCTGATACGAGGCTTTCAGTTTCGAAACACTCGACCGTTGGATCTGTATTTGAATTGTCATGAGTTCTGTTTCTTGCATTTTGGTCCATGTTTTCCTTGCATGCAATTGAATGAGCTGTAGATGTTTTCTTGAGCTGAAATTTCACCGATAAGTATGTAATGAATCTAATTGAAGATTGGTAACTCGAATTTGGTGAAAGCCCTCGTAACTTATCAAATTGACAAAATGGTCCTTAATCCTTACTCGACTTTAACTTAGTTGGCGATTGTGTTGATTTTGAGTTCGTTGCTTGTATACATACACATAGGAACCCAAGTTGCATCTAGACAAGATAAAAGAAAAAAGGTTGTTTATTGAGGTAAACTTTCCCGGTTTACTTCAATAATCCTCGTGTGATCCGTTCGGTTCGGTCTATCGGCCATGCCGGGTCGAGGGGGTTACATAGGGGCATAAGAGGGATACTTGTTATAGGCTCATTGGAATTCCACCTGCCTTTAAATTCAATAAGAAGTGAGGTTCTCCGGCAGCCATGGCAGTTGGTGACATTTCTAATGTTCCTGGTTCCTTTGTTGATGTCGTTTCTCCACCCATGGTGCTTTAATCTACTCCGCCAGTGTTTACTTAGGATCAATACACACAGCTTCTTGGGCTCTTGAACTAGATCTCTGTCATAAATTCCTGTATGAATTTGGCAGGTACGGTTCCTTTATGCTCATTTGTTCATTCCTCTTTGCCATGGATTCTAAACACTGGTGCAACTGACCATATATTGTAAGATTTCAATTGCTTGATTGATCCTTGTCCTGTTTCTCAATCTGAGTCTGTTTCTCATTCTGTTTAACTTCCAAATGGTAAATCATCCCCTGTCACACATATTGGTTCTGTTAGTTTACCCAATGGTCTTTGTTTATCTAATTTTCTCTTTGTTCCTCACTTCACTCACAATTTGATTTCTGTGTCTCAGCTCACAAAGGATTTACAATGTGCTGTTTTTTTTTCTGTTCTGACTTCTGTATTTTGCAGGATCTCTCAAATGGCATGATGAGTGGGATTGGTAAGAGATTTAGGGGTCTATACATTATTCACCCTATCATTTTTAATTCTGCTCATCGTTCTACTTGTACAACTCTTCATGTTTCTCCTGTTATTCATTCTGCACAATCTGTTCATTGTAGTTTTGTTGATTCAAATAAAATTTTCCTTTGGCATGCTCTATTAGGGTATGTTCCTTATCAATAATTGTTTAGATTGCCTTTGTTTGATACTTCTTTTGTGAATTTTGATTGTTTACAATCTTGCACTATATACCCTTAAGCTAGGCAAACTAGACTTCCTTGTCCCATAAGTACTTCTTGTTCTTCAACTCCTTTCCGTCTAATCCATATAGATATTTGGGGGCTTTATCAAATTTTACTCATGCTGGACATAGGTTTTTCTTGACCATTGTTGATGACCATTCTAGGATGTCTTGGGTGTACTTATTGAAATTGAAGAGTGATACTATCATCTCCCTAAAAACCTTTATGTCTATGGTTCAGACACAATTTCAGCTTCTGTTCAGATAATTCAAAGCGACAAGGGTAGTGAATTCTTTAATTCTGAGTGTTCTAGGTTCTTTACCTCTTTAGGGATTGTCCACCAAAGTAGTTGTGTGCATGCTCCCCCATCAAAATGGAGTTGCTGAAAGAAAGCACAAACATCTCCTTCAAGTTGCTCGAGCTCTCCTTTTTCATTCTCAAATTCCTTTAAAATTTTGGGTGAGTGTGTCTTAACTACCTCTTACATAATAAACAAATTACCTTCCTTTGTTTTGTCATGGGAAACCCCTTTTGAAATTCTCTACAAAAAAACCTCCTTATGATCATTTTAAGACATTTGGTTGTTTGTGTTTTGCCACTAATCTTATTCCCTCTGATAAATTTGCTACTCGAGCTTTTCCTTGTATTTTCTTAGGCTATGCTCCTACAAAGAAAGGTTTTACCCTTTTTAACATTCAAACCAAACATTTTTTTTTTCGGTCGAGATGTTAAGTTTTTTGAAAACCAGTTTCCTTTTCATTCATCTTCTCTTTTTTTCCTACTGTTTATTCCATCTTTCCAAACTCTCCTTCTATACATGATTTTGAGTTCTTGGTTCTTTCTTCCCCTACACCTTCTGCATCTGCACCTTCTGAACCTGCTTCTCTTGCACCTAAACAACCTGAATCTCCTGAACCTCATGAACTTCAACCTACTGCACCTCCTAAACCCGAACCTTCTGCTAATCCTGAACATGATCTTCCTGTTCTTGAACCTAAACTTGTTTTTGCACCTTATGGCATTGCTACTTCTACTTCAGTAAGTACACCTCCAGTCTCTTCTATTGCCCCTAGAAGATCAACTCGAGTTTTCTAAACCACCTTTTTGGTTTGATAGCTTTACTAGTTCTTGTCAGTCCTCTTCATCAGCTGTTCATTCTTTGTAACGCCCCGATTTTGGGCTCAGAAGTTTTGGGCGTTGACCGGTTCGGTCAAAGTGCTGATCGAATATATAAGAGTGAATTTAGGAAAGCCTAGTTCGGGTTGCATTAAAAATATGGAAAAATGTTCTAAAATCATCTTTTAATATATATAAGTGAACTGTGAAATCAATTTTGGAAAATGAGGTTCGGAAGATTGACATTTTGGCTAGTGACCAAAATGTAATTTTTGAAAGTTGCGGGACAGTTTTATAAAGGATTGAAACTTTGAATCTTTAAGGAGCTATTATTCAAAAAAGGATTTCTCCAGATTTTTCTAAGATATTTTAAGGCTTTATTCTGATTTTTAAAGATTATGAAAGGGAGGGAAATCATTTTAACCAATTTCTTAACTAACTTTCCATTTTCTCTCAATTTCCCTTTTCTCTCATTTTCTCTCAACCCAAACACAATTCTCCAGATTTCCTTCTCTGATTTTGACATCTAAATCTCTCATTTCAACTCTCATTTGATTCCTAATCATCTCATCAACAAAACCTCTCAATTTGCAAGTTGTTTCATCAAGCTTTTTGGCTCTAAAATGGAGAAATTCAAGTTTGGAGGTAAGAACGTCCTTCTCCTCTAAACTATCAGTTCTTTACTGAAATTCCTAAGTTCTCAATCCTTGATTTATGTTTTGTTAATGGCTTTTCAATTGAGATCTTGATTTTTGGCTAAAATGCAAGATTTGGTGATTTTGGTGAAATTTTCGTGTGATCTGTTTGGGCAGTGTTTTGGAGTGTCAAAATGATGTTAAATGAATGCTAAATTGATTAGAAGTTGAGGTTTAATCAATGCAATCCCGGATAGGTTGAATTTCCTAAGTTTGGCTTGAGTTTTTGGTTGTTTTTGGAGTGTTTTTGGTGATCTGTTATACCTGGAGGTATAAGGACGTGGTTATGATCATTTTGGATGTTAATTGATGTATAAAAATGGTTAGAAGTGATGGATCTTGGCTGGGTTAAGTTTTGGAAGTGTTTGGAGGTGATTTCGGTTGTGTTTGGTAGCCAAATTGTTAGATTTGTGATGAGCAGCGAGTTGTGTTGTTGTTGCTGGTGTTTTAATGCATAAGGATGCATTAATGTTCTGTTTTTGTGTGCTTGAAACAGGGGAGTTTGATCCGTGAGCTTTGGAGGTGTTACGAAAGGTTTCGGATGCTTGGAAGGCTTGTTGGCTAGTCTTGTTTTGGTTATCGGTGAGTGAAGTTGGGATTTCAGTTTTTAAAACAAGGTTTGAAGGTTTTTGGGAGCTTAGTGTAAGTCTAAACAACTTTGCTAAGCTCAAGAGTAAGTAAAGGATTTTTGCTCTTGAATTGTGTTGTGATTTGATTTTAAAAGCAAATGTGATTGATGATTGAAATGCATGTGTTTTGCATGGTTTAATTCTGTTTTGTAAGCATGTTTTAGCATGGTTTAATGCTGGTTTTGAAAGCCGTATGTGAAGGATGCTCAAGGTAAGAGATCCTTGGTTTTTATACATTGAAAATGTGGTTTTGATGCATGGTGTTGCATGGTGTTTCATGGCTTTGTGTAATGCTTTAAAACAGTGAATTGATGATGATAAATGATGGTTTTGCATATTGGTTATGCATGAGAATCATTGGATTAATGTAGAATGGTTTTGCATATTGGTTATGCATGTGAATCATTGGATTAATGTGGAATGGTTTTGCATATTGGTTATGCATGTGGAACATTGGATTAATGTGGTAAGATGGTTATATTGGCAAGTGGTGTAAGTGGTTCTTGGTTTGTTGATCGGATATAGTTAGCCGGCTATAGGATTGGGTGCACCGTGAATTAAGTCGCCTTGGAGGTGGAGTGGTCAAGAGTGGACCGGATAAGCTCCCTTCAAGTATCCTAACGAGATGAGGTCATAATGGAGGTTGTTGCCCATTCGAGGACCTTGGTTGATTGAGGTCATAATGGAGGTGTTGCCCATTCGAGGACCTTGGTTGAGTAAACGTTATATGGTGGTTAAAAGTCCATATGTGAGAACCTTGTACTTGTTGAGATCACAATGGCAGTGTTAAGTCCATGTGTGGATCTTGTGTAGGGTGTCCCGGATCTCGTTAGTGATGTTCTACAACTACCAATCGGTTATGCAAAGGTTGTATGGTGGTTAAAAGTCCATACGTGGGAATCTTGTGCATGTCAAGGTTGTATGGTGGTTAAAAGTCCATACATGGGAACCTTGGGGAAAAAGCTAAGGTTGTATGGTGTTTAAAAGTCCATACATGGGAACCTTAGGATGATGAGGTCATAATGGAGGTTGTTGCCCATTCGAGGACCTTGGATTGGTAGGGTGTAGGGAGCGTAGGGACAACGCTCGGAATCCGCGTATCCGATCGGGTTGTTGAGTTGAAAAGTGAATGTGGTTGATCACTTGGAAGCCAATGTAATGTTCTTGATCATAAAGAAGCATGAGATGCTTGAAATGATGCATGGTTGCATGTGAAGCATGAGATGCTTGGATTGATGCATGATTGCATGTGAAGCATGAGATGCTTGAAAAGATGCATTGTTGCCTGAAAAGTGTATGATGCTAGTGAATGCATGTTTACTTGTTAAGTTGAACAAGTGTTGGTTATCATATGGTAAATGATGCATGTGAGCATGAAATATCTACATTGCATTGGAGTCTTGTAAGACTTGTTTTTAAAGGCATGTGAAGATGATGTTATGGTTTTTATGTTGCCTTGGTTGAATGCATGTGATAGAATATTTGAGCTATGGTTTTAAAAGGTTTCTTGCTTGATATGGCTTTCAAGTTTAAGAAAGGTATGTTGTGAAATGGGAGTGTTTTCCATGGTTTTGTTTAAGCTTGGCATATGGTGTTTATGCATGATTTGAGCTTGATGTTGAAAAGGGTTTTCAAACATGGCTTTGGTAAACAAATCGGGTTTGTTTTAAAAGTGTTTTAATGACCCGCTGCATTGATGGTGTTTTGGTTTTGAGCATTCCTCACTAAGCATTATGTGCTTACGCTCCTTTTTGTCCATCAATGCAGATTCTTGAAGTTTGGACAGCAAGGAGCAAGGGATTCAAGGTGGACTCCAATGGAGATGTATGTCTCGGTGAATAGCTATAGTTAATAAGGGCAATGGGGTAGAATGTAACGCCCCGGTTTTGGGCTCAGAAGTTTTGGCGTTGACCGGTTTAGTCAAAGTGCTGATCGAATATATAAGAGGGAATTTAGGAAAACCTAGTTCGGGTTGCATTAAAAATATGGAAAAATATTCTAAAATCATCTTTTAATATATAAAAGTGAACTGTGAAATCAATTTTGGAAAATGAGGTTCGGAAGGTTGACATTTTGGCTAGTGACCAAAATGTAATTTTTGAAAGTTGCGGGACAGTTTTATAAAGGATTGAAACTTTGAATCTTTAAGGAGCTATTATTCCAAAAAGGATTTCTCCAGATTTTTCTAAGATATTTTAAGTCTAAAATCTGATTTTAAAGATTAAGAAAAGAGAGGGAAATCATTTTAACCAAATCTTAACTAATTTTTCTATTTTCTCTCAAATTCTCTTTTCTCTCATTTTCTCTCTACCCAAACAAGATTTCCTCAGATTTCTTTCTCTGATTTTGACATCTACATCTCTCATTTCAACTCTCATTTGATTCCTAATCATCTCATCATCAAAACCTCTCAATTTGCAAATTGTTTCATCAAGCATTTTGGCTCTAAAAGGGAGAAATTCGAGTTTGGAGGTAAGAACGTCCTTCTCCTCTAAACTATCAGTTCTTTACTGAAATTCCTAAGTTCTCAATCCTTGATTCATGTTTTATTAAAGGCTTTTCAATTGAGATCTTGATTTTTGGCTAAAATGCAAGATTTGGTGATTTTGGTAAAAATTTCGTGTGATCTGTTTAAGCAAGGTTTTGAGGTGTTAAAATGATGTTAAATGAATGCTAAAATGATTAGAAGTTGAGGTTTAATCAATGCAATCCCGGATAGGTTTAATTTCCTAAGGTTGGCTTGAGTTTTTGGTTGTTTTTGGAGTGTTTTTGGTGATCTGTTATACCTGGAGGTATAAGGACGTGGTTGTGATCTTTTTGCATGTTATGTGATGTATAAAAATGGTTAGAAGTGATGGATCTTGGCTGGGTTAAGTTTTGGAAGTGTTTGGAGATGATTTCGGTTGTGTTTGGTAGCCAAATTGTTAGATTTGTGATGAGCAGCGAGTTGTGTTGATGTTGCTGGTGTTTTAATGCATAAGGATGCATTAATGTTCTGTTTTTATGTTCTTGAAACAGGGGAGGTTGATCCTTGAGTTTTGGAGGTGTTTTCGGAAGGTTTCGGAAGCTTGGAAAGCTTGTTGGCTAGGCTTGTTTGGTAATCGGTGAGTGAAAATGGATTTTCAGCTTTTAAACCAAAGGTTGAAGGTTTTGGGAGCTTAGTTTAAGTCTAAACAACTTTGCTAAGCTCAAGTGTAAGTTTTCGGATTACTCTCTTTAAGTGGTGGCCATGTTTTGATGAAATGTGAAATGATGATTTTGCATGATTTGCTACTGTTTTGGAAAGCATGTTTGAGCATGTTAATTGCTGATGTTTTAGCATGATTTATGCTGATGTTTTAAGCCATGTGTTGAAGGTGTCTCTAGGTAAGAGTGCCTTGTTTTTATGCGTTGTTAAATGATGATTTAATGCTTTGAAATGCATGATGAAATGGCTTGATTTAAATGCTTTAAAACAGTGGATTACATGATGTATAAAGTGTGTATTGGCAAGTGATGGTTTGTAAAAGTGAAGGTCACTAAGGTGGTTAAAAGTCCTTGAGTGAGCCTTGTTATCTAAGATCATCAAGGTGGTTAAAAGTCCTTGGATGAATCTTGTTGCGGACACTAAGGTGGTTAAAAGTCCTTAGGTGCTCCTTTCCATGGTGGTTAAAAGTCCATGGGGCCAAGGTGTTTAAAAGTCCTTGGGGCCAAGGTGTTTAAAAGTCCTTGGGGTATTTCAAGCTACGGACACAAAGGTGGTTAAAAGTCCTTGTGTGGTCCATTCATGGTGTTTAAAAGTCCATGGCCAAGGTGTTTAAAAGTCCTTGGGGTCCAAGGTGTTTAAAAGTCCTTGGGGAAAGTTGTTGAACTTGATTTCATAAATGAAATGTATCACTTGAGCCAATATGACATGTTTTGTACATGAGATGCATGAGATGCATGATTTGATGTTTATGTTGAAGCATGAGATGCTAGTTTAAATGAAATGTGGAAGCATGTTATTGCTTGATTTAAAGTACGCTTTGAGCATGTGTAAAGGTTGTTTACAAGCATGAATTACAAATGGTTTTAAATGCATTATTGAATGGTTTTTAAAGAGCGCTCCTCACTAAGCTTTGGCTTACGCTCTCTCGTTTTCTTGATTCAATAATGCAGAGCATTAGAGTGCATTGAGGGCAGCAAGAGGAGGCAAGCACACAAGTTCAAGTAAAGCTCAATGTATGGAAGGTTTTGTTAAACATTTTAGCTTTTGGTCGATTTGGCAATGGGGGGCCAATGTATATGTTTTGGGAGGTGTTTAAGACTCCCTAAGTATGTTAAATGTTGCTGTGGTTGTTGGTTTTTGGTTTGATCTCTTATATGCTTGGCTATGAAGGTTTATGCATGAAAGGTAGCTTAAGTAGGAAGCATGTCATTTAAATTGGGGCTTTTCATGTGTGATGGTTATGAGTTGAATTGTTGATGCATTTATGATCCCTGCATGCTGTATATCTATGTGGTATGATTTGGTGATGTTAATCTGAGGTTTGAAGCATGAATGGTATGAATTTCAAGTCGATTTCAGACAGGGGTATCGGTACTCGGGCTCGCGTATCGATACGCCTGAGCCAAATATGCTCTTTTCTGCCCAGGCGTATCGGTACGGTTGTGGGGGTATCGATACTCATCTGGGTAAAGTTTGAATGCCGTATCGGTACAGGGGATATCGTATCGATACCGTTGCTCGAGTTTGGTTACTGCCTTCCCCGCGTATCGATACGACATCAGGTGTATCGATACCTGACCGTTAAATTCAGTTAAAAGTATCTTTATATGTTTTGCTTTGTTTACGTTTTAGTCCTGAATCATGTTTGATCAATTGCATGAGCTATGGATGTCCTTTTGAGCTGAAATTTCACAGAGAAGCATGAAACCTGACTAATTTCAAGATGGTAACTTTAATTTGGGATAAATCCCTTAATTTATCAGAATTTGCAATTTGGTCCCTAAAGTTGCAATTTGTTCAATTGGGTCCCTGTTTGATCTCTGATGTTTGTGATCTTTCAATATGTTGTTTGTATGATCACAATTAAGGTTAATGTGCATCTAGACAAGATTAAAAAGAAAAAAAAAGGGTCGTTAATCAAGGTTGACTTTCGGGTTGACTTTGGTTTTCCCCGTGTAATCTTCGTAGTTCGGGTCAACCGTCTAGACCGGGCTAAGGGGGTTACATAGAATCTCTCGGGTTTATGTGTTTGTGATCATATATGTTTGATCGAGAATGCTTAAATGTTGTTGCTAATGTAGTTGGTTCATGAATTGGCTTAAATGTGATTGATTTGGAAGGTTTGTGCCTAAATGGTTGCTTGAGTAGGAAGCATGCTTATAGATTTGGGGCTTTTTATATATGTTGTGTTTCTGTTGAATTGTTGATGCAAGTATGTCTCATTTACGTTGAATTGCATGTTGGTAAAGTTTGGTGGCTTTTGGAGCATGTTTGATTGATCAATTGTGTGTTTGAGTGAGCAAAATGCGGCATTCTGGGCTAGGCGTTTCGGAACAGATGACACCGTTTCGGAACGGGTGCCCTGCATGAACCCAGGCGTCCGAAACGGGTGCCACCGTTCTGAAACGGAAGGCATTCTGCCAGACCCCCGTTGCAGAACGCGTTGCGGAACGGCCCCGTGTTTCGGAACGGGCTTGGCCTGTTTCAGAACGGGTGACCGTTGGGGGCTGACATAGGCGGTTAAATGTTTCAAAATGATTGCATTTTGGTCCTGAATCTTGTTTGTGCAATTGTATGAGTTTGGGATGTCCGTTTGAGCTGAAATTTGACAGAGAAGCATGAAATATGATTAATTTTAAGTTGGTAACTTAAAATCTGATTAAGTCCTTAAAGTTTTCAGAAATTACAATTTGGTCCCTAAAGTTGTAATTTGTTCAATTGGGTCCCTATTTGATCTCTGATGTTTGTGATCTTTGAGCATGATGTTGTTTGATCACATCTAAGGTTAATGTGCATCTAGACAAGATTAAAAAGAAAAAAAAGGGTCGTTAATCAAGGTTGACTTTCGGGTTGACTTTGGTTTTCCCCGTGTAATCTTCGTAGTTCGGGTCAACCGTCCAGACCGGGCTACGGGGGTTACATTTGGTGGTATCAGAGCTGAGTTACGAAGGTTGGGGAAAACGGTAAGTTGTTGTGATGTGTGTTTGATGTTTACCTTGTTGTGTGGTTGAAAGTTGGTTGAAACATGTGTTTCTGAGTATGCTGTTGATGTTTCTGAGCATGTTGCTGATGTATGCAAGCATGTTTTGTGGTTATGAATCTTGGTTGAGTTTATGTGGATATGTGCTGATGCTATGAGCTGATGTTATGCATGGTGAATGTGTTTTGAGCATGTTATGTTGCTAGTATGCTGTTGCATTTGGATGTTGTTTGGTGTAAGCATGATCAAGGTATGTTGTTGGTATGCTTGATGTTGTGATATCCATGTTGTGTTGACAGTTATGTCATGTAAAGGGGAGGATTCGGGATACCCATTGCCTTATTAATATAGCTATTGTGTTATTTGGAGTTGGAGTTTGAATCCTTGCTTAATGTTGGTCTAACTGGTTTGTTTGCTTGTTGTGATTGTATGTTTGTTGTTGTTAGTGGTATGGCAAAGTCGATGAAAGAATGGCGGTTGAGGGAGATGGTTGCTGCCTTGGGGCAGGTTGTTAAGGCAAGGAATTCACCCTTTTGTAATAGTGTTTTGTCTCAGTCTTCTGTGCCTAGCGTTGAAGTGGTAAGGCAAGGGAAAGAAGCTGGTTCTGTGATGAAATGTTCATTATCGGTTGTTCAGGAGGTGTTGGGAACATCTCCGGCTGCGGTTGAGGTAAAGTCAGTGGATGTGCTGGCTAGATGTGAGGGTTTGCCGAAGCAGCGTTTGCTTGATTTGGGTGCTGTGGAATATCATGGTTCTACACCGGAGATGTTTGAGGCCTGGTTGGCCAATGTGGTTCTGATTTTGGATCGGGAAGGCTGTGATTATGCCTGTAAGCTGGGGAGCATTGTTTCTTTGATGCTGGAGGATGCTTGTGCCTGGTGGACATCTGTGGCGGTGGCGTCACATATCCTTGATATTGATTGGGATTTCTTTGTATCGGCTTTTTATGAAAGGTATCTTGGAAGGGAATTTCCAGGGGTTAAGCAAGGCGCAGGTAGTGTTGTTGGTGAGCAAGTGTTGCTTGAGCAAGGAGTAGAAGCTCAGTCATCTGTGTGTGACCGATGCGAAAGGCAACATGTTGGAAGTTGTTGGGGCGCAGGTGTTTGCTGGAATTGTGGTTCTAAAGTGCATGTTAAGCGTGATTGTCCTCATGGAGTGAAGTCAGTTTCAGTGATAGCCAAAGGGTTTCAGAAAGGTTGTGGGCACGGCCGAGGCAAGGTTCAGAGGTGGCAGAAAGAGCAGGAAGTTGTGAAGAGTTTGGGAAAGGAGAGTTGCTGGAAATGTGGGTCTGCTGGACACATGAGACGTGATTGTTTGATGTTGGCTCGGAATAGCCAAGGTTCTTTACCGCAAGGAGTTGGTGGTGACCCTGGTGTGTTAGCTGGTGCTGCAATGGTGCGGCAGGAGGATGATGGTTTCGCAAGGAAGAGAGCTCGTCTGATGAAGCTTCAGGGTGGTGTTGTGCTTTTAGGTAACCTTGTTAAGTGATCTTTGCTTTAGTTACCTTGGTTTGGGTTCTGTTGGTTTTCCTTGCGTGGTAAGTCTAGTCTTGTTGCTAGTATGTTTGGGGTAATGGTAGTTGTGGTTTGGTAATATCTTGGGTGTGAAGAAGGCTTGGGTAAGTATCTTGTGGTTAATGGTTGTTGGTATGATGGAGTTAGGTAAGTTAAAGGTGAGTTAGGAGGTTGTTCTTAGACAGATTTTGAGGATGTTATTGGAGGGTGTGAACTGGCATTCATGCACAGTTAAAATCATTGTTATATGCTATATTATATATGTTGGTCCATGCATACATGTGGCATGACACTAGAGGTTTTGCATACATGTACATCAGGCATTGATAGGGCATGTAGGTGATCATGCATACAATGTTCACGCTCGCTAATAACTAATCGAATCTGTTAGTGTTGTGGTTGGATTAGGTGGGATGATGGGTTTTTTTAGAGGTTGTTTGGTGCTGAGTGAGAGCTAGAAGTGTTGGAGTTTGTTAAACTAGTTGCTAGTGATAGTGAGAGTGGAATAGCCTGTTGGTAGAAGGATAGTGTTTGATGCTCAGAGAGTGTGGTGGTTTGGTGGTGAAGGGTATCGGTTGAGGTTAGTATCGGTTAAGTGGTTGGTTTAGCTAAGTGGAAGTGGTAGTTCCTTGGTGCTAAGTGATGTTGCAGCTTTGTGGTTGAGTTCCCAAGTGCTGAGGTAGTTTAGCTTTTAAGTTGTTGTGAAAGGGTTGTGTTGGTTCTTAGCAACCTTGGAGGAGTTCAAAAGCTGTTATGTGTGTTTTGGTTAAGTAATGTTCTAGTAATGCAAGTGTTCTGGTTGAAGTTTGAAGTGAAAGGTCTGTGAAAGATCGAAGGTTTTCGTTGGTTGTTTGGGTTCTTGTGAGAAGTGGTTGGCTGGTTGTGGTTAAGAAAGTTCCGTTTGAAGTCAGTTGGTGGTGAGTGGAACGGCTGACGGTTTCAAGTTGGTGTTGTGATGTAATTTTTTTTGGTATTTGAGTGAGTAGTCCTGGTGAGCTGTTATGGTAATGTTTTTGGCGGATGTGAAGGATTGTCAGCTTCGTTGAAAAGCTTGAGTAAACAGTTGATGTTTAAGGATTTTTGCTTGTTGGGAAATCTTTGGAAGGGGTTTGGGAGTCGCAAGAGTTTTAGAAGCAGAGAAGTTACCTAGTGGCTGAATTGGTTTGGTGGTTGTCTTTGTGTAGACAAGTCTTGGGAATTGTGTGTTACAGTGTTGACTGCTGTAAGAGCTGAAGTTCTTCAGGTTGATGTTGGGATTGTGTACAATCCGGTTATGTGGAAGGTTAAGTCGTGGTTACCTTTGAGAGTTTGGATTTGTGAACAGTGTGTGGTGGTGTTATGTTTTGGTGGAGGTTTTGTGTGGAATGTGTTCAGTGTTGGTTAAGGCTTTTGTGTTGCCTTGTGTGTTAATTTGAGAAGGTTGTGGTTCTCTTTTCGCCGGTTGAAATTTCGAGGACGAAATTTCCTAAGGGGGGGAGAGTTGTAACGCCCCGGTTTTGGGCTCAGAAGTTTTGGGCGTTGACCGGTTCGGTCAAAGTGCTGATCGAATATATAAGAGTGAATTTAGGAAAGCCTAGTTCGGGTTGCATTAAAAATATGGAAAAATTTTCTAAAATCATCTTTTAATATATATAAGTGAACTGTGAAATCAATTTTGGAAAATGAGGTTCGGAAGATTGACATTTTGGCTAGTGACCAAAATGTAATTTTTGAAAGTTGCGGGACAGTTTTATAAAGGATTGAAACTTTGAATCTTTAAGGAGCTATTATTCCAAAAAGGATTTCTCCAGATTTTTCTAAGATATTTTAAGGCTTTATTCTGATTTTTAAAGATTATGAAAGGGAGGGAAATCATTTTAACCAATTTCTTAACTAACTTTCCATTTTCTCTCAATTTCCCTTTTCTCTCATTTTCTCTCAACCCAAACACAATTCTCCAGATTTCCTTCTCTGATTTTGACATCTAAATCTCTCATTTCAACTCTCATTTGATTCCTAATCATCTCATCAACAAAACCTCTCAATTTGCAAGTTGTTTCATCAAGCTTTTTGGCTCTAAAATGGAGAAATTCAAGTTTGGAGGTAAGAACGTCCTTCTCCTCTAAACTATCAGTTCTTTACTGAAATTCCTAAGTTCTCAATCCTTGATTTATGTTTTGTTAATGGCTTTTCAATTGAGATCTTGATTTTTGGCTAAAATGCAAGATTTGGTGATTTTGGTGAAATTTTCGTGTGATCTGTTTGGGCAGTGTTTTGGAGTGTCAAAATGATGTTAAATGAATGCTAAATTGATTAGAAGTTGAGGTTTAATCAATGCAATCCCGGATAGGTTGAATTTCCTAAGTTTGGCTTGAGTTTTTGGTTGTTTTTGGAGTGTTTTTGGTGATCTGTTATACCTGGAGGTATAAGGACGTGGTTATGATCATTTTGGATGTTAATTGATGTATAAAAATGGTTAGAAGTGATGGATCTTTGCTGGGTTAAGTTTTGGAAGTGTTTGGAGGTGATTTCGGTTGTGTTTGGTAGCCAAATTGTTAGATTTGTGATGAGCAGCGAGTTGTGTTGTTGTTGCTGGTGTTTTAATGCATAAGGATGCATTAATGTTCTGTTTTTGTGTGCTTGAAACAGGGGAGTTTGATCCGTGAGCTTTGGAGGTGTTGCGGAAGGTTTCAGATGCTTGGAAGGCTTGTTGGCTAGTCTTGTTTTGGTTATCGGTGAGTGAAGTTGGGATTTCAGTTTTTAAAACAAGGTTTGAAGGTTTTTGGGAGCTTAGAGTAAGTCTAAACAACTTTGCTAAGCTCAAGAGTAAGTAAAGGATTTTTGCTCTTGAATTGTGTTGTGATTTGGTTTTAAAAGCAAATGTGATTGATGATTGAAATGCATGTGTTTTGCATGGTTTAATTCTGTTTTGTAAGCATGTTTTAGCATGGTTTAATGCTGGTTTTGAAAGCCGTATGTGAAGGATGCTCAAGGTAAGAGATCCTTGGTTTTTATACATTGAAAATGTGGTTTTGATGCATGGTGTTGCATGGTGTTTCATGGCTTTGTGTAATGCTTTAAAACAGTGAATTGATGATGATAAATGATGGTTTTGCATATTGGTTATGCATGAGAATCATTGGATTAATGTAGAATGGTTTTGCATATTGGTTATGCATGTGAATCATTGGATTAATGTGGAATGGTTTTGCATATTGGTTATGCATGTGGAACATTGGATTAATGTGGTAAGATGGTTATATTGGCAAGTGGTGTAAGTGGTTCTTGGTTTGTTGATCGGATATAGTTAGCCGGCTATAGGATTGGGTGCACCGTGAATTAAGTCGCCTTGGAGGTGGAGTGGTCAAGAGTGGACCGGATAAGCTCCCTTCAAGTATCCTAACGAGATGAGGTCATAATGGAGGTTGTTGCCCATTCGAGGACCTTGGTTGATTGAGGTCATAATGGAGGTGTTGCCCATTCGAGGACCTTGGTTGAGTAAACGTTATATGGTGGTTAAAAGTCCATATGTGAGAGCCTTGTACTTGTTGAGATCACAATGGCAGTGTTAAGTCCATGTGTGGATCTTGTGTAGGGTGTCCCGGATCTCGTTAGTGATGTTCTACAACTACCAATCGGTTATGCAAAGGTTGTATGGTGGTTAAAAGTCCATACGTGGGAATCTTGTGCATGTCAAGGTTGTATGGTGGTTAAAAGTCCATACATGGGAACCTTGGGGAAAAAGCTAAGGTTGTATGGTGTTTAAAAGTCCATACATGGGAACCTTAGGATGATGAGGTCATAATGGAGGTTGTTGCCCATTCGAGGACCTTGGATTGGTAGGGTGTAGGGAGCGTAGGGACAACGCTCGGAATCCGCGTATCCGATCGGGTTGTTGAGTTGAAAAGTGAATGTGGTTGATCACTTGGAAGCCAATGTAATGTTCTTGATCATAAAGAAGCATGAGATGCTTGAAATGATGCATGGTTGCATGTGAAGCATGAGATGCTTGGATTGATGCATGATTGCATGTGAAGCATGAGATGCTTGAAAAGATGCATTGTTGCATGAAAAGTGTATGATGCTAGTGAATGCATGTTTACTTGTTAAGTTGAACAAGTGTTGGTTATCATATGGTAAATGATGCATGTGAGCATGAAATATCTACATTGCATTGGAGTCTTGTAAGACTTGTTTTTAAAGGCATGTGAAGATGATGTTATGGTTTTTATGTTGCCTTGGTTGAATGCATGTGATAGAATATTTGAGCTATGGTTTTAAAAGGTTTCTTGCTTGATATGGCTTTCAAGTTTAAGAAAGGTATGTTGTGAAATGGGAGTGTTTTCCATGGTTTTGTTTAAGCTTGGCATATGGTGTTTATGCATGATTTGAGCTTGATGTTGAAAAGGGTTTTCAAACATGGCTTTGGTAAACAAATCGGGTTTGTTTTAAAAGTGTTTTAATGACCCGCTGCATTGATGGTGTTTTGGTTTTGAGCATTCCTCACTAAGCATTATGTGCTTACGCTCCTTTTTGTCCATCAATGCAGATTCTTGAAGTTTGGACAGCAAGGAGCAAGGGATTCAAGGTGGACTCCAATGGAGATGTATGTCTCGGTGAATAGCTATAGTTAATAAGGGCAATGGGGTAGAATCTCTCGGGTTTATGTGTTTGTGATCATATATGTTTGATCGAGAATGCTTAAATGTTGTTGCTAATGTAGTTGGTTCATGAATTGGCTTAAATGTGATTGATTTGGAAGGTTTGTGCCTAAATGGTTGCTTGAGTAGGAAGCATGCTTATAGATTTGGGGCTTTTTATATATGTTGTGTTTCTGTTGAATTGTTGATGCAAGTATGTCTCATTTACGTTGAATTGCATGTTGGTAAAGTTTGGTGGCTTTTGGAGCATGTTTGATTGATCAATTGTGTGTTTGAGTGAGCAAAATGCGGCATTCTGGGCTAGGCGTTTCGGAACAGATGACACCGTTTCGGAACGGGTGCCCTGCATGAACCCAGGCGTCCGAAACAGGTGCCACCGTTCCGAAACGGAAGGCATTCTGCCAGACCTCCGTTGCGGAACGCGTTGCGGAACGGCCCCGTGTTTCGGAACGGGCTTGGCCTGTTTCGGAACGGGTGACCGTTGGGGGCTGACATGGGCGGTTAAATGTTTCAAAATGTTTGCATTTTGGTCCTGAATCTTGTTTGTGCAATTGTATGAGTTTGGGATGTCCGTTTGAGCTGAAATTTGACAGAGAAGCATGAAATATGATTAATTTTAAGTTGGTAACTTAAAATCTGATTAAGTCCTTAAATTTTTCAGAAATTACAATTTGGTCCCTAAAGTTGTAATTTGTTCAATTGGGTCCCTGTTTGATCTCTGATGTTTGTGATCTTTGAGCATGATGTTGTGTGATCACATCTAAGGTTAATGTGCATCTAGACAAGATTAAAAAGAAAAAAAAGGGTCGTTAATCAAGGTTGACTTTCGGGTTGAATTTGGTTTTCCCCGTGTAATCTTCGTAGTTCGGGTCAACCGTCCAGACCGGGCTACGGGGGTTACATTCTTCTTCTTTATCCTATCATCATTTACCTTGTCATTCTCAAGTATTTCTAGCCTTTTTTTTCTGTGAATTCTTAGCCTCATTCCTTTTTCTGAGGCTAGTAAAAATCCTCTTTGGGTCCAAGCCATGACCGAGGAGATCAATGCTTTGGAGTCTAATAATACGTGGTCCCTTGTTCCTCTGCCACCAGGAAAAGTTGCAATTGGGTGCAAATGGGTTTATAAGATCAAGTACAAAGAAACGGGTAAGGTTGAAAGATACAAGGGTCGTCTCGTTGCTAAAGGGTACAGCTAGCAAGAGGGAGTAGATTTTTTTAGACTTTTTCTCCTGTGGTTAAGATGGCTACTATTTGTACCATTTTGTCCCTTGCTTCTAACTTTCATTGGCCTCTCTACCAAATGGATGTATTCGATGCTTTTTTAGGGTGATCTTTTTGAAGAGGTTTACATGCAATTGTCTGATTGTTTTAGCAGTCAGGGGAAAATTTAGAGTGTCGACTGCAAAAATCTTTGTATGGGCTGAAGCAAGCTTCAAGGCAATGGAACATAAAGCTTACAGAAGCACTTATTTCTGCTGGTTATGTTCAAAGCAAGCATGATTACTCCTTGTTCATCAAGAAACAATAGGATAAGGTTGTTTTTCTCTTGGTTTATGTAGATGGCATGTTAATAACTGGAAATGATGAAGCCTTGATTGCTGACTTGAACCAAATCTTGAATATCAACTTCAAGATGAAAAACTTAGGACATATTAAATATTTCTTAGGCATTGAAGTGTTAAGGCCAAAAGAGGGTATACTGTTAAATCAAAGAAAGTATGCTCTTGAGTTGATCAAGGATACTGGATTAGAGAATGCCAAGTATGCAACAACACCTTTAGAGCATAACCTAAAATTAACTACAGTGGAATTTGATCAGGATCTGCCATCTATTTTTCATGATGAGTAGTTAGAGAATAAATTAACCTATCAAAGACTGATATACCTGACTTATACCAGGACCGTTATTACTTTTACAATAAATTCCTTGAGTCAATTCATGCATCAACCTAAAAAGTCATATATGGAAGCTGTATTACGAGTAGTGAAAAACATCAAAAGAGAATCAGGCTTGGGAATTTTGCTAAAATCCATTTTTGATTGAAAGGTTACAACTTATTGTGATTCAGATTGGGCGCATGTCCTATAACCAAAAAGTTTGTTACTGGTTTTTGTGTTAAGCTTAGAGAATCACTGGTTTCTTGGAAATCAAAGAAACAAAGTGTTGTTGCACGATCTTCAGCAGAGGCAGAATACAGGGCCATGGCAATGGTTACATCAGAGGTAATTTGGTTGCAAGGATTACTAGAAGAATTTGGGATGAAAGAACAGGGACCAACAAAGCTTTATTGTGATAGTAAGACAGCCCTTCAAATAGCTGCAAATCTTGTGTTTCATGAGAAAACAAAACACATTGAAATAGATTGCCACTTTGTGAGAGAAAAGATACAACAAGGATTAATTCAAACACATATTTTAACGCTTGAGCAATTGGCTGACATTATGACAAATGCCATGTGAAGCCAAAAACATTACTATCTAGTATTCAAGTTGGGAATCAAGAACATTTTTAGCAAGACACAACTTGAGGGGGAGTGTTAAAGATAGTTAGATTAGTTGAATAGTTGGAAATTAGTTGGAGTAAACTAAGAATTTGTTAGATGGTTATTTAATTGAGAATAATCTTGTATATATATGAAGACAAATAATGTAATTATTTAGATGTGAATGAATACATGAGAAATATTTTCATATTACTCTATCGTTTTTAACAAAATCATCAAAGAAATTAGATGGTGGCGCTGTGATTAAAAAAGATTTTACATCGCAAAGTTCATGGGATCATCAATCATGATAAAATTTAAGTTCTTGCGAGAAACCAATGTTAATAGCGGATTTGGATAGGTATTTACAAGTGGCAAAATTAAAGGATTTGAACTTATGAGTATTTCGGGTAATGTGTATTTGGTATTGGCCATGTTTCACAATTAGCGGATAGTTGACAACGGATTACATTAGCTGATAGCTGATTGCATTAGTTGATTTGACTAGCATATTGTATTACTTGATTGTATAAAAGTGTTTGGTAAAATTAATTGATAGCTTAAAGGTGTTTGATTATTTAAACAAACAAAATGACATATAAGGATATGATTACATTCGATGCTTGTTTGAACAATTTATTAGTTATGAATATTTTGTACGTATTAATTAGATTATGAAAATATTTTTTACTATAACATTATTAAGACGATTAAAGAATCCATATAAGGGTTTACTGTCTTCGTGAATCATGTAAGAAAAAGAATCCACAGAGAATCACTTTAAGAAGCGTTCTCCCTCTACGGCAGGGTCACTGACGTTTACATAGCCTACAACAACCCAAGAAGAATCAACAGGTTAGATACGTTCACTTTTGTCATGTTCTCTACAGGCGAGGAAGCGGCCAAGGCAGTGAAACTAGGTAACAATATGAAAATGGGCGACTATCTGATTAAGGCGTTTCTGGGTAAAAGTCAAGCAAAAACTCATAAGATGGGTCATAATCAACCTAAAGAGTTTCCTAGACCACCAATTCAGCTCTCGAAGCTAACAAATGAAATATCCTACAAAGAGACTCTTATGGAAAAAGACAACTCATTTTCTATTAAAGAAGTTACTGGGAATGCAGTTGAGGCAAATCACAAACTAGGTGCATAGACGAATAACGCTATGCCAATCTCAGAACCGTTCCATTCAGTCTGGAGGAAAAGGACACGAAATGGATCAAAAGATGCTTGGCCGGGCAAGTAAAAAGACTGTACGATGACTGCTTTGTTTAAGAAGCTATAACACCGGATGGGGTCAAGGTTAAAGTTAGTCCGATATCGAGGTACTACGTGATTATACAATTCGAGGAAGAGGAACAAATACAATTTTTTGGGGATTTAAAGTCCTCATTACTAGCATCATGGTTCGATGATAACTTCATGGCATTCAAAAAGCAGAAAGTATGGGTAATCCTAGAAATTGTCTTGTTAATCACATGTAATGACTCTATCTTCTGTTAAATTGTGAGTAAATGGGGTACTGTCATCAAGATCAATGAAGACACCTCTAAGAAAATCGGTTTGATTGCGCTCGGATTCTCAACACTTCTAAGAAAATCGGGTTGATTGCGCTCGGATTCTCACTGGAGTTAGTTCCACATCGGATGTTCCATCAAGAGCTAACTTGTTTGTTAACGGGAAAAATTACGGTATCAAAGTTTCAACCAAAGAATTCGAAGAAGAAAGATGTTGGTTAGATGTAGATTCACCGGAGCTTCATCCCAACAGTTTACCAGAAGAAAATATTGATGAGAAAGATGGGTGTCACCTGGAAGACATGTAAATTATTAATGATGAAGCGGCGAGATATATTCCCAAGTCTATGGAAGGGTTTTTGTACAACCCCTATAGTTCAGTCAATGAGGATAAAAAACTCTACCAAGGATTGGATAGCGTCTCCTCCAAGAACCTCAGAGTGGGAAATATTCACACAAACTCATCCGGCTCTGAGGATTTCGTGGACATTCCCATTAGGAGCATGGCTGAATCATCCAAAGTCTCCTCTAACTCAAATGAGCCTATTGCATCGGGATTCGGGTATGTTTACAGTCAGGCCCAGGTATTTTAGGAGCCAAGGAGGTGGGCCTTCCCTAGCATTCAGATCCAAACTGAACAAGATTAACATGTGGGCTTCTCATAAGTACAGACTCTTTTCACCAAAGCCAGGCAAGTCCAATGGTTGAACCTAAAGCTTCTGCCGTTCCCGAAATTTTTTCAGGTGATCACAACTCTCCCTCCGTTCAAATGTATTAAGAAGCTAGATCTATGCTCCAAGTATGTAATCTGGTGGGAATTCGGTTTGCAAAAGGATGGCTCAAATCGTACCAGGAAGTAACTAATGGGTATGTTTATTCTCACCGATCTTTAGTGTTCTTTCACTATTTATGTCTAACCAAAACCTATTTACCTCTTAGAACATTCGTGGTCTGGGCACATTCGAGAAAAAGGCTAGCTTCCTCCATTAATGTCAGTGTTCTGTTTCTATAGGAGACCAAGTTGAGGATTTTAGATGAAAAAGCAGCTAGAAGCATTAATGGGCGGTCGACAAACTACAATGTAATTTTCACCCCTTTGAATGGAGCTGCAGGTGGATTGATAACCTTTTAAGATCCTGGTTTTTTCACAATGGACGAGTATCTTGTTGAATCTAGTTTCATTGCAATCTATGGGAAGTTGGATACTTCGAATACAATATGATGGTTGTTCAACGTTTATGCCTCAAACGATTTCCCCAAAAGACTAGAGCTATTCAAGAGCTTGGTTGCAATGGTCTCAAGTGCAAACGTGGAGATTTTAACAGTGTTAAATCACTAGAGGAAAATGGGAATCTCATTTCAGGAAAAGAGAGATGCTAGCTTTTGCTGAATTTATTGATGATTTAGATTTGATCGAACTTCCTTATCATGGTGTAATCTACACTTGGTCCAACATGCGCGAACATCCATCGTTCAGCAGATTAGACCGTTTCCTTATTTCCCCTAAGATAGCAGCTTTGTGGCCCTCCCTACTACAGAGAATCCTTCTCTGATCATAACCCATTTGTTCTATCCATAAACACTTTTCAATGGGGCCCTAAACCATTCAAATGGATCGACAGTTGGGCTAAGGACAAATCTTTGGTAGGGAATATTCAATCCATGTGAGAACTCAAAAGGAGAAGGGACCATGTACATGCTACGCAAGTGTAAAGCTGAGTCCAAATGTTGGGTTAGAGAGAATCGTAGCATTGGCCATGAATCCTTTCAGGCTATTGAAAAGATATACCATGAAATTGATATCGAGTTGAGCAATAGAGCGTGAGTATTGAACTGGATCAGACTAGAGAAGCATGAGTGGCTCTAGAAATCCAGACTTAAGTGGTTCGAAGCTGGTGATAAAAACACCAAAATTTTCCATTTGGTCGCTTCTTCAAGAAAAAGAGTCGACCACATCGAGAGTATTGAGGAAGATGGGAGAGTTTTACTATTACCTCCTTAAAAATATTGTTTTTCATGCCTATATTGATATGTTTTTGCTTGTTTTCGGGTACATTTAGTTGCATTAGGTTGGTTGTTTTTATGGATATTTTATAGGTTTGGCATAGGATTTGACAGAGGAATCGGCATAGGAAAGCAACACAATTAGGAATGTCAAGGTGAATTCCAAGAGCTATGGGAACTGATGGACTAGTGGTGTGCCAAGTGCTTGTTGGTGGAGAGATGCATTTGATGCCATGCTAAGAGATGATGAACCTTCGAAAAAATAGGAAAGAATCAGGCTCCTAAGAGATCGCAATTGGATCAACTTCTGAAAAAATAACGGATAAGGTGGTGCCAAATGATATTGGCAATGTTGTGCCAAGCTTGGATGGCAAGACAAGATCGACATGATGACATTAGACCTATCCTGATAAGCTATCACACCGAGTTGATAAGATGTTAAAATGATTGGATACAACTCTATCTCTTATCCCTTAATCATTTCAAATTCAAATGCAAAGGCTTATCTCATCCTTTCCCACTCACGCCTACATAAAGACCAATCAATCAAGCATTGAGGACATACGATGATAGAAAGAGACGAAGTGAGAATGATCGGGTGAAGAGTGGCCGGAGTACGACGTTGGAGTGACAAAGGAATGGTGGTTCAACCTCTTAGCCAAGAGCATGGCGTGGAGGGCTGCATCGAGAGACCCCTCTGCCTATTCCCTTGGCACAAGTCGTTTATCTTTAGTTTTTTTTTATAATGATGTTTTTGAAAACGATTATAGTTGTGTTGGTTAATCCCCTCACCATGAACTAATTTTCCTAGTTGGTGGGGGATGTTTTGAATTGAATATTGGCTTTATGCCTTAGTTCCTTTATAATAATTCTATTTTTGGCAAAGTTTTTCTATTTGGCATACTCTAATTTTTCCTAAACACTCTGCCAAGCGAGAGTTGGCACAGTACACCTATTGCCTCCCAATATCTTAACGGACTTAGGTTGGCGACGATTAAGTTGTTGAATACTTGTGAGAGAAGCTTCGAGAGAAGTCGTTCAAGTGGATGAACTTACTTCGGAAGTGAAATCTACCTTCTCAGAGTATAGATTGGTTCTAATCAAATTGGTTTAAGAAAAACATACACTATAAAGATATAAGGGTTTTTACTTCGCCTATTTAGGGCAATGACCATCGAGAGAGGCTTTGCTAATGTTGAATTTGCTCGGCAAACAATAACAAGAGAGTTTTGTCAATGAAGGATGGCATGAGCCATGTTGAATCTAGGCATTCCCTACCAACAATCATCACTCATTTAGAAGCACCTTCCTTGCCAACGATTTACTTCATTTTATTTTTCTTTTCTTTAGTTTCAAAACAACATTCAAAACAAACGTCTTTTGTTCCAAACAAGTAACAATTGAACAATCGAATTCAAGTCAATCTCTGTGGGATCGATAACTCAACTTACCAAGCTTTATTACTTGTAGACCGTGTATACTTACACGCAAAAGACTCTTTGCATAACTTGCCCAGTACATATTGTTTATACCTTTTGCTAGCATCCATTTTACACATCTTCTACAGAGTCAACAAGTTTTCGGCGATTGCAACCAATTTGATTGTTTTTAGATTTTTACTTGTTTTGTTTTTGTTTTTATTTTATTCTTGCTTTCATTGGTGTATGACCAGAAACCGTACTAAGAAGAACGCTTGGCCATTAGACCTTGAGATTGAACGCACTTTGCGTAGATTGAAAAAGAGAATTCAAGAAATGAATCAAGGAAATCAAGGAAACGTAGAAGCAAAAGGTGCTAACAACCATCAGAACCCACCAGAGAACAATAGCCATGCTGTTCCTCATACCGAAGAAGAAAGACCAATCCGAGAACATTCAGCACATGGCATTGCAAATTTAATGCCAGAACTTGTTGACGCTGATGCCAATGAGCCATTTTAAACTTAAACCCGTAATGATCCAACCTCTTTTGAATATAGTTCAATTCGATGGAGCAGTTACTGGAGACCCAAGGCAACTTCTCAAGCAATTCATGAAGACATGTCAACTATTTCAGCAAATTGGAGTATCTGGAGATACCGTGAAGTTGAGATTATTTACTTTTTCTTTAAGAGACAGAGCCAAGGCGTGGCTTAATTCTTTGCCAACAGATTCCGTTACTTCGTGGGCAAACTTGTGCCTGAAGTTCTTGACACGATTTTAGCCACCAACACTCAATGTCAAGCTGCGTGGTGAGATCATTACATTCAAGCAGGCTGAGGATGAAACTCTCTACGAAGCATAAGAAAGATTTAAGAATCTGTTGAGAAGGTGTCCAATGCTTGGGTTCCCAAATTGGACCCAAATAAAAACCTTATATAATTGATTGAATGCACAAACAAGGACGGTTGTCGATGCTTCAGCATTTGGCTCTTTGCTAGACAAGCGGTACACAAAAGCTGTTGATATCCTGGAGAGGATAGCGATCAATGACTTTGAATGTCCTGTTGCTAGACTTGGGACCGGAACCAAAACTAGTGGGAAATTGAAGGTTGATTAACTTACGTCCATTCATGCCGAAATTTCCAACCTCACTAGCATGGTGAGAACATTGCAAAAGAATAATGAGGCCCTAGAAGTCAAAGCACTAGATCTGTTTTATACCATTTGTGGAGAGAACCATCATGTGGATGACTACCCAGTCAACCCTGAGTCAGTAAATTTTATTGCCAATGTTGGTCGTTTTTATAATGCTAATTCCAATGCTTACAACACAAGATGGAGACAGAACCCTAACTTAGCTTGGGAAAATCAAGGAGGCAACCAATACAATGCCCCATGTCAAAACGCTCAAAGGTAGAATAACAATGTCATGCCATCATTCTATCAAAATTCCATGCCACAAAAAGCTCAAAACAATTTTCAGGAAGGGCGAGGACTTAACCATGAAGTCACTCTCACAGAGTATATGGAAAGGAATGATGCCACAGTCCAGAGCTTGGAAGCATTGATGAGGAATTTGGAGGTTCAGATCAGGCAAATTGCTAATGCACTTAGCCAAAGACCCCAAGGTGCTTTGCCAAGCGACACTGAAGATGCTCAGCAAAAAGGAAATGAGAAATGCAAGGAAATAACTCTTCAGAGTGGTAAGCAGTGCGAAGCTGAGATGGATGCCAAGAAGCCAGTTAATTGCCAAGATGCTAAGCCTGTGCCAGTAGACACGCCCAGAGAATTAGAGAAGGAGAAAGTGAAAGCAGATGATGTCAGTGGTTATGCCCACAATGATCTTGCCAGTACCAGTGCTCAACATGATGTCAGTTCCAGTTCCAACGATGTTGTTAGCAATGATGACAAGAAGACTGAGGCCAAAGAGAATAATGATGCGAAAGTGGATGCCAACACTGCCTTAGCAAAGCCATCAATGCCACATATGTGTATCCACCACCACCATTTCCAGCAAGACATAAAAAACACAAGCATGACCAACAATTTAAGCGCTTCTTGGAAGTGCTTAAGCTATTGCAAATTAACATTCCATTAGTAGAGGCCCTTGAGCAAATGCCCAACTATGTAAAATTCATGAAGGACATCTTTTCCAAAAAGAGAAAGTTGGGAGAGTTTGAAACTGTTGCTCTTACTGAACTGTTTGAGGAACCATTTATATGTTGGAGATGGCAGAGTTGTGCCAGGATGTAGAGTTTGATGACAACATGCTTGATGACATAGCTGAACTATTTGAGGAACCAGAGGAATCAGCCTTGGACGCTGAAGATGTGAGTTACTTTGAGCCACTCCAGTTGGACGACAGAGAGAAAGAAATCGAAACCATCAATTGAGGAACAACCAAAGTTGGAGCTTAAGCCACTGGCATAGCACTTAAAGTATGCCTATTTAGGTGAGCACTTAACTCTGCCAGTGATTATTGCCACTGATCTCAATAATGATCAAGAGGCAAGATTACTGGCAATATTAAGGGATTATAAACAAGCGCTGGGTTGGACATTGTCAGACATCCAAGGTATTATCCCAACATTTGTATGCACAAGATCATTCTAGAGGAATACAATGGGAGGACTATTGAAGGTCAGAGACGACTAAACCCGAGTAAGAAAGAGATAATAAAATGGCTTGATGCCGGAATTATTTATCCCATTTTCGATAGCTCTTGGGTTAGTCCGGTGCAGTGCATGCCAAAGAAAGGTGGCATGACTATAGTGCAAAACAGTGAACCCAAATCGATTCCCTCTAGGACCATCACCGGATGGAGAGTGTGCATGGATTACAGAAGGTTAAACAAGGCTACAAGGAAGGACCACTTCCCTTTGCCTTTTATTAACCATATGTTAGACAGGCTGCCAGGTAAAGCTTTTTACTATTTTTGGATGGTTATTCAAGTTATAATCAAATTGCCATTGCCCCTGATGATCAAAAGAAGACCATGTTCACGTGTCCATATGGGACATTTGCCTTTAGAAGGATGCCATTCGGTCTATATAATGCGCCAATAACATTCCAACATTGCATGATGGCCATTTTTTCTAACATGATCAAACACAACATGGAAATATTCATGAATGATTTCTCGGTGTTTGGTAAAACATTTGAGGAATGTATCCATAGCTTGGAGCAAGTCTTGAAGAGATGCACTGAGACAAACCTAGTGTTAAACTGGGAGAAATGCCACTTCATGGTAAAAGAGGGCATTTTTCTCAGTCACAAGGTAGCCAAGAGAAGACTAGATGTTGATCAAGCCAAAGTGGAGGTAATTAAGCAATTTCCACCTCTAACGAGTGTTAAAGGTATAAGGAGTTCTCTAGGTCATGTCGATTTTTATAGGCGGTTTATAAAGGATTTTTCAAAAATTTCTAAACCTTTATGCTCATTGTTGGAACATAATGCCACGTTTGCTTTTGACGATTCTTTTTTGAGAGCATTTTAGGAACTTAAAGAGAGATTGGTCAATGCCCTTATAGTCGTGGCACCAGATTGGAATAAGCCCTTCGAGCTCATATGCGATGCCAGTGACTATGTCGTTGGAGCAGTTTTGGGACAACAACATGGCAAGGTTTTCCATGCCATCTACTATGCCAGTAGAACCTTGAATGACGCACAACTGAAATACTCTACAACCAAGAAAAAGTTTCTTGCGGTTGTATTTACTTTTGATAAATTTAGACCTTATCTTATTGGTAACAAGGTTGTGGTGTATACAGATCACTCGGCATTGAAGTATCTCTTAGCAAAGAAAGATGTCAAGCCCAGACTGATTCGATGGACGCTCTTACTTCAAGAATTTGACTTAGAGACCAGAGACAAGAAAGGCAACAAAAACTTAGTAGCTGACCACCTCTCTCGATTGGAGCATCACATTTAAGATGGTAAGACCATTACTATTAGAGATGAGTTTTCTGTCGAGTATTTGCTTGCAGTTAATGCCATGCCATGGTACGCTGACATAGTCAACTACCTGGTAAGCAATATTCTACCACCAAACTTGGCATGCAATGCCAAGAAAATATTTCTACGAGAGGTAAGGAAATACTATTGGGATGAGTCGATATTGTTCATACAGTGTGTCGACCAAGTGATTCACCGATGCGTGCCAGAGGATGAGCAACAAAACATATTGCATCTATGCCATGACCCACCATATGGAGGTCACTTTGCTGGGATGAAGACTGCTACCAAGGTGTTGTAATCAGTAGTCTTTTAGCCCACGCTATAAAAGGATGCCCACGAGTATGCCAAGGCATGTGATCGATGCCAACGAACATGGAACATATCTGGAAGACACCAACTATCGCTCCAGAACATTATGCCTATGGATTTATTTGATGTATGAGGGATAGACTTTATGGGTCCTTTTTCCCCATCATTTTGTAATGTGTATATTATTGTGGCGGTTGACTATGTATCAAAGTGGGTAGAGGTTGTTGCCCTGCCAACAAATGATGCTAAGTTTTTGCACAAGCGCATTTTTACTCGATTTGGTGCCCCTAGAATGATCATTAATGATGAGGATACTCATTTTAAATGTAATTTAATCTCTAAAGCTTTGTGCAGGTATAAAATTCAACAGTGAATTGCCACAACTTATAATCCACAAACGAACGGACAAGTTGAGATATCAAACAAGGAGATTAAGAAAATTTTAGAGTACTATAAATCCAACGAGGAAAGACTGGTCTTTGAGGCTAGACAAGTCTTCGTGGGCTTACAGAACTGCATTTAAAACTCCTTTGGGTACTTTACCGTTTAGACTTGTCTTTGAAGAATCATGCCATCTTCCAGTGGAACTTGAACATAAAGCCTATTGGGCCATCCAAAAACTTGATATAGCATGGAGAGTTGTTGGAGAAAAGAGGTTGCTCGACCTCAATGAGTTGGAGGAATTTAGGAAGCAGGCTTATCAGGATGCTAGGATATACAAGGAGAAGGCAAAACATTGGCATGATAGTCGGATCATGCAAAGACAGTTTGAACTAGGTCAACTTGTTCTATTGTTTAACTCACAACTTAAACTTTTTCCAGGTAAGCTCAAATCAAGGTGGACGGGTCCTTATGAAGTTGTGAAGCCATATGTTCATGGGGTCATGGACATTAAGAACTTAAGAACGAGATAAATTTTTAAAGTGAACGACCAACGTCTAAAGCATTACTTGGATTGTAAGCAAAACAATGCTAAGGAGGTTATCCTCTTGGCAAAGTTAGAATGAAACACAAGCATGTTTGAAAGTCTTTGTAAATATTAGGATAATTGTTTTTATTTTCTTTTAGAAATAAGATTTTTGTTTTTATCTTTCTATTGTTTTTCAATTTTTATTCCCTCGCTGCGTTACGCGATTTTTCATTGAGCGTGTGCAAGAATTTGGACAGAAATTGATGCCAGGAATATTGCCAGACAGACAGGGAGCCAACATGCTTGCCAAAGACTATGCCATGTCCCATGCCAAGGAAATGCGCAAGCTTTTCGTATAAAGGAAGAAAGAGAAACACTATCTTGATTAAGAAGAGAAAATATTTTTGGGAGAATTATCTTTAGCCGCCTCCCTTTTTAATGATAATTAATTTTATCATGATCATACTATCACTTCAAATATTTCCCATATCCTAATCACTTATCACTTTTCATTCAAAATTAAACTCTTCACAATTAAAACTCTCTACATCCCATCATTATCTATCCCTATTTTTCGACTACCCCCATTAACACCTTATTAAACACTCAACCTTTTTCTTTCCCTTACCTTAAAACCGATTTCTCCAAGATTTTTCTCACTTTTCATCTTTCTTCAAGCAAGATTCAAGAACCTTTCATCTTTCTTTTTCTTCTCTCGACTTTTTATCTTCATGGCTTCATCATCTACTCCTTTCAAGCGTTTCTTCAATGATGAAATCCACAAGAAGTTCGAGACGAACTTCTCTTCAAGATCGTTCCTTTATGAGAAGCACTTCAATTTTCAACCAGACGCCGCTGTTGGATTCCCGCCGGAGTTCATGGACATCGTTGACATGCACAAGTGGAGTGCTTTCTATCAGCCGAAGGGAGAGGTTTACGCCACCATTGTTCAAGAGTTTTACGTGCACTTGACCAAAGACTCTCCATTTTTTATGATTCAAGGTAAATGTTTCAAATTTGATGAGGGTTATATTAACTCACTATTTTCTTTACCTAGTGAAAGAGATGAATATTATTAGGAAGTCGTGACCATGAACGCTGCCAAACGCAAGAAGATACTGGAAGACTTGTGTGAACCTGGCACAACTTGGACTGTCTCGTCCACTGCTACCGGACTGTCAAGAGGCTGGCATTGAAGCCTCAGATGCGGGGTTGGAATCATTTTATCAAACATAATCTCATTCCCACATCTCACAATGACACGATTTCGGAGGACCGATTGATCCTTTTGCACTCCATTATCAAGGGGCACAAGATAAACGTTGGCAGAATCATCATCGAGGAAACCCATAAATGCACCGCCAAGGGTAAGGGAAGTTTGTTTTTTCCTTTCTTCATTTCTAACATTTGTTTGCGCCATGAAGTGCCAAGGATGGATGAGGATCGCAGCCAGGTGATCAAGGGAACCACCATCACTGTTCTTATTTGGAAGAATCTCACGACTAGAGAGCCAAAAGAGAAGAGGAAGGGAAAAGTCAAGACTGTAACATCCCAAAAACCGGTCTAGTCGCAATCGAGTTTCGACGATCGTAAATTCAATGTTATATTGACCAAGCATTGCATCTTTATTTTTTATGTTATTGATTCTATGATTAAGGACCTTAATTAAGGCTATTCATAGTCAAGGACCTCTTTGAAAATACTAAAAACATTGTTTTTGAGCTAGGTGTTTCGGTACAATAGGGCTTGTACCGAAACATGCTAGGCAAACCGTTTCGAAACAGCTATAGAGCGTTCCACTATAATTTTAACGGTTTTAACTAAATTTTGGACATTTGCTTAGCCGTTTTGATATAGCTTTACGTGTTTTGAAACGGGCCATTGCTAAATGATTTTTAGTAGTCAATTTGCAAAGAATTACTTATGGTAATGACTCACCTACTTGCTTGCCACCCTTCCACATGAATTTGACTAGAAAAGATGACTAATGGTCATCTATATGTCTAATATTAGAAAAGATAAAGAAAAGATGGAAACTATTAATTAAAGCTTACCCTTTTGTGGAGGAAACCTTTTCATCGATTCTAGGTGAGGTGGGTAAATGATTAGGGCTATAGTTACGTTAAAATGAATAAAATAAAGGGTTATCATCTTTGCTTTGCTTTCACCGAGACCAATTCCATCTTCTTGCTTTGAATGAACAAGCATACACCTCCATTGTCATTCTCTCCACCAAGCTCAAGCATACACCTCTCAATTTGAGTTCTATAAGCTCAGGCTTTCTTTGATTCAAAATCTTCAATTCATAGCTATCGATTGAGTAAGTGAAAACCCTCAAGATATTGTTAGTTCCATCGATTAAAAAATTCCAATTTTGAGTTATAAGTCCTAAGTTAAGTCTTTGTTCTTCAAGTTTTAATCTATCGTATAACCAATGACTACCGGTGTTGTTATATTGATTATAAAAATTCTCTATTGATTTTCCTAGTTCAAGGTTTGGAGGAAGCTAACCCATCATCTCCAAAACAAGCTAGGAATAAAGGAATAGTTATCCGAGAGCCTTAATATCAAGGTGAGTGTAGTCGGAGTCTTGAGTGTTGGCTAGGTGCCAAACTCGAATTATTATTTATTATTGCATCACTAACTTTCTATTGAAGGTCTTTGCATAAAAACTCTATCGAAAGTTCTATTGGTAAGCATGATTAAGTATTGTATATCGAGCATTGAATATTGATGGTTGCATATGTTTATTGTTATTGATATATTGATGTGGAAATATTGCTATTGAAATATTGTAATTGGACTGTTGATTATTGAACCTTGGATTCGAGAGTATTGGATACAATTGGCATGCCATAGAATTCATGAGCTCATTGGTACGAGTATTGGGCTTTGGCCATTAGTGCGGCAGAAGGATGTGTTGTGTATTGATATTAATCATTATTTCTATGATATTGAATATTAACGCCATGATAGTTATTGTTGTTATTGAGCATAGAAATGATGTTTATGTTCATGACATATTATTATTGATGATATTGAGACATGTTGCATTACATGATATATATTCATTTATTGCTTATGGCTACCTCACTTAGACTATATAAGTTTAATGCACTCATTCTCCATAACATTTCGGGATAAGAAAGTGTTCGGATCGAGATTGGGATTAATTGGTAGTTCGACAAGTCACCTCAAGCCTAAAGTAAAGTATTTTGTCTCTTTGAACTCCTAGAATGGTAGCAAAGTAGTTAAACTAGTTGATATTGATGTTTTGACTATGTGTATGAAGGCTATGTGTTGTATAAGGTTAAAATGCCCTAAATGACTTGTTTAGTTTGCTTAAAAGTGACCCTTCATGCATATTTGGCTTAAAAAGGTGAAAACTTAGCAAATGGATTCAAATGGTCATGCAATTTGACATGGTAGTATATTAAATGGTTAATTTAGCTAAAAACTAGCTAAAATCCGTCATTACAGGACATGCATATCAAAACAAGTGATGGTGTTTCGATACGGCCTATTAATAATGCTACTGGAAAACAGGGTAAAATTGGGCTTATTGATACGCTTTAGAGCCGTTTCGATACGATTTGCTACTGTCAATGCTTGTTTCGATATGAGCCTAACCTGTATCGAAACGAGTCAATAGTCAAGGCCAACAAAGGTCACCCCTATCGGAACATGGCTTACCTATTTCGATACAGGGTTAATTAATTTTGTTAAAAGGCATATATTGTAGTTTTGCATTGTTTCCAAATTGGTCCTTAAAAATTGGATGGCTTAATTGGATGAGTAAATATACTCTGATTAACATGAAAATTTACAGGCTTTCTATTCTTATATTTAATTTCATTGTGGTATAATTAATTGCATTAAAGGACCTCTAAATTATTGGATTTATATTTTAATCCCTAAAACTCACAATAGTTTAAGAATGGTCCTAAATGATTAATTATTGTTTCATGATGGATAAATTGGACTAAGACTTATATTCGGTAATGTTTTATAAGTATAACATTGATTATGTGTTGTTTATTTATTGAAATTTATCGCACCAATCATCGTATTGTTCATCGGTAGCACTTTTTGACTCGGTTCTCGACTAGGCCGGGAAGGGGTGTTACAAAGAATTGCCACGCCAAAGCCAAATCCAAAGGTAGATCCCAGCAGTGTTCCAGAAACCATACCAACGAGCTCGTTGGCAGTGTTGTCTCAAGTTTACGCTCGCCAGGAGATTATTCTCCAAAAGTTGGAGGCACCCGAGGAGCTAAATGCCAAACCGAGGCACTATATCAAGGAGAGGGATGAAATTGTGCGGGAGGTTCTTGTTAAACTTTCTCCGAGTGAGGTTACCTTATTTCCACCTTTCCCTGTCGAGCTCTCTACCAATGATGCTAGGCCAGCCAGTCCAGACACTCATGCAAGTCCAGTCAAGTCAGCCAGTCCAATCAAATCAGCAAGTCCAGTCAAGTCAGCCAGTCCAATCAAATCAGCAAGTCCAGTCAAGTCAGTCAGTTCAATCAAATCAACAAGTCAAATCAAGTCAGCTAGTCTAGTCAGTTCTTTTAGTTCTGAGTCCAATGCCACAGTTCCTATGTCCTCGGTGCATGTTGAATCTGCCAGCACCGATTCCTCCTCTGTGTCAGAGGACATTCCTGCCAAGAAGCCAAAGTTTAAGCCAGTTACGCCGCCAATAGACCATGCCAAGAAGAAGAAGGTTATTGGAGCCTTCACTACCTCCTCAAAGTAGGGCTGGAAAGGGAAGAAAATAATGGCCCCTAAATGTGGGAGCCTAACCATGAGGAAGACCCATGCTAGAAAAGAAGAAGAAGCTCGTGCCAAACGAGAGGAAGCCTCGTCTGAAGGGGAGTCCTCTTCTTCCTAAACTCATTTGCATTTCATTCTTGCATTTTCATGTTCATGATTTTTATTTTTCTGTTTGTCTTGTATATATGTGTTGTTTCATGCATTGAGGATAATGCACATCTTGGGTTTGGAGGTGCGCATTTTCTTACATTATTTCATGCATTTCACGTTTAAATTTTTTGTTTTCCATATAGTTCATGTAGAGTAGTTGCATACCGAACCATAAAAAATGAAAAAAGAAAAATTTGCCTCGGCTGAAATTTGAAGTTTATTAACAATTGGTTAGGCAAGCTTATTTTGATACTAGTTTTCTGCCCAATTATGAATTTTTAATCTTCAGTTTGCCATGCCAGTAGATAGTGTGCCAAGTTGCTTGCCAATTGATCTCTATTTTAGGAAATTGATTCACACTTAGCATGTGGTATGTATCTAGTTCCCTAGTAAACTTAGACTATTTCAAACCATGCTCAGATTTAAAAAAAAAGAATGCTAGGGTAAAAGAAAACAAGGCAACAATGTTTTGCCAAAGGTAAAAAATGAAATGAACTCTCCTATATTTTAGGGATAATAAGTTACTTGGGGCTTCGTGGTATGCTCCCTCTTAGTTCTCAAGTCCAAAACCCTAGAGTATGAGTTGTAGAGAAAGCCTAGTGATGTCTGGATTAAGGTGGGGATTCGTGGTATGCTCCCTCTTATCACTCATGCTAAACAGTATCATAAAGCAAGCTTAAGATAATGCCAAAGACCCTTGGCAAAGAAAAAAATGGAAATAAGAATTTGAGTTTAGGAAGTAGAGTTTGGCTAAAGTAGTGAAAGGATAATTAGATGCATACTGCTCACACTTTGTGCACAAATAATGCACTTAGACTAGAGTTATATTGCTGCACTTGAATTATTTTCTACTTGGCATTGTGCATTGTGATTCTTGAGGGCAACATTAGCATCAAACTCTGCTTGCCAGCATTTGTTGGCATTCCAACAAAACTTTTGTTGAGGTACTATTTTCACTATTTTTATTTTTTCTTTCTTTTTCATTACTTGAGGACAAGCACTGAGCTAGGTTTGGGGGGTGTTACCTCCTCAAAAGTATTTTTTTCATGCTTATGTGTATATACTTTTGCTTATTTTTGGGTACATTTAGTTGCATTAGGTTGTTAGAATCATGCATTTGCATAAGGAGTTTAGTATTCTACCTATGCTAGAGTGAAGGGTTGTTTTATGGCTATTTTGTAGGTTTGGCATAGGATTTTGTAGAGGAATGGACACAGGAAAGCAACACAATTAGAAATGCCAAGAGCTATGGGCACAGATGGACCAGTGGTGTGCCAATCGCTTGTTGGTAGAGAGATGCGTTTGATGCCATGGCAAGAGTTGATGAACCTCCGAAAAAATAGGAAATGATCATGCTCCTAAAAGATCACAATTAAATCAACATCTGAAAAAATAGCGGATAAGGTGGTGCCAAATGATGTTGGCGATGTTGTGCCAAGCTTGGATGCCAAGGCAACATCGGTATGATGACATCATCCCCAGCCTGATAAGCTATCACATGAAGCTGATAAGATGTCAAAAATATCAGATAGAGATCTATCTCTTATCTCTTGATCATTTCAAATTCAAATGCAAGGGCTTATCTCATCCTTTATAAAGACTAACCAATCAAGCATTAAGGACATACAGTGATAGAGTGATATGAAGTGAGAGTGATCAGGTGAAGAGTGATAGGAGTACGACTTTGGAGTGACTGGTGAGTGACGGCCGACTACACCGAAGAAGGGTGGTTCAACCTCTTTGCTGAGAGCCTAGCGTGGAGGGCTGCATCGAGAGACCCTTCTGCCTATTCCCTTGGCACAAGTTGTTTATCTTTAATTTTTTATGATGATGTTTTTGGAAACTATTATGGTTGTGTTGGTTAATCCCCTCACCACGAACTAATTTTCATAGTTGGTGGGGGATGTTTTGAATTGAATATTGGCTTTGTTCTTTGGTTCCTTTATAATAATTCTGTTTTTGGCAAAGTTTTTCTATTTGGCATACTCTAATTTTTCCTAAACACTCTGCCAAGCGAGAGCTGGCACAGTGCGCCTATTGCCTCCCATCATCTTAATAGACTTGGGTTGGCGACGATTAAGTTGTTGAATACTTGGGAGAGAAGCTTTGAGAAAAGTTTATCAAGTAGATGAACTTACTTCGGAAGTGAAATCTACCCCTCGGAGTATAGATTGGTTCTAATCAAATTGGTTTAAGAAAAACATACACTGTAGAGATATATGGGTTTTTACTTGGCCAATTTAGAGCAATGACCATCGAGAGAGGCTTTGCTAATGTTGAATTTGCTCGAAAAACAATGCCAAGACAGTTTTGCCAATGAAGGCTGCATGAGCCATGTTGAATCCAAGCATTCCCTGCCAACAACCATCATTCATTTAGAAACACCTTCCTTGCCAACAATTTACTTCATTTAATTTTTCTTTTCTTTAGTTTCAAAACAAAATTCAAAACAAACATCTTTTCTTCCAAAGCAAGTAACAATTGAAAAATCAAATTCAATTCAATCTCCGTGGGATCGATAACCCAGCTTACCAAGTTGTATTACTTGCAGACCGTGTATACTTGCACACAAAAGACTCTTGACATAACCTGCCCAATACATATTGTTTATACCTTTTGCCAGCATCCATTTCACACATCTTCTACAGAGTCTACATTTATGTGACCCAATTTCGATTAAAAAGGCAGTGAAGTCCCATTTCTTGAGTATTTACAACAAAGCTAATACCATTTCTCTGGCAAAGTTCGACTGCAATTTAAATTCCATTAGGCCAGAATCCGCAAGCTCCCTCGATAAGCCTTTCACTATCTTAGAAGTCCATTTTGCTCTAACTTCCATGGATGGCTCAAGAGCCCCGGGTCCGGACGGCTTTAACATATGCTTTCTCAAATGTTTCCGGCCGAATTTGAAAGATGAGATAATGGAATTTTTAGTCAATTCCATAAAGGTGAATTAAAAGACAGATCCTTCAATCACTCATTCATTGTTCTTATTCTGAAGATTAAGGCCCCGAAAGCGATGGAGGATTACCTTCCTATCAGCTTGGTAGGCAGTGTGTATAAATTATTTGCAAAGGTCCTCACCCTGAGATTAAGCAATGTAATAGAGGAAATTAACGGTGATTCCCAGTTCACATTCTGCCACGGTAAGCAAATCCTCAACAGTTCATTAATTTCCAATGAAATTATTGATTATATTAAAAGAAGAGTACTAAAAGGGGTGTGTTCAAGGCGGATTTCCATAAATCATATGACTCGATAGATTGGAAATTTCTACTCTTCATTTTGGATAAAATGGGATTCGAAAAAACTTGGTGTTCTTGGATCTTTAAGTGCTTATATATTGCCTCAATCTCAGTCCTGGTAAGCGGATCTCCCAATAAGGCCTTCGATATCAAATGAGGACTAAGACATGGATGCCCTTTATCCCTCTATTGTTCAATGTAATTTCCGAAGCTCTCAATTCGATGCTCTTTAAAGCTGTCTCTTTAGGACTGTTCAATGGAATCTGAATTGGTAATTGTTTGAAGACCTTGTCTCACCTCCAATTCGTGAACGATCTGATTGTGTTCACTGGTGATATCGAAACTGGAATTAGAAACATTGTCTGCATTCTCAGAGGATTTGAGCTCACCTCAGGTCTGAAGTTGAATTTGAAGAAATCCATATTGATCGGGATTAATATAGCTAAAGAGGTGGTCAATCATTGGGCAGGATTGATGTCTTGTAAGATCGAAGAACTTCCTTGAACTTATTTGGGGTTACCCTTGGGTCACAACAAAAATGGTAAAATCAACTCTCTCAAATTTACCTATCTATTATAATTCTATTTTCCCTATGTCATCTAACATTTGTGCGACAAAGTCAAGTCTCATCGCCAAGTTTATTTGGGGATTGAATGAACGTTGATCCATACATTGGGTGAGTTGGGAAACGTTGTGTCTACCAAAATCCTTCAGAGGTTTGGGTCCCTTCTACTATCCAAGATTTGATTATAATGTGATTCTCCTGCTTCTCAGATCAGTTGCACGCAAAGGTATGGAAACTCAGTTTTTTCAGTTTTATGTGGTCTGCCTGGATTTATAGAAATGATATTTTGTTTAAAGGATTGAAATTGAATCGTGAACTACTTTTTGACTTGAGCATTCAAAGACTTAGTCGCTGGTGTAAAGCTTCATGGCTGGAATTGGCTACATTGATTAGCGAGCTGATCAGTTCTCCTGCAAATTTTAAATTCATCGGCTTAAGTGTGGTTAAGTTGGAACCACTTACATAGAGGCCTCCAAATCAAAAGGCCTTAAAATTCAACACCGTTGGAGCCATCAATGGTAGTTTCGATAAAGCCGGAATAGAGGGCTGCCTCAGAAACGAAAGCACCAAGTGCCTTCTAACATTCTCAAAATCGATTGGTGTTACTGATGCAACTTTAGCGAGAGTTTTGGCTATACTCGAAGCTTGCACATTGTATAGGGAATCCTCTTGGGCGAGAAATCATGATTTGATCATTGAGAATGATAATAAGCTAGTCATGGATTGGTTGACGAACCCGCATCACTTCCCAGCAGTGTTTAAACCTTTAATTTTCAAGTGCAGGCTGCTGTGTGAAGGTATCGATTGGAGCATTCAGTTCATGTCGAGAGAATCCAATTCATTGGCCGACAATTTGGTGAAGAGAGGAATCTCTCGGACCATGGACTTATGCATTCAAATAGAGCAATCTGTGTTTTAGCATATGGGACGTGAGCATGGTATGATATGAGTCAATTGTGTAGCCAGGATTTTGGCCATAAGTGTAATGCGTAGTATATGGCTTGGTTGTATGTTCAAGTGAATTATTGTAAACATTGCTACGATGCACTCCTTTTCCCCCATTTAGGCTTTAGGGGTTTTTTTAATGAGGCCCGTATCAATGTCATTCCAATAATAAAAAGAATTTTCTTTTAAAAAATATAACATTACTAAGCATATTTGAATGATCTATATATTATTTTATTATTTATATAATTATTTTTAATACAATTTAATTAATTAATAAATTCAAATACAAATATAAATGTGCGAGAATAAAAAGAAAAAAATAAAAAATATTAGTTTACAAATGTCACAATATAAATATGTGAGAGTGAAGAATTAAAATAAAAAAGGTTAATTGAGGTTACTTGGAGATTTTTGATAATTGTTAAGGGTGAAAGAGTCTTTATAACTCTTATATCAAAACCTCTAATTTCAAAAAGCTCTTATTTACAGCTTTTTTAAAATTAGAGGTTTCACCCAAACTCGTTATTCACCAAACATCCAAATTAGCATATTTGACCGGTCAAACCTCTAATTTTAGCTTAAACCCAAATTTACCAAACATGGTCAATGTTTAAAACAATAGAGGCAAAACCGAAAGCTCGGAGAAATGGAAACTTTGGCAATTGCTTTGATAAAATTGCAGAGTGGTCACCAGGTACCAAATTGGGATCCCGTCGTGTTTGGTTGTTGATTAGTGGAATGTTGATCCATGTAACCCCCTCGATCCAGCCTAGCCGATAGACCGAATCGAACGGATCACAAGAGGAATATTGAAGTAAATCGGGAAAGTTTACCTCAATAAGTGACCTTTTTTTGTTTTATCTTGTCTAGATGCAACTTAGGTTCCTATGTGCACGTACACAAGCAGTGGATAAAATATCAACATGTTCGCCAATTAATTAAAGTCGGTTGAGATTTAGGGACCATTTTGTAAATTTGACAAATTTTAAGGACTTTTACCAAATTCAAGTTACCAACCTTTAATTAGATTCATTACAAGCTTATTGGTGAAAACTCAGCTAAAAAGACATTTAGAACTCGTCCAATTGCATACAAGACAAATAGAGACCAAAATGTAAGAAACCGAAACTCAAAACAATTCAAAATCTTCATCCAACGGTCTGGTGTTTCGAAACAGAAAGCCTCGTTCCGATACAATCGTTCCGAAACATAAATGCTTGTTCCAAAACGCCGGACTGTTCTGGTACAAAAGTTCACAGAGGCAAAATGTTCCGGAACGTGCCTCACCATTCCAAAACATCAAGGCCATTACAGGCCACTGTTCCGAAATAGGTAAGCGCATTCCGAAATGCCTGGGCCTGCAACTTTCCAAAAAGTTGCTTTGAAACACTTTTCATCCTCCGAAACCATCTCGACACTTGTCTCAACATACATACAACTTGTATACACATCAAAGATCACATATATAAAGCACAAGCCTACAAAGCATTATTCCCACAAACTATGATACTAAAGGCATGCTACCTAGACGTCAAAAGCACAAAAGGCTAAAAACCAATCGCAAGCATAAACCAATACTCAATGGCCATTTAAAAATCCAAATATGCATCATAAACTTGCTCAAATCCAGAAATTATCAAACCAATAACGTTCAATGCATCAGAGACACCCATTGCCTTTATTACACTAGTTCAAGTATACAACATACTTTTAGCAAAATGTCTTGGTGTGATTCCTTGAAGATGTTGCCTCCAAAAGTCTAATTATCTGCATTGATGAAACAAAGAGAGCATAAGCATACAAGCTTAGTGAGGATTGCTCAAAACAACGACATCATCAATGCACAAAACCGTATTTCACTCTTTTCAAAATCATCATACCTTTCTTAGCAAACCATGCACTTTAACATCGAAATCATTGTCTTAAACATCACGCTACATGATCCAATCAAAATCAGCAATTAAACCATTGCTTTTCATTTACCAAGCCTTCCAAGCATAAACACCATTATGCTAAGCTTAAACCAAAACATGCATATTTCAAACCATGCATTAGCAACTTTTTCCACTTTATACGAATCCATTATATTGGCTCACAAGTGATAACAACAAACTCAAAATCAAAGTATCGAATACATGGATTACCAAGGGTTGTCCACACCCTTTATACACTTTATCGACATATCAAGGCTGACAAACGAGAGCGACCCTCCATCGTTGTGACACCCGTGGTGGAGTATTCGATACAATTACAACCCCTCAACACCACTCATCGGTAAATGTATAACCCACTAACGAGAGACGGGACACGCACACGGTTCGCACCTGGGAGCAACCCTCAACCGTTGCAACCTTAAACAACCCTCAATCGTTAGGGTACTTGGATGGAGTATTCGGTATAATCACAACCTCTCAACATCCAAGGCGACTTGTTTATAGTGCACCCAATCCTATAGCCGGCTAACTATATCCGATTTCATTTATAAAACACTTTAACCAACATCACTTGCCAATATAATCCATATCTCATGCATACCTCACTATTTTACAAAGCATACATGATAAGCCATAAACAAGCATTAAACCATGCTTAAAATCTCATGCATCATCACATGCATAGAAGGATCACTTACCTAGTGCATCCTTAAACCACATGGCATCATCATACACAATATATAACTCAAAACCATGCTTTAAAACAGTAGGCAAATGCCATTAAAATCAAGTGCAACCAATGGCTCAAAACTAGCACAACCGAGGGAGAAATTTCGATTTACTTACTTTCGAACTTAATAAAGCGTTTCAAGCTCTTATTAAGTTCTCAAAACCTTTTCAAAAATGTTTCCACACTGGAAAACCAAATTCCACTCACCGACTCGCAAAACCACGCTTGCCGACGCAACTAACGATCCTTCGAAGCTTCCAAAAACACCTCGTTTGCTTCTTGATTACTGTCCCCTGTTTTCAACACAACAAAATAGAGGCTCAATGCATTAAAATGCATCCACCACCCCAGCACACACAAGAAATCCCGTAGCCCTGCTCTAAAGCAACAAAACACCAATCCAAAACAACCGAAAACTTAATCGATTGACCTCAAACCTCAGCCCAGCCATTACCCAACTCATCCAACACATTCTAAGCATTAATAAACATCTAAAACAACCTAAAACCAACCTTATACCTCCAGCAACTCAATTTCCTCAAGAACACCCCAAAAACTCAACTAAAACCACTTCCAAAACAAAGGATCTCAATGATTTCGGGATCTAAGTGACTAAGACTCCACTTCAACACCAAAAACCTTTCAAAACTAATTTAGAAAAAATCTCAAAACAATCAAAGTCCGAAAATCACATTTAAACCCAACTTTTCATCAAGATTTCAAGAGTTTAACCATCTAACCACAAAACCTCAATCAAATTTAGTATTAAAGAGTCAAATTATTATTGGAATTTCATTAAAGAACTTAGATTAGAGGGATAGCACGAAAATTACCTCCAATCTTTGATTCTCCTTTAATTTGGCAAGGTTTGCTTGAAGAAACTTGAATGAAAATAGAAGAAATCAATGAAGAAAAGATAAAAATCAAGAGAGGGTTTGAGAGAAAAGAAAATATGGGGATTTGATAGAAAATGAGAAATGGTTGTCTGAAGTGAAAGAGTGAAATGAAAGCTCGTCAAAAATTTTCATTAACTAATTAACTAACTTCTTCAATTAACCAAAATTGAAACCCTTTTATTTTTTTAATAGCATTTAAAACACATGCCAAATTAGGGAAAATGCATAATTGTCAAGTAGCTCCCTAAAGATTCTACGATTTTAACTCTTCTTGAAAAACCATTTTTCAACTTTTAAATCATTACATTTTGGTCACTATCCAAAATGTATACTTTCGAAAACTCGTTTTGTAAAATTGATTTGACCAACCTGTTAAACACCATTTTAGAGGATTTTAGAAATTTTTATCATATTTTTATCCTATCCCTAACCTCGATCCCCCTAAACCACCTTTTAACGGTTCGATCAACCGACACCAGTTTTACCGGCCTAACCCGGCATTGCCAAAACATCTAAGCCCAAAATCGGGGCGTTACAACTCTCCCCCACTTAGGAAATTTCATCCTCGAAATTTTTACCTGAAGGAAAAATATGCGTGAATTGCCTCAGCATGTCCGCCTTGCTTTCCCACGTGGCCTCCTCAACTCCTCGGTGTCGCCACAACACCTTCACAAGCTCAATCGTCTTGGACAAAGAACTTTGCTACTTGAATCCAAAATTCTCCCCGGTTCCTCATCATAGGAAAAATCCGGATTCAACTCTATTTCCTCAATCGGCATCACATGCGAAAGATCCGATCTATATCTCTACAACATAGATACATGAAACTCATCATGGATCTTTTCCATCTCAGGAGGCAACATCAATCGATAAGCCACAGGACCAACTCATTCTACAACCTCATAGGGTCCAATAAACCTCGGACTAAGCTTTCCCTTACGTCCGAACCTCATCACCTTCTTCCAAGGTGATGCCTTAAGGAACACGCGATCTCCAACCGTGAACTCAAGCTCTCTACGCTTTAAATCTGCATAAGACTTCTGGCGATCCGATGCAGCCTTCAACCGCTCACAGATGAGCTTCACCTTCTCAGTTGTTCCCTTGAGCATATCCGGCAAGGAAATCAACTTTTGTCCCGCCTCAACCCAACAAAGAGGCGTTCTACACTTTCACCCATACAAGGCCTCATACGGTGCCATTTGAACACTTTCCCGAAAGTTGTTATTATAGGCAAACTCAACCAGCGGCAGATGCTTCTCCCAAGAGCCTTGGAAATCAATCACAGAACATCGCAACATATCCTAAAGCACTTGGATAACTCATTCCGACTGCCCATTCGACTGAGGATGATATGAAGTGCCAAAATTCAATCGCGTACCCAACGCCTGATGCAAACATTCCCAAAACCTTGCTATAAACCTCGGAACTCTATCCGACACTATGGACTTGGGCACACTGTGCAAACGTAAAATCTCAACAATATACAACTCTGCCAACTTATCCAATGTATACGTTGTGTGCACAGCCGGGAAATGTGCACATTTCGTAAGGTGATCCACAATCACCCACACTGAGTTCTTCTTTGATGGTGTCAAAGGCAACCCGTATACGAAATGCATCGTAATCCTTTCCCATTTCCACTCTGGTATCCTCAAAGTCTATAACAAACTGGAAGGAGACTGATGCTCACCCTTAACCCGTTGGCAAACCATACACTTGCTAACAAAATCCGCCACATCCCTTTTCAACCCCACCCAGTAGTACTCATCCTTCAAGCCACGATACATCTTAGTATTACCAGGGTGCATAGCAAAAGGACTGCTATGGGCCTCAGTCAAGATAGTGCGCCTCAACTCAACATCTTCTGGCACCAGTGCTCGACTTTTGAAACATAGCACATCATCATCATTAAAGCAGAAGTTCGTAGCCTTACCATCAGCTATATCCTGAACATGAGGCACCAACGAATCATCCAACAACTGATTTTCTTTAATCAACTGAATTAGAGAAGGTTTCACTTGTAACTCGGCAACAACATTGGCCTTCCCCAGATGATACTCAATGTTCAGATCATAATCCTTAAGCAACTACAACCATCTTCGTTGCCTAAGGTTCAACTCCCTCTGAGACATAATGTACTTCAAACTCTTATGGTTGGCATAAACCACACACCTTTTACCATAAAGGTAGTGTCTCCAAATCTTCAAAGCAAACACCACCGCTGCAAGCTCAAGATCGTGCGTAGGGTAGTTGCGCTCATGCACTTTCAACTGTCTAGACGCATAAGCCACAACCTTCCCACCTTGCATCAACACGCATCCCAAACCAACGTATGACGCATCGCTATAAACTAAAAGCTCCCTACCTTATTCCGGTTGAATCAAGACAGGAGCTTGCGTCAAAGGTTCCTTCAACTTCACAAAAGCTTGCTGCCTAACATCTGTCCATTCGAAGCAAACATTGTTTTGAAACAACTTAGTCAAAGGAGCAGCAGTCTTAGAAAAACCTTCAACAAACCTTCGGTAGTAACCAACCAACCCAAGAAAACTACGCACCTCAGTCACCGACTTAGGCGTCTTCCAACTCATCACCGCCTCAACCTTGTGTAGGTCAACCCAGATACCTTCGGCTGACACCACATGTCCAAGACAACCCACTTCCTTGAGCCAAAACTCACACTTGCTCAACTTAGCATAGAGCTGGTTCTCCAGCAACACCCGTAACACAATCCTTAAGTGCTTATCATGATCCTCCTCGGTACGTAAATACAGCCGGTGCATTTGTCAACCCAAACGACATCCCCAGAAAGTCATAATGGTCGTACCTAGTTCGAAATGCTGTCTTAGGTACATCCACATCCTTAACCTTAAGCTGGTAATACCCAAACCTCAAATCTATCTTTGAAAACACCTAAGCACCACGAAACTGATCGAACAAATCATCGATCCTCGACAAAGGGTAATTGTTCTTAACCATCAACTAGTTTAGTTACCGATAATAAATGCACGTACACATGGTACCATCCTTCTTCTTAACAAACAAGACCGACGCACCCCAAGGTGAAATACTCGGCCTTATGAACCCTCAGTCAAGCGACTCTTGGAGCTACGTCTTCAACACCTTCAACTCCTAAGGTTCCATGCGATAAGGAGCAATGGACACTGGAGTCGCATTCTCATAAAACTCTATACCAAACTCAACTTCCCGGTTGGGTGGCAACCCTGGCAACTCCTTCGGAAAGACACCCGGAAAATCACATACGGTTCGTATGTCTTGCACACGTACCTCTTTCGTGCCAGGATTCATCACATATACCAAGAAAGCTTCAAATCCCAACTCTATCATTCGACTCGCTTCCAGAGCCGAAATCGCATTAGATAAGAACTTCACATTCTCACCCACGATTACTACCTCGTAATCATCCACAAGCTTCAGGGTAACATGCTTAACATCAAAATCCACCACAGCTCGGTGCTCAACCAACCAGTCCATTCAAAGAATCAAAACCATAGAAAGGTAATTCCATCAAATCAACAGAAAATACATGACCATGAACAGACAACGGGCATCTCCTATAATATTTCCTTGTAACAACAATCTCACCAAAAGAACTTGTTACTTGCATTCCTACATCTAGTATCTTAACAGGAATATCAAGCAAATGCGCATGCTCACTCAAGATGTATGAATGAGTAGATCCATAATCAATCAATGCTAACAAGGATAGGGATTGCATTGTGAAGGTACCTACAATCACACCGGTGTCTTTGCGTCCCTCGCGATGTGCATACACCCTCGCATGACCACCTCCTTCTGGCTAAACAACAACGACATGGGCCACACCCCTATGGCCATCCTCTCTCCTCTGGAAGTTGCCTCGGCCGTGCCCACAACCCCTCTACTGTGCAACAATTGGTACACGACCCTGACCACCTCCCGCCAGTAGGGGACACTCACGCCTCATATGGTCGGCAGATCCATAGTTCCAGCATGAGTTAGCTCCAACCACAGGAGCCTGAACCTTACGAGCCGCATGAGGGTAGTCCTTCCTCAAGTGCTCCCGCGAACCACACGTCCAGCACGTGTTCTGTTCAGCCCTATGTCTTTTGCCTTGAGCCGGTGCACCACGTCCAAAGTTGACACGCCTAGTCATAGGCTGATATCTACGGTTTCGGTTCCTCTTACTCTGCCCACCACTAGTGCCAGCGTCAACGGCTCTCTTGCCCAAACCAGAACCACTCCCACGCAATGTCAGACCCAAGTTATGTTCTATATCTTTGGCTCGAGTCACGAGCACATCAAAATTTGTATAACCTATCGCAAGCATATACGTCTTCACTTCCTGCACCAGGCCGTACCGAAAACGGTCGCATCGATGCCTATCACTTGGCATTAACTTCGGAGCATACTGGCTTAACTGTACGAACTAGATCTCGTACGCAGCTACAGTCATACTCCCCTGAACCAGAGACAAAAATTCTCTCTTCTTATTATCCAGGTACTTAACTCGAGGTACTTCCTCTTGAAAGCAGACCGGAAGAACGTCCAATCCACCTCTTCGGGCTCCAAGGCTGCGGTTGTGGTCGTCCACCACGTATATGCATCACCGTGCAACAACGATACTATACAACCCATCTTTCGTGCATCATTGCACCCTATTTGATGCAGTATACGGATCGTACTGGCCAGCCATGCCTCAGACGCCTCGGAAGATAATTCTCAAAACTCTACTCCTTCTAAACTCCTCAAACGCTCTAGTGGCAATCCCACTTACCCAGCAGCAAGAGCTTGTACGTGCACTCCGGCAACAGCAGCCGGGAATGCCCCTGTCATCACTTGTACCAAAGGCGTCAGGCCTCCCAACACCAGACCAGCCTGTCTGTGTTGGCCCTGCTCATCACCCCCATGTGGTGGTAGAGGAGGAGGAGGTAGGTTTCCACCAGGTGGTACCTCATTTTCCTGCTCACACTGTACCTCAACAGGAGCTATCGCTCCAGAACGAAACTCACGTCTCGGTCCCATTGTGTTAGTTAACATTAAAACATGTACATAAAACAAACAAATGATCAGGCCAGCTCTTAACAAGTATCCCAAGACTTTCAAAATCAATTTAAAACATTTTACTAGATAATAAGGCATTGGGCGTTCCAATTTCCCCCCAAAGTAGCACAAAGCATACTACATGCATACATCAGCATCATATGACTCAAGTATCAAGATTCAACTCAATCATCATCACATCCACATTCATTCATCAGTTACAACATCACTATCACACAGTCAATTATAAACATGCTTAACATTCAACATGCAAAGCAAATATCACTAAAACACATATCCACATCGCAAATCACTTACCCACAACTTACCATCATCCCAACCATTCGTAACCTAGCTCTAATACCACCAAATGTAACCCTCTCGACCCGTCCTAGCCGACAGACCGAACCGAACGGATCACACGGGGAATATTGAAGTAAAACGGGAAAGTTTACCTCAATAAGCAACCTTATTTTTTCTTTTATCTTGTCTAGATGAAACTTAGGTTCCTATGTGTACGCACTCAAGCAACGGATACAATATCAACATGTTGGCTAATTAATTAAAGTCGGTTAAGGTTTATGGACCATTTTGTAAATTTGGAAAATTTTAAGAACCTTTACCAAATTCAAGTTACCAACCTTCAATTAGATTCATTACATGCTTACTGGTGAAAAATCAGCTCAAAAAGAAATTTTGAACTCATCCAATTGCATACAAGACAAACATGGACAAATGTAAGAAACAAAAACTCAGAACAATTCAAAATCTTCATCCAACTGTCTGGTGTTTCGGAACAGAAAGTCTCGTTTCGATACAACCGTTATGGAACATAAATGCCTGTTCCAAAACGCGGGACTGTTCCGAAACTCCTCCCAACGGGTTCCGATACAAAAGTTCACATAGGCAAAATGTTCCAGAACGTGTCTCACCGTTCCGAAACATCAAGTCCATTGCATGCCATTGTTCCGAAATAGGTAAGGGCGTTCCGAAACGCCTGGGCCTGCAACTTTCCAAAAAGCTGTTTTAAAACACTTTTCATCCTCTGAAAACCAACCTGACACTTGTCTCAACATACATACAACTTGTGTACACATCAAAGATCACATATACAAAGCATAAGCATCAACAAAGCGTCATCCCCACAAACTATGATACTAAAGGCATGCTACGTGGACGTCAAAAGCACAAAAGGCTAAAAACCAATCGCAAGCATAAACCAATACTCAATGGCCATTTACAAATCCAAATATGCATCATAAACTTGCTCAAATCCAGAAATTATCAAACCAATAACGTTCAATGCATCGGACACCCCCATTGCCTTTATTACACTAGTTCAAGTATACAACATACTTTTAGCAAAATGTCCCGATGTGATTCCTTGAAGATGCTACCTCTAAAAGTCTAATTATCTGCATTGATGAGACAAAGAGAGCATAAGCATACAAGCTTAGTGAGGATTGCTCAAAACCACAACATCATCAATGCACAAAACCGTATGTCACTCTTTTCAAAATCATCATGCCTTTCTTAGCAAACAATGCACTTTACCATCGAAATCAATGTCTTAAACATCATGCTACATGTAACCCCCTTAACCCGGCCTAGACGATCGACCGAATTAAGAAGGTCACACGGGGAAAACTAAAGTCAACCCGAAAGTCAACCTTGATTAACGCCCCTTTTTTTTCTTTTTAAACCTGTCTAGATGCACGTTAACCCTAGTTATGATCATTCAAACAACATGCTCGGAGATCATAAACATCAGAGATCAAATAGGGACCCAATTGAACAATTTACAACTTTAGGGACCAAAATGTAAATTCAGATAATTATGAGGACTTAACTCGATTAAAGGTTACCATCTTGAAATTAGTCACATTTCATGCTTCACTGCCAAATTTCAGCTCAAACGGATATCCCAAGCTCATACAATTGCACAAACAAGATTCAGGACCAAAACGTAAACATTCCAAAACATATAACTACCAATGTCAGCCCCAAACGGTTAGGTGTTCCGAATCAGGAAGAACCTGTTTCGAAACGCGGGGCCGTTCCGCAACGCGTACCGAAACGAGGGTTGGCAGAGGGCTTCCCGTTTCGGAACGGTGTCTCCCGTTTTGGACGCCTGGGCTGCTACAAGGCACCCGTTCCGAAACGGTAGCGACTGTTCCGAAACGACCTGCACATACTGCATAAATATGCTTGCTCAAACATGCAATTGATCAACCAATCATGCTCCAAAAGCTACCAAACTTTACCAGCAACTCATACATCATACAAGGAACATTTATGCATCAAAATCTAGATACATGATCACCCCTAGGTGCACCAACACATTAAACACAATCAAAACACATTCATGCTTTTAAACAAGTAGCATAGCAAACCAACATAAGCATAAGATGATCCAAACGTTGCAACTTTAATCCACATGATTCAACATCATAAACCGAACTTGTCCAACATACACAATCTCGCTATACATCAACATAAAAGATTCTTCCCCCATTGCCTTTATTAACTATAGCTATTAACCGAGACATACATCTCAAGTGGAGTTCCCCTTGAATCCCTTGCCTCTAGCTGTTCCAACTTCAAAGATCTGCATTGATGGACAAAAAGGAGCGTAAGCACATAATGCTTAGTGAGGAATGCTCAAAACCAAAACACCATCAATGCAGCAAGTCATAAAACCTCTTTGAAAAGCAACTCGATTTGTTTAACCAAGCAATGTTTGAAAAACCCCTTTTCAACAACAAGCTCAAAATCATGTATAGCTCAAACATGGAAACCAACCCTTAGCTTAGCAAGCTAAGTAAACCTTTCCAAACACAATTTGCAAAACCATTAGTTTAACCATTTCATGCACAAGCACCATATGCAAAGTTAAATTCAAAACCATTGAAAACTCTTCCATTGTACATCATACATTTCTCATACTTGGATATCATTTCAAGCCAGAACCCTTTTAAAACCATTTACATCAATCAATCCAACACATGCATTAAACAAGTGCAACATATGAACCACATCATCAACATTTGCATCTTATGCCTTTAAAAACAAGTCTTAGCAAGACTTCAATGCAATAAAGAGATTTCATGCACACATGCAACATTCTCAATGGATAATCGACACTTGTTCAAACTCAACAAGCAAACATGCATCATTCCAAGCATCTCATGCTTCATTACTATCAAGAACATCATATTGGCTTTCAAGTGATAATCCAAATCCACTTTTCAACTCAACATCCAATCAGATGCGCGGATCACAAGCGTTGTCCCTACGCTTCATACACACTACCAATCCAAGGTCCCCAAATGGACTTTTAATCACCATTTGACCTTACCATTCACAAGGTTCCCATATATGGACTTTTAATCACCATATAACCTTAACTTTCACAAGGTTCCCATGTATGGACTTTTAATCACCATACAACCTTAACTTTCACAAGGTTCCCATGTATGGACTTTTAATCACCATACAACCTTAACTTTCACAAGGTTCCCATGTATGGACTTTTAATCACCATACAACCTTAGCTTACACAAGGTTCCCATGTATGGACTTTTAACCACCATACAACCTTAACTTTCACAAGGTTCCCATGTATGGACTTTTAAACACCATACAACCTTAACATGCACAAGGTTCCCATGTATGGACTTTTAAACGCCATACAACCTTAGCATCACCGATTGGTAGTTGTATAACATCACTAACGAGATCCGGGACACCCTATACAAGATCCACACATGGACTTTACACCACCATTGTGATCTTAACAAGCACAAGGTCCACCAATGGAATTTTAACCACCATTATTACCTTTGCTTACCCAAGGTCCTCGAATGGGAACTCAACCTCCATTATGACCTTAACCATCTCGTTAGGATACTTAGATGGAGTTTACCGGTTCACTCTTAACCACTCCACATCCAAGGCGACTTAATTCACGGTGCATCCAATCCTATAGCCGGCTAACTATATCCGATCAAAGAAACCAAGAACCACTTACATCACTTGCCAATATAACCACCTTACCACATTAGTCCAATGATTCACATGCATAACCATAATGCAAAAACCATCATTTACCACCATCAATCCACTGTTTTTAAAGCATTACACAAGCCATTAAACATCATGCAACACCATGCCTCAAAACCACAATTTTCCATGAACAAAACCAAGGATCTCTTACCTTGAGCATCCTTCACTTATGGCTTTCAAAACCAGCATTAAACCATGCTAAAATATGCTTTCAAAACAGAATTTAAAACATGCAAATCACATGCATTGCAACCATCAATCACAATTGCTTTTAAAACCAAATTCACAACACAAACCAAGAGCAAAAATCCATTTACTTACTCTTGAGCTTAGCAAAGTTGTTTAGACTTAAACTAAGCTCCCAAAACCTTCAAACCTTGGTTTAAAAGCTGAAAACCCAACTTCACTCACCGATACACAAAACAAGGCTAACCAACAAGCTTTCCAAGCATCCGAAACCTTCCGCACCACCTCTAATGCTCACGGATCAAACTCCCCTGTTTCAAGCACACAATAACAGAGGATTAATGCATCATTATGCATTAAAAACACCAGCAACACAACTCAACTCGCTGCTCATCACAAATCCAACAATTCGGCTACAAAACACAACCGAAATCACTTCCAAACACTTCCAAAACTTAACCCAGCCAAGATCCATCACTTCTAACCATTTTTAAACATCAATTAACATCCAAAATGATCACAAAAACGTCCTTATACCTCCAGCTATATCAGATCATCAAAACACTCCAAAAACAACCAAAAACTCAAGCAAAACTTAGGAAATTCAACCTATTCGGGATTGCATTGATTAAACCTCAATTCCTCATCAATTTAACATTCATTTAACATCAATTTGACACCTCAAAACACTGCCCAAACAGATCACACGAAATTTCACCAAAAATCACCAAATCTTGCATTTTAAAGCCAAAATCAAGATTCCAATTGAAAAGCCTTTAACAAATCACAAATCAAGGATTGAGAACTTAAGAATTTCAGTAAAGAACTGAGAGTTTAGAGGAGAAGGACGTTCTTACCTCCAAACTTGAGTTTCTCCCTTTTGAGGATCAAAAAGCTTGAAGATCCAATTAGCAATTGGTGAGGCTTTGTTGATGAGATGATTAGAGATCAAAAGAGAATTGAAATGAGTGAATTAGATGACAAAATCCGAGGAAAAGTTCTGGAGAAAGATGTTTGGGTTGAGAGAAAATGAGAGAAAGTAAAATTGGAAAATATGGAAAGTTAGTTGCAAATAACTTCCCTCCACTTTTCTTTTGTTTTAAAATCAGAATTAAATCACTAAATATCTTAGAAAAATCTGGAGAAACTCCCTTTGGGTAAATAGCTCCTTAAAGATTCAAAGTTTCAATCCTTTCTAAAACAGTCACGCAACTTTCAAAAATTACATTTTGGTCACTAGCCAAAATGTCACCCTTCCAAACCTCATTTTGTAAAATTGATTTCACAGTTCACTTTTATATATTAAAAGAGGATTTTAGAACATTTTTCCATATTTTTAATGCAACCCGAACTAGGCTTTCCTAATTTCACCTTTTTATATTCGAACAGCACTTCGACCAAACCGGTCAACGCCCAAAACTTCTAAGCCCAAAACCGGGGCGTTACACTACATGATCCAATCAAAATCAGCAACTAAACCATTGCTTTTCATTTACCAAGCCATCCAAGCATAAACACCATTATGCTAAGCTTAAACCAAAACATGCATCTTTCAAACCATGCATTTGCAACTTTTTCCACTTTGTACGAATACATTATATTGGCTCACAAGTGATAACAACAAACTCAAAATCAAAGTATCGGATACACGGATTACCAAGGGTTGTCCCACACCCTTCATACACTTTACCGGCATATCAAGGCTCACATACGAGAGCGACCCTCCATCGTTGTGACACCCGTGGTGGTGTATTCGGTACAATCACAACCCCTCAACACCACTCATCGGTAAATGTATAACCCACTAACGATAGACGGGACACACACAAAGTTCGCACCGGGGAGCTACCCTCAACCATTGCAACCTTAAACAAACCTCGATCGTTAGGTTACTTGGATGGAGTATTTGGTACAATCACAACCCCTCAACATCCAAGGCAACTTATTTATAGTGCACTCAATCCTTTAGCCGGCTAACTATATCCGATTTCATTTATAAAATACTTTAACCAACATCACTTGCCAATATAATCCATATCTCATGCATACCTCACTGTTTTTACAAAGCATACATGATAAGCCATAAACAAGCATTAAACCATGCTTAAAATCTCATGCATCATCACATGCATACAAGGATCACTTACCTAGTGCATCCTTAAACCACATGGCATCATCATACACAATATATAACACAAAATAATGCTTTAAAACAGTAGGCAAATGCCATTAAAATCAAGTGCAACCAATTGCTCAAAACTAGCACAACTGAGGGAAAATTTCTATTTACTTACTTCCGAACTTAATAAAGCGTTTCAAGCTCTTATTAAGTTCCCCAAACATTTTAAAAATGTTTCCATGCTGGAAAACCAAATTTCACTCACCGACTCGCGAAACCATGCTTGCTGACGGAACTAACGATCCTCTAAAGCTTCCAAAAACACCTCGTTTGCTTCCGGATTACTATCCCCTGTTTTCAACACATCAAAACAGAGGCTTGATGCAAATGCATCCAAAACCCCAGCACACACAAGAAATCCCGCAGCTCTGCTCTAAAGCAACAAAACACCCATCCGAAACAACCAAAAACTCAATCAATTGATCTCAAACCTCAGCTCAGCCTTTACCCAACTCATCAAACACATTCTAAGCATTAATCAACATCCAAAAACAACCGAAAACCAACCTTATACCTCCAGCAACTCAATTTCCTCAAGAACACCCCAAAAACTCAACAAAAAACACTTCCAAAACTAAGGATCTCAAGGATTTCGGGATCTAAATGATTAAGAGTCCACTTCAACACCAAAAACCTTTAAAAACTCATTTAGGAACAATATCAAAACAGTCAAATCAATCATAGTCCGAAAATCACATTTAAAACCATTTTTTCATCAAGATTTCAAGAGTTTAATCATCTAACCACAAAACCTCAATCAAATTTAGTATTAAAGAGTCAAATATCTTTGGAATTTCATTAAAGAACTTATATTAGAGGGATAACACGAAAATTACCTCTAATCTTTGCTTCTCCTTTAATTTGGCAAGTTTATCTTGAAGAAATTAACTTGAAGGAAAACAGAAGAAATCAATGGAGAAAAGATAAGAATCAAGAGAGTGTTTGAGAGAAAAGAAAATCCGGGGATTTGAGAGAAAATGAGAAGTGTTTGTCTGAAGTGAAAGCTCGTCAAAATTTTTCATTAACTAATTAACTAACTTATTTAATTAACCAAAATTAAAAGCCTTTTATTTTTTTAATAGCATTTAAAACACATGCCAAATTAGGAAAAAGTCATAATTTCCAAGTAGCTCCCTAAAGATTCTAAGATTTTGACTCTTCTTGAAAAACCATTTTTTCAACTTTTATAACTTTACATTTTGGTCACTACCCAAAATGTATTATTTTGAAAACTTGTTTTGTAAAATTGATTTGAACAACCTCTTAAACAACATTTTAGAGGATTTTAGAAAAATTTATCATATTTTTATCCTATCCCGAACCCCGATCTCCCTAAACCACCTTTTAACAGTTCAAACAACCTTCACTGATTCCACCGGCCTAACCTGACATTGCCAAAACGTCTAAGCCCAAAACTGGAGCGTTACAATCCACGCATGGCCGCATAATCTTCCAACATTATTGCTCAACTGTGGGGTGTGCTTGTTCTTTTGAATACGTCGACGGAGGAGCCAACGTCTTTTGAACTTGTCCAGATATTAAGTGAGACAGAGGGCTTGATCAAGATTGATGAGATTATTGTTTTTATGGTGGTGAGAAGAAATTTAAATTCGTGTCCAGAGAATGGAAGATTTTGCGAGTTTGTCACAAGAATGGGTGCCAGATGAATAAGATAATGATAGTGATAGCTTTTTGCATGAGTAATCTTCACATTCAAAATATATGGATACTACACGGAGGATCAACATGAAAATTTTTATTAATTGAGGAAAATGAACGTGTAGATGGGAGGGAGGAGATCCATGAAGAGGTTGTGTTTGAACATGTCGATGATACAATAGTTCCTAATTTGTAGAGGTGTTGCCGAGATGGAAAGTGTTGGGATGAACAATCAATGCTAAATTACCAAAAGGGGGTGAATTGAACGAATAAAATTTTTGGTGGAAGCAATTGGAAAGGTAAGAAAAATTAGGACACAAGATTTATAGTGGTTCAACCTTCTCAACAAGGTTTACATCCACTACCTTAACTATCCACACTAAGGATTTCTGAAACCTACTAGATTTGCTTTCCTTTTGAGGCTAAAGGACGTAACCTTACAAACGCCCTTAAGACTTATACCCCAAAGTCTTAAAAACCCTCACAAAGAGAATAAAAATGAAGCAAACTAAAAAGCTCTCACTATGTAGATTGTTTGCACAATTCTAGGCTCAATTAAAACCCTAACACTTGAATAAAATGGATACAATAGAAACTCTCAAGTGGGTTAATAAACGCTCAAAGATTGTTGGATATGTGCTTGAATGCTTTTGACTTGATCAGTACTTATTGATAAAGTTTTAGAGGCTTGATTTTGTACACCCCCTCATTGGTTTCTAACCATTTGGGTAGTTGAGATATTAATTCTAGCTGTTGGGCTGCATTTTTCTAGCAATAAATGTTGTCTGCCAACACTGGGTATTGGTACACGAGCACTCATATCAGCACCTGCCATAAGAAGAAACAGTCGTTGCAGGCAAAGGAGCGCGAAGTGTATTTTACAAAGGGTATTGGTACGGGTCGTATCATATAGATATCGATTTTTCTCACTGGAATCCTTGAAAGTTTTGAACAAAAACTCATATCGATATGCCTCTATGGGTATCGATATGTGTTAACTGAAATTCAAAGTTACGATTCCAATAAAACTGACAAGAAACGGTCGAAAAATTAAATACCGAAGATTTGGAAAATCTTAACCCCGTACCGTTACGCACTTAGTCTTACCAATACTCGAACACAAATTTGTTCCTAGGTTTGACTGGCATACTGATACGGCTACACGCGTATCGGTACCCTATAGTCATCAAGTATAAAACGAAATTCCAGTATCTAAAAACCATATTGATGCAGCCTCAGACATATCGATGCTCCTAGACCAATTTGGCTATTTTTGAGTTCCAAACACTTAGAAAAACTTTTGGGTTTATGGTTTTGACTTAGAAATTATTTTAAGTTCGAAAATTTGTCAATTTATATGTCTTTTTGAGTACTTGAAAATTTATGCCTTTTACAAAATAGTCCATGTTATTCTTTATTATATCAAAACAAATATATAAGTTTTACAGAATAAATTGTGGAAGAGCACAATCTAGATGGACTAGAGTGTTGAAGAGGGTCCTAAGGGGTCAAGTATGCAGATGTCAGATGAAAATGTTGACCTCGTTTCAAGGGTGCCTGATGAGAAGGACATGATGGAGTTGGATTGTTGCGATTTAGAAGCTTAGTACTTGGGCTCACATGAGTCGTCTAGGGCTGATAAGGTAGAGCCAATACAATATAATGGCGAATACCGCAAGGTAGGGGATATGTTGAATTAAATATTTTGATATAACAATTAGAAGTGAAAAGTATTTTTGGGCTTATTGAAATATTACAAAAATAATTTGAAGTCCAAAAAACTTAAAAAAAGATGTTTCAAAATTTTAAAACCTCAAAAATGTGTTATTAATTGTTTAATATTTATAAAATATATTTGAATTAATTAAAATATTTTTAAAGTTTTTAAGAATGGTTTAAAAGCTTTTAAAACATGAAAACACCATTTAGTCGCTATTTGGCACTGTTCACGACACTATTTATGCATGAGTATTGTTCATGAATAGTGTTGGTCTCAAAACCATTCTTTACGATCTTGAAATTGGGCTACCAGAAACTCAATTTTGAGCCTATAATGGTACTTTGATAGGGTACCAAAACCTTTATAAAGGTTTCAAAACCATTGAGTGCAAGTTGTAATACCCGTATTTTGTCCGAGTACCATATATATTAGTAATTCGATATAAATAAAATCAAATAGATATAAATAAATAATAAGGCCCATATTATATGATAATAGTCCAAAAGTCACTCCAAGTCCATTTACACATATAAGAATTCAAAAGCCCAAGACAGAACCCAAGTTCCAATTCTTTTACAGTTCATCTGCAACCCACATCTGATACAAAAAACTCAAACAAACATAATTTAAGCCAAATTTCATCTTTCCCGCCCAAATTTAGTCCTAAGAGACACGTGGCTGTCGTCTGTTGGGCCAAAGAGCTTTCACATGGATCATGTGTTTTTCTCCTATATGACATCAACGCTTGCATCACCCTATAAATAGGGAGAGAGAGAAAAGTCAGGGTAATTAATAATAATAATTGCTTTCCATAAAAATAATAATTAATATAGTAATGAAAGAGAGAGAGAGAGAACTACCATCTTGGGAACCAGAACCACCGCGGAAAACTGAAGCGTTGCCGGAAAGTTGGAGCTATCACCGGAGAGGCTCAACCGTCGCTGGAAAATCAATATTTCCTTTACTCGAACCTCATTTCGAATCTGTAAAAATGATAAAAAAAACATGTTAGTCTTTTGAAAAAAACGATTAAATAGATTAAAAGGTTCTGAGTCTTTACATATTCGAAACATACACGACAGTCGGTGTTAGAGATTCGATGGAGTGAAAAAGTACTCAGTTTAAGGGTAGATTTAGGTTAGATCAGAGACGAAAGGGTGGATTCTTTCGAATTCGGTTAGTTAGGTTTGATTTTGGAGAAGAAAGGGTTAGATCCAATTAGATCGTGGTAGATCTAGGAATTTTAGGTGAAAAAGTAAAAAAAAAATATGTTTTTTTAGGGTTCCGGCTAGCGGCCGGAAATCGCCTCACGGTGGTCGGCCGAAAGGGGAGGGTGGCCGGAGTAAGGTGCACGGTGGTCGACGAACAAGGTATGGTGACCGGTGAGTGGCGGACGCAGATCAAAAAGGAAAAATTTATGAACATTTGATGAACATTGGTGAAAATGATATTTTGATTCATTTCCCTTAAGGAATCTAGGTTTTTTTGTGTTTGTTTCAGAGAAAAATGGGAGGAGAGAGGGTAGAGAGAGAAGCAACCGGCCAAATGACCTATTTAACTCGGTTTGCCCCTTTTTAAACTCGGTCCAAAACGATGTCGTTTTGGCACTGGGTTTGGATGACCCGCAGGGCCGAGTCGGGTCGGGTATGGTAGACACGCGCCCTATTATGGGCCTTTCTTACTTTGGGCTACATTGTTTTCCTTTTCTCCCAATTTAGTCACCAACCTTTTGTAATTTGGCTCCCTAAATTCAAATTCAATTCAATTTCGTCCCTTTCAGTTTTACTTTAAGTTTGAATTCTTTTAATTTAGTCCATTAAAGCTTTGATAATTTAACTATAAATTTATTTGCATGCTTGCATGTATTAAAATTAAGCATATAATATACTTGTTTAGCATACTTTAATTCACCTAGTGTAATTAAATTAGAGCCTTTTAGGACTAAGTTCTCTAATTAAATTTAATTAATTTGATATGTGAGATCGTTATAGAAAATAAATGAGTATTAAATGAACATTTTAATACTCTAATTTGATTGGTGTCTGATTGCAATGAGATGTCAATCAAGGGAGTATTTTAGCGAAATATTTAATATGTCTTTTGAACTTAGAAAATGGAAATCATATATAGTTAGTTTAATAAAAATTGGAATTAGGATTAAATAATCAGTGATACTAAAGCTAGGAATATTATTATTTTTGGGCCTAATATGTGCAGTGTCCAATTATTTGGGTGTTACCATAAAAGTCCAAAAATTAATAATATTCATAGAATTTTAATTAATTAATTAGTGGAGCCCTAATCAGGTTTTACTTAAAATGATAAGACAATAGTTGGAATGCATAAAACCTTTTATGTTGAGATACATTTTGAATATAAATTGAAATGTCCTAATGTATTTGGACTTTTCAAAACTTATATTCATCCAAAATGTATTTTCTTATAAAATGATATTCCTATTCGAAATAGAATCCATTTAACGATTAAAAGATTTAATTAAATTCAGATTAATGTTCAAAATGCCAAAATGTCACATGGAATTAATGAGGTACCGATAACGGGCTTTGTAGAGTTGCTAACCTTTTCCTACACGTAACCGACTCCCGAACCCGAATTTTATTAAAAGAATCTATGGTCTGCTTTTTATTGTGTTCGGTCTACCAAAGTGATCGGTGGCGACTCCAAAACGATTTTTAAGCCAATAAAGGAAATTTGATTAAAAATAAAAAAAATCTCTAATTTCAAGATCAAATTAAAATGAAAACCCTGATTTCCAAAACCCTAATGGTCAGGTTGTTTTTCCATAAACGATTCTTAAAAACGACCGCGACAACTTGGCGACTCCTCTGGGAAAAAAATTGAGAGTCAGTCCTATTAATTAATTTCACGTGGCATTTTGGCATTCCGAACATTAATCTGAATTTAATTTTTTCTAAAGAATTGTTGGATGGATTTCTAGGAAAATGGGGATCGCTTTATGTTATAATTGTCATTCATACATAAACCCTCAACCCGGGTTTTTCACCCTTAAGTGAGAGAGAGACAATATTCGACGTTATGCTCTTTAGCTTCGAGTTTGGATTTTTTGTCTTCTTCCGGTATACTAACCTTATGCGTCGTAGGGCCCACGCCTCTATTATAAGGGACCTATACTACCGAATCTATGTCTTACTATCGCACTAGACGGTAACGATATTTCGAGAACCAAGAGTCTAGAACAAAGCCCACATTATGTTTTTAGAAACCTACCCCTCTAGAGCCAGATAGGAGATTAGGACAGGTGCTGTCAAATTAAATACTTTTCTCTGGTTATTTTTTTCTCTAAATATATCATGTTTTCCCGTGTTTGAATTTTGTTTACTTTTTTTCATATTAATTCACAATACTGACATTGTTTTCATTTCATTTTGTTTATTTTATTTTCTTGATTTTTTTACCAAGCATCATTTTGCATTCATTAGAGGTAATCGATTCAGGGATCAGTCAAGTTAAGTAGTGTTCTTAGTGGCCAATGAGTTCGATATACAAGAAGAAGACAATACGACGGTGTGGACCCGGTCAGAGAAGACTCGGTTCAAGAAAGGGATAGTATTCAACGAAGTCATATGTCAGAATGCAAGAAATTACAAGAAGACATTTAAAGGGCGGTGAGAGAAGATTCAAGAATTGGCGGATTCAAACAGCCGGATCAAACAAGTATTATAGGAAGAACAAGCTTTGAATTCAGAATTGTCGTCATAAGTTCCAAAGCTGGAGGAAATTATTAAAATGGTGCAATAACGAGGAAATGTCAATCTTTAACTAGAAGATAAAGAGCTGAAAAGGAAAATGGCATAATTGAAAAGTGTCTTACAACATTTGAAAGATTAGTTCAGAAGTTTCAGAAAGGGCACTATAAATGAAGAATAAGGTACTGAAAGCCGAGCTTGAGGTGGCTATCCAGATTATCCAAACAAATGATCAAGTTCAGAAGCCATGCGGGGAGTTGCCCGATTGGTGTAGATTTTATCCATTGAAACCATGAACCTGAAACAACACATTGACATCAGCACCAAGATAGAACAGATGCTGACTCGGAAGCAGAACGAAATGATTAGCCTAGGGACGAGGATGTTGACTGCATAAAAAGTTCTATATTTTGACCCTCATATATCCACATTTTTGCTGCACTCAAGCATGTTTAGTCGCATTTTGGGATAGATTTTTGCATATGCATCACAATTAGATAAAACTGCACAGATGTTGCTGATTTCAGTCACTTTTTGCAGGTATTTGCCACGGCAGCATCCCGAGGCAGCAAAGGAGCAAAGGCGAGTTGCGGAGCTGGAGCGGAAGGACGTAGAACACCGCCTTTCGTGACATCTGTCGTGGCAGAGAAGATGACAGTAAAGACACCGAGGTGGAAAAGCAAAGTGGAGCTCAACAGATAGAGGATTTTAAGTCGGTCTGTCGTGGACTACTCCCATATTTTTCTGAGCCCTGAAGCAGAAGGAAGGTCGGGTCCAAAGTTCGAGGAATAAAGTCAAAGCAAGAAAAGAGGACGAATTAAAGACATCTACCTAGAAGATTTAGTCTTTAATAAGAATTGAACTTTAATTTAAACTTGTACTCTTGCCATATTAGAAGGCTTGGACCTTAGGCCTATATATAGGCTTGTAATTCGACTAGGCAAGGGACATCAAGATCCTAGCCGTCTTCCCCCAAAACCCTAGTTGTTTCTCTCTCTTCACCATGTTCTAAACTTCCCCCAGGGCTAGGGGTTGATCTTGTAAAGTAGTTGTAAGAATTATATTGTTTTTAGGATTTTTTATGTTCAATTCAATAAAAGCTTCAAGTTTATTTACTCTGGTTTCAACATCTCATAAGAGTATCGGGACAACATTGTGAGGTTATCCATTTACTTAATATCGGGAGAGTTAAGTATACGAAAGGAGTAAATATGTGTTTTCTAGTTTATGGTTAAACCATCTTAGCCTAGGGATAGGTACAAGGTTAAGCAGCTAAGGAAGAATTCATAAACATCGGCGTTCAACCTTCGATTCACGTCGGGAGGTATCATCTAAGACGTGTTCATCGACAGAACTTGAACCTAGGGATACTACAAGTCACAACAGGGTTTCTTACTGAACTTGAAGTACAGAGTTGTTGATCGCTTCCGCGACATCAACATACCTCTTCTGCGATAGGCACGATGACAGACAGAACAAGAAGCCTTCCGAACAGTGCAACACCTACACTACTAAGCAATTTAATACCAGCCTATTTCCTAAATTTGATTACGTTATCTTTTATTTTAGCTTATTCTCAAGATTTCTCCAAACATTTATTTGAACTTAATTCTTTTCTTGTGCGGCAATCTAAGGATAGAAGTATTTCCAGTCCCTGTGGAGACGATATCCGATACTTTGTGTCACTTTATTACTTGCGACGTGTACACTTGCACCTATTTCTAATAAACTCTTTTACACACAACAAGTTTTTAGCGTCGTTGCCGGGGACTGACAACATACCTTTACCTTTTATTACTGCACCTTTTTTTTTTAGTTTTTAGTTGTTTTATTTTCCCTCTGGTTTTCACAAGGTTTCTCTGTTCCTTATGCGTAGATCGAGACGTGGTAAAGAACCTGAGTACGAATTAGATCCTGAAATCGAACTCACTGTAACGCCCCGGTTTTGGGCTTAGAAGTCTTGGGCGTTGACCGGTTCGGTCAAAGTGCTGTTCGAATCTTAAGAGGTGAATTTAGGAAAGCCTAGTTCGGGTTGCATTAAAAATATGGAAAAATGTTCTAAAATCATCTTTTAATATAATTAAGTGAACTGTGAAATCAATTTTGGAAAATGAGTTTTGGAAGTGTGACATTTTGGCTAGTGACCAAAATGTAATTTTCGCAAGTTTGGTGGCTGTTTTATAAAGGGTTGAAACTTTGAATCTTTAAGGAGCTATTAATCCAAAAGTGGTTTCTCCAGATTTTTCTAAGATATTTTGAGTTATAATTCTGATTTTAAAGTATATCAAAAAGGAGGGAAAAGCCATTTGGCTATTTTTCATAACTAACTTCTCATTTCCTTTCTCTCATTTTCTCTCAACCCAAACACTACATTTCTAGAGATTTGTTTCTGATTTTCTCACCTAAATCTCTCCTTTCAACTCTTATTTGATTCCTAATCATTGTATCTTCAAAACATCTTCAATTGTTATAAGTTTCATCAAGGTTTTTCATTCCAAAAAGTGGAGAAACACAAGTTTGGAGGTAAGAACGTCCTTCTCCTCTAAACTATCAGTTCTTTACTGAAATTCCTAAGTTTTCAATCCTAAATTGGAGTTTAATTAAAGGTTTTTAAGTGTTGAATTGGATCTTGGCTTATTATGCAAGATCTTGGTGATTTTTAGTGATTTTCGTTAGATCTGAGTAATCTGTGATTTAAGAGGTGTTTTTGTTGTTAAATGATCTCTAAAATGATGTGGAATTGAGTTTTGATTGATGCAATCCCGGATAGGTTGAGTTTCCTAAGTTTAGCTTGTGTTTCAAGGTAGTTTTTGTGGTGATCTTGTGGATCTGATGTTGCTGGAGGTATAAGGATGTTTATAGGTTGTTTTTAGATGTGTTATGATGTTAATGGAAGTGTGGTTTTGCTGGTTTATGGCTGGGCTTTGTTTAGAAGTGGTTTGGATGCATTTTCGGTTGTGTTTGGTGACCGAAAATGGAGGTTGGATGAGAGCAGCGAGTTTAGGTGCTTTCATTGAAGCAATTAATGCATGATGATGCATTAATCCTTTGCTTTGATGTGTTGAAACAGGGGAGGCATCTTTGGATCCAAGAGTTGTTGATCCGGAAGCTTGATTTGGTGCTTTGGCTTGAAGCAAAGTGGAAATCGGTGAGTGCGTGAGTGAAGTTGGGTTTTCAGATTTTAAAACCAAGGTTTGAAGGTTTTGGGAGCTTAGTCTAAGTCTAAACAACTTTGCTAAGCTCAAGTGTAAGTTTTCGGATTTTCTCTCTAGTGGTGGCCATGATTTTGTTGTGATGCAAAATGGTGAATTGCATGTTTTAATTACTGTTTTGAAAGCATGTTTTAGCATGGTATTTGCTGATGTTTTAAGCCATATGTTGAAGGTAACTCTAGGTAGGAGTTCCTTGATTTTATACATTGAAATAATGAGGCTTGATGCTTTGAAATGCATGTTGAATATGGCTTGGTTTAATGCTTTAAAATAGTGGATTATATGATGTAAAAGATGTATATTGGCAAGTGATGTTTTGAAAATGTTAAGGTCACTAAGGTGGTTAAAAGTCCTTGAGTGAGCCTTGCTACTTAAGAACATCAAGGTGGTTAAAAGTCCTTGGATGATTCTTGTTGCGGACACTAAGGTGGTTAAAAGTCCTTAGGTGATCCTTTCCATGGTGTTTAAAAGTCCATGGGGCCAAGGTGTTTAAAAGTCCTTGGGGCCAAGGTGTTTAAAAGTCCTTGGGGTGATTCGAGTGTTGGACACAAAGGTGGTTAAAAGTCCTTGTGTGGTCCTTATTCATGGTGTTTAAAAGTCCATGGCCAAGGTGTTTAAAAGTCCTTGGGAAAGTTGTTGAACTTGTTTTAATAAATGAAATGTATCACTTGAGCCAATATGACATGTTAAGAATATTGTGAAGCATGAGAAGCTTGTTTTAAAGTTTATGTTGAAGCATGAGATTGCTTGTTTTAAGTATGCTTTGAGCATCTGCAAAGGTTGATTATAAGCATGATTTGTAAATGTTTTTAATTGCATTATTGAATGGTTTTAAAGAGCACTCCTCACTAAGCTTTTGCTTACGCTCTCTCGTTTTCTTAATTCAATAATGCAGAGCACTAGAGTATCTTGAAGGGCAGCAAGAAGGGCAAGAGTTCAAGTACAAGTAGAGCTCAATGTATGGAAGGTTTTATAAGCACCTTTTAGCTTTTGGGTAATTTGGCAATGGGGGACCAATGTGTATGTTTTGGGAGGTGTTTGGAACTCCCTAAGTATGTTGAATGTTGTTATGAATGTTGGTTTTTAGATTGGACCATTACATGCTTGTTGTGGAAGTTTGTGCTTGAATAGCTAGCTTGTGTAGGAAGCATGTCTATAGAATTGGGGCTTTTTGCATATGATGTTGTTTTGATGATTTGTTGATGCAAGTATGTCCTATATATGTTGAATTGCATGCTGGTAAAGTTTGGTAGCATTTGGAGCATGTTTGAATGATCTATTGCATGTTTTGGAATGCATTTGGAGTGAATCTGTGCAGGGCGTTTCGGAACCGTGTGCACCGTTTCGGAACGGGTGCCTGGAATGAACCCAGGGGTTCGAAACGGAATGCACCGTTTCGAAACGGTTTGGCCTCTGCCAGACCCCCGTTGCGGTACTGGTTGCGGAACGGCCCGTGTTTCGGAACGGGGTCAACCTGTTCCGGAACGGTCGACCGTTGGGGGCTGACATGGGCAGTTATATGTTTTGAATTGTTTGCATTTTGGTCCTGAATCTTGTTGGTTCAATTGCATGAGCTTGGGAAGTCTTTTTGAGCTGAAATTTCACAGAGAAGCATGAAACCTGACTAATTTCAAGTTGGTAAGATTAATTTGGGTTAAGTCCTTTTAATTTTCAGAAATTACAATTTGGTCCCTAAAGTTGTAATTTGTTCAATTGGGTCCATGCTTGATCTCTGATGTTTGTGATCTTTGAGTATGATGTTTGTGTGATCACCATTAGGTCTAATGTGCATCTAGACAAGAGTAAAAAGAAAAAAAAAGGGTCGTTAATCAAGGTTGACTTTCGGGTTGACTTTGGTTTTCCCCGTGTGACTTTCTTAATTCGGGTCAACCGTCTAGGCCAAGTTAAGGGGGTTACATTTGGTGGTATCAGAGCTGAGTTCTCGAGTAATTGGGAATGAATGTATGCATGATTGAAGTATGTTTGGCTTGTATGCTTGTTGTATGAAAGCATGTTCAGTGGCTTGAGATGTTGATGCTTTTGAGATGTATGCTGTGATGATGCATGATGAGGGTACCCATTGCCAAACAAAAGCTAAAGAAATGATGTTGATTTTGAAAGAAATTGAGCTTGAATACTTGGATTGCTTACCTTGCTGGGCCTGACTATGTTTTATTTGTATTGTTATGCATGGTAAAAGTATGGCACCACGTAGAGAGTTAAGGAGTAGCGTGAGAGCTACGACCCCAGATGGGAATGAGAATGATGAGAATGCGGGTAGTGCTGTGTTACCTCCTCCTCCACCTGGTGGTGGTGGTGCGGAGAGGGAAAGAGCTGGAGCTGAAGCAGCTGGTGCTAGAGCTGCAGGACCTGAGGTTGGTCAGGGGCAAGCTATGCCTGATATGTCGATGCTGGTACAAGCTATTGCGGGTGCTTTTCGAGCAGCAGTAGCTGGAGCTCAAGGAGCTGGGCATCAGGGAGATGCTGGTGCTAGACTACCCTTAGAGCGTCTGCGCAGTCTTGGTGGGACTGAGTTTAGGGGTATGTCTGCTGAAAGGTCGAAAGCTTGGCTAGAGAGTACCAAGCGTATCTTGGGACAGATGAGCTGCACTGATGTGCAAAATTTGGGATGTGTTGTGTCCTTGCTGCAGGGCGATGCTTATACGTGGTGGATGACCACAATCTCTGGAATGGCTGAAGCTGATGTCACTTGGACATTCTTTCAGAATGCGTTCAAGAGGAGATATCTGGGAGTGAGATATCTGGATGAGAAAAAGCGTGAATTCATGACTCTTACCCAAGGGAGCATGAGTGTGGCTGAGTATGAGGTGCAGTTTGTGCGACTCAGTCAGTATGCACCAGAGCTGATTCCTGATGAGCGGGAGAGGTGCGAAAGGTTTCGTTATGGTCTTATAACGGAGGTAAAGATGTATGTGCTGGCCACTGAGTATGATGATTTTGATGTGTTAGTGGGCCGAGCCAAGGACATTGAGATGAATTTGAGTTTGTCTGCGAAAGGTGCTGGAGCAAGTTCTGGGAAGAGGGCTGCTGAGTATAGTTCAGGAGGTGGACGGAACAAGAGGGGGCGTGATCAGAGGTATCAGTCCTCAGCTAAGAGAGGTGGAGGTGCACCTGCTAGGGGCGGCAATGCTAGAGCTGACCCTAGTGCTTGTTGGATCTGTGGTTCGCGTGGTCACTTGAAGCGTGACTGTCCTCGTGCTGTGAGGGAGGTGCAAGCTCCTGTTGCGGCAGCTGGTTTTGAATGCTGGAATTGTGGTTCTGCAGACCACTTGAGGCGAGATTGTCCGAGGATGGCTGGTGGCCAAGAGCGTGCTCCTGTTGTTGCTGCACCGCAGAGAGGTCGTGGGCGCGGCCGTGGTAATTTCCAGAGGCGTGAGGAAGGTGGTCGTGGAGTAGCCCATGTGGTGGCTATTCAGCCTGAGGGTGGAGGCCAAGCGAGGGTGTATGCTCAGCGCGAGGGAAGGAATGATGCAGATGTGATTGCAGGTACCTTTACTTTGCAATCCTTGTCATTGCTTTCTTTGATTGATTCTGGATCTACGCATTCATACATTTTGCGTGAGCATGCTGAATTGCTTGGTTTGCCTGTTGAGTCTTTGGATGTTGGTGTTCGTGTCACTAGTTCTTTTGGTGAAACTGTTGTGACTCGAAAGCTTTATAGAAGGTGTCCTTTGGTTGTTCAAGAGCATGTTTTTCATGTTGATCTTATGGAGCTGCCCTTTTATGGTTTTGATGTGATCCTTGGTATGGATTGGCTTGCTGAGCATCGTGCTGTTGTGGATTGTGAGAATAAGCGGGTTTCGCTTAAGCTTGCGGATGATTATGAAGTGGTAGTGGTTGGTGAGAATGTGAAGTTTCTTGCCAATGTTGTTTCTACCTTGGAGGCGAGTAGGATGCTGAGGCAGGGCTGTGAAGCTTATCTAGCTTTTGTGATGAATCCTAGTTCTAAGGAGTTGAGGGTGCAAGATATCAGGGTTGTGAAGGAGTTTCCTGGTGTTTTTCCTGAGGAGTTGCCTGGTTTACCTCCTAATCGCGAAGTGGAGTTTGGAATTGAGCTGTATGAGAATACAACTCCTGTGTCCATTACTCCCTATAGAATGGCACCTAAGGAGCTGAAGGAGCTGAAGACACAGTTGCAAGAGCTACTTGATCGTGGTTTCATCCGGCCGAGTGTGTCACCTTGGGGAGCACCGGTTTTGTTTGTGAAGAAGAAAGATGGCACTATGAGGATGTGCATTGATTACCGTCAGCTGAACAAGTTGACTATCAAGAATCGGTATCCTTTGCCGAGGATTGATGATCTCTTTGATCAATTTCGGGGAGCTGCTGTGTTCTCTAAGATTGACTTGAGGTCAGGGTATTATCAGTTGAAGGTGAAGGATGTGGATGTGCCTAAAACAGCTTTCAGGACAAGGTATGGGCATTATGAGTTCCTTGTGATGCCGTTTGGTTTGACAAATGCTCCTGCTGCTTTCATGGACATGATGAATCGTGTGTTTCATGAATACCTGGACAAGTTCGTTGTGGTGTTCATTGATGATATCCTCGTGTACTCGCGTACTGAGGAGGAGCATGAAGAGCATTTGAGGATTGTGCTGCAAGCTTTGTTGGAGAATCAGCTTTATGCTAAGCTGAGCAAGTGTGAGTTTTGGCTTAGGGAGGTGGTGTTTCTTGGGCATGTGGTCTCAGCTGAGGGGATTCGTGTTGATCCTCAGAAGATTGAAGCGGTGATGAACTGGAAAGTTCCCAAGTCTGTTCATGAGGTCCGTAGTTTCCTTGGTTTGGCGGGATACTACCGGAGGTTTGTGGATGGTTTTTTCCAAGATTGCTGCTCCTTTGACGAAGTTGTTGCAGAAAGATGTTAAGTATGAGTGGATAGAAGCGAGACAGCAGGCTTTTGAGAAGCTGAAGGCGGCTTTGAAGCAAGCTCCTATCTTGGTTCAGCCTGAATCAGGGAAAGAGTTTGTGGTCTACAGTGATGCGTCCTATGTTGGTTTGGGGTGTGTGCTGATGCAAGAGGGTAAGGTTGTGGCTTATGCGTCGCGGTAGTTGAAGGTGCATGAGCGCAATTATCCTATGCATGATATTGAGCTGGCAGCAGTGGTTTTTGCTCTGAAGATCTAGAGGCATTATCTGTATGGTGAGAAGTGTACAGTGTACACGGATCACAAGAGTTTGAGGTATCTGATGTCGCAGAAGGAGTTGAATCTTAGGCAGCGGCGTTGGTTGGAGTTGCTCAAGGATTATGATCTGACGATTGAGTATCATCCTGGAAAGGCTAATGTTGTTGCGGATGCCTTGAGTAGGAAGGTAGCTGTTGAGCTGAGAGCTATGTTTGCTAGCTTGAGCATATCGCGAGATGGTGGTCTTGTTGCTGAGTTGCAGGTGAAACCATCGTTGGTTCAGTTGATCAAGGATAAGCAGTTGCTGGATGATTCCTTGGTGTCTCATGTTCAGGATATCACGGAGGGTAGACCTTCGGATTTCTGTTTTAATGATGATGGAGTGTTGTGCTTTGGGAGTCGAATAGTAGTGCCTGATGATGCTGAGTTGAGGCGTGCTATTCTGACTGAAGGTCATAGTAGTCCTTTTGCTATGCACCCTGGTAGTACTAAGATGTATCGTGATCTTCGTGATGAGTACTATTAGGTGGGTTTGAAGAAGGATGTTGCAGAATTTGTGAGCAAGTGTTTGGTGTGTCAGCGAGTTAAGGCTGAACATCAGGTTCCTTCTGGTTTGTTGGAACCATTGAAAATCCCTGAATGGAAGTGGGAGAGGGTTACCATGGATTTTGTATATGGTTTACCTTTGTCTCCATCAAAGAAGAATTCTGTTTGGGTGATTGTGGATCGCCTGACGAAGTGTGCGCATTTCTTGCCTGTGCATACTACGTTTTCTTTGGATAAGCTGGCAGAGTTGTACATTGCTGAGATTGTGAGGCTGCATGGTGTGCCTAAGTCGATCGTGTCGGATAGGGATCCGAGGTTCACATCGCGTTTCTGGCAGTGTTTGCATCAAGCTCTGGGTACAAGGTTGCATTTCAGTGCATCCTATCATCCTCAGTCGGATGGTCAGTCTGAGCGAGTTATTCAGATTTTGGAGGATATGTTGAGGTGCTGCGTGATTGAGTTCCAAGGTTCTTGGGAGAAGCATCTGCCTTTGGTTGAGTTTGCTTATAACAATAGTTATCAGGCGAGTATACAGATGGCACCTTATGAGGCTCTGTATGGGAGGAAGTGTAGGACTCCTCTTTGTTGGGCTGAAACTGGTCAAAAGTTGGTTTCGATGCCAGCTTTGTTGAAGGGAACCACCGAGAAGGTGAAGCTCATTTGTGAGCGGTTGAAGGCTGCTTCTGACCGGCATAAATCTTACGCGGATTTGAAGCGTAAGGAGATAGAGTATGCGGTGGGTGACCGTGTGTTCTTGAAGGTTTCGCCTTGGAAGAAGGTGATGAGGTTTGGTCGGAAGGGTAAGTTGAGCCCTAGATACATTGGACCGTATGAGGTTGTTGAGCGTGTGGGTCCTGTTGCGTATCGGTTGAGATTACCTCAGGAGCTGGAAAAGATTCATGATGTGTTCCATGTTTCTATGCTCCGGAAGTATAAATCTGATCCTTCGCATGTGATGCCTGTGGAGGAAGTGGTATTGAATCCGGATTTGACCTATGATGAGGAACCGGTGAAGGTTCTGGATTCGGATAGCAAGGTTCTTCGTGGCAAGACCATTGAGTTGGTGAAGGTGCTGTGGAAGCATCGAGGTGTTGAGGAAGCCACGTGGGAGCGGAAGGAAGACTTGCTGAAGCAGTTTCCTTATCTCTTTCCTTCAGGTAAATTTCGAGGACGAAATTTCTTAAGGGGGGGAGAGTTGTAACGCCCCGGTTTTGGGCTTAGAAGTCTTGGGCGTTGACCGGTTCGGTCAAAGTGTTGTTCGAATCTTAAGAGGTGAATTTAGGAAACCTAGTTCGGGTTGCATTAAAAATATGGAAAAATGTTCTAAAATCATCTTTTAATATAATTAAGTGAACTGTGAAATCAATTTTGGAAAATGAGTTTTGGAAGTGTGACATTTTTGCTAGTGACCAAAATGTAATTTTCGCAAGTTTGGTGGCTGTTTTATAAAGGGTTGAAACTTTGAATCTTTAAGGAGCTATTAATCCAAAAGTGGTTTCTCCAGATTTTTCTAAGATATTTTGAGTTATAATTCTGATTTTAAAGTATATCAAAAAGGAGGGAAAAGCCATTTGGCTAATTTTCATAACTAACTTCTCATTTCCTTTCTCTCATTTTCTCTCAACCCAAACACTACATTTCCAGAGATTTGTTTCTGATTTTCTCACCTAAATCTCTCCTTTCAACTCTTATTTGATTCCTAATCATTGTATCTTCAAAACATCTTCAATTGTTATAAGTTTCATCAAGGTTTTTCATTCCAAAAAGTGGAGAAACACAAGTTTGGAGGTAAGAACGTCCTTCTCCTCTAAACTATCAGTTCTTTACTGAAATTCCTAAGTTTTCAATCCTAAATTGGAGTTTAATTAAAGGTTTTTAAGTGTTGAATTGGATCTTGGCTTATTATGCAAGATCTTGGTGATTTTTAGTGATTTTCGTTAGATCTGAGTAATCTGTGATTTAAGAGGTGTTTTTGTTGTTAAATGATCTCTAAAATGATGTGGAATTGAGTTTTGATTGATGCAATCCCGGATAGGTTGAGTTTCCTAAGTTTAGCTTGTGTTTCAAGGTAGTTTTTGTGGTGATCTTGTGGATCTGATGTTGCTGGAGGTATAAGGATGTTTATAGGTTGTTTTTAGATGTGTTATGATGTTAATGGAAGTGTGGTTTTGCTGGTTTATGGCTGGGCTTTGTTTAGAAGTGGTTTGGATGCATTTTCGGTTGTGTTTGGTGACCGAAAATGGAGGTTGGATGAGAGCAGCGAGTTTAGGTGCTTTCATTGAAGCAATTAATGCATGATGATGCATTAATCCTTTGCTTTGATGTGTTGAAACAGGGGAGGCATCTTTGGATCCAAGAGTTGTTGATCCGGAAGCTTGATTTGGTGCTTTGGCTTGAAGCAAAGTGGAAATCGGTGAGTGCGTGAGTGAAGTTGGGTTTTCAGATTTTAAAACCAAGGTTTGAAGGTTTTGGGAGCTTAGTCTAAGTCTAAACAACTTTGCTAAGCTCAAGTGTAAGTTTTCGGATTTTCTCTCTAGTGGTGGCCATGATTTTGTTGTGATGCAAAATGGTGAATTGCATGTTTTAATTACTGTTTTGAAAGCATGTTTTAGCATGGTATTTGCTGATGTTTTAAGCCATATGTTGAAGGTAACTCTAGGTAGGAGTTCCTTGATTTTATACATTGAAATAATGAGGCTTGATGCTTTGAAATGCATGTTGAATATGGCTTGGTTTAATGCTTTAAAACAGTGGATTATATGATGTAAAAGATGTATATTGGCAAGTGATGTTTTGAAAATGTTAAGGTCACTAAGGTGGTTAAAAGTCCTTGAGTGAGCCTTGTTACTTAAGAACATCAAGGTGGTTAAAAGTCCTTGGATGATTCTTGTTGCGGACACTAAGGTGGTTAAAAGTCCTTAGGTGATCCTTTCCATGGTGTTTAAAAGTCCATGGGGCCAAGGTGTTTAAAAGTCCTTGGGGCCAAGGTGTTTAAAAGTCCTTGGGGTGATTCGAGTGTTGGACACAAAGGTGGTTAAAAGTCCTTGTGTGGTCCTTATTCATGGTGTTTAAAAGTCCATGGCCAAGGTGTTTAAAAGTCCTTGGGAAAGTTGTTGAACTTGTTTTAATAAATGAAATGTATCACTTGAGCCAATATGACATGTTAAGAATATTGTGAAGCATGAGATGCTTGTTTTAAAGTTTATGTTGAAGCATGAGATTGCTTGTTTTAAGTATGCTTTGAGCATGTGCAAAGGTTGATTATACGCATGATTTGTAAATGTTTTTAATTGCATTATTGAATGGTTTTAAAGAGCACTCCTCACTAAGCTTTTGCTTACGCTCTCTCGTTTTCTTAATTCAATAATGCAGAGCACTAGAGTATCTTGAAGGGCAGCAAGAAGGGCAAGAGTTCAAGTACAAGTAGAGCTCAATGTATGGAAGGTTTTATAAGCACCTTTTAGCTTTTGGGTAATTTGGCAATGGGGGACCAATGTGTATGTTTTGGGAGGTGTTTGGAACTCCCTAAGTATGTTGAATGTTGTTATGAATGTTGGTTTTTAGATTGGACCATTACATGCTTGTTGTGGAAGTTTGTGCTTGAATAGCTAGCTTGTGTAGGAAGCATGTCTATAGAATTGGGGCTTTTTGCATATGATGTTGTTTTGATGATTTGTTGATGCAAGTATGTCCTATATATGTTGAATTGCATGCTGGTAAAGTTTGGTAGCATTTGGAGCATGTTTGAATGATCTATTGCATGTTTTGGAATGCATTTGGAGTGAATCTGTGCAGGGCGTTTCGGAACCGTGTGCACCGTTTCGGAACGGGTGCCTGGAATGAACCCAGGGGTTCGAAACGGTATGCACCGTTTCGAAACGGTTTGGCCTCTGCCAGACCCCCGTTGCGGTACTGGTTGCGGAACGGCCCGTGTTTCGGAACGGGGTCAACCTGTTCCGGAACGGTCGACCGTTGGGGGCTGACATGGGCAGTTATATGTTTTGAATTGTTTGCATTTTGGTCCTGAATCTTGTTGGTTCAATTGCATGAGCTTGGGAAGTCTTTTTGAGCTGAAATTTCATAGAGAAGCATGAAACCTGACTAATTTCAAGTTGGTAAGATTAATTTGGGTTAAGTCCTTTTAATTTTCAGAAATTACAATGTGGTCCCTAAAGTTGTAATTTGTTCAATTGGGTCCCTGCTTGATCTCTGATGTTTGTGATCTTTGAGTATGATGTTTGTGTGATCACCATTAGGTCTAATGTGCATCTAGACAAGAGTAAAAAGAAAAAAAAAGGGTCGTTAATCAAGGTTGACTTTCGGGTTGACTTTGGTTTTCCCCGTGTGACTTTCTTAATTCGGGTCAACTGTCTAGGCCGGGTTAAGGGGGTTACACTCACATATCAACTCAGGAACCAAGCTCGACTCTTGATAAAAAGAAATAACTATCATGAGGAAAGATTGGAAGCAATGGTGAACAAAAGACAAGGCAATGGGGCGGATAATTTCAACTACAACAACAACCCCATGGGTGATGTTGATCCTCTTAATGATGCTCGAAATAATCGGCCGCCGCCTGCTGCCCCAGCAGCACGACAAACTTGTCGAGAGTACATGGATAACGACCATGTTGAACTGGAAACCAAGCTGCCAGATGTGGAAGTTGAACTCTTTGAACTGAAAACTGTGATGTTCATCATGATAAATTCCGCTGGTCAATTTGGTGGATTTGCTATTGAGGATGCGCGTGAACATCTGAAAACCTTCCAAGAGATCTGTGGATCATTCAGACAGCCAAGAATAAGCCCGGAAGTACTGAGACTCCGGCTTTTTCCTCATTCATTGAGGGATAGAGCGAAAACCTGGTAGAACAAGTTAACGTCGGGTTCAATAAGAACTTGGGCGGACCACTGTCGTGAAATTCTCTCTCATTTTAATCCTTCTCTCTTATCTGAAAGATTACGTAATGAGATTGCTACTTTTCAATAGGAAGATGACGAACCAATGCACGAGGCATGGGACCGATTTACAACCCTCTTACGTAACTGCCCGATGCATGGATTCCCTGTGTGGAATCAGGTTGTCAAATTATATAATGCTGCCAATGCACACACCCGAATGAGGATAGATTCAGCATCAAACGACTTGTTACTGGACAAGGAACCAGAGGATGCAATGCTGGTGTGGAAAAAGTTAGCTAAGAACGATGAGCAGTTTCCCAAAGCTCGAAGAGGAGGTAGACGAGGAGTATTTGTAAAGGAATGCGAATCTAACAACTCGGTCAAAACTCAGATTGCATACCTCACTAAGATAGTTGAAAATCTATAGCGAAAGGAATCTAAAGATGTATTTTCTACCGAAGAGGTGTGTGAAACTTGCAGCGGAAACCACAGTACAAATGAGTGTCTCTTATAGTTGGAAGAAGGGATGTATGTTGGAAATTATACCATGAATAGGAGCTATGATTCCAACAACTACAACCCAAACTGAAGGAAGGACACCAAATTTTCCTGGAGTAACCCAAACAATGCATTGAACCCTCCAGTCCAGAATAACCAGAACCAAAGGGGCCCAGAATCCTGTCACGACAGCAACCACAGCAGCAGCCACAACAGCAGCTGGCAGCCACAACGAGCATACTGGAACAGACCCTGGCAACCTTCATGTCTCAAACAGGAGCATATATGGCAAACATGAATCACTTTGTCAAGAAAACTGAGTCCTTCATGGATAAGACAGAGATGAGAATGACAAACCATGAGGCTACCCTAAAATTCCTAGAGACACAGATGGGTCATGTTTCACAGTTCATAAACCCAAGGCAGAATGCAGGATTCCCTAGTGATACTGAGGTCACTAGAAAACCCACACATGAGCAGTGCAAAGCTATTACAACAAGGAGCGGGAAACAATTAAAAGGGTCGATAATTAAAGAAACATCTGATAAGAAATTGAACCCACAAACACTAGCCAAGAACACTACCTCAGTAGAAGCAAAACAACATGTTGTCCCCACACCTTCCACGACAACAGAAGAAATAGAGGAGCAAATAGAGGAAACCACAGAATGTGAGCCTCCTCAAATCTGATTCCCATGTGAAGGGCGCCTCGAAGACTGCTGTCCTCTAACCTTTTTTCCGCAGCGGTTGAAAAAACAGAAACATGAGTACCAGCTTAAGAAAATCTATGATGTTTTTAACCAAGTACGCATCAACATCCCGTTGTTATAAGCCATTAAGCAAATGCCTGGTTATGCAAAGTTCCTTAAAGATGCAATGTCCAGGAGATCCAGACTTGGGGAGTTTGAAACTGTGATGATGACAGAAGGATGCATGGCAATCCTTCATAAGCGTCCACCCCCAAAGAAGAAGGATCATAGGAGCTTCATCATACCATGCATAATTGGCGATAAGTTTGTGTGTAAGGCACTTTGTGATCTTGGTGCTAGTATTAATCTAATGCCTAAATTTGTATTTTAGAAGCTAGGCATCGGACAAGCAAGACCCACAACAGTCATGCTACAACTGGCAGACCGCTCTTACGTACAACCGGAAGGAAAGATTGAAGATATTTTGGTAAGAGTGGATAAGTTTATATTTCCTGCTGACTTTCTTGTCTTAGACTGTGAAGCAGATGAAAACGAATTGATCATCCTAGGGCAACCCTTCCTAGCCACAGGGAGAACAATGATCGATGTAGAGAAGGGAGAACTAACTATAAGAGTCAATGACCAGTAGATAAAGCTCAATGTTCTCCAAGCTATTAAACAAGTTGATGTAGAGGAAGAATGTAAGGCAATATCAGAAGTAATTATAGACCAACATTACATCAGATCAAGCTGCCAAGACAGACAATTTGGTCACTGCCACCGCAGTCACTTAGCAAACTGTCACGACAGCGTTGATGACAACGACTCCTCAGTCAATGAAGAATCTGACACTGAAGGTTCTGAGGAGGTAAATTGGATATGTACACGTCCAGGTAAAATCTTCGAGCCTCTGAAATATACCTCGAATGAACATGTGATCCAAAAGTCATCTATTAAGCAGCCATCTGTTTTAGATCTCAAGCCCCTGCTAGGGCAACTAAAATATTCTTTTCTTGGAATTAATGATACGTTGCCCGTAATCATCTCTTCTAAGTTGATGCAGAAACAGGAACATCAGCTGATCAGAATGCTACAACAACGTAAAAAGGCTATTGGATGGACCATTGTTGACATCCAAGGCATCAGTCTTGCGATTTGCATGCATAAAATCCTCCTGGAGGACGACCATAAGCCGACGATTGATGCCCAAAGACGACTGAACGAATATATGCGAGAGGTGGTACGAAAAGAAATCATCAAGTGGCTTGATGCTGGGATAATTTATACCATCTCAAATAGCAAATGGGTGAGCCCGGTGCAATGTGTACCCAAAAAAGAAGGAATAAACGTGGTAACAAACAAGGACAATGAGCTAATCCCAACCAGGACTGTGACATGTTGGAGGGTTTGAATGGACTACCGGAAGATTAATAAAGCTACCCGAAAAGATCAAGAGAAAACAACCTTTACATTCCCATACGGAACGCACGCCTTTCGAAGAATGCCATTTGGATTATGTAATGCACCAACAACCTTTCAACGATGCATGATGGCAATATTCTCTGACACGGTGGAAGATTTCCTAGAGATCTCCATGGATGACTTTTCTGTCTTTGGAGACAGTTTTGACGATTGCCTAGGCAATTTATAGAAGGTGCTTGAAAGATGTGAAGAGGCAAACCTTGTTTTAAATGTGGAAAATGCCACTTTATGGTGGGCGAGGGCATAGTGCTGGGACACAAGGTCAGCTGCCGCGACATAGAAGTAGACAGAGCAAAGATTGAAGTTATTGAAAAACTATCGCCACCCACAACAGTCAAGGGCATACGAATTTCTTAGGACACGCCGAGTATTATCGTTGATTTATTTCCAATTTCTCTAAAATTACTAAACCCATATGTCTCTTGTTGGAATAGAATAGGGCCTTTGACTTTAACATTGAAAGTACTGAAGCATTCATGACACTAAAGGAGAAGCTGGTAACAACCCCAATAGTATAGCCACCAGACTGGAGTTTGTCGTTCGAAATAATGTGTGACGCCCGTGACTATGCTGTCGGGGCAGCACTAGGGCAACAGAAGGAAAAAGTCTTCCATGTGATCTATTATGCCAGCAAGACTCTCAATGATGCCCAATAAACTACACCACGATGGACAAGGAGTTGCTAGCAGTTGTGTTTGCTTTTGACAAGTTCCGGCCATACATACTTGGAACAAAAGTAGTGGTCCATACGGATCATTCAACACTTAAATATCTGTTCACAAAGAAGGATGCAAAACCTCGGTTGATACGTTGGATTCTGCTATTGGAAGAATTTGATATAGACATCAAGGACAAGAAGGGAACATAAAACCAAGTGGTTGATCACTTGTGAAGACAGGAGATGGGAAAGGACCAAGTTCAGGACAAAGTCAACATACAAGAGACCTTCCCAGACGAGCAGCTATTCACTACCACTAGCACTGCCGCGACAGCCATGGCAGCAGGAAAGCTTCCTGAAATCCCTTGGTATGCTGATATAGTAAACTACCTTGTTAGTGATTTATTACCTCCTGAACTTAACTACCAAGCAAGGAAGAGGTTCCCAAATGATGCAAAACATTATTATTGGGACACACATCTTCTATTTAAGCACTGTGCAGATCAGATCATCAGAAGATGCATACAACATGAAGACCAAGAAGAAGTGCTTCGCCACTGCCAAGTTGCTTCTCACGGAGGACACTTTGGAGGAAACAAAACTGCTGCCAAAGTTCTGCAATCTGGGTTCTATTGGTTTACACTATTTAAAGATGCACAAGCTTTTTACAAGAGTTGTGATAAATGCCAAAGGACTGGAAACATCTCTAGAAGGCATGAGATGCCCCTGTAGAATATTCTTGAAGTCAAAATTTTCGATGTTTGGGGAATCGACTTCATGGGACTATTCCCAACCTCTTGTGGGAATCTATACATACTGTTGGAAGTAGACTACGTGTCCAAGTGGGTAGAAGCTATTGCCACATAAAAGAATGATGCCAAGACTGTAACACCCCAATTTTGGGCTTAAAAGTTTAGGTTCTGAACCGGATCTGTTTGATTTTCGGTTCGAATATAAAAGGTGGTTTTAGGGAAAGCCTAGTTCGGGTTGCATTAAAAATATGGAAAAATATCTAAAAATCCTCTTTTAATATATATAAAAGAGAGTGATGAAATCAATTTTACAAAATAAGGTTTGGAAGTGCAACATTTCGAAAAAGTGACTAAAATGTAATTTTTGAAAAGTTCAGTGGTGACTGTTTTGTAAGAATTGAAACTTTTAATCTTTAAGGAGCTAATTTACCCAAGAAAGGATTTCTCCAGATTTTTCTTAGATTTTAATGATTTAATTAATGTTTAATTAATTAAAGCAAAAGTGGAAAAACCAATTTTGAGATTTCATAACTAACTTTTGTTAAAACTTTCTCATCTCATTTTCTCTCAAAATTCCCTCAGCCAAACACATTTCTACAGCAACATTTCTTTTGATTTTCACAACAAATGATGAGGTTTCAATCATCAATTGATTCCTAATCCTTTCTACATCAAATCCTATTGTTTTGCGTATTGGATTTTCAAGGAAATTGTCCCTAATCAAGGAGAAATCTACATTTAGAGGTAAGGATGTTCTTCTCCTCTAAATACTCAATTCTTTACTGAAATTCCCAAGTTATCAATCCTTAAATTAAGTTTTATAAAAGGTTTTAATGTTGTGATCTTGATTTTGTCTTAAAACTCAAGATTTGGAACAAATCTTGAAGAAATTCGTGGTGATTGTTTGGGCTCTGTTTTGAGATGGCTTTTTAATGCATTTTGGATGTTTAATGATGTGTAATTGAGGTTTAATCAATGCAATCCCGAATAGGTTGATTTTCCTAAGTTTTTTACTTGTGAAAATGGTGGTTTTTGGGGTGATCTTGGTGTTCTGTTATAGCTGGAGGTATAAGGACGAGTTTAGGTTCTTTTTGGATGTTAATTGATGTTTAGGAATGGTTAGAAGTGATGGATCTTGGCTGGGTTATGTTGTGGAGGAGTTTGGAAGTGATTTCAGTTATGTTTTGTAGCCGAAATGTTAGTTTTGGTGAGGGCAGTGAGTTTAGGCGTAATGGCTAAAGATTTTAATGCATGATGATGCATTAATCCTCTGCTTTGATGTGTTTAAAATAGGGGAGACAACTTCGGATTCTTGTGGTGTTGATCCGGAGGCTTGAACGGCGTTTCGACAAGCTTGCGAAACGGAATGGGTGAGTGAAGTTGGGATTTCCATCTTTGTAATGAATGTTTGAAGGTTTGGGAGCTTAGCTTAAGTCTAAACAACTTAACTAAGCTCAAGAGTAAGTTTTCGGAGAACTCTCTCTCTTGGATGAACCATGAGATGGTTGGATGCAATGTATTTAATTTGCATGTTTAAATTCTGTTTTGAAAGCATGCTTTAGCATGTTTAATGCTGGTTTTGAAAGCCATGTGTTGAAGGATGCTCAAGGTAAGAGATCCTTGGTTCGATATTAGTAAATGTGGTTTTGATGCATAGTGATGCATGATGGTTTAATGGCTTTGTTTAATGCTTCAAAACAGTGGATTATTGGTGATAAATAATGTATATTGGCAAGTGATGTGTGGTTTTAAAGTATTTGAATCAGATATAGTTAGCCGGCTATAGGATTGGGTGCACCGTGAATAAAGTCGCCTTGGATGTTGAGGGGTTGTAATTGTACCGTAAACTCCATCCAAGTACACTAACGAGATGGTTAAGATCACAATGGTGGTTAAAAGTCCATGTGTGGATCTTGTGTTGTGTGTCCCGTATTCTCGTTAGTGATGTTATACAACTACCGATGAGTGATGTGGAGGGGTTGTGATTGTACCGTTAAACTCCATCACGGGTGTTGAGGGGTTGTGATTGTACCGGTAAACTCCACCTTGTGTGTTTGGTAGTGTGTATGAAGCGTATGGGACAACGCTTGTAATCCGCGTATCCGATTGTGTTTTGTGTTGTAAAAGGTTATGGTTTATCACTTGGAAGCCAATATGACATGTTGATGTTAATGAAGCATGAGATGCTTGATGTGTATGTATTGTTGCATGAGAAATGATGTTTATGTGTTAAAAAGGCCTTGTGAAAGGTGTTTTATAAAATGCATTATTGTGTTGTTTCTTTAGAGCATGCCTCACTAAGCATTTGTACTTACGCTCTCTCTCTTGAATCAATAATGCAGATATATGAGGTGTTTGAGGGTAGCAACGAGGCTAAGAAATCCAAGGGAAAGCTAAGCTCATGTATGGTGATGTTTACACAACATTATTAGTTTTTGATACTTGGCAATGGGAACCTAGATTGTGTTTTTGGGAGATGTTTTGGACTCCCTAGTTGTGGCATGATGCCTTAAATCTTTTGGTATTGTAAATGGCCATTTTGATGCTTGTTTTGGTGATTTGATGATCGGTTGGTTTTGAATATTAGGATGCATGCCTATAGACTTGTGGATTTCCTTGTTTGATGCCATGAATGTGTATTGATGATGCAAACATGTACCTTATATGCATGATGACTTGTTGGCATGATTAGGAAGTCATTAGGTTGTGTTTGAGTGGTTAAATGTATGATAAACCAGCAAATTGTAACTTTCTGGGCAATCCGTATCGGAACGGGCACTAGCGTTTCGAAACGGGGGTCTGTAATGGCCTTCGTGTATCGAAACGGGTAGAGGTCGTTCCGAAACTTTTAGGCCACTGCCAGGCCCTGTTTTGATACAGGTCTCGAAACGAACTCGCGTTTCGGAACGGTCAACCCTGTTCCAAAACAGATGACCGTTGGGCACTGATTTGAATGGTTTTAAGGTTTGCAAGCTTTACGTTTTGGTCCTAAAAATCGTACTTGCAATTGCTTGAGTTTGAGATGTCCGTTTAAGGTGAAATTTGACAGGGAAGCATGTAATATGATCAATTTGATTTTGGTAACTTAAAAATCAGTTACGTCCTCCATCTTTCCAGAATTTACAATTTGGTCCCTAACTTTCGTATGTCATGCAATTGAGTCCCTTATCATGGTTTGATCGATGTGCTTTTCACGTATGTGTTTCTCAAGAGTACGCTTAGGGTTAATGTGCATTTAGATAAGATCTAAAAAGAAAAAAAAGGGTCGTTAATCAAGGTTGTCTTTCGGGTTGACTTTGGTTTTCCCCGTGTAATCTTCGTAGTTCGGGTCAACCGTCTAGGCCGGGCTAAGGGGGTTACATTTGTTGGTATCAGAGCTGAGTTCTCGTGTAATTGGGAATGGTTATGTGGGTGATGTATGTATGATTGCATGATGTGCCTTTTTAAATGAAAGTTTGATGTGTGAATTGTAAGCATGATGCAATTGTGATGTTATGCTGTGTTGAAGCATGTTAGAGGAACCCATTGCCATATCAAAACTAATGGAATGAATTGTTTTTGAAGAATGAGCTTGAGTGCTTGGATTACTTACCTTGTTGAGCCTAATTATGTTTATTGCATTTGTGTTAGTGCATTGTTAGTGAATGGGACCTCGTAGAGAGACGAGAATTAATACGCGAGCTATGGCTCAGAACGAGAATGAGAACAATGCTGATAATGTTGTGGATATACCTCCTCCTCCTTGTGGTGGACCGCCCGATGGTGGTGGTGCTGAAGGTGATGGAGCTGGTGTTGACGCTGGTGCTGGGGTCGCTGGACCTGAAGCTGGGCAGGGGCAAGCTGCTTCTGACATGACAGTTTTGATACATGCTATTGCTGGAGCCTTTCAGGCAGCAGTAGCTGGAGCTCATGGAGCTGGGCATCAGGGTGATGCAAATGCGAGATTACCTTTAGAACGTCTACGCAGTATGGGAGGGACTAAGTTCAGAGGTTTGTCTGCTGAGGGTTCCGAATTTTGGCTGGAAAGTACCAAGAGGATATTGGGACAAATGAACTTCAATGATGTGCAGAAGTTAGGATGTGTGGTATCGTTGTTACATGATGATGCGTATACCTGGTGGACGACCACTGTCTCCGGAATGGAGGATGCTGATGTGACTTGGACGTTCTTTCTGAACGCATTCAAGCGGAAGTATCTAGGTGTGCGATACCTAGATGAAAAGAAAAGAGAATTCATGTCCCTTACACAAGGAAGCATGACGGTGGCTGAGTACGAGATCCAGTTTGTCCGTCTCAGTCAGTACACACTTGAGCTTTTCCCTGATGAGCGGGAGAGGTGTAAACGTTTCCGGTATGGTTTGGTGACGGATGTAAAGACCTTTATGCTTGCTGCTGAGTACACTGATTTTGATGTACTGGTTAGTAGGGCGAAGGACATTGAGCAGAACCTGGGTTTGTCTTCCAGGAGCGCTGGTTCTGGCTCGGGCAAGAGAGCTGCTGAGTATAGTTCCGGTGGTGGACGGAACAAGAGAGGACGAGATAGGAGGTATTAGTCTTCGGCTAGGCGTGGTAGTTGAGGGCATGGTGCGCCTGTTCAGGGAGACAGGGCGAGAGCTGATCAGAACACGTGCTGGGCGTGTGGACCGCGTGGTCATTTGAGGTGTGATTGTCCTCGAGCAGCTAGAGAGGTTCAGGCTTCTGTGGTAGTGACCGATAATTTATGCTGGAATTGTGGTTCGGCAGACCACATGAGGAGGGAGTGTCCTCTGTTGGCCGATGGTGGTCAGAGACGTGCTCCTGGTGTTGTTGCACCATAGAGAGGTCGTGGGCACAACCATGGTAACTTCCAGCGCAGAGACGATGGTGGAAGGAATGTGGCACATGTGGTGGCTGTCCAACCTGAGGGTGGAGGCCAGGCTCGAGTGTATGCTCAGCGAGAGGGGAGGAATGACACGGATGTGATCGCAGGTACCTTCACTTTGCAATCCTTGTCATTACTTTCCTTGATTGATTTTGGATCTACACACTCATACATATTGAATGAACATGCTCAATTGCTTGGTTTGCCTGTTGAGTCTTTAGATGTTGGTATGCGTGTAACTAGTTCCTTTGGTGAGACCGTTGTGACACGAAAATTGTATAGAAGATGTCCTTTGGTTGTGCAAAACCATGTTTTTCATGTTGATCTCATAGAATTGCCATTCTATGGTTTTTATGTGATCCTTGGTATGGGTTGGCTTGTTGAACATCGAGCTGTGGTGGATTTTGAGAACAAGCGAGTTTCGTTGAAGCTTACGGATGATTATGAGGTAGTGGTGGTTGGTGAGAATGTGAAGTTTCTTGCCAATGTGGTGTCTACATTGGAAGCGAGTCGGATGCTGAGACAAGGGTGTGAAGCTTATCTGACCTTTGTGATGAATCCTAGCTCTAAGGAGTTACGATTCCAAGATATCAGGACTGTACGAGAGTTTCCTGGTGTGTTTCCGGAGGAGTTGCCTGGGTTTCCTCCTAATCGAGAAGTGGAGTTTGGAATTGAGTTGTATGAAAACACAACTCCAGTGTCCATTACTCCTTATCAAATGGCACCTAAGGAGTTGAAGGAGTTGAAGACGCAACTTCAGGAGTTGCTTGATCGTGGTTTCATTCGGCCGAGTGTGTCACCTTGGGGTGCACCAGTCTTGTTTGTGAAGAAAAAGGATGGCACTATGAGAATGTGCATTGATTATCGTCAGCTGAACAAGTTGACTATCAAGAATCGGTATCCATTGCCGAGGATTGATGATCTTTTTGATCAATTTTGGGGAGTAGTTGTGTTCTCTAAAATTGACTTAAGGTCAGGTTATTACCAGTTTAAGGTGAAGGATGTGGATGTGCCAAAAACAGCCTTCAGAACGAGGTATGGGCATTATGAGTTCCTTGTGATGCCGTTTGGTTTGACGAATGCTCTTGCAACTTTTATGGACATGATGAATAGAGTATTCCATGAATATTTGGACAAGTTTGTGGTGGTATTCATTGATGATATCCTTGTGTACTCTCGTATTAAGGAGGAGCATGAGGGACATTTGAGGATTGTGTTGCAGGCTCTGTTGGAGAATCAGCTTTATGCTAAGCTGAGTAAGTGTGAATTCTGGCTTAGAGAAGTTGTATTCCTTGGTCATGTGGTTTCTGCTGAGGGGATTCGAGTTGATCCTCAGAAGATTGAGGCAATGATGAATTGGAAGCCTCCTAAGTCTGTTCATGAAGTCCGTAGTTTCCTTGGTTTGGCGAGGTACTATCAGAGGTTTGTGGATGGATTTTCTAAGATTGCTGCACCTTTGACGAAGTTGCTGCAAAAGGATGTCAAGTATGAGTGGACAGAAGCGAGACAACAGGCTTTTGAGAAGCTTAAGGCAGCTTTGACGCAAGCTCCTATCTTGGTTCAGCCTGAATCAGGGAAAGAGTTTGTGGTGTGCAGTGACGCATCCTGCGTTGGTTTGGGGTGTGTGTTGATGCAAGAGGGTAAGGTGGTGGCTTATGCATTGCGCCAATTGAAGGTGCATGAGTGCAATTATCCTACGCATGACATTGAGTTAGATGCGGTGGTTTTTGCTTTGAAAATTTGGAGACATTACCTGTTTGGTGAGAAGTGTACGGTGTACACAGATCACCAGAGTTTGAAGTATCTGATGTCTCAGAAAGAGTTGAATCTTAGGCAACGACGTTGGGTGGAGTTGCTTAAAGATTACGATCTGACGATCGAGTACCATCCGAGCAAAGCTAATGTTGTAGCGGATGCCTTGAGTAGGAAAGTGGCAGTGGAGTTGAGAGCTATGTTTGTCAGCTTGAGCATTTCGCGAGATGGAGGTCTTGTGGCTGAGTTGCAAGTGAAACCATCCTTGGTTCAGTTGATTAAGGACAAGCAGCTGTTGGATGATTCCTTGGTGCCCCATGTTCAGGATATTGCTGAGGATAGGCCATCGGATTTCATTTTTAATGATGATGGAGTTTTATGTTTTGGGAGTCGGATAGTAGTGCCCAATGATGCTGTGTTGAGGCGTGCTATTCTGACTGAAGCTCATAGTAGTCCTTTTGCTATGCACCCTGGTAGTACAAAGATGTATCGTGATCTCAAAGATGAGTATTATTGGGTGGGTTTGAAGAAAGATGTTGTTGAGTACGTGAGTAAGTGCATGGTATGTCAGCGAGTTAAGGCTGAGCATCAGTTTCCTTCTGGGTTGTTGCAATCGTTGAGGATTCCTGAGTGGAAGTGGGAAAGGATTAGCATGGAATTTGTGTCTGGTTTTCCTTTGTCGCCATCGAAGAAGAATTCAGTGTGGGTGATTGTGGATCGCCTTACGAAGTGTGCTCATTTCTTACCTGTGCATTCTACGTACACTTTGGATAAGCTTGCAGAGTTGTACATTGCTGAGATTGTACGGCTGGATGGCGTGCCAAAGTCGATCGTGTCGGATAGAGATCTGAGGTTTACATCGCGTTTCTGGGAATGTTTGCATCAAGCATTGGGTACACGGCTGAATTTCAGAACTTCTTATCATCCACAGTCGGATGGACAGTCTGAGCGTGTTATCTAAGTGCTGGAGGATATGTTGAGGTGCTGTGTGATTGAGTTTCAAGGATCTTGGGAGAAGCATTTGCCTTTTGTGGAGTTTGCTTATAACAATAGCTACCAGGCAAGTATTCAAATGGCACGTTATGAAGCCTTGTACGGGAGGAAGTGCAGAACTCCTCTTTGTTGGGCTAAAACAGATCAGAAGTTGGTTTCAATGCCAGCTTTGTTGAAAGGAACCACCGAGAAGGTGAAGCTCATTTGTGAGCGATTGAAGGTAGCTTCTGATCGACAGAAATCTTACGCGGATTTGAAGCGTAAGGAGATTGAGTATGCAGTAGGTGACCGTGTGTTCTTGAAAGTTTCGCCTTGGAAAAAGGTGATGAGGTTTGGCCGAAAGGCTAAGTTGAGCCCTCGGTACATTGGACCATACGAGGTGATTGAGTCTGTGGGTCCTATTGCGTACAAGTTGAGATTTCCGCAAGAGTTGAAAAGGATTCATGACGTGTTTCATGTCTCTATGCTTCAGAGGTATAGATCGGATCCTTCGCATGTTATGCCTGTGGAGGAAGTGGAGTTGAATCCAGACTTGACCTATGATGAGGAGCCAGTGGAAATTCTGGATTCAGACAGTAAAGTTCTTCGAGGCAAGACCATTGATTTGGTAAAGGTGTTGTGGAAGCATCGTGGTGTTGAGGAAGCCACGTGGGAAAGAAAGGATGACATGAAGAAGCAGTTTCCGTACCTCTTTCCTCCAAGTAAATTTCGAGGATGAAATTTCTTAAGGGGGGAGAGTTGTAACACCCCAATTTTGGGCTTGGAAGTTTAGGGTCTGAATCGGATCAGTTTGATTTTCGGTTCGAATATAAAAGGTGGTTTTAGGGAAAGCCTAGTTCGGGTTGCATTAAAAATATGGAAAAATATCTAAAACTCCTCTTTTAATATATATATATATATAAGAGTGGTGAAATTAATTTTACAAAATAAGGTTTGGAAGTGCAACATTTTGAAATAGTGACTAAAATGTAATTTTTGAAAAGTTCAGTGGTGACTATTTTGTAAGGATTGAAACTTTGAATCTTTAAGGAGCTAATTTACCCAAGAAAGGATTTCTCCAGATTTTTCTTAGACTTTAATGATTTAATTAATGTTTAATTAATTAAAGCAAAAGTGGAAAAACCAATTTTGAGATTTCATAACTAACTTTTGTTAAAATTTTCTCATCTCATTTTCTCTCAAAATTCCCTCAGCCAAACACATTTCTACAGCAACATTTCTTTTGATTTTTCACACCAAATGATGAGGTTTCAATCATCAATTGATTCATAATCCTTTCCACATCAAATCCTATTGTTTTGCTTATTGGATTTTCAAGGAAATTGTCCCTAATCAAGGAGAAATCTACATTTAGAGGTAAGGATGTTCTTCTCCTCTAAATACTCAATTCCTTACTGAAATTCCCAAGTTCTCAATCCTTAAATTAAGTTTTATAAAAGGTTTTAATATTGTGATCTTGATTTTGGCTTAAAACTCAAGATTTGGAACAAATCTTGAAGAAATTCGTGGTGATTGTTTGGACTTTGTTTTGAGATGGCTTTTTAATGCATTTTTATGTTTAATGATATGTAATTAAGGTTTATCAATGCAATCCCGAATAGGTTGATTTTCCTAAGTTTTTGCTTGTGAAAATGGTGGTTTTGGGGTGATCTTGGTGTTCTGTTATAGCTGGAGGTATAAGCACGAGTTTAGGTTCTTTTTGGATGTTAATTGATGTTTAGGAATGGTTAGAAGTGATGGATCTCGGCTGGGTTATGTTGTTGAGGAGTTTGGAAGTGATTTCGGTAATGTTTAGTAGCTGAAATGTTGGTTTTGGTGAGGGCAGTGAGTTTAGGCGTAATGGCTGAAGATTTTAATGCATGATGATGCATTAATCCTCTGCTTTTATGTGTTTAAAATAGGGGAGACAACTTCGGATTCTTGTGGTGTTGATCCGGAGGCTTGAACGGCGTTTCGACAAGAATGCGAAACGGAATGGGTGAGTGAAGTTGGGATTTCCAGCTTTGTAATGAATGTTTGAAGGTTTGGGAGCTTAGCTTAAGTTTAAACAACTTAACTAAGCTCAAGAGTAAGTTTTCGGAGAACTCTCTCTCTTGGATGAACCATGAGATTTTTGGATGCAATGTATTTAATTTGCATGTTTAAATTCTATTTTGAAAGCGTGTTGTAGCATGTTTAATGCTGGTTTTGAAAGCCATGTGTTGAAGGATGCTCAAGGTAAGAGATCCTTGGTTTGATATTAGTAAATGTGGTTTTGATGCATAGTGATGCATGATGGTTTAATGGCTTTGTTTAATGCTTCAAAACAGTGGATTATTGGTGATAAATAATGTATATTGGCAAGTGATGTGTGGTTTTAAAGTACTTGAATCGGATATAGTTAGCCGGCTATAGGATTGGGTGCACCGTGAATAAAGTCGCCTTGGATGTTGAGGGGTTGTAATTGTACCGTAAACTCCATCCAAGTACACTAACGAGATGGTTAAGATCACAATGGTGGTTAAAAGTCCATGTGTGGATCTTGTGTTGTGTGTCCCGTATTCTCGTTAGTGATGTTATACAACTACCGATGAGTGACGTGGAGGGGTTGTGATTGTACTATTAAACTCCATCACGGGTGTTGAGGGATTGTGATTGTACCGGTAAACTCCACCTTGTGTGTTCGGTAGTGTGTATGAAGCGTATGGGACAACGCTTGTAATCCGCGTATCCGATTGTGTTTTGTGTTGTAAAAGGTTATGGTTTATCACTTGGAAGCCAAATTGACATGTTGATGTTAATGAAGAATGAGATGTTTGATGTGTATGCATTGTTGCATGAGAAATGGTGTTTATGTGTTAAAAAGGCCTTGTGAAAGGGGTTTTATAAAATGCATTATTGTGTTGTTTCTTTAGAGCATGCCTCACTAAGCATTTGTGCTTACGCTCTCTCTCTTGAATCAAAATGCAGATAATTGAGGTGTTTGAGGGCAGCAAGGAGGCTAAGAAATCCAAGGGAAAGCTAAGCTCATGTATGGTGATGTTTTCACAACATTATTAGTTTTTGATACTTGGCAATGGGAACCTAGATTGTGTTTTTGGGAGATGTTTTGGACTCCCTAGTTGTGGCATGATGCCTTAAATGTTTTGGTATTGTAAATGGCCATTTTGATGCTTGTTTTGGTGATTTGATGATCGGTTGGTTTTGAATATTAGGATGCATGCCTATAGACTTGTGGATTTCCTTGTTTGATGCCATGAATGTGTATTGATGATGCAAACATGTACCTTATATGCATGATGACTTGTTGGCATGATTAGGAAGTCATTAGGTTGTGTTTGAGTGGTTAAATGTATGATAAACCAGCAAATTCTGCCTTTCTGGGCAATCCGTATCGGAACGGGCACTAGCATTTCGAAACGGGGGCCTGTAATGGCCTTCCTGTATCGAAACGGGTAGAGGTCGTTCCGAAACGTTTTGGCCACTGCCAGGCCCTGTTTCGATACAGGTCTCTAAACGAACCCGCGTTTCGGAACGGTCAACCCTGTTCCGAAACAGATGACCGTTGGGCACTGATTTGAATGGTTTTAAGGTTTGCAAGCTTTACGTTTTGGTCCTAAAAATCGTACTTGCAATTGCTTGAGTTTGAGATGTCCGTTTAAGGTGAAATTTGATAGGGAAGCATGTAATATGATCAATTTGATTTTGGTAACTTAAAAATCAGTTAAGTCCTCCATCTTTCCAGAATTTACAATTTGGTCCCTAACTTTCGTATGTCATGCAATTGAGTCCCTTATCATGGTTTGATCGTTGTGCTTTACACGTATGTGTTTCTCAAGAGTACGCTTAGGGTTAATGTGCATTTAGATAAGATCTAAAAAGAGAAAAAAGGGTCGTTAATCAAGGTTGACTTTGGTTTTCCCCGTGTAATCTTCGTAGTTCGGGTCAACCGTCTAGGCCGGGCTAAGGGGGTTACAAAGACCGTGCAAAAATTTCTCCACAAACATAACTTCTCAAGGTTTGGCATCCCAAGGGCGATTATTAGTGATGAGGGTAGGCACTTTGACAACAGGGTAATTGCTAGTGCGCTGAAGAAATATGGAGTTACACAAAGATCGCAATAGCATATCACCCTCAAACCAATGGACAGGCTGAAATCTCAAACAGAGAAGTGAAGAACATCCTAGAAAAGATGGTTAAACCAACTCGAAAGGACTGGTCTCTTCACTTGAATGATGCATATTGGGCTTAGAGGACTGCATGCATGACACCATCTGGAATGTCACCCTACCGCCTCATCTACGGAAAAACTTGCCACCTACCTGTCGAGATAGAACATAAAGCATATTGGGCTATGAAGACAATTAACATGGACTGGAATAAAGCAGGGCAGAAAAGGTTGCTGGACTTGAATGAAATTGGAGAAATTCGAGCCATGTCCTATGACAACGCCAGGATATACAAGGACAAAACAAAGAAGTGGCACGACAAAAAATTGATGCCACGACAATTTAGCCCAGGACAGAAGGTGTTGTTATTCAACTCTAGGTCGAAGCTTTTTACAGGAAAGCTAAAATCTAGATGGTTTGGACCCTTCCAAGTAGTCCAGGTTTTTCCTCATGGTGCCATCACAATCAGATCAATCAAGGATGAGCACCAATTCAAAGTCAATGGACAAAGGCTAAAACACTATCAGGGGACTGAAGCCCCAAGAGTGCAGGAAGTAGTTACTTTAAGAGATGCCCCTCAAGGCATCCCTAATTTAACTTAGTTTTAGTTTTATTTTATTTTATTTATTTTATTTATTTTTATTGTTTTAGGAAATAAGAATTAAATATTTTATTTATTTTAGATTCAGGTAAATAAAGGAAGCAGAGTAAAGAGAATGAATGAACCAGCCCACCACACTCACAACAGCCCAAGAAGCCCAATGGAACAAGGCTGTCGTGACAGCCTGTTACCAGCTGTCACATCAGACGCGCAAAATACAGCATGTCACGAAGCTGTCACGACAAACACGAAAATGCGTAACAGACGCGCAGTAGACACGAAAACGCGTGACATACGCGTCAGGAAACCGCGTGACACTTCGTATCACTTTATTACTTGCGCATCAATCTAAGGATATAAGTATTTCCAGTCCCTGTAGAGACGATATCTGATACTTCGTATCACTTTATTACTTGCGACGTGTACACTTGCACCTATTTGCGACAGACTCTTTTACACGCAACAGAGGGCATGCTTATCCCTATAATCAAATTGTCTATTTCTTGTATTCGGTCTTTTGGCTAATGGATGTTACTCTAAAGACTAGTCCTTGAAATTGATACCTCGTGCATTCATGCATTGTATTGCATTCATCGCATTTTTTTAAAATAACATCATTTTTAAATAATAATAATAATAATAATAATAATAATAATAATAATAATAATAATAATAATAATAATAATAATAATAATAATAATAATAATAATAATAATAATAATTGCATTTTGATTAAATACTAATGCATTAATTTTGAGATAATAATGTGAAAGCTGAAAACCAATATTTTGAGAAACATGAGCAATATGCTTGTTAAGGTAAGGCAATCTCAAAAAGTTATTGAGGACCGCTTGGGTGGAGTTGAGCAAAGGATTGATCAGTCCCAGAACGAGTTGGTAATTCGAGTTGTCATTTTGCTTGGAATTACGGAAGCTGGAAAAAGAATGTTTCAAACAAAAATAATGATATTGATAAGCAAGAAAGTATCGCATCTCACATGAGGGTCTAACCTGAATGATTCTTCTTGCAAAAAAAAAAGACAAAGAGAAAAATCAAAAGACCAAAAAAGACAAAAAGGGTAAAAAACAAAAAAAAAGAGTAAAAAGTAAAAAAAAAGAAGCCATAATAAAGGGCAGAAATCAAGGTAAAAAAGAAGCAAAGCCGGGTCAATAAAGTCGGGGCATCTATGAGAAATCCAATAAATCAGAATGAAATAATGAAGTGAATGCACTGGAAATTATGAAGATGCTTAGATGAAGGTAGTCCAGTAGACAGGCATGGAAGGGCTGAGTAAAGCCAAATTTTGATGTTTCTACAAAAAAAAAACTTGTCGATCAAGGGTTCAATGACAATTAAAAGACTTGGGAATTTTAGCAAAATTGATGGATCACAGAGTTTTTCTTCGAAATGTTGAAAGTCAAGGATCCAGTTGAACAATGAATTTTTCCCACAAAGAAATTAGCTACAAGAGGAGCAAAGAGCGCAGAAACTCAAGATAGAGAGGTCAAACAGTTTAACAGGAAAAGAGATACAGTTATTCTTAGTTCAATGACGTATACAGATTCGCTGCCCAACCTTGTGTAGAATTTACATCTAGATAACAGTGCCCTGGAGTTTTTTTCTGAGAATGGATCCGAAACAGAGCCAGTGATTTCATCAAAAATGAGCATTTATTATGTGAAGAACTTTAATGTTATAAAAGACCATTACCTGCTGGAAGAATTGAGATAAAAAGTGGAAGGGCAGAATCCAAAAGAGCTTCTAAGTGTCATCCGCTACAGTTCGGGGTCAATAAGAATCGGAATCATGTTTGAACAGTTACCTCATCAAAGTTTTTCTTTACTGGAGAATACTCCAAAGTCAAATGCTCAAGGTGCTCATGTTAGTGGATGATCGAAGACTAAACCCGATCTCATTCATGTCTCTTTTCGTGAGCTGTACTTCAAATTGCTCGAGGGTTCACTGCATTATTCGAAATCTTCAGAACCTTGCAATTCAAGTTGTTACATCATCGGAAATTTTTTAGAAGATTATAATGGAGTTCATGACTATGATATTGAAGACTGTTTCACTTTCAAGTGACAAGTTCAAAACTTTCTAAACCAAGGGATTTTTGAAGCCGACATTGAAGGTCAGTTCGTTAAGATTTGTAATTGAAGATGTAGTCACCTAATCGGAGTCAATGTAATTGGGTTGCCTGGAAATCGAATGCTGGAAAGGTGTCAAGAAAAGAAAGAGAAGAAAAGGCAAGGTGAAACTAATTGAGAATTAGCAGCCATCAAGGAAGAAACCTTGAGCAGACATGCCCGTTAAAAATTTCAACACTTCCGACCAACATCTTGAAAAGCAAAGTTCATCTATATGTAAACCAGAGGAACTTGACAATTTCCACATGCAAATGACTGAACATTCCATGAAAAAGAGCAAGCAATTGATATAATAAACAAAGAAATTCATAAGTAGAATGGTCTTACTTCAAGATTCGATGATAACATCAGAACATGAGCAAAAAGGGGCATGTCTTTGTGCTGGCAAAGGAAAATAAATGAAGAAATGCTGATAGAATTGAAGTGGCTGAAATTCACTCAGGTTTGTCTTGACCAATGATTGACAGTTCAACCGCAAGAGATCTGTCTGTAGTTTTACGACCGTTACAGAATAATACCTTGAATCATCCCAATCACTTTTACCTGCGAGCATTGGGGGTCCTTTGTAAGGGAGGTTAATCAGTTTATTTGTTTACGATACTTGTTTCCTACATAATTTTTCTCAAATGGCAAGCATTTTGCATTCTTTGGTTCTTTTAAATAATTCATTTATTCTTTGTTATGGGTTAATTTTTGTTCTCCCATACATATATGTATATATCTTTTCTATCATTTTTATCAGGTCCCTAGATATTAACGACAAGAGTGACCAAGAATCAAATTCAGAGATAGATTTCGAAATGTGGCTCTCTCCCAAGTTATTTAGGCCAACGAGAAGACATTAATGAGTGTTCAGGAATCACGAGAGAATCCCAAATACAAAATATGAGTGAATTTTCCTCTCAGACATTGTTGACTAAGGTCCTTGAATGAAGTGATAACCCAAAACATCTACCACTTGAAGGATGATTTTCTTTGAAGATATCCATATATGTGAGGAAATTCGGCATTCCTTCATTTCCCTTCACAAAGAAAGAAAATAAGAAAAATATCATTTGTTGCCCCTTTTGAGCCTGGTGAGTTTCATTCGATTCAACCCAAACCAAGGATCACCCCTACACTGGGGGAAAAGAGGATGAAAGTTTGTTTACAAGTGAAAGAGAGTTCGTTTTGATCGTGCTATGATAATGATGCCTTGAGAATTAGGGGCAAGAAACAAAAGTGAATGTACAAGAGCAAGAAATGCAAGTTGAATGAAGAAAAATATTCAGAATCAAGTCAAAAAAGGAAAAGTAGAAAAGAAAAAGAAAGAAGAGAAAAAAATAAAGAGAAAGAGAAAAGGAAACTATAAAAAGTTTTTGTTCAAAAGTCAACTGAATCAAGTTGAAAATTGCTGATATAAAGGTTGAAGCAGTTAAAAGAGAAAGTCAAAGATGAAAAAGTGCCAGAAAAAGCAATCGACAAATGTGAGGTCTTCCATTTAAAATGAATCTTTATCTAAATGAGAAGTGGAAGACTGATCACTTCATGAATGCGTGGAAAGGAAATGAACTCTAGGGTGAAAACACATAAATTAGCAGTCTAGAGCAATCCACACAAAAAGGAGAAAAAAAGAATAAAGAAGAGTGAAAAGAAAAGGAAAAAGCGTATTTCATCCAAGCATGTTCAGATTAGGGAGCACAAAAAAAAGATTTCACTTGGAAGAAATGATTCTTGGTTTCATTACCCTTAAATACTTATTTGAGCATATATATCATTTCTTTCATAGTTGTGAGCCATAGCCCCATTACAAGCCACAAAAGACCATTTTGATCATATACGAGTATTGGAGTAAGAGGAGTTCATCTTTAGAATAAATCCTACTTATCAGGGTTAACCTTTCTTCAAGGATTTCTAGACTTCTAATGCTTCATTGAGATCAGAAAAGAGAGAAGGATTGGATTGGTGAGTTAGTGAGGCTAAGAGTGCCACTTAAATGAGATAGAATTAGGAATATGGGAATGTTTCTCTTGAAAGTGGATACATGAATTCCAACGCCTTGCCGAATCAATAAATGGTCTAGTCCTTCTGCCTCGCCAATGACCAAGTACAATACACATCCCTCTGCCTTGCCAAATCAATATAGGTCATAGCCTTAAGACCGTAGTCCTCTCGTACACTAAGCTCATGAATTCAATGGCATGCCAATTGTATCTATGGTCTATTCAAATCCAAGGTTCGATATTAACATCAAATCAATGTCCAATTATCAATACGATGTCCAATGCTTTCAGTGTTTTAATTTCAAAAACAATGTTCAATAGCAATGTTCAATGACTATAACAACAATAGATGCTCAATAATCATACCATCAATGACTATGATCAATGAATTTATTTTCTATAATTTAATAAAAATAACTACATTAGTTTCAATGCACAATAACCATGACAATATCAATGATCGATGCACAATACTTTACTTGCCAATACTTACCCAATGCTTCCGATTAATAATCCGACACAATATCCTTACAAACTATGTTAGTTATTTTAATCAAAGTCAATACCAATGAATTCGGGGAGGCACCTTGCCTAATCTGGAGACTCCGACTACACTCACCTTGATATCCGATGCTCTTATGGCTCTCGGATGACAACACCCTTATTTCTAGATTTCGATGGAGATGATGAAACCTCTCTCTCCATTTCGTGAGCTAGAAATTCAATAGGAGTATGTTAAAAACATTATCACAATATCGTAATCAATATAACGATATCAAAATCATCATCTAAACTTAAAATAATTGTTAGCTACTAAGATGTCCATGGACTAACAAACCCTAACTTGTGATTAAGCTTGATATATCCATGGGATCCATTGATTGTTTGGGAATATAGCTTACCCGAATGATGGTAACAATTGGATATCAATAAATCAAAGAAAAACCAAGCTTAGATTTCCCTCCAATGGAGGTGTGTGCTTAGAGAAAGATGACGAAGATGAGAAATTTGGGAGGTGCTTGCTTTCTTATGTCTCGATAAGACTTCAATTTAGCTATTCAATTAGCTATTAATTTGAGTAGCTTTCCTTCCAATGAAGGAAGCTCTCCAGGCCATCCCGCGTATGGGAATTTTAATGAAAAAGGGGCTAATCACAAGGTTGGCCCTTTAGTTCCAGATAGATTGTATTTTTATCCCCAAACTTTTAATTTTCATAATTTAGCCACTAAATAGGTTTCAATTTTATTCAATAAATTATATATTCAATAAATTGACTCAATTAGAGTCCAATGTCGATATAATTGACTACATGGTAAGAGTCAATACATTATTTAGACTTTATGATGTGAAATCTCCGATCACTAGAACCCAATTTCGACTAGACCGAATTATGGGGTGTTACAACTCTCCCCCATTCAGAAAAATTCGTCCTCGAATTTTACTTGGACCGAAGAGATGTGAATATTGTTGTTTCATGGTCTCCTCTGCTTCCTAGGTAGATTCTTCAAAAGTATGGCTTCTTCAGAGCACTTTAACTAATGGTATTGACTTATTACGAAGCCTTTTTACTTCTCTTGCCATAATCTGAACCAGTTCTTCCTCGTAGGACAAATTTGGTTGAATTTCCACAGATTCAGGTTCAACAATGTGCGAAGGATCAGAACGGTACTTCCGAAGCATCGATACATGGAAGACGTCATGGATTTTACTCAACTCTGAGGGCAACTATAATCTATATGCCACGGGGCCAACTCTTTCAATGATTTCAAAGGGTCCAATGAATTAGAGACTCAATTTTCCCTTCTTGCCAAACCTCAAAACTTTATTCCACGTTGATACTTTAAGAAATGTTTTTCACCAACTTCATACTCAATGTCTCTTCTCTTAAGATTAGCTTAGGCCTTTTGTCAGTCAAAGGCAGCTTTCAAGTGATCATGAATGATGGTAACATGTTCTTCAGTTTCCCGAAGTAAGTCAGGGCCCAACATCTTACCTTCACCAAGTTCAGACCAGCACAATGGAGTTCGACATCTTTTGCCATACAATGCCTCATACGGAGCCATTTGGATTTAAGCATGATAGCTATTATTGTAGGCAAACTCAACAAGGGGTAGGGATTTCTCCCAAGTTCCACCAAAGTCAATGATGCATGCTCGAAGTAGATCTTCTAAGATCTGCATAGGAAGTTTCAATAACAATACAAATTTCCAAGGGTTTAATGGAAGAGTCTTTCGATAATTACCTAAATTACCCTTTCTGACTGGTCGACAGATTGCGGGTGAAAAGTTGTGCTAATATTAACTTTAGTACCAAGAGCTCCTTGTAGGGTTCTCTAGAACCGAGATTTCAAGGATCTCGATCAGAGATAATAGACTTGGGTACTTCGTGGAGTCGGATCACTTCCTTGATGTACAAGTCAGCTAATTTAGGGAGACCGTAGTCCATTCTAACGAGTATGAAATGAGCTGACTTGGTGAAATGATCTACAATGACCCAGATGGCATCATGTTTTGCGGGATTTAAAGGTAGGCCACTAACGAAATCCATAATATCTTCTCCCACTTCCATTGCGGTGGATCAATAGGTTGCAACAATTCGGTAGGAACACAATGTTTTGCTTTGACACGTTGGCACGTGAAACATTTGGATATGTAATCAAATATGGCCTGCTTCATGCCCGACCACCAATAGAGTTCATGGAGGTCCTTATACATCTTCACAGACCCGGGGTGAACAGAAAAAGTACTTGAATGAGCTTCGGAGAGAATATCAATGCGGAGGTATTCATTGTTAAGTACATAGACCCGATCATGGAAACACAAGAGCCCTTCAGAATTAATTATGAAGTTGGGTTGTCTGATAACTTAGAGATAATGGATTGAAGCTCAGGATCTTGCTCTTGCAAAACCTTGATTTGTGAAATGATGGTAGACTGAACTTGAAGTTCAGCTACAAGACAACGATGCTTCCGAAGTCAGAAGTGAGCATTAATTGCCCAAGGGGCTACAAGGCAGCGATATTGCAACGAGTCAATGTACCATACAATTCATATAACTCTATATTCATTGTCAATACTTACCATGTAAAGGTTTGCGACTGAGTGCATCAGCCACAACGCTGGCCTTGCCCGAATGGTAATAGATGACAAGGTCATAGTCTTTAAGGAGCTCCATTCACCTTCGTTGTCAAAGATTCAATTCTTTTTGGGTCAATAGGTACTTAAGGCTTTTATGATCGCTAAAGAGATAACATTTTTCTCCGTAGAGATAATGTCTCAAGATTTTCAGTGCAAAGACAACTGCATCCAACTCAAGGTCATGAGTATGGTAATTCATCTTATGCGGTTTAAGTTGTCTCTAAGATAAGCGATGACTTTGCCATACTGCTTCAATACACATCCTAACCCGAGATGCGATGCATCACTATAAATTGTGTAGTCTTTTCCAGACTCGGGTTGGGTCAAGACTTGTGCATGGGTCAAAACTTATTTTAACTGATCGAAACTCCATTGTTGATCCTCAGTCCAAACAAAAGGAGCTTCTTTTCTCAACAACTTAGACAAAGGAGCGACTATAATAGAGAACCATTTTACGAATCTTCTATAATAGCCAGCAAGCCCAAGGAAGCTTCTGACTTCACCAATATTCTTTGGTGGATGTCAATCTACAATGTCTTGAATTTTATACGGGTCCACTTGAATACCCGACGCCAACACAATATGTCCAAGAAACGCAACTTCGGTGAGCCAAAACCAATATTCTTCGGTTTGAAGCACGACGCGAAGATGATCTCGGTTTTTCGCATCATTCATGGAATAGATTAATATGTCATTTATGAACACCACTGCGAATTTATAAAGATAAGGTCTAAAGACCCGATTCATCAAATTCATAAAAGTTGTTGGTGCATTGCTTAACCCAAAGGGCATTACGAAGAATTCGTATCGTTCATATCCTGTACAGAAAGCATTCTTCGGTACATCACATTCTTTAACTCTCATCTGGTAGTAGCCTGACCTCAGATCAATCTTGGAAAACACAGATGCATCCTTCAGTTGATCAAACGAGTCATCTATTCTGAGCAATGGATACTTGTTCTTGATAGTTACTTTGTTTAATTATCGATATTCAATACACAATCACATAGAACTGTCTTTCTTCTTTACAAAAAGGATCAGAGCTCCCCAAGGTGAAGAGCTCGGTTGAATAAAACCTTTACTTAACAATTCATGAATTTGAGATTTCAAATTCTTCAATTCAACAGCTGCCATACGATATGGTCCAATGGAAACTAGAGCAGTCCCAGGTTGCACTTTAATGCCAAACTCCACTTCATGGGTTAGGGGCAATCTTGGAAGTTCATCTATAATCAATCAATGCATATAAAGGATTTGAATACAACTCAATGGTACATGCAATGACATTAGGCTCGTCCTCCTCTTCTCTGCTCCTCACATGATACATTTGAGCAGAGGCTTTCGTGTCTTGCTTGTTTAATGGTTTCCCTGAACCACTCGATCTCCCAAAGGTTTCTGATGATCCTTGCTTTGATCCCTTACCTCGAAAGTATTGAGCAAGAGAGGCAGCAGTAATCGGGGTGGTAGTAGACTTGGTTACATTCAATGGGCAATCACTAATGAAGTGACCTTGCTCACCACAATAATAACAAGCTTCAGTATGCTTACGGTATTAACCCACTGGATTCTTATTCTGGTAGTAGTTGCAAACATGATATTGGTTGCTCCGATTTGAACCTTCGGTGATATCAATAGATGATGCCTTAGCAAAGGATTGTGTCACAGACTAAGGCCTATCAATATTTCCGGAACGGGAGGGCTGCGCACAAACATTCTTCTTAGGGCCTTGATATTTTCCTTTCTTGTTCCAGTTTGGAGGTCGAGAATCATCCCTAAACCTCTTCTCAAATTTACTAGACCCACTGGCTCGTTGAGCTCTCTGTGCAGCTTCGATGGCCTTAACTTGGTTCACCAGGTCTTGGAAATCAACAATGCTCAGTGCAGTAAACATAGGGCGTAACTCATCATTGAGCCCTGAAATGAACATCTGGCATTTCTCTTCCTCCTTCTTGATATATTCAACATCGTATCTACAGTACTTGCAAAAGTCATGGATGTACTACTCGATCGGTCGTCCACCTTGCTTGAGATGGTGAAAGATATTTCGCCTTTCAGCGAGATAGAACTCACCGATGTACTTCTTGCGGAATTCTTTAAGAAAGAACTCGCAAGTTACAGTATCCTTGAAGATTGTCAAAGTAGTAGTCTCCAACCAATGGAGTGCCTCGTCAGCCAACAATGCAATTGCACACTCAAGTTTATGCTCGTCCGAGCACTACAACTGCTTGTTTAAGATTCGAAAAGTGTTGTCAAAACAATACTCATCTATTTTAGGATTGTCATCATCATGACCGGTAAAGGTATAAGCTCTATACTAAGAAAGCTTATCAATAGGAGCTCCGGTATGTTAGATAGTGGGAGCAATGGGTTGGATAACTTGTTCAAACCTCATTGCAGTCACAAACTGCTTGAACATATCAGCCATGTTCTTATAACATTCAGTCTGAGCAGTAGGTGCTACTGTGTTGAGTGGATCGAAATGAACCAAGAGGGGGGTGAATTGGATTTTTAAAGTTCTTAGTGGTGGAATTTGCAAATAAAAATGATAGACAAGGAATTTTAGAGTGGTTCAAGTTCCAAATGAACTCTACATCCTCTACCTTAGCTTCACTAAGGATTTGCAACAATTCCACTAATTGCTCTTCCCCTTTTCTAGGCTAAGGAGGTAACCCTTACAATTTTCGGTAAAATTTTCTACCCAAAATTTGACCCAATCCTCACACAATTGAAACAAAGAATTTGTTGGCTAAGCAAGTATCTCTCAATACAAATTGTAGCCCAATTACAAGCACTCAACCCAATTGAAATGATAAGAATGAAAAATACAATTGGGGTTACAAGACAATAATGGGATTTAGGCGCAAATGCTTGGATTTGATGTTTGGATGTTTGCTTTTGGATCAATAGTTGTTGCTGAGGCTTTTAGAGGTCCATTTTATACCTTCTCATTGAATTCTAGCTGTTGTGGTTGTTGCATTCATCAATAGAGCCGTTGGGGGTGTTATCTTCCCTCCATAAATGCAGTCTGCAACCAATCGTTTCGAAATGCCCGACCCTGTTTCGAAATAGACCAAAATAGAAAGAGCCATTGGGTGCATTTAAGAGCCTATATCGAAATGGTCAGACCTATTTCGATACGCTAAGAGCCATTTCGAAACTTGTTTCGAAACATTTTGCCACTGTCAAGGATCGTATCGAAACGACTTGAGATTGTTTCGATACGCCTTAACGGTTTGTTGAAAATCAGTTAAAAACATTAAACGGTCATATTTTTCAAATCAATTTTAAAGTCGTTTCAAAACACTGGATGTTGTTTCGATACGGTGTCTCAATGTTCTTAAGTCCTTTCGAAACTTGTTTCGAAACACAGGTTGGCAGCGTTGAAATCATTTTGATACCCGTTTCAAAACACATGTTCACAGTTTCAAAACTGTTTCGAAATGCCTAAGGCCGTTTCGAAACGGTGACTCGAAAATCACTGTTTTGGCTTTAAGAACACTTAGAAAATATTTGATAAAAATAGTTTTTAACTTAGGCATACTGTTTAAAACATATAGAGAAGTTTGAGGACTTAAAAATTCGTTTTCACATTTTCAATTTAGTCCTTAGGTTCTTTAGTTATATCAAAATTAAAATACTGGTTTCACAATCTCCCCCTTTTTGATATAACAAAACCGAACTTAGAATTTTTTAGAGTTTTGAAAATTTTGAATACATTCTAATTCCCCCTCACTTTAAGATGGGTTTTTTTTAAGTTTTAAAAATATTTAAGGATTTAAATTCAAGGTTTAAAAGTTTAAAACTTAAAAACACTTAAAACATTTAAAAACGAATTTTTGCTCTTAGATTACTTCTCCCCCTTTTTGTTAGATCAAAAATAATAAACAAGGCTCAAAGAGAAGAGATAGGGTTAAAAGTAATAATGAATAAGCAATAAGCAATAAGCAACATAATATTAGTTCATAAAATTAAAATATCCAAAACATAAATCTTAACCAATAAGTTCAAAGCATAATCCCAAATAAAATCAAAAGCATAGGTTCATAAAACATAATGGAAATAAAGATGCAAACTTAATCCTAAAATGCATAGCTAATATGATATGAAATGAGAATCCTAAGCCTCATCGTCGTCACCATCATCATCCATGGATTCATCATCGCTTTTGGCTTGAGAACGACGAAAATTCATCCATTGGCCATAAAAGGTGGAGAATGACATATCCATAGCTGAGTGTTGATTCTCAATGGATGTGAGTCGATTCTCATTGGCAAGGAGACGATCCTCTACGGATTGCAACCGAGTGTTGATAGCACTAAAACCTCTAGACATGTTAGTGTCCAATGTGTTGAGCCGCTCGGTAAGAAAAGTTGTGAGAGCTTCATTGTTCGCAACTGGAGCTTGTGGTTGAGGTTCAACTTGAGGTGGAGGTGCTTCCCTATCAACACGTTCCCATTGCCCATTGTTGATATATCGAAAGCCGGACCTTCGGAGAGAAGATGCACCAAGTTTTTGCTTGTGGGGTTCCGGTGAGTCATAGGTGTAATCAACATTAAGCTTGCCAAAGATGTAACTTAAAACAATTCCATAAGTGAAAGATTTAAGTGCATCGGTGTCACGAAGCTTAACATTATTGACAATCTCGACAAGCATGATCTTAACAAGATTAGGGCGCTCACCACGACGGAAACATTCAAGCCAAAAATAGTCTACTTGACGAATGTGAGAAAATTTACCTCCTGAGGGGCGAAGAAACCACGAGACGATCAAGTGGAGAAACCTATCGTGAGCATCCAAGGTAAGCACTGAACCGGTGTGAGAACCAAAGTGACTGTCATTGTCGATCCCTTCATCCTTAAGACCAAAAGTAGTCTCCAAGTAAGGGATGTCAATGACAATACTCTTTCCCAAGATAGAAGACTCAAGGCCAACAACTTCGGAGTTGTCTTCATTATTGATAAATTGAGCATTTGAGTAAAAGAGAAGGACCATGTGCTTGTAGCAAATATCCGGGATACTCATCAAACCAAGGAATTCCCATTCTCTTAAACGATCGAGGTAACGAAAGAGAAAGCGCTCGGAGTCAAGAAACATGAGATCAACAACACGCTCACGATGAACTTCATACCCCTTGACATAATTGAACCGGTCCCTCATCTCTTGAGTTTGAAGACTTTTTTGAAATAGATGGGTGAGATTAGGACGAATACTCTATTCACTTGATTGACTGGTCTTACGCTTTTTGTTAACGTTCTTCGTAGACATCCTAAAAACATAAAGCAAGCGATTTAAAAACAAATTTAAGTGTATGCATGAGATTTCTTAATTCAATCCAATGATAAATCTCACTTAGGTTTCAAAACAAATTTTAAAAACAAAGATACAAAACAAAACAAAAATTTTTTAAGAGAAAAACAATTTAAAAAAACAGTAAAGAAAATACGAGTGAAAACTTATATATTTGAATCAAAAAATAGAAGATTTTGAATTTTTTTACAAGATTTGAAAAAAACCCAAGTATCAAAACACATAAACTGTACAAAATTAAAATTTTCTAACCAAGGATTCGAATACAAATTGAAGGAAAAAGAAAAAAAATGAAAATATACCTTAAATTGGGATTTTGGATGAATGGACGAAAATCCTTGCACAATATTGTTGATGCTTGCTTAGACTTGTGTCTAAGAGAAAAAGCCCTCAAGATTTGGTGAAAAACAATGAGGTTTAGAGGGTTTTATAGGAAAAATCGATTCTAGGAGTTTTAGGGTTTTGGGAGAGTTTTAATTTAAGTTTAACTTTAACATTAAAAGCCCCTTTAAAGCAGTCCGCGAACCCGTTTCAGAATGGTGTCGACCGTTTCGAAACGCGGGCACGAATGATTGACCGACTTTTCAACTCCAACTGACCGTTTCGATACGGGTTTGACCGTATCGAAACCACGTTGACTCGTATCGAAACTTGTTTCGATACACCCCTTGGTAGTAGCAAAAATGTTTCAAAACCCTTGGAAGACGTTTCGAAACACCCTTCTCTCAGATAGAAATTTAAAGCAACCGTATCGAAACAGGTGGACCCGTTTCGATACACCTGGGCCTGAAAGTGTAGATGAGGCTCTAAAAGTGCAGAAAAATGAAATTTTCTAAGGCTAACTTGCATGAATGACATGAATGAGTAGGAAAAACATATGCAAACAAAAACATACTCCCCCTAGCTATAGGCATGGATGAAATTAGGAGTAAAAACACATAAACATGGCATTTCACAAGATCAAGCAATTTTAAGCACAAAATAGGTCCTAAAAGGTCAAGATAGGCTAGTTAGACCTAACTCTCTCCTAAGGGACCGAAAATGCTCTTTGTCTAAAGGTTTTGTAAATATGTACGCTAATTGATTTAAGGTGTCAACATACTCTATAACCACATCTTCTTTAAGGACATGATCTCTAATGAAATGATGCCTTATTTCTATGTGTTTGGTTCTAGAGTGTTAGATGAGATTTTTTGTCAAACATATAACACTAGAGTTATAACATTTAAGGGGTATGGTTTCAACTTTAATACCATAATCTAAGAGTTTTTTGCTTCATCCAAAGGACTTGAGCACAACAACTCCCTAAGGATATGTACTCGGCTTCCGTGGTAGATAAGGCTACACTATTTTGTTTCTAGAGAACCAAGATATGAGCATACTACCTAGGAATTGACACGTTCCCGAAGTACTCTTCCTATCGATTTTACACCCCCATAATCCGCATCCGAATAAGCATGAATGTTGAAGGTGGAGTCTCTAGGGTACCAAAGACCTAAACAAGAAGTATCTCTAAGGTACCTAAAAATTCTCTTAACGGCTATAAGGTGAGACTCTCTAGGACTAGCTTGAAACCTAACACAAAAGCAAACACTAAACAAGATATCTGGTCTACTTGCGATAAGGTAAAGAAATGATCCAATCATAGAACGGTAAAGCTTAGAGTCAACACATTTACCTCTTTCATCTTTGTCAAGCTTTGTAGATGAGCTCATAGGTGTGGCTTGAGGCTTTGCATTCTCCAAGCCAAACTTCTTGAGCATGTCCTTTATGTACTTTGCTTGATTGATGAAGGTGCCATCCTTCTTTTGCTTGATTTGGAGTCCCAAAAAAATGAGAGCTCCCCCATCATGCTCATCTCGAATTCACCTTGCATTAGCTTAGCAAACTCTTTGCAATGACATTCGTTAGTAGAACAAAAAATAATATCATCAACATAAATTTTTACTACTAAGATGTCATTTTTATACCTTTTTATAAAAAGTGTAGTGTTCCACCTTGCCTTTTTCAAAACCTTTTTCAATTAAAAAGTTTGAAAGTCTTTCATAGGAGCTTGTTTTAAACCATAAAGAGCTTTAGTGAGTTTGAAAACATGATTTGGAAATTTTGAATCTTTAAAACCCGGTGGTTGTTCCACATACACTTCCTCATTTATAAAACCATTTAAAAACACGCTTTTAACATCCATTTGAAAAAGCTTGAAATCATGATAACATGCATATGCAAGCAACATCCTAATGGCTTCCATTCTAGCTACGGGTGCATAGGTTTCATCAAAATCTATTCCCTCTTCTTGAGTGTAACCTTGTGCTACTAGTCTAGCTTTATTTGTCACAATGTTACCACTCTCATCTAGCTTGTTCCTAAAGACCCATTTAGTTCCTATGGTAGACTGATTACTAGGCCTATCAACTAATTTCCAAACGTTACTTCTCTCAAATTGATTTAACTCTTCTTGCATAGCCAAAATCCAAAAATCATCTATCAATGCTTCTTTTATATTCTTAGGCTCTATGCATGAGATAAATGCAACATGATTCATTAATCTAAGAGAAGATCGAGTGGTTACCCCATTGGATGGATCACCCAAGATTTCACCATCTTTGACATAGTTGAACTCCCTTGGGTAGCTCACTTCCTTTTCCTCAAGAGCCAAGTCCTTCAAGGCTTTAAGAGGTGGATCATGTGTGTCCTCTTCTTTTGTTGGAATCTCATCCTCCTTTGAAGTTTTTCCTCCATCAAAGGCATTTATGATTCCTACATCATAATCATCACAAGAATCCTTCCTTGGAAGGAGGTTATCATCGAATACAACATGTATAGATTCTTCTACTACTAAAGTTCTCTTGTTAAATACTCGATAGGCTTTAGAGGTTAAAGAGTATCCTATGAAAATAGCTTCATCACTTTTTGCATCAAATTTACCTAAGTTGTCTTTTCCATTATTTAAAACAAAACACTTGCAACCAAAAGGATGAAAATAGCTAATGTTAGGCTTTTTAGATTTTAAAATCTCATAAGGTGTTTTCTTTAAAATTGGCCTAATCATTACTCGGTTAACAATATAGCAAGCGGTGTTTATGGCTTCCGCCCAAAAATATTTAGGTAAATTATTTTCACAAAGCATGGTTCTAGCCATTTCTTGTAAAGTTCTATTTTTCCTCTCAACTACTCCATTTTGTTGAGGAGTTCGAGAAGCCGAAAAATTGTGGCTAATACCATTTTTATTCAAAAACTCTTCAAACCCTAAGTTTTGAAACTCGGTTCCATGATCACTTCTAATATGAGAAATTCTAAGTTCAAGATCATTTTGGGTTAGTTTTGAAAATGTGATGAATTTTTCTAAAGCCTCATATTTAGTACTTAAAAATAGAACCCAAGTAAATCTAGAAAAATCATCAACGAGTACGAATGCATAAGATTTACCACCCAAGCTCATAGTCCTAATTGGCCGAAATAAATCCATATGGATAAGTTGTAAACATCTACTTGTAGAAACGTCATTAATGGATTTAAAGGAAGATTTATGTTGTTTACCCTTAGAGCATGCATCACAAATTTTATCGTTTGAGAATTTAATCTTGGGTAAACCTCTAACTAGATCAAGGGAAACTAGTTTTTCTAAAACACTGATGCTAGCATGTCCTAGTTTCTTATGCCACAACCATGCATCATTTTCATTTTGTGCTACCAAGCATGCATGAGATGTATGTATGTCATCGAGATGTAAGTATGTCATCTAGATGCTCCATATATATGTTACCAATGCGATGACCTATGAGCATAATATTATTAGATTTAATGTCAACAATTTTGCACCCATTTTTATCAAATAAAACATTAAATCCTTTATCACACAATTGACTTATGCTCAACAAGTTATGTTTAAGACCATCGACATACAAGACATTTTCAATAAGAATAGTAGAGTGATTACCTATGGAGCCAATACCTTTAATGTGGCCTTTGGAGTTGTCACCAAATGTCACCACTCCTCCACTATTTGGCTTTAGATCCATGAATCTACTCTTGTCTCCGGTCATATGCCTCGAGCATCCACTATCAAGGTACCATGAGTTTTGACTTTGTGCTTTGGCCTTGTAGCAATGCTCCCCCTACAAACAAAGATATTAAAATTTTGTTTTTGGTACCCAAATCATTTTGGGTCCATGAGTGTTAGCTCCCAATAACTTGGTTCCCTTAGGAATCCAAGATGACATAGGAACAATGTTATTAGATTTTACAAGTTCCTTAGGAACCCATACACTTCTAATCCTTTTAGTTCTACTATGTCTAGGAAAGCTACCTAGTTTGTTGTAATTAGTCTTTTTCCTAGGTTGGTTTGTTTTTGAAGATTCACCTATTTCATGCTTCACACTACCAACATTTTTAAAAGACTCTTTGAGCTTGTTAAGCTCATCTAACACCTTTTGGTGCTCACTATTACATTGAGAAAGAAGATTATTAAGGTCAATATTTTCATCTTGGAAGAATTTTAGTTCATCTTTCAACCCTAATATCTTTTTCTCAAATTTTAAATTAGCTATAGAAAGTGAGTCATTTTTATCATTTAGTTCCGAAATAATTTTCTTATTCCTAATGACCAACTCCTTGTATTTTTCAACTAATTCATCATAGACCTCTTGCAACTCATCATATGCATCATTTAATTCATCATATGTAAAATCTAAAGATGATGTGTTAGAGGTTACCATGGAGGAATCTTCCTCAAGTGCCATGAGGCAAAGGTTGGCCACTTCTTGTTCGTCATCCTCGGATGACTCCTCATCACTCCAAGTAGCAAGCTTGACTTTGAGCTTCTTCTTCTTCTCAAAGCCCTTCTTCTTGAGTTGAGGGCACTCCGAACGTATGTGGCCGAGTTTATTACACTCGAAGCAAATGATTTGATCCCTTGCTTCTTTTTTGTTTTTACCTTTGAAGTCCATCTTTCTTTGAATTTTTCTTCCCCGTTTGGACCTCATAAAGCGTGAGAATCGTTTGGCTATCATAACCAATTCTTCTAGCTCATCCTTCTCACTAGAAGAGCTCTCCTCAAGTAATGAAGCTCTGAGAGCTATTCCCATCTTCTTCTTCTTTTCCACCTCTAGCTTTTCTACTTTTTTCTCTTCCTTCTTCTTCTCTTCTTCCCTTCCTTGCTTCATAATCTCGTGAGTAAGGAGAGAACCCACTAGCTCATCAAGCTTTAAAGTCTTCAAGTTTTTGGCTTCTATGATGACGGTTCTCTTCCCATCCCAAGATTCGGGAAGTGAGTAGAGTAGCTTCCGAACAAGCTTGTCTTCCGGTATTGTCTCTCAAAATCCTTTGAGCCCATTGACTATGGTAGAGAAGCGGTCAAACATCTTGGACACCGTCTCATCGGGTTCCATCTTGAAATTCTCATAACTAAGATTGAGAATTCAAATCTTAGTTTCCTTGACATCGTTGGTTCCCTCATAGGTGGTCTCAAGAGTATCCCACACTTCTTTGGCACTCTCAATGGATGATACTTTGGAGTAGATGTCCAGACCAAAAGAACAAAAGAGCATGTGGAGAGCTTTGTCATTTATTTAGATCTTCTTCCTTTCTTCTTCACTCATCTCCGCCTTTTTCTTCAAAACCATCTTCCCTTCACTATCTTACTTCAATGGAATGTAGTGGCCATCTTCAATGACATCCCAAACCAAGTAGTCGTTGGACTTGATGAAGAGGCACATTCTATTCTTCCAAAATGGATAGTTATCACCATTGAAGAAGGGTGGTTTTGTAGTGGATTGAGACTCATACATGCTCGAACCGGAGGTAGAAGCCATCTCTTGATTTTTGGATGATCACACTCTTCCTAGGAACTCCTCTTGTGGTTGTTAATCCTCAAATAGGTAGGCTCTGATACCAATTGTTGAGTGGATCGAAAGATCAAAATGAACCAAGAGAGGGTGAATTGGATTTTTAAAGTTCTTGGTGGTGGAATTTGCAAATAAAAATGATAGACAAGGAATTTTAGAGTGGTTCAAGTTCCAAATGAACTCTACATCCACTACCTTAGCTTCACTAAGGATTTGCAACAATTCCACTAATTGCTCTTCCCCTTTTCTAGGCTAAGGAGGTAACCCTTACAATTTTCGGTCTAATTTTCTACCCAAAATTTGACCCAATCCTCACACAATTGAAACAAAGAATTTGTTGGCTAAGCAAGTATCTCTCAATACAAATTGTAGCCCAATTACAAGCAATCAACCCAATTGAAATGATAAGAATGAAAAATACAATTGGGGTTACAAGACAATAATGGGATTTAGGCACAAATGCTTGGATTTGATGTTTGGATGTTTGCTTTTGGATCAATAGTTGTTGTTCAGGCTTTTAGAGGTCCCTTTTACACCTTCTCATTGAATTCTAGTCGTTGTGGTTGTTGCATTCATCAATAGAGTCGTTGGGGGTGTTATCTTCCCTCCATAAATGTAGTCTGCAACCAACCGTTTTGAAACGCCTGACCCTGTTTCGAAACAGACCAAAATAGAAAGAGCCATTGGGGTGCATTTAAGAGCCTGTATCAAAACGGTCAGTCATGTTTCGATACGCTAAGAGCCGTTTCGAAACTTGTTTCGAAACATTTTGCCACTGTTAAGGATCGTATCGAAATGGCTTGAGATCTTTTCGATACGCCTTAACGGTTTGTTAAAAATCAGTTAAAAACATTCAACGGTCATATTTTCCAAATCAATTTTAAAGCCGTTTTGAAACACTGGATGTCGTATCGATACAGTGTCTTAATGTTCTTGAGCCGTTTCGAAACTTGTTTCAAAACACGGTTTGGTAGTGTTGAAATCGTTTTGATACCCGTTTCGAAACACATGTTCACAGTTTCGAAACGCCTAAGGCCGTTTCGAAACGGTGACTCGAAAATCACTATTTTGGCTTTAAGAACACTTAGAAAATATTTGATAAAAATAGTTTTTAACTTAGGCATACTGTTTAAAACATATAGGGAGGTTTAAGGACATAAAAATTTGTTTTCACATTTTCAATTTAGTCCTTAGGTTCTTTAGTTATATCAAAATTAAAATATCAGTTTCACATACAGGCTCAGTATTTTGAACATGAGGGTCTTGTGGATTCAGAGGATTCATAGGGTTTCCTCCTCTCATCTCGTCGCCATGAGTCAAGGAGCCGGTGGCAAGCTCGTCAATGTGAGCTTCGTTAGTTTTAGACTTATTTATATAAAATATTAGATTAGTCGACAAGTCACAATATACGCAATATATAACTCTTAGGTTGCAAAGTAACACAATAATAATTCAATAAGCTTCGGTTTAGTCCTAGAATCGAACAAACTCTAGCTATAATACCACAAATGTAACACCTTCTACCCGGCCTGATCGAGAACTGGGTCAGAAAGTGCCACCGATAAGCGATACGGTGATCGGTGTAACAAATTTTCAATCAATAAACATTACATGAACAATGCTATACTTATAAAACATTACCACATATAAGTATTAGTCCCATTTGTCCAATGTGAATCATGTTGGGTCACGTCGGCACGCCCCGTGGCGCAGCGGAAAAATTAATCCGACGTAATCCAGCCAAGGATCCATGTACAGGAACGAACCGGGGTGAAAAGATGAAGAGTTACCTTTTAAATCTCTGGAAACTGGAAAACCGACGGTATGTCGGAATAACCACGTCAAGTAAAACCGGAATCGTCACAGGTTCGCAACGACCTCTACGGAGTCCACCCGAACAAAACGAACAAAGTTTCTACCTCCCTAACACTTAGGGATAAATTTCGACAGGTTTGAACACCTTCCAAGGAGAAGTCGAAATCCCTCCAGGGATTCTTGAGGCAGTCTGAAATTGACCAGGAGTTCAACCGGGACTTGCAATCGAGCAAGGGAACCTTCAGGGATTTTCCAGGGGGTAAGTAGAACACCAGAAAAATATCGAACAGCTTCTCAAAGAGCTTTCTGGGATATGTGGAATTCTAGTGGGGAATCCCTAGGGGTGTTGTTGAAATCTTCAAGAGGAGGAAGAGGAATGATTTGGTTGCTAGCCCTTGTCCCTTTAAATAGTATTCAGAGACTTAATTCTAGTTGAATTTTTTAAATCCAAGTTCAACAATATTCATAGAATCTAATTCTACTTGAAATTGGTTTATATTAAATATACATTATATTTAATAATATTAAATGAAATATATATATATTTAATTATGTAGAATCTTATTCTACATAAAACATGGATTTAAATATACATTATATTTAATCCAACTATATATATTTTTATTATATAGAATCTCATTCTATCTTTACTTGGATTTAAATATATTTAAATATATATTTTTAATTATGTACAATCTAATTCTACATAAACTTGGAATTAAATATACATTATATAAATTGCAAATATATATTTAAATTTCTAGAATCTTATTCTATAATATTTAAGTCTCTAAATATTTTCCATACTCTAAATAATATTTGATAAAAACAATATTTATCGAATATTATTCCCATTTAAGGGAGTTGCCGATTTCCCCTATCCCATAGGGGATTTTCGGCAACCTCCCTAAAATAGGGAGTATGGTTTCCAACTTTTGTTCATTTCATTCGAAGGGTGTGACCCTTGTAGGTTCATGCAACGTTAGCAGCAAAATTAGAACTGTTCTAATTTTACAAACAATGAGTGGCATCTAGCAATACATCATTGCTACCTAAGTTGTATGAAGTCATGGTTTGACTTTCTTAATTCCTGAATAAACTTTCTTTATGTATTTTATCCTTTTGTCCTTTATATCTTAGATGAACACAAGTCATGGGTTAGTCACACTTACGTTGTCCATCTAGTGTTTCTTGATGTCTTGAGTAGATTATTATAAACGAATCTCTATGATATCTCATATCATAATATTCGAGCATGGCCATGCATTTTCTAATATCACTCAATCAAGTGGCCGAAGATATTTCTCCCATTATGTCTATTCAATCATCATATGATTGGTGTTTGGGCATACTCAAACAAATCAATAATTATTCATTTAGGACCAATTATTAACTATTATAAGTTTCAGGGACTAATTGTAAATTTGACAATTTAGAGATCCTTCGATGCAATTGATTACACCTCAATGAAATTCAATACATTAACAACAATTCTGTAAATTTTCATACCATTCAGAGTTCATTTACTCATCCAATTGAATCATTCTAAATTCAGTGACCAATCTGTGAACATTGTAAACCTTCAGTCTATACCTTTTTAACCAACTTAGCTAACCTTGTATCGAAACACCTTGATGTTTTTTTGATACGGGTGTACGATGATCAACCTGGGTTGACTTTGCCCATGCCCCGTATCGATACTTGTAAGCCTTGTTTCTGTACGGTTTGACTTTCATTGACTCTGACTATTGACTCGTTTCGACACAGGTTAGGCTCGTATCGAAACAAGGAATTCTAGTGGCAAAACGTATCGATACAACTCCAAACCGTAGCGATATGCCCTGTTCCTTAGGTTCAATTATGCTTAACCATATCGATATGCCATTACCCCGTATCGATACGTCATAACATGTAATGACATATTTTTGCTGGTTTTTAATCGAATTGCCTTAGCAAACATTGTCCAAATGCATTGAAAATTTACACAACATATCAATGCTATAAACTACTAGCATGACAAATTTTATGATCATTCGGATACGTTTACTAGGTTTTCACCTATGTGAGCCATATATGCAATTATTTCCAAGTTTTAACAACACCAAAAGTCAATTTTAGGCCTTTAACAACACTTCAACTTATACACATTATGAGCATACCAAATGGGCACAAAAGACTAGTTCAACTACTTTGCCACCTTCCTAGGATTTCATAAGGACAAAATACATTACTCTCGGCTTGTAGTGACTTATCTTGTATCGACTTTTCCAATCTTCCAGAAAGGCCAATTCCTTAACCTAAAATACATGAAATGAGACACATTAGGCATACTTTGCCTAGTGAGGTAGTCATATACAATGTAATTGTCAATGAGTGATACATGTACATATACTCATGCTTAACAATATCAATGTCATGTTCCAATATGCAATGTTTAACATATCATGTTCATTATAATCCCTTGGATTGAATCAAGATAGTGGATACACGAATTCTTACGCCTCGCCAAATCAATAATGGTCTAGTCCATCTGCCTCGCTAATGACCAAGTACAATACACATCCCTCCGCCTCGCCAAATCATCGACCAAACCTTGTCGTGTCTTAACTGAGATGGTGGTACCAATCTTCACTTCACACCTCTCTTCTTCGGTTCCAAGATTCAAAACCTCTAACTCTTTTTTGTAGGGCAGAATTTGCTTTTCCTCTCCTTCTACCATTCTAAGCAGATCATCAAACAAGCCATACTCTTCTTCATCATTGATACTCTCAACTTCCTTTAACCATGGTGGTAACTCAAAATTGACTTCGGAATCTGATTCGGAGTCATTTGTACCATTAATATCTAAAAACCTACAAATAAGAAGAGACAAAAATATATACCAAGAAAGAAAGAAAGAATGATATGATATGATATGATATGTTATGATTTGTTATGTTTTTAAAGGCTTGTTTTTTTTTTTTGCTTTTGGGTTTTTATGATCTTTTTGGTTTTGTTCTACGAAAGAAAGTTTGCCACATGTTATTACTGGGAAAATATGCATCTTTTATTGAAATCAGAATAATGGTTTTGACATAGACCTTTTTTAGATAAGATCTCTAATTACCCTAGGGCCTAAGGGTAAAAGAGTTGGTTTTGAGAATTACTCTGAGGCAGTCTTAAAAACTTCAGGGACTACTTTAAGGGTCCATTTCTTTAGTTCAGCGCAGGGGCAAGTCTTGGACAGAAATTTGTTTTCTCCTCCTTCCTCGTCTGTGATGGAGTTAATACTCAAATTCTCAAAAATCTCACACAAATCCTTTTTTCCTTTCTTCTCCTTGTCAAAGCGGGCACTAGGGTCTAAGAGCCCTCCAGCCCTGAAAGTGTCACTTAAGGGTGGGTATGTCATTGGCTCCCCCTCAACTTCTTCTTCTCTCTGCTTCATCTTCATGCTTTCCTGTTACTTCTTAGTCTCAGCTTTCTTTTTCCATTTATCGGGCTTAAAGCCCAAACTAAATCAGTCCCTCTTCACTAGGATCACCACATGATATTGTTGAGTGGATCGAATGATCGAAATGAACCAAGAGAGGGTGAATTGGATTTTTAAAGGTTTAGGTGGTGGAAATTGCAAATTAAAAAGATAGACAAGGAATTTTAGAGTGGTTCAAGTTCCAAATGAACTCTACATCCACTACCTTAGCTTCACTAAGGATTTGCAACAATTCCACTAATTGCCCTTCCCCTTTTCTAGGCTAAGGAGGAAACCCTTACAATTTTCGGTTAAATTTTCTACCCAAAATATAACCCAATCCTCACACAAATAGAACAAAGATTTTGATGGCTAAGAAAGTATCTCTCAATACAAATTGTAGCCCAATTACAAGCACTCAACCCAATTGAAAAAGATAAGAATTAAAATTACAATTGGGGTTTCTAGACAGTATTGGGATTTGGGCACAAATGCTTGGATTTGATGTTTGGATATTTGCTTTTTGGATCAATAGTTGTTGCTGGAGCTTTTAGAGGTCCCTTTTATACCTTCTCATTGATTTCTAGCCGTTGTGGTTGTTGCATTCATCAATAGAGTCGTTGGGGGTGTTATCTCACCTCCATAAATGCAGTCTGCAACCACCCGTTTCGGAACGCGAGAACCTGTTTCGAAACAGACCAAAATAGAAAGAGCCGTTGGGGTGTATTTAAGAGCCCGTATCGAAACGGTATTTACCCATTTCGAAACACTTTTGCCACTGTCAAGGGTCGTTTCGAAACGGCTTGAACACGTTTCGAAACGCCTTAACGGTTTTCTGAAAATTTGTTAAAAACTTGCAACGGTCATATTTTTCAAATTAAATGAAGAATTGTTTCGAAACACTTGATGTCGTTTCGATACGAGTTCTCTATATTCTAAAGTCGTTTCGATACTTGTTTCGAAACATGGGTTGACAGTGATGAAAACGTTTCGATACACGTTTCGAAACATAGGTTGACAGTTTGAAAAACTGTTTTGAAACGCCTTAGGCCGTTTCGAAACAGGGACTCGAAAAACATTGTTTCTGCTTTAAGAACACTTGGAAAATATTTGGAAAGCTTAGTTTTTAACTTAGGCATATTCTTTTAATCATATGGGGATGTTTGAGGACTTAAAAATTCGTTTTGACATTTTCAATTTAGTCTTTAGTTTCTTTAGTTATATCAAAATTAAAATATCGATTTCACAATCTTCCCCTTTTTGATATAACAAAACCAAAGTTAGAATTTTTAAGAGTTTTGGAAATTTTGAACACATTCTAACTCCCCCTTAATTTAAGATAGGTTTTTAAAGTTTTGAAAAGATTTTAACTTTGAAATTCAAGTTTTACAACTTAAAAACACTTTAGACATTAGAAACGAATTTTTGGCTCTTAAATTTCTTCTCCCCCTTTTTGTTAGATAAAAAATTAATAAACAAGGCTCATAGAGAAGAGAAAGGGTTAGTACCAATAAGCATTAAGCAATAGGCAACAATAATATGAATTCATAAAATTAAAATATCCAAACCATAAATCGACATTAAGTTCAAAGCATAATCCCAAATAAGATCAAAAGCATAGGTTCCTAAAACATAATGAAACATAAAGAGGCAAACTTAATCCTAAAATGCATTGATAATATGATATGTCATGAATATCCTAGGCCTCGTCACGACCATCATCATCCGAAGTCTCATCGTCGCTCTTGACTTGAGAACGGCAAAACTTCATCCATTGGCCATAGAAGGTAGAGAAGGACATGTCCATGGCTGAGTGTGAATTCTCAAGGGATAGGAGGCGATCCTCTATATTTTGCAAGCGAGTGTTGATGGCAACAAAACCCGAAGCCATGTTAGTATCCATGGCATTGAACCGCTCGGTAATGAGAGTCGTAAGAGCTTCATTGTTTCCAACTTGAGCTTGCGATTGAGGTTCAACGGGAGGAGGAGGAGGAGGTGCGGCTCTATCAACACGTTCCTAAACATTGTTCACATAGTGAAAACCGGACTTGCGGGGTTCCGGAGAGTCGTAGGTGCAATCAAGACCAATTTGGCTAAAGAGGTGACTTAAGATCGTACCATAAGTGAAAGATTTCAAGGCATCGGTGTCACGAAGCTTGATGTTGTTAACCATCTCGGCAAATATGATCTTAGGAACATTAGGGCGCTCACCACGACGAAAACACTCAAGCCAAAAATAGTCAAATTGACGGATATGAGAATATTTACCTCCGGAGGGGAAAAGGAACCATGATACCATCAAATGGAGGAAACGATCGTGCGCATTCAAGGTAAGCACTTGACCGGTGTGATTACCAAAGTGACTCTCATTCTCAATACCTTCATCCTTAAGGGAAAAAGTAGACTCCAAGAGAGGGACATTAACAACAAACTTTTTCCCTAAAATATAAGATTCAATCCCTACAACCTCGGAATTTGTTTCATCATTGATAAGGTGAGCATTGGAGTAAAAGATGAGTACCATGTGTTTGTAGCAAATGTCCAGGATGCTCAACAAAGGAAGAAGATCCCATTCTCTCAAACGCTCGAGGTAACAGAAAAGAAATCGCTCGAAGTTAAGGAAGTTGAGATCAATCACACGCTCGCGACGAACCTCGTACTCCTTGACATATTTGAATCGTTCTCTCAACTTTGTAGTGCGAAGAGATTTTTGAAAGAGCTGGGCAAGATTTGGGCGCATATTCGATTCACCGGATTGAACGGACTTACGCTTTTTGCTAACATTTTCCGAAGCCATCCTAAAAACATTAAGCAAGCAAGTTTTAAGAAAAATTAAGTGTATGCATAGATTTCTAAATTCAATCCAATGATAAATCCCACTTAGGTTTAAAAACATGTTTTTAAAATCAAAGAAACAATTTAAAACAAAACAAAAAAAATAAGAGAAAAACAGTAAAAAAATACGAGTGAAAATTTTTATATTCGAATCAGAAAATTGAAGATTTTTGAAAATTTTTACAAGATATGAAAAACCCAAGCATAAAAACATATAAACTATACAAAAATAAAATTTTCTAACCTAAGATTCGAACATAAATTGAAGGAAAAAGAAAAATAAAGAAAATACCTTAGTTTGGGATTTTGGATGAATAGAGAAAAATCCTTGCACAATATTGTTGAGGCTTGCTTAGACAAGTGTTTTAGAGAAAAACCCCTCAAGATTTGGTGAAAAACAAAGAGGTTTAAAGGGTTTTATAGGAAAAAATTCGGGCTAGGATTTTTAGGGTTTGGGAGAGTTTTAATTTAAAGTGAACTTTATCATTAAAAGCTCTGCTTAAAGCTGTCTGCGAAACCGTTTCGGAACGGTCTTGACCGTTCCGAAACGCGAGCACGAGAGTTTGACCATTTTAGAACTCCAGCTGACTGTTTCGATATGCGGTTGACCGTATCGAATCCCCGTTGACTCGTATCGAAACTTGTTTCGATACACCCCTTGGCAGTAGCCAAAACGTTTCGAAACCCTTTTAAGGCGTTTCGAAACGCCCTTATCTCAGACATGATTTTAAAGCATCCGTATCGAAACAGGTTGACCCGTTTCGATACACATGGGCCTGGAAGTGCAGATGAGGTTCTAAAAGTGCAAAAAATTGAATTTTTCTAAGGCCTAACTTGCATGAATGACATGAATGAGCAGGCAAAACATATGCAAACATAAACATACTCCCCCTAGCTGTAGGCATGGATGAAATTAAGAGTCAAAACACATAAACATGGCATTTCACAAGATCAAGCAAATTTAAGCACAAAATAGGTCCTAAAAGATCAAGATAGGCTAGCTAGACCTAACTCTCTCCTAAGGGACCAAAAACGCTCTTTGTCTAAAGGTTTTGTAAATATGTCCGCTAATTGATTTAAGGTGTCTACATACTCTATAACCACATCTTCTTTAAGGACATGATCTCTAATGAAATGATGCCTTATTTCTATGTGTTTGGTTCTAGAGTGTTGGATGGGATTTTTTGTTAAACATATAGCACTAGTGTTGTCACATTTTAGGGGTATGGTTTCAACTTTAATTCCATAATCTAAGAGTTGTTACTTCATCCAAAGGACTTGAGCACAACAACTCCATAAGGATATGTACTCAGCTTCGGTGGTAGATAAGGCTACACTATTTTGTTTCTTAGAGAACCAAGATATGAGCATACTACCTAGGAATTGACAAGTTCCCGAAGTACTTTTCCTATCGATTTTGCAACCCCCATAATCCGCATCCGAATAAGCATGAAGGTTGAAGGTGGAGTCTCTAGGGTACCAAAGACCTAAACAAGGAGTATCTCTAAGGTACCTAAAGATTCTCTTAACGGCTATAAGGTGAGACTCTCTAGGACTAGCTTGAAACCTAGCACACAAGCAAACACTAAACAAGATATCTGGTCTACTTGCGGTAAGGTAAAGCAATGATCCAATCATAGAACGGTAAAGCTTAGAGTCAACACACTTACCTCCTTCATCTTTGTCAAGCTTTGTAGAAGAGCTCATAGGTGTGGCTTGAGGCTTTGCATTCTCCAAGCCAAACTTCTTGAGCATATCCTTTATGTACTTTGCTTGATTGATGAAGGTGCCATCCTTCTTTTGCTTGATTTGGAGTTCCAAAAAGAATGAGAGCTCCCCCATCATGCTCATCTTGAATTCACCTTGCATTAGCTTAGCAAACTCTTGACAATGACATTCGTTAGTAGAACCAAAAATAATATCATCAACATAAATTTGAACTACTAAGATGTCATTTTTATACATTTTTATAAAAAGTGTAGTGTCCACCTTACCTTTTTCAAAACCATTTTCAATTAAAAAGTTTAAAAGTCTTTCATACCAAGCTCTAGGAGCTTGTTTTAAACCATAAAGAGCTTTAGTGAGTTTGAAAACATGACTTGGAAATTTTGAGTCGTCAAAACCCGATGGTTGTTCCACATACACTTCTTCATTTATAAAACCATTTAAAAATGCGCTTTAAACATCCATTTGAAAAAGCTTGAAATTATGATAACATGCATATGCAAGCAACATCCTAATGGCTTCCATTCTAGCTACGGGTCCATAGGTTTTATCAAAATCTATTCCCTCTTCTTGAGTGTAACCTTGTGCTACAAGTCTAGCTTTATTTATCACAATGTTACCACTCTCATCTAGCTTGTTCCTAATTACCCATTTAGTTCCTATGGTAGATTGATTACTAGGCCTATCAACTAATGTCCAAACGTTACTTCTCTCAAATTGATTTAACTCTTCTTGCATAGCCATAATCCAAAAATCATCTTTCAATGCTTCTTTTATATTCTTAGGCTCTATGCATGAGATAAATGAAACATGATTCATTAATCTAAGAGAAGATCGAGTGGTTACCCCCTTGGATGGATCACCCAAGATTTCACCATCTTTGACATAGTTAAACTCCCTTGGGTAGCTCACTTCCTTTTCCTCAAGAGCCAAGTCCTTCAAGGCTTCAAGAGGTGGATCTTGTGTGTCCTCTTCTTTTGTTGGAATCTCATCCTCCTTTGAAGTTTGTCCTCTATCAAAGGTATTTATGATTCCTACATCATCATCATCATAAGAATCCTTCCTTGGAAGGAGGCTATCATCGAATACAACATGAATAGATTCTTTTACTACTAAAGTTCTCTTGTTAAATACTCCATATGCTTTAGAGGTTAAAGAGTAACCTATGAAAATAGCTTCATCACTTTTTGCATCAAATTTACCTAAGTTGTCTTTTCCATTATTTAATACAAAACACTTGCAACCAAAAGCGTGAAAATAGCTAATGTTAGGCTTTTTAGATTTTAAAATCTCATAAGGTGTTTTCTTTATAATTGGCCTAATCATTACTCGATTTACAATATAGCAAGCGGTGTTTGTGGCTTCCGCCCAAAAATATTTAGGTAAATTATTTTCACAAAGCATGGTTATAGCCATTTCTTGCAAAGTTCTATTTTTCCTTTCAACTACCCCATTTTGTTGAGGAGTTCGAGGAGCCGAAAAATTGTGGCTAGTACCATTTTCATTCAAAAATTCTTCAAACCCTAAATTTTGAAACTCGATTCCATGATCACTTCATATGTGAAATTCTAAGTTCAAGATCATTTTGGGTTAGTTTTGAAAATGTGATGAATTTTTCCAAAGCCTCATCTTTAGTACTTAAAAATAGAAACCAAGTAAATCTAGAAAAATCATCAACAAGTACAAATGCATAAGACTTACCACCCAAGGTCATAGTCCTAATTGGCCCAAATAAATCCATATGGATTAGTTGTAAACATCTACTTGTAGAAACATCATTAATGGATTTAAAGGAAGACTTATGGTGTTTACCCTTAGAGCATGCATCACAAATTTTATCATTTGAAAATTTTATCTTGGGTAAACCTCTAACTAGATTAAGGGAAACTAGTTTTTCTAAAACACTAATGCTAGGATGTCCTAGTTTCCTATGCCACAACCATGCATCATTTTCATTTTGTGCTACTAAGCATGCATGAGATGTATGAATGTCATCTAGATGCACCATGTATATGTTCCCTATGCGATGACCTATGAGCATAATATTATTAGATTTAATGTCTACAATTTTGCATCCATTTTTTATCAAATAAGACATTAAATCATTTATCACACAATTGACTTATGCTCAATAAGTTGTGTTTAAGACCATCGACATACAAGACATTTTCAATGAGAATAGTAGAGTGATTACCTATGGAGCCAATACCTTTAATGTGGCCTTTAGAGTTGTCACCAAATGTCACCACTCCTCCACTTTTTGGCTTTAGATCCATGAATCTACTCTAGTCTCCGATCATATGCCTTGAGCATCCACTATTAAGGTACCATGAGTTTTGACTTTGTGCTTTGGCCTTGTAGCAATGCTCCCCCTACAAACAAAGATATTAAGCTTTTGTTTTTGGTACCCAAATCATTTTGGGTCCATGAGTGTTAGCTCCCAAAATCTTGGATCCCTTAGGAATCCAAGATGACATAGCAATAATATTATTATATTTTACAAGTTCCTTAGGAACCCATACACTTCTAATTCTTTTAGTTATACTATGTCTAGGAAAGCTACCTTATTTGTGGTAGTTAGACTTTTTCTTAGGTTCGTTTGTTCTTGAAGATTCACCTATTTCATGCTTGACACTACCAACATTTTTAAAAGACTTTTTGAGCTCATATAGCTCATCTAACACCTTTTGGTGTTCACTATTACATTGAGACAAGATTATTAAGGTAAACATTTTCATCTTGAAAAAATTTTAGTTCATCTTTCAACCCTAATATCTTTTTCTCAAATTTTGAATTAGCTTGAGAGAGTGAGTCATTTTTCTCATTTAGTTCCAAAATAATTTTCTTATTCCTAATGACCGACTCTTTGTATTTCTCAACTAATTCATCATAGACCTCTTGTAACTCATCATATGCATCATTCAATTCATCATATGTAAAATCTAAAGTTGATGAGTTAGAGGCTACCATGGAGGAATCTTCCTCAAGTGCCATGAAGCAAAGGTTGGCCACTTCTTGTTCGTCATCCTCCGATGACTTCTCATCACTCCAAGTAGCAAGCTTGGCTTTGAGCTTCTTCTTCTTCTCAAAGCCCTTCTTCTTGAGTTGAGGGCACTCCGAATGTATGTGGCCGGGTTGTTTGCACTCGAAGCAAATGATTTGATCTTTTGCTTCTTCTTTGTTCTTGCCTTTAAAGTCCATTTTTCTTTGGATTTTTCTTCCCCGGTTGGACCTCATAAAGCGTGAGAATCGTTTGGCTATCATAGCCAATTCTTCTAGCTCACCCTCCTCACTAGAAGAGCTCTCCTCAAGTAGTGAAGCTTTGAGAGCTATTCCCATCTTCTTCTTCTTTTCAACCTCTAGCTTTTCTACTCTCTTCTCTTCTTTCTTCTTCTCTTTTTCCCTTCCTTTTTTCATAATCTCATGTGTAAGGAGAGAACCCACTAGCTTATCAAGCTTTAAAGTCTTCAAATTTTTAGCTTCTATGAATGCGGTTCTCTTCCCATCCCAAGATTCGGGAAGTGAATAGAGTAGCTTCCGGACAAGCTTGTCTTCCGGTATTGTCTCTCCAAAACCTTTGAGCCCATTGACTATTGTGGAGAACCGATCAAACATCTTGGACACCGTCTCATCGGGCTCCATCTTGAAATTTTCATAACTAAGATTGAGAATTCCAATCTTAGTTTCTTTGACATCATTGGTTCCCTCATAGGTAGTCTCAAGAGTGTCCCACACTTCTTTGGCACTCTCAGTGGATGACACTTTGGAATAGATGTTCGGACCGAACGAACAAAAGAGCATGTGGAGAGCTTTGTCATTTACTTGAATCTTTCTTCTTTCTTCTTCATTCATCTCCGCTTTTTTCTTAAAAACCATCTTGCCTTCACTATCTTGCTTCAATGGAATGTAAGGGCCATCTTCAATGACATCCCAAACTAAGTAGTCATTGGACTTGATGAAGAGACGCATTCTATTCTTCCAAAACGAGTAGTTGTCACCATTGAAGAAGGGAGGCTTTGTAGTGGATTGAGACTCATACATGCTCGAACCGGAGGTTGAAGCCATCTCTTGATATTTGATGATCACACTCTTCCTAGGAACTCCTCTTGTGGTAGTTAATCCTCAAAGAGGTAGGCTCTGATACCAACTGTTGAGTAGATCGAATGATCGAAATGAACCAAGAGGGGGGTGAATTGGATTTTTAAAGGTTTAGGTGGTGGAAATTGCAAATTAAAAAGATAGACAGGGAATTTTAGAGAGGTTCAAGTTCCAAATGAACTCTACATCCACTACCTTAGCTTCACTAAGGATTTGCGACAATTCCACTAATTGCTCTTCCCCTTTTCTAGGCTAAGGAGGCAACCCTTACAATTTTCGGTTAAATTTTCTACCCAAAATTTAACCCAATCCTCACACAAATAGAACAAAGATTTTGATGGCTAAGAAAATATCTCTCAATACAAATTGTAGCCCAATTACAAGCACTCAACCCAATTGAAAAAGATAAGAATTAAAATTACAATTGGGGTTTCAAGACAATATTGGGATTTGGGCACAAATGCTTGGATTTGATGTTTGGATGTTTGCTTTTTGGATCAATAGTTGTTGTTGGAGCTTTTAGAGGTCCCTTTTATATCTTCTCATTGATTTCTAGCCGTTGTGGTTGTTGCATTCATCAATAGAGTCGTTGGGGGTGTTATCTCACCTCCATAAATGTAGTCTGCAACCACTCGTTTTGGAACGCGAGAACCTGTTTCGAAACAGACAAAAATAGAAAGAGTCGTTGGTGTGTATTTAAGAGCCCGTATCGAAACGGTATTTACCCATTTCGAAACTCTTTTGCCACTGTCAAGGGTCGTTTCGAAACGGCTTGAACACGTTTCGAAACGCCTTAACGGTTTTCTGAAAATTAGTTAAAAACTTTCAACGGTCATATTTTTCAAATTAAATGAAGAACTGTTTCGAAACACTTGATGTCGTTTCGATATGGGTTCTCTATGTTTCTAAAGCCGTTTCGATACTTGTTTCGAAACATGGGTTGACAGTGACGAAAACGTTTCGATACACGTTTCGAAACATGGGTTGACAGTTTCAAAAACTGTTTCGAAACGCCTTAGGCCGTTTCAAAACAGGGACTCGAAAAACACTGCTTCGACTTTAAGAACACTTAGAAAATATTTGGAAAGCTTAGTTTTTAACTTAGGCATATTCTTTAAATCATATGGGGATGTTTGAGGACTTAAAAATTCGTTTTGACATTTTCAATTTAGTCCTTAGTTTCTTTCGTTATATCAAAATTAAAATATCGGTTTCACAGATATGGCTTTCCTTGTCTTTCTTCTTTAACTTCTTCTCCTTGCTTCCCAAAGGACATTTCCTATGTCGCACATACATTCAATTCGTGCTCAACATCACTTTTCTCGAAGAACATGAGCTCCTTGCAATCCATCTTGGCTTCAACCATTCGTTTAAACTCTAAGCAACTCTAGATTTCAACAACCTTCATCTCCAGGTTCACTTTCTTTAATATCCCTACCGCTAATAATTGAGCCCATACCCAAATCATGGGTGCCTTAATTTATTCAACATACTTCTTGATCACTCTCCTCTCTTCCTCGAGCACAACACTCATCTCTGTCTACTGGTGGTTTGGCAAAGAATTTCCTTTTTCCTTGGAAGTTTCGAATGACAACATGCCTGATTTACTTAAATCATCCACCACCCTTTTGAATACGGTACAGTTCTCAATGGTATGCCCCCTCACTTCTGCATGATATTCACATTGGCCTTCTCATTGTACCACGTTGGATTAGGAAGCGAGAACGAAGGGACGTGTCTTGGCAACACCATTTGTGATTTGACCAACTCGACAAACAACTCTGCATAAGTTATTAGGATGGGAGGAAAGTAGGGTCTCGAGTTTCCTTGATATCTTCGCTCTCCTTTTGGGGTGTTTGCAACTGTTGGAGCTGAGGTGTTGGGTTTGCTTAATGTGTTGGGCTTATTGAACACCACACCTGTTGAATAACTGGGATTGTAGACATTCGTAGCATTGACTTCATTGTTATCTCTCTTCTTACATGTCTTCTTCGTTTCCCCAATGTCCAACTTTCTACTCTTCATGGCTGCTAGGATTAGTTCGCCATTCATTAGCATGTTCATGAATTTCTTCATAGCATGATTGAGCATGCGATCATAAAAAGGACCCTTTAGAGTTTCCACAAACATCAGGGTGATTTCATTTTCTAGCAACGGTGGCTGCACTTGTGCTGCTACATCCCTCCACCTTTGCACATATTGTCGGAAGCTATCGTGATGCTTTTCTTCCATCCCTTGCAAGACTAAACAAGTTGGAACCATGTCTGAAATATGCTTGTATTGCTCACTGAAGGCTCTGGACAGATCCTTCCATGATTTGATGTGCACCCAACTTAATTGCGAATACCAACGTGCAGCGGAACCTACTAAGCTATCCTGAAAGCAGTGAATGAGCAGCTTCTCATTATCGAGGTACATTGACATCTTTCTACAATACATAGTAAGATGTGCTGATGGGCATGTGGTCCCATTATATTTCTCAAAATCTGGAATCTTGAATTTTGGGGGCGCAACTAAATCAGTTACCAAGCTCAGATCCTTGGCATCCATTCCACCATGAGCAACTCCATCTTGGATGGATTTGATTATTCCTTCTAACTTCTCGTACTTATCCTCCCACTTTTTCTCAATTCGAACCTTATCAGTAATTTCATCGAGGTTAGGAACCTCGTAATTATTAGCCTCCCCATTTGGAACATGGACGGAGGATTCAGCAACATGGATGGGTGTTTTGGCTTTACCAGTAGTCTCCTTCCTGAAATTCATTCCTGGGAATCATGGAATGGCAGTAGTGTTTCCTTCTTCTTCAACCACATATGGATCCTTGAACCCTAACATAACAGCTATTGAACTGATTGTCTTTTGATGAACTGCCTCAACTTGTTGTTTCAGGTTTATCTTCATTTTCTCTAACTTATCTTGAATGTTCTTTTGGTTCGCCTCCAAAGTTGCCAACCTTTCCTCAGAGTTCAATGGCTCGGGTTTGGGCTCGTGTACCATATTTATGAGTTGTCTTAGCAATTTTGGATATTCTGTCATTTTTTATATTAAGTTAGTTTATGACATGAATGAATGTATGCAAGAATGAATTCACAAAAGCAAACAAAACAGTGCAAATGCATGAATGCAATCGAAGGGTCATTAATTCCATTGAAAATCTGCTCATGAAAGGAAACTCTTTATTGAATACAAAAGCTTTTATTAAATTCTTTTCTTTCTTTTTTTTTTGCATTACAAATATTTTTCTGCTTGAACACCTAACTCCTTGATTTCTTCAACTAGCCACATGAGCCTTGGTCCAACTTCTCCAATTGGCTTGATATACTGATGAAGAGCTGCAACTTCAGTTGCAAACATTGTCACGTGCTTGGTTCTCCTTCTTTTTATGAGCTTTCCATTTATAATTGAACAATTTTCTAGAATCAATCCCTTCTAAATATGAAATGATGCACATACAAAACAAACAAGATAGGGAACAAAGATTAATAAAGCAAGAAAAAAAACAAATAAAAAACGAATTAAATGTACGATAATTCTGGGCCGGCATTCCAACAATAATTGGGGAATTTGAAATCGTTGCCGCAATAGAAAGATGCATGCCCATGCTACACAACTGAACCCCACCTAAACTTAAAGATCCAGGGAGTTTCACAATACCTTGTGCAATCGGGAATCACTACATGGGTAAGGCATTGTGTGACTTATGAGCAAGCATAAATTTGATGCCCAAATCCGTTTTCCAGAAATTGGGAATTGGAAAGGCTAGACCCACCACAGTCATGCTCCAATTGGCCGACCGATCATATGTGCATCTAGAGGGAAAAATTGAAGACATACTGGTAAGAATATATAAGTTTATTTTTCCTACTGACTTCCTTGTTCTGGATTGTGAAGCAGATAAACATACACCTATCATACTCGGGAGACCATTCCTAGCCACCGGGAGGACCTTGATTGATGTGGAAAAAGGAGAGCTAACCATGAGCGTAAATGATCAACAAGTCAAACTCAATGTGTTCCAGACCCTTAAACGTGCTGACAATCAAGAAGAATGTCCATTGATTCAAGCAGCCGCCGAATTCAACTTTGACAGAGATGCACCATGCCTAGGCAGACACTGCCTCGACAATGAATCTAGTTACTGCCTTGGCAATGACTGTGACAACTGCCTCAGAAATCATCTTGACAACCTCCCTGACACCTGCCTCGGCAATGACTTGTCTGAATCCATAAAAGCTGAAGAGACAAAGATTGAGGCACAAGAGAAAGCCTATTGGACAACAACTCGGCCAAGTAAGTACTTCGAACCACTCAATTACTCTGGAGAAGAAAGAAAGGTTGAAAAGCCCTCTATTGAGCAACCACCAGTTCTTGAATTAAAACAATTGCCTGAACAGTTAAAATATGTTTATTTGAAAACCAATGACACATAGCATGTAATCATCTCTTCTAAGTTGCAGCCTAAACAAGAACAAAGTCTGATCAATATGCTGCAGCAGCACACGAGGGCAATAGGGTGGACAATTGTTGATTTGAAGGGAATAAGCCCAGCGGTATGCATGCACAAAATCCTTTTGGAGGATGATCACAAACCTACCATTGAGGATCAATGGAGGCTTAACCATGCTATGAAAGAGGTAGTGAGAAAAGAAATTATCAAGTGGCTTCACGCCGGAATCATCTACCTTATCTCTGACAGCATGTGGGTAAGCTTGGTACAATGTGTACCAAAGAAAGGTGTAATAACAGTGATAACCAATGAGAACAAGGAGTTAATCCCAACCAGGACTGTGACCGGTTGGAGGGTTAGTATGGATTATGGCAAGTTGAATAAAGCTACTAGAAAAGATCATTTTCCTTTAGCATTTATTGACCAAATGCTTGATCGACTTGCAGGTAAACCATTTTATTGTTTTCTTGATGGTTATTCAGGTTACAACCAAATTGCCATAGCACCGAACGACCAGGAAATGACCACCTTTACATGCCCATACGTCATATATGCATTTCGAAGGATGTCATTCGGGCTTTGCAATGCCCGGGCAATCTTCCAAAGATGCATGATGGAAATTTTCTCTGACATGGTGGAAGATTTCCTGGAGATCTTCATGGACAATTTCTCAGTATTTGGCGATGACTTTGACAATTGCCTCGGCAATTTGGAAAGGGTACTCACACGATGCGAGGAATCAAATTTGGTTTTAAATTGGGAGAAGTGCCACTTTATGGTGGATCAGGGCATAGTAATCGGCCACAAGATCTCATCAAAGGGCATTGAAGTAGACAAGGCAAAAATAAATGTGATCGAGAAACTACCTCCACCAACTACAGTCAAAGGAATCCGAAGCTTCTTTGGAGACACATGTTTTTATAGAAGATTTATTGCAAATTTTTCTAAAATAACTAAACCTCTATGTAATTTGCTTGAACAGGTAGGATCTTTGACTTCAATGAGGAATGCACTGAAGCATTCGAAATACTGAAGCAAAAACTTGTGACCGCACCCATCGTAGTCCCACCAGATTGGACATTGCTTTTTGAGCTCATGTGCGACGCAAGTGATTATGTCGTCGGGGCAGTTCTTGGATAAAGGAAAGATGAAATCTTTCGTGTGATCTACTATGCTAGTAAGACACTCAATGAGGCCCAAATCAATTACACTACCAATGAAAATGAGTTACTAGCCGTAATCTTTGCCTTTGACAAGTTCCGATCATACCTAATCGGAACCAAGGTGACAGTCTACACGGTCAATTTGGTAATCAAATACCTATTTTCCAAGAAAGATGCAAAGCCCAGATTGATTCGATAGATTCTTCTGCTACAAGAATTTAATGTCGACATCAAGGATAGAAAAGGAACGAAAAATCAAGTTGTCGACCACCTGTCACGACTAGAACAAGGAAGAGAAGACACCACAAGCACAGAAATACAAGATGCATTCCCATATGAGTAGCTCTTCATTGCCGACACCACTGTCGCGGTAGAGACTGAACTTACTGCCCTGACGACAACTGGCTGCATTGCCTTGGCAATTTCAGAGTGCATTGCCTCGGCAATACTCTTGACAGTGATGGTCGCCTCCCAAACAACCTAGTATGTTGATCTTGTCAATTTTTTGTTAGTGGTGTATTACCTTATAATCTTATCGATCAAGGAAAGAAGAGGTTCCAACATGATGCTAAGCATTACTTTTGGGACGAGCTTATTTTGTTTAAATAATGTGTAGATAAGGTTATAAGAAAATGTGTCCCTGAAGAAGAACAAAGAGATGTGATTCAGCAATGCCATTCTTCACCATATGGGGGACACTTCGGAGGAACCAGAACCGTGACCAAGGTACTACAGTCAGGATTCTATTGCCCGACACTGTACAAAGATGCACAGGCTTTCTATAAGGAATGTGACCGATGTCAGCGGACCATCAATATTTCGAGATGAAACGAGATGCCCTTGCAATACATCCTGGAAGTCAAGCTATTCGGTGTTTGGGGAATTGACTTCATGGGGCCCTTCCCATCTTCATGTGGGAATCTATACATTCTTCTAGCCATTGATTATATGCCAAAGTGGTCAAAGACGTTTCCACCCCAAACAATGACTCCAAAATCGTTCAGAAATTCTTGCAAAAACACATATTCACACGGTTTGGAGTAACAAGAGCTATCATTAGTGACGAGGACAAACATTTTGATAACAAGCTTATTGTCTCGGCATTGAAGAAATTGAGTGTAACACCCCAATTTTCCCCCAAAATTAAAATCCCTAAATCGAGTTAAATCCCTAATTCGTAACCTAAAATTTGGGAATTTTTAATCTGAATACCCAATTGAAAGTAGTGGTTAAATTGGGAATTTTCGGAATTTTAGTGACCAAATTGCAAAGGTTGCAAAACTTAAGTGTCAATCTGTAAACCCTAAGTAAGTCTGATGACCCTTTTTGTAATTTACCCATTAATTAGGGTAAAAAGGTCCTAATGGCTTTTCATCTGCCATTTTTAGCGTAACAGCCACATAAACCCTCTCTCTCTCGTATTTCTTTCTAATAGCAACCTCACACCCATCGTTGTCCGATTAAGCTCCGGCCAAGAGGCCACTACCATCCGTTTTCCGTTCTGAGGTCACTGGTGTGTTCACCGTGACTGGGCGACCAAAACCCAGGCTTAGATTTACTTGTTCACCGTCGTCTTCACCGGAGAAAGAGGCCAAAACCTTCGAACCCTCTCGCACTATCGTCCTCACTGTTCCCCTTCTCCGTTCGGCTTAGTAAGCATCATGGTTCACGGTTGTGATATGTTGGTTGGGGTCGGAGTAAGGTCGACCGTCACCATCGTGTTGAACGGCCGCCGCCGTTGAAGTTTTGGGCACTTTCGGGGATCCTAGACCTAGGGTTTTGGATGGGGGTTTATGGATTAGAGCAAACTTGGGGAAAATGGATTAGGGTTTGTAAAAGGGAAATTAGGGTTAAGTAATCTGATTTGGGGGGGGAATGAATTGAACCGAACCGAACCGGTCCTTAAACCGAACCAGATCCTTAAAACAGAACCGAATTGGACTGTTTGACCAAACCGAGTGATGTCAGCAGTGACGTCATCCATTGTTGATGATGATGATGCAGTATGCTGATGTCAGCATTGACTTTTGGAGGTCAAAGTCAACTCTATGTTTTTTGACGCCCCGATTCCAATTTCGCAACTCATTTTTTCAAATTCGATCAATAACAATTGTTTTTGGCCTTTTTAATTAATTTTTGCTCGGTTGGGATATTGTGTAAATTGGTTTCTGAATCGGATTTCTTTTCCCTTCAAGTGACATAGATTCAGACACTGAGATTCTTCCTCCTCCTCCGCCTGGACGACCTTCTACACCTCAGCCTTCGTGTTCCACGCGTACGTGAATTAATCACTCTTTGTAGAGTAGCTTGTGGCATAGTAGTAGTGGAATCTTACATAGTGTTACCCTTGTAAGTGACAATCATGTTCAGCCCGTTACTAGATCTGAGCGTGGGAGACGTCACTCCCGACGTTGAGCTATTAACTTTCTGAGGTGTGTTCTCTATCTGTGCTACATTATCTGTTTGATGTTGTGTGATATCTGATATGTGATGGATATGCTTTGTGTATGACTTTCCTTGCATCTTACAACGGAATTTGAATAATATATGTTGAACTAAATGCTCATGCATTTTCAGATTTATTATGATTGCATTCGGATTAGAATCGGATTTTCATGTCATATCATTCGGGTTGGGAAATGTATGGGGAAGAATAGTGGTTTCACCCTTCGGGTTGAATTCCACTTCGGACTTAGTGACGATGTAGAGAGTGGTTCAGGGGAACCTTACTCTTCGGACGGTGATGTAGATGGGTACATGACATAGTATTAGGTGCATCGTGCTATGCATATTTGTGTATCTGATTGACTGTTGAAATGACTATGTGATTGTATGATTCTCGTGATACTCTGTCTTATGCACTTTAGAGACACACTGAGCTTAATAGCTGACTCCCCATTAGCTTCTATTGCAGATTCTCAGACATAGGAGTTTGGTACTTGGAGGACCACATTTTATCAGATTTATTTACAGTTTTAAGTATGGGTATTTTTAGAGTTCAAATTTATTTTAGTTTTACATCGATTATTTTATTATTTGGGGATTTTATGTAATTTTGGTTACTTTTACATTTATTTGGGATTTTAAATTGTTTTACCATGCATAAGAATTTTAATTGGATATTTCTAGTAATTTATTTGGTATTGTTTGTCTATACGACTGCGTTTTTGAAAAAGGAAATTTAATGTGAAACGCCACCATTTTAGTACATACTTAAGTATTAAATTTTTGAAACCTAATAATCATCTTACTCGAGGGACACGTTTTCAACCCGAATTCATAGATTTGGTCCATAACCATTGGGTCGGGTTTAAGGGTTTACATTTGGTGTCACACATAAGCTTGCCACGGCATATCACCCACAGACCAATGGACAGGCCGAGATATCAAACAGAGAGCTGAAGACAATTCTTGAAAAGGTGGTTAACCCGTCTCGAAAGGATTGGTCCCTTCAACTTGATGATGCATTATGGGCCTATCGAACATCGTTCAAAACCCAATTGGGAATGTCCCCCTGTCGACTTGTGTATGGAAAAACTTACCATCTACCAGTTGAGATAGAGCACAAGGGATATTGGGCTATAAAGACGGTGAATATGGACTAAGAAAATGCTGGACAGAAACGACTCCTAAACCTCAATGAAATAGAGGAGTTCCGAGCCCTGACATACGACAACGCACGAATCTACAAGGAGAAAACAAAACATTGGCATGATAGCAAGCTACTGTTGCGGCAGTTTTTGACCAGGCAGTTAGTACTACTCTTTAATTCTAGACTAAGGTTGTTCCTAGGAAAACTCCGGTCAAGATGGTCTGGACCGTTCAAAGTGGTCAAAGTATTTCCCCATGGAGCTATGACAATCAAATCCACCAAATATGGGCATGAATTCAAAGTGAACGGACAAAGGCTAAAGCACTATACTGGACACCATGTCATGAGGGACAAGGAAGTGATCACTTTAGGAGATGCATCTCCATGCACTCCTTTAGTGTCTTAACCTTTTCTATTTCTTTTTTTTAATTTCCACATCTTTAATTTTTGTTTAGGAATAAGATGTTATTTTAATTTGATGTTATTTATTTTAATTTTTAGGAAGGAGATCAAGAAATAAAGGAAGAGTTTGGCTCACATTCCCCTGCCCACACGACAAATAGACACCAACGGCTAGTGTGAGGAGTCCCTTGCCAACACGACATGTTCTGCCCCAACGGCATACAAGTCGCAACGGCTAGTTTAACGGTTATCTTCCGCAATCACTATGTAACGGGACGCTCGTCGCGCACGCATTTAATGCCGCGACGACAACATTATGCCAAGATCTATATAAACCCCCCCTCTCAACTTTCCGCCACTGTTGCGTGTATAATAGTCTATCGCAATTGTAGTGCAAGTGTACACGATGCAAGTAGTAAAGTGATACGAAGTATCGGATATCGTCTCCACAGGGATTGGGCTAATGACTTCACCTTAATTCACTGCACGAAAGCAAAGGAAATATTTGAGAAGATTGTCACGAGAATAATAAATTAAAACGTAAATAAAGAGTAGAAATATCAAGATAGAGAGAATGGGATGATATTGAATTGCTCAGTAGTGCAGGTATTGAAGAGTTTAGGAAATCCAGTTCTGTCGTCGCTCCCGTCGCTGACAGCACCTGTCCCGGCGGCTGTCCGTTAGCTGTCGCGGCAGCGAACACACCAACTCCGTACTCCAAGTTTGGCAAGAATCCCAGATCTGCCTTGGCCTATCCCTAGGTCCAAGTCTGTCGATGATCACGTCTTTGACGATACCTCCCGGCGTGAATCGAAGGATGAACACCGATGTGTATGAATTCTTCCTTAGCCACTTAACCTCACCCTATCCCTAGGCACGAGATGGTTCAACTATAAACTAGAGAACTTGCTCTTATTTCTTTCGTATACTTAACTCTCCCGATGCTAAGTAAATGGATAACCTCACAATGCTCTCCCGATGCTCTTGCAAGATATTAAAACCAAAATAAGAGAACTTGAAGTTTATTTTATTGAACTTGGAAAATCCTAAAACAAAACAACCCTTGCAACTACTTTACAAAACAACCCGTGGCCCTAGGGGGTTTTTAGAACATAACGACGGCGGGTAAACGGCAGGGGATTTAGGTTATCGGTTATGGGGTATAATGTATGATATGCCCTAGGTTAAAATCTATGCCCTTATATAAGCTTTGGGCTCAAGTATTCTAAGTTAACAAGGATTACAACTTTAATTAAAAGTAAGATTCTAATAAAGACTTAATCTCTAAGTATCCTACTTTTCAGCCGCCATCCTTGTGTCTTGGGATTTCCTCTCCTTGAGCTTTGGCTTGACATATCTTTTGATCCGAGGCTTGGAAAATTATTTGGTTTTCACACGACAGACGAGCAGATTTTTCTCTATCTATCGAGGTCCACTTTGCTTTTCCTCTTCATAAGGCTGATGTCACCTTGCTGTCACGGCAGATCCATGGCAACATCATCCTCGTCGTCTGCTTGTCCAGTTCAGCTCTGCTGCTTCTCTGTCCTGCGCCTGCCTTCCCCGTCAACTATGGCAGCATCCTACAAAATCAGCTATCTTTTAGTAGAATCCGTACCTTTAATATATTTGTGATGTTTTGCTGTAAACTAACCTAAATGCAATGCAATGATGCTTGAATGCAGCAGAAATATGGGTTAAAAAGGGTGTAAATAATAGAACTTTTACACACTCAACACACCCCCAAACTCAAGTTTTTGCTTGCCCTCAAGCAATTAAGACCTAAAAGAAAAATGAATATTTTTGTGTTGGCTTTCAAACAGTGAACTGTCCCTTACCCGTCGCTCATTCTCTGTGGCTGCAGCAACCTGTCGGAAGGTTTTCGGATCTGTCCGGAGTCTCCCTATAGCTCTCGTGCAGTGTGTGCATGCTTGTGAACAGTTATACGCTAAGACTTTCTTAGTTTCACTAGAATATTATACTTTAGCTTGTTTAGAGTTTTTCTTACGAGACTGATTTCTTTCTTTCCTTTACTAGAGCCAGAATAAGGCACCTCTAGTTGATTTCTTTTTTTCTAATTTCTTCTTATTTTTACTAGAGCCAGTATTTCAGGCACCTCTAGTTAACTGTCTAGAGCCGGTGATGCACCTCTAGAAGTTTTTCTCTGGTTATCTGCCTAGAGCCAGTGTTGGGCACCTTTAGGTTTCCTGAGAGTCTAGTCTCTTTTCTACTCTAAGTGCTAAGTTTTCTATTCTAGTTTAACTAAAAGAAGTCTAAGCAATATAACAGTCACAATGGTGTTTTAAATTTTCAGAACTATAGAAAGGCTCTAAACTTCTCCTTAAATTGTCCTAAAGATGTTGCCACGACAGAGCTGTCATGACAGGTAAGCTAACTTCATAGTTTTAAGCCAACAGTTTTAGTTTTTTTTCTGAATTTTTTTAGAGAACTTAATTAAATAAAAGACACAACAATAATAAAAAGATGTACTAAGACTCCATTACTATGGAGGGTGCCACCCCCAAACTCGAGGGTTGCATTGCCCTCAATGCAAAATGACAGATAAAATGAAGGCAGGTACATCACAAAATATAGATAAGCAGGCAGCAAGAAAAGAAAAATAAAAGACTTAGATTTTAGTCGTTGTCTTCGCTGCTGCTGCTGACACGGATCTGGCGGCGGCGTCTGGGCTGTGGTGGAGGCTGGGCAGGTTGCTCCACGAGCTGGATGTCTGAGCTGCTGCCGCTATCCCAAGTGCTGCTGGTGGTGGTGCTGGCCTTGGGCATCAGTTTTCTGTCGGCCACGTGTTTCTGCCTCTTGACAGGCGTAAATTCCCTCTCCAAATTCCTCCTAATCAGAGGTTCCTCCTCGATGTCGGCTGTGGCTGGCCGTTTCGTTCCACGTGCGGGGCTGTCGGCCAGAGGACTCGCAGCTGCCGTCGGGGCAGGTGATGGAGTGGAAGCGGTGGAATGGGTATGTGGGGAGGCAGGTGGTGTAGGTGTGTGGACAGGGGTGGGGATATGGAAATAGTGGGCAGGAAAAGTGGGGAAATTAACATCGGGATAATTTAAAGTGTTGGTAATGAAGTTTACCGTCAAAATGGCGAAATCCCGGATGAATGTCATCAGCCCCATTTGTCTCTCTTCCACCCGTTGTATCGCAGCAAGGATTTGGGCGGATTGGTCGGTCTGGGCGGCTGCGGCGGCAGGTTCAGTGGCAGGTTCCTCGTCTGAATCTGCTGGGGAGGCAGCTGGGTTGAAGGAGTCGATAGGTGTTGCGACTATCAGCTCCATGAGGCTGGTAATGTTGTTATCGGTCCAGCCTCGTCCTTGGACAAGTTTATCGGTGGATGCCTCGGGGACAGCAGCGCAGCGGCAGAGTGAAGTGATCATGAACGGTAAGCAAAGGCGGGAGGTTGTTCGATAATTGCAATCCAAGATGCTTTCCCGCATATAACGGCCCACGTTGATAGGCCGGTCGAGCATGATTGAATGAATGAGGGCGAGTCGCTGCTGGTTCACCGTCGTGTGATGGGAAGACGACAGGATACGCTTCTTGATGAAAGCGTTCCATAACTTAGCTTCTGGGAGCAGCTGCCCCCTTTTTACGGAGTTGGGGTTTTTCTTGCTTGTTGTCCACTCCGTTCCTTCTTCTGTCACCTCCGCCATAACAGCACCATAGGCGACAGAGTCGAGGGTGTCCAAGAAGTGCTGATGGGCATCGTCGTTGGGACCAAAGTAGAGGCCGTACATGTGGTTGATGCTATCTGCTGTGAATGGTACCTCTACCCCTCGGACTATTACAGATGTTGCCGTCTTGCTCTCGATGGCAGCATAGAACTCCCTCACCAATGTGTCGTTTAATTCTGCCAGTTGTTCGGTGAACTGCTCCCATAGTTGAGCCCTTATAGCCTTCGCGATGAATGGTCGGAGCCCCATGTCCGGTGCCTTGCGCATGTAGATGAAGCCCCTTTCTTCCCATAATTCCTTGTTTGCGAAGGGCGATGCTGCTGCTGATGAGGAGGCTGAGGCAGCACTGCGGCGGGTCTGTCTAGAAGACATATTAGTTGCAAGGGTTTGAAAGTAAAGAAAGCAAAGAAAAATGAGAGGAGAAAGAAAGTAAGAATAAGCAGAAGTGATGAAAAATGAAAGTGAAAACGGGGTTTTATAACGGTCGAGAGTCTGCCCGTTTAATGCTGTAACGGCAGGCGTGAATAACGAAGTGACTGTTGAGTTTTGGCGTGTCTGACGCGTCTGACACGCATTTATGCGTCTGTGCGTCTGCCGCACGCTTCTGCGTCTTCCGTGTCAGTCTGTTGACAGCCTGTCTTATCCGTCTGCGGCGGCAGCCAAAATGACAGGCTTCAATAAATGGGCTCTGTTGGGCTGATGGATGAATGGTGGGCTTGGGTCACTTCTCCTTTTCTTCTTGACTCCTTTATTTCCTAAAGACGGAAAATAAAAACATTATTCGAATAAAATAAACCTAATTTCCTAATAAATAATAAATAATAAAAATAAAATTTAGGTTAAATTAGGGATGCCTTGTGGGGCATCTCCTAAAGTAACCACTTCCTGTATTCTTGGGGCTTCAGTCCCCTGATAATGCTTGAGGCGCTGTCCGTTTACTTTGAATTGGTGCCCATCTTTTAATGATCAGATAGTGATGGCACCATGGGGAAAAACTTGTACCACTTGGAACGGGCCAGACCATCTAGATTTTAGCTTCCCTGGGAAGAGTTTCAACCTAGAATTGAACAACAACACAAGCTGCCCTGGGCAAAACTGCCGTGGCAGCAACTTCTTGTCATGCCACTTCTTTGTTTTCTCCTTGTATATTCTTGCATTGTCGTAGGCCATTGTCCGTATTTCGTCGATCTCGTTCAAATCTAATAGCCTTTTCTGTCCTGCCTTGTCCAAGTCCATGTTTACTGCCTTGACTGCCCAGTATGCTTTGTGCTCTATCTCGACAGGCAGATGACAGGTTTTCCCATAAATCAGTCGGTATGGAGACATGCCCAACGGAGTCTTAAAAGTTGTCCGATATGCCCATAATGCATCATGAAGGAGTAAAGACCAATCTTTCCTAGTTGGCTTAACCATCTTCTCAAGAATGTTCTTAACTTACCTATTAGATATCTCAGCTTGTCCATTGGTCTGTGGGTGGTATGCTGTCGCGATCCTGTGCTTGACACCATATTTCTTCAAGGCGGCAGCAATTACTCTATTATCAAAATGTCTCCCTTCATCACTGATGATCGCATTAGGAATGCCAAATCTAGAAAAAATGTTTTTATGTAAAAACTTTTGGACCGTCTTGGCACCATTCTTTTGAGTGGCGATAGCTTCAACCCACTTGGAGACATAGTCCACTGCTAGGAGGATGTAAAGATTCCCACATGAAGATGGAAAGGGTCCCATAAAATCGATCCCCCAAACGTCGAAGATCTCGACTTCTAGGATGTTCTGCAGTGGCATCTCGTTTCTCCTCGAGATGTTACCTGTCCGCTGGCACCTGTCACAGTTCTTGTAGAAGTCTTGTGCATCTTTATACAGTGTCGGCCAGTAGAACCCTGACTGCAGCACCTTGGCAGCAGTTTTATTGCCTCCTAAGTGTCCTCCATATTGTGAAGCATGACAGTGATGGAGAATGTCTTCTTGCTCTTCTTGTGGTATGCATCTCCTTATAACCTAATCTGCACACATTTTGAAAAGGAGAGGTTCGTCCCAATAATAATGCTTAACATCATTTTGGAACCTCTTCCTGGCTTGATAATTAAGATCAGAAGGAAGTATTCCGCTAACTATAAAATTAACGAAATCAGCATACCAGGGGAGTTCAGAAGACTTACCTGCCGCCATGGCTGTCGCGGCAGCGATTGCGGCAGCAAAGAGCTGCTCATCTGGGAAGGTCTCCAGTATGTGTGTCTCGTCAATGGGTAGACTCTGTCCCGTCTCCAATCTTGACAAGTGATCTGCCACCTGATTTTCTGTCCCCTTTTTGTCCTTGATCTCAAGGTCGAATTCTTGTAGTAGCAAGATCCACCGTATCAATCTAGGCTTTGCATCCTTCTTTGCGAACAGATATTTCATGGCAGAATGGTCTGTGTGCACTATTACTTTCGTCCCAAGTATGTAAGAACGAAACTTGTCAATGGAGAACACCACAGCTAACAGCTCCTTTTCTGTGGTGGTATAGTTCACTTGGGCGTCATTCAATGTTTTGCTGGCATAATATATGACATGAAACAGCTTATCTCTGCACTGCCCAAGTGCTGCCCCGACAGCATAGTCACTAGCATCACACATAATCTCAAACGGCTGCGTCCAGTCTGGTGGCTGTACTATCGGGGCTGTTACTAACTTTTCCTTCAGAACCTTGAATGCTTCAGTACATTCATCATTAAAGCCAAAGGGTCGGTTCTGCTCCAAAAGATGGCATAGGGGCTTCGTGATTTTTGAGAAATTAGCAATAAATCTCCGATAAAACCCAGCATGCCCTAAAAAACTCCTAATGCCCTTGACTGTGGTCGGCGGCGGCAGTTTCTCGATTACTTCTATTTTGGCCCTGTTGACTTCTATCCCACGGCAGCTAATCTTATGGCCCAGGACTATCCCTTCATCTACCATAAAGTGGCATTTTTCCCAATTTAGAACTAGATTTGCTTTTTCACATCTTTCAAGCACCTTTTGTAGATTGCCGAGGCAGCTCTCAAAATCGTCTCCAAAGACGGAAAAACCATCCATAAAGATCTCAAGGAAGTCCTCCACCATGTCGGAGAATATGGCCATCATGCACCTTTGGAAGGTGGCGGGTGCGTTGCATAATCCAAATGGCATTCTCCTAAATGCGTACGTTCCGTAGGGGCATGTGAAAGTCGTCTTTTCTTGATCCTCCGGTGCGATAGCAATTTGATTGTAACCTGAGTAACCATCAAGAAAACAATAGTAAGGTTTACCCGCTAGTCTATCAAGCATTTGATCAATAAAGGGTAAAGGAAAGTGGTCCTTTCGGGTAGCTTTGTTAAGCTTCCGATAGTCCATACAAACCCTCCAACCGGTCATAGTCCTGGTTGGGATTAACTCATTGTTCTCATTGGTTACCACGGTCATTCCTCCTTTCTTGGGAACGCATTGCACCGGGCTCACCCATTTGCTGTCGGAGATGGCGTAAATAATACCAGCATCTAACCATTTGATTATCTCTTTACGCACCACCTCCTTCATCGCATGGTTAAGCCGCCTTTGGGCATCTATATTCGGCTTATGGTCTTCCTCTAGAAGGATTTTGTGCATGCATAACGCCGGACTAATGCCTTGTATATCAGCAATCGTCCATCCAATCGCCTTCTTGTGCTGCCTTAGCATGTCGATTAGCTGCCGTTCCTGTTCCTGCGGCAGCTTAGAAGAGATGATTACGAGCAACGTATCATTTGAACCAAGAAAAGCATATTTAAGCTGCCCTGGCAGGGGCTTCAGTTCTAAGGCAGGTGGTTCAACAGTAGATGGCTTTTGGATTAAATGGTTATCTGAAGTATAATTTAAGGGTTCGAATAACTTACCTGGGCGATTGCCAATCCAGTTCACCTCCTCCTGATCTTCAGTATCAGATGAATCGGATTTAGAGGAGTTGTTGTCGTCGGTGCTGTCGTCGTCGCTATCGTGACAGGTCTGTAGGTGGCTGCCGCGGCAGTGACCAAATTTAATATCGTGACAGCCCGACCTGATGCAGGGTTGATCGAGGGTAACATCAGTGATAGCCTTGCATTCCTCGTCCACATCAGCATGTTTCATCGCTTGGAGAACATTCAACTTAATCTCTTGATCGTTTACTTGCATGGTGAGTTCTCCTTTCTCCACATCAATCAATGATCTTCCCGTGGCTAAGAAGGGTCGCCCCAGGATGATTGGTGCATTTTCGTCTGCTTCACAATCTAAAACAAGAAAGTCAGCAGGAAAAATAAACTTATCCACTCTTACCAAAATATCTTCAATTTTTCCCTCTGGATGAACGTAAGAGCGGTCTGCCAGCTGCAGGGTTACTGTCGTTGGCCGCGCCTTTCCAATACCTAATTTCTGAAAAACAGATTTGGGCATTAGATTAACACTAGCACCAAGATCACAAAGTGCCTTACCCACGAATTTATTTCCGATTACGCAAGGTATGATGAAGCTCCACGGATCCTTCTTTTTCTGGGGTGGCTGCCGATGAAGAATGCTCATGCAACCTTCTGTCATCTTTACCGTTTCAAACTCCCCAAGTTTAGATTTTTTCGACATCACATCCTTGAGAAATTTAGCATAACCGGGCATCTCCCTAACGGCATCTAATAGCGGAATATTAATATGAACCTGCTTAAAAATATCATAAATCTTTTTAAGTTGAGATTCTTGCTTAGCTTGTTGTATCCGTTGAGGGAAGGGTGGTGGGGGACGGTAATCAGCAATGCGTCCTTCCCACTACATGCGAATCTAAGGACGGTGATCATCTTTTTTCTCCTCTGTCGCTTCTGCTGTCGTGACAGGATCATCGGCAGCAGTCTGTTTATCACCCGTCGGGGCAGCTTCCTCGGCAGGTTTGTCTAAGACTAGATCCTTTACTGTTTCAGCTTCTTTTTCGGGCCCTGGTAGTTTCTTCCCACTCCTAGTAGTAATCGCCTTACACTGCTCATGTGTGGGTGGTCTAGCATTTTCAGTATTGCTAGGAAATCCTCCATTCTGCCTCGGCTTAATATGTTGCGACACTTGACCCATTTGTGTCTCCAGAGATTTCAAAGTAGCTTCATGATTTGTCATCCTCATCTCTGTTTTATCCATGAAATTCTCTGTCTTCTTGACAAACTGGTTCATATTCTCAATATAAGTACCGGTCTGAGACATAAAGGTGGCCAGAGTCTGTTCCAATATACTGCTCGTGGCAGCTGGTGGCTGCTGTTGCTGCTGCGGCGGCAGGTGCGGCGGTAGATTCTGCGGATGTTGCTGTCGCGTCAGCAGTCTAGGACCTCCCTGATTCTGATTGTGTGCTTGTGGATTCAGGGCATTATTGGGATTACTCCAGGAAAATTTGGGATCCTTCCTCCAATTGGGATTATAGTTGTTGGAATTATAATTCGGCTTGTAGTTTCCAACATATTTTCCCTCTTCTACATGTATTGGGCACTCATCCCTACTATGATTTCCCTCACAGATATCGCATACTTCCTCAACAGCAAATCCTTGTAAACCATCGTCATTCAATAATCTTTTTATTGCTTTAGTAAGGAATGCTACCTGTGATTTCATCGTGTTGTCGGCCTCATAGTCCTTGACAGCAAGTACCCGTTTACCCCCTCTTCTTGCAGTCGGAAACTGCTCCTCATTCTTGGCCAAATTTTTCAAAACTTGCAATGCCTCGTCCGGATCTTTATCCAATAATAGTCCATTTCCTGCTGAATCAATTCGAATCCGAGTTTGCAAGTTGGCAGCGTTATAGAACTTTGTAACCTGATTCCAGACGGGGAATCCATGCATTGGACAGTTCCGTAGAAGAGTAGTAAATCTGTCCCAGGCCTCGTGCATCGGCTCGTCATCTTCCTGTTGAAAAGTAGCAATTTCGTTACGTAATCGCTCAGATAAATGCGAAGGATTAAAACGAGATAAGAATTCATGAGATAAATCTGCCCAAGTCATAATTGAACTCGGTGTTAGTTTATTCCACCAAGTTTTAGCTCTGTCCCTCAATGAATGAGGAAATAATCGAAGCCTCAGTATCTCCGGACTAACTCCTGGCAGTCTAAACGAACCACAGATCTCCTGGAACGTCTTGAGATGCTCTCTAGCATCCTCTGTCGCAGCACCACTGAACTGCCCGGCGTTGCTGATCATACTAAACATGACAGGCTTAAGCTCGAAGTTATCAACATCAATATCTGGCAGTGTGGTTTCTAGCTCTACATGATCGTTCAGCATGTAGTCACGACATGACCGTCGTCCAGCTACTGCAGGCGGGTCACCGACAGGCGGGTTAAGATCGCCAAGGGGTGGTATGCCACCGCCAGCAGGTTGGTTATGGCCCATTTTCTCTAGCTGTTCCTCGAGGTATTCGTTTCTGTCTAAAAGTCGGCAAAGTTGTTTCTTGAGATTGAAGGAACGTTCAACTTTCGGATCTAATGGATACTCAGGATCTTCACCTCTTTTAGATCTGCGCATAAACGAGGAAACCTCGTGAAAAGCGAGAGTTGAAAGCACAAAAGAAAAATTAAAGAAAAATAAAAATAAAAAGAAAACGAAAATAAGTGCAATAAAAGAAAGATGTAGTTGTGTTGCCAATCCCCGGCAACGGCGCCAAAAACTTGTTGCGTGTATAATAGTCTATCGCAATTGTAGTGCAAGTGTACACGACGCAAGTAGTAAAGTGATACGAAGTATCAGATATCGTCTCCACAGGGATTGGGCTAGTGACTTCACCTTAATTCACTGCACGAAAGCAAAGGAAATATTTGAGAAGATTGTCACGAGAATAATAAAGTAAAACGTAAATAAAGAGTAGAAATATCAAGATAGAGAGAATGGGCTGGTATTGAATTGCTTAGTAGTGCAGGTATTAAAGAGTTTAGGAAATCCAGTTCTGTCGTCGCTCCCGTCGCCGACAGCACCTGTCGCGGCGGCTGTCCGTTAGCTGTCGCGGCAGCGAACACACCAACTCCGTTCTCCAAGTTTGGCAAGAATCCCAAATCTGCCTTGGCCTATCCCTAGGTCCAAGTCTGTCGATGATCACGTCTTTGACGATACCTCCTGGCGTGAATCGAAGGATGAACACCGATGTGTATGAATTCTTCCTTAGCCACTTAACCTCGCCCTATCCCTAGGCACGAGATGGTTCAACTATAAACTAGAGAACTTGCTCTTATTTCTTTCGTATACTTAACTCTCCCGATGCTAAGTAAATGGATAACCTCACAATGCTCTCCCGATGCTCTTGCAAGATATTAAAACCAAAATAAGAGAACTTGAAGTTTATTTTATTGAACTTGGAAAATCCTAAAACAAAACAACCCTTGCAACTACTTTACAAAACAACCCGTGGCCCTAGGGGGTTTTTAGAACATAACGACGGCGGGTAAACGGCAGGGGGATTTAGGTTATCGGTTATGGGGTATAATGTATGATATGCCCTAGGTTAAAATCTATGCCCTTATATAAGCTTTGGGCTCAAGTATTCTAAGTTAACAAGGATTACAACTTTAATTAAAAGTAAGATTCTAATAAAGACTTAATCTCCAAGTATCCTACTTTTCAGCCGCCATCCTTGTGTCTTGGGATTTCCTCTCCTTGAGCTTTAGCTTGACATATCTTTTGATCCGGGGCTTGGAAAATTATTTGGTTTTCACACGACAGACGAGCAGATTTTTCTCTATCTATCGAGGTCCACTTTGCTTTTCCTCTTCATAAGGCTGCTGTCACCTTGCTGTCACGGCAGATCCATGGCAGCATCATCCTCGTCGTCTGCTTGTCCAGTTCAGCTCTGCTGCTTCTCTGTCCTGCGCCTGCCTTCTCCGTCAACTATGGCAGCATCCTACAAAATCAGCTATCTTTTAGTAGAATCCGTGCCTTTAATATATTTGTGATGTTTTGCTGTAAACTAACCTAAATGCAATGCAATGATGCTTGAATGCAGCAGAAATATGGGTTAAAAAGGGTGTAAATAATAGAACTTTTACACACTCAACAGCCACCAACCCTTCTCTTCTCTAATCGTGATTTCCTAAGTTTTCTCGCAATATCTTTTCTTCACTTTCGCTTACGTTTCTCACAACTATTTTCAGATGGCACCAAAACTCCACAAAGGAGAAAGCTCAAAACACACCAAGGAACCGATGTACAAGCGATTTGCACCGCCAGAGGTAGAACACTGATTCAATAAATATTTAATTGGACGACAAGTATGGGAGGAATAAGGCTTCTACTATTCCGGCATTGGCCTTGATCACTTCATCTTCAACAAAATTGCCTATTAAAAGTGGCAAAACTTTTGCCACCAACCGGAGCCTGTGAACATCACATGGGTGAGAGAGTTCTACGCCCACTAGCCAAATCCCAGTAATATTTTTTTCATGTTAGAGGCACGGCTATCCCCGTAGATCCCAAGTCGATCAATCAATATTACGGCATCTGCAAGGAGAAAGATGAACACAAGGCATTAAAAGCACAGCTCACAGACGCAGATTACGATGCAATCAAAGAGGAGCTCTGCACTACCAGCACAACATGGAATTTCGGGGCACATAAGGGGACGGTAAACCGCAGAAGGCTTCGGCCCGAGGCAAAACTCTGGAATACATATGTCAAACGTTGTCTAATGCCTACTTCTCATAACAGCATTGTAGACAAACCTAGTCTTGCCCTTATACACTCTATTTTGCACAATAAAACTATCAATGTGGGTTACATAATTTTCCATGAGATGTACTAGTGCGGCCTAAAAGAGAGAGGTGTCCTCTACTCCCCCGTGCTCATCACATGCCTCAGCAAACAACAAAAGGTCCTAACCGATCTGGCCGATGAATAGACGCCAAAGAGGAAGGGGTGGGACAAGGAGACCAACTACAAGATGATGCAGATAACCGATGCCAAGTCAGTCTCTACACTAGTACAAGGAACTGTCGTGGCGGCATCCTCGGGAAACATCCCAGAAATGCATGCACTTTATGCCTCGGCGGTGACCCTTGAACATATTGCCCGGAAGTAGGAGGAGATGGACCGAAGGCAGAGACAGTTTATGAAATTCATGAGGGACTTCACCAATTCAATCACCCAAGTGCTCAAAGTGAAGTTTCCTGGAGAGCATTGTGACGTTCTTGTAGTTCCCTGTAGACCTCACTACTGAGGTAGTACGAGACACCCCTGTAGCGGCAATGCCCACCTTTTCAACCTCGGAAACACATGCCTTCTCTGCATCACCACTCACCGAACCTCCGATGGATGAGCTAATCCGCACCGAGTCCTTGTCAGAATGGTCTGACACCATGCACTCCCTTCTCCAGAAATTTGACAAGGCCGCCTCTAAATCATTCAAGCGCAAGGCAACAACAATGGAGGAGATTTGCCTTGACACGGACGATGAAGAAGAAGTGACCACCCAAGCGAACTCAACTCCTCCAATGCGCACCCAAACACCAAGATCCACCAAAAAGATCAAGATGACGGCCAAGAGAAAGTTCATAATTCCCGATGATGATAACAAGCTTATTGTCGCGGCATTGAAGAAATTTAGTGTAACACCCCAATTTTCCCCTAAAATTAAAAACCCTAAATCAAGTTAAATCCCTAATTCGTAACCTAAAATTTGGGAATTTTTAATCTGAATACCTAATTGAAAGTAGTGGTTAAATTGGGAATTTTCGGAATTTTAGTGACCAAATTGCAAAGGTTGCAAAACTTAAGTGCCAATCTGTAAACCCTAAGTAAGTCTGGTGACCCTTTTTGTAATTTACCCATTAATTAGGGTAAAAAGGTCATAATGGCTTTTCATCTGCCATTTTTAGCGTAACAGCCACATAAACCCTCTCTCTCTCGTATTTCTTTCGAATAGCAACCCCACACCCATCGTTGTCCGATTAAGCTCCGGCCAAGAGGCCACTACCATCCGTTTTCCGTTCTGAGGTCACTGGTGTGTTCACCGTGACTGTGCGACCAAAACCCAGGCTTGGATTTACTTGTTCACCGTCGCCTTCACCGGAGAAAGAGGCCAAAACCTTTGAACCCTCTCGCACTGTCGTCCTCACTGTTCCCCTTCTCCGTTCGGCTTGGTAAGCACTGTGGTTCACGGTTGTTATATGTTGGTCAGGGTCGGAGTAAGTTCGGCCGTCACCGTCGTGTTGAACGTCCGCCGCCGTTGAAGTTTTAGGCACTTTCGGGGATCCTAGACCTAGGGTTTCGGATGGGGGTTTATGGATTAGAGCAAATTTGGGGGAAATGGATTAGGGTTTGAAAAAGGGAAATTAGGGTTAAGTAATCTGATTTGGGGGGAAATGAATTGAACCGAACCGAACCGGTCCTTGAACCGAACCAGATCCTCAACACAGAACCGAATTGGACTGTTTGACCAAACTGAGTGACGTCAGCAATGACGTCATCCGTTGTTCATGATGATGATGCAGTCTGCTGATGTCAACGTTGACTTTTGGAGGTCAAAGACAACTTTATGTTTTTCGACGACCCGGTTCCAATTTCGCAGCTCGTTTTTCCAAATTCGATCAATAACAATTGTTTTTGGCCTTTTTAATTAAATTATGCTCGGTTGGGACATTGTGTAAATTGGTTTCTGAATCGGATTTCTTTTCCCTTCAAGTGACATAGATTCAGACACCAAGATTCTTCCTCCTCCTCCGCCTGGACGACCTTCTGCACCTCAGCCTTCGTGTTCCACGCGTATGTGAATTAATCACTCTTTGTAGAGTAGCTTGTGGCATAGTAGTAGTGGAATCTTACATAGTGTTACCCTTGTAAGTGGCGATCCTGTTCAGCCCGTTACTAGATCTGGGCGTGGGAGACGTCACTCTTGACGTTGAGCTGTTAACTTTCTGAGGTGTGTTCTTTATTTGTGCTACATTATCTGTTTGATGTTGTGTGATATCTAATATGTGATGGATATGCTTTGTGTATGACTTTCCTTGCATCTTACATCGGAATTTGAATAATATATGTTGAACTAAATGCTCATGCATTTTCAGATTTATTATGATTACATTCGGATTAGAATCGGATTTCATGTCATATCATTCGGGTTGGGAAATGTACGGGGAAGAATAGTGGTTTCACCCTTCAGGTTGAATTCCACTTCGGACTTAGTGACGATGTAGAGAGTGGTTCAGGGGAACCTTACTCTTCTGACGGTGATGTAGATGGGTACATGACATAGTATTAGGTGCATCGTGCTATGCATATTTGTGTATCTGATTGACTGTTGAAATGACTATGTGATTGTATGATTCTTGTGATACTCTGTCTTATGCACTTTAGAGACACACTGAGCTTAATAGCTGACTCCCCATTAGCTTCTATTTCAGATTCTAAAACATAGGAGTTTGGTACTTGGAGGACCACAGTTTATCAGATTTATTTACAGTTTTAAGTATGGGTATTTTTAGAGCTCAAATTTATTTTAGTTTTATATCGATTATTTTATTATTTGGGGATTTTATGTAAGTTCGGTTACTTTTACATTTATTTGGGATTTTAAATTGTTTTAGCATGCATGAGAATTTTAATTGGATATTTCTGGTAATTTATTTGGTATTGTTTGTCTATACGACTGCGTTTTTGAAAACGGAAATTTAATGTGAAACGCCACCGTTTTAGTACATACTTAAGTATTAAATTTTCGAAACCTAATAATCATCTTACTCGAGGGACACGTTTTCAACCCGAATTTCTAGATTCGATCCATAACCCTTGGGTCGTGTTTAAGGGGTTACATTTGGTGTCACACATAAGCTTGCCACGGCATATCACCCACAGACCAATGGGCAGGCCGATATATCAAACAGAGAGCTGAAGACAATTCTTGAAAAGGTGTTTAACCCGTCTTGAAAGGATTGGTCCCTTCAACTTGATGATGCATTATGGGCCTATCGAACATCGTTCAAAACCCAATTGGGAATGTCCCCCTGTCGACTTGTGTATGGAAAAACTTACCATCTACCAGTTGAGATAGAGCACAAGGCATATTGGGCTATAAAGACGGTGAATATGGACTGAGAAAATGCTGGACAGAAACGACTCCTAAACCTCAATGTTATAGAGGAGTTCCGAGCCCTGGCATACGACAACACGCGAATCTACAAGGAGAAAACAAAATATTGGCATGATAGCAAGCTACTGTCGCGGCAGTTTCTGACCAGGCAGTTAGTACTACTCTTTAATTCTAGACTAAGGTTGTTCCCAGGAAAACTCCGGTCAAGATGGTCTGGACCGTTCAAAGTGGTCAAAGTATTTCCCCATGGAGCTATGACAATCAAATCCACCAAATATGGGCATGAATTCAAAGTGAACGGACAAAGGCTAAAGCACTATACTGGACAGCATGTCATGAGGGACAAGGAAGTGATCACTTTAAGAGATGCATCTCCATGCACTCCTTTAGTGTCTTAACCTTTTTCTATTTCTTTTTTTTTATTTTTTTAATTTCCACATCTTTAATTTTTGTTTAGGAATAAGATGTTATTTTAATTTGATGTTATTTATTTTAATTTTTAGGAAGGAGATCAAGAAATAAAGGAAGAGTTTGGCTCACATTCCCCTGCCCACACGGCAAATAGACACCAACGGCTAGTGTGAGGAGTCCCTTGCCAACACGGCATGTTTTGCTCCAACGGCATACAAGTCGCAATGGCTAGTTTAACGGTTATCTGCCGCAATCGCTATGTAACGGGACGCTCGTCGCGCACGCATTTAATGCCGCAACGACAACATTATGCCGAGATCTATATAAACCCCCCCTCTCAACTTTCCGCCACCAACCCTTCTCTTCTCTAATCGTGATTTCCTAAGTTTTCTTGCAATATCTTTTCTTCGCTTTCGTTTACGTTTCTCACAACTATTTTCAGATGGCACCAAAACTCCATAAAGGAGAAAGCTCAAAACACACCAAGGAACCGATGTACAAGCGATTTGCACCACCGGAGGTAGAACACCGATTCAATAAATATTTCATTGGACGGCAAGTATGGGAGGAATAAGGCTTCTTCTATTCCGGATTTGTCCTTGATCACTTCATCTTCAACAAAATTGCCTATCAAAAGTGGCAAAACTTTTGCCACCAACCGGAGCCGGTGAACATCACATAGGTGAGAGAGTTCTACGCCCACTACCCAAATCCCAATAATATTTTTTTCATGTTAGAGGCACGGCTATCCCCGTAGATCCCAAGTCGATCAATCAATATTACGGCATCTGCAAGGAGAAAGATGAACACAAGGCATTAAAAGCACAGCTCACAGACGCAGATTACGATGCAATCAAAGAGGAGCTCTGCACTGCCAGCACAACATGGAATTTCGGGGGCACATAAGGGGATGGTAAACGGCAGAAGGCTTCGGCCCGAGGCAAAACTCTGGAATACATTTGTCAAACGTTGTCTAATGCCTACTTCTCATAACAGCATTGTAGACAAACCTAGGCTTGCACTTATACACTCTATTTTGCACAATAAAACTATCAATGTGGGTGACATAATTTTCCATGAGATGTACTAGTGCGGCCTAAAAGAGAGAGGTGTCCTCTACTCCCCCATGCTCATCACATGCCTCTGCAAACAACAAAAGGTCCCAACCGATCTGGCCGATGAATATATGCCAAAGAGGAAGGGGTGGGACAAGGAGACCTACTACAAGATGATGCAGATAACTGATGCCAAGTCAGTCTCTACACTAGTACAAGGAATTGACGTGGCGGCATCCTCGGGAAACATCCCAGAAATGCATGCACCCTATGCCTCGGCGGTGACCCTTGAGCTTATTGCCCGGAAGTTGGAGGAGATGGACCAAAGGCAGAGACAGTTTATGAAATTCATGAGGGACTTCACCAATTCAATCACCCAAGTGCTCAGAGAGAAGTTCTCGGAGAGCATTGTGACGTTCTTGTAGTTCCCCGTAGACCTCACTGCTGAGGTAGTTCCAGATACCCCTGTAGCGGCAATGCCCACCTTTTCCACCTCGGAAACACATGCCTTCTCTACATCACCACTCACCGAACCTCCGATTGATGAGCTAATCCGCACCGAGTCCTTGTTAGAATGGTCTGACACCATGCACTCCCTTCTCCAGAAATTTGACAAGGCCGCCTCTAAATCATTTAAGCGCAAGGCAACAACAATGGAGGAGATTTGCCTTGACACGGACGACGAAGAAGAAGTGACCACCCAATCGAAGTCAACTCCTCCAACGCGCACCCAAACACCAAGATCCACGAAAAAGATCAAGATGACGGCCAAGAGAAAGTTCATAATTTCCGATGATGATGAGGACTCTTCCGAGTCCCCCAAATATTTAGCATTTTTCTCTTTTGCCCTTTAATTATGTGCTTATATTTTTGTGATCTATATTGATGCATGAGGGCAATGCATGTCTTGAGTTTGCGGGGGTGTAGGTCTCTACCGAGGTAGTACAGTCGCGGCATATTATTGTCTAATACAATGTAATTTATCTTCTGCTTAATACTTGCCTAGTTCTTTATTTGACTTAGAACTGTCTAGACTTGCAAAACTCTTCTAGTGATGAAAACTACCTTAGCACTTCAAAATACTATTTAAAGGTTAGGATGACTATTAGGATACACTTAGAATCATACTATGGGGGCTGAAAATGAAAATACACTTTTGTGACTTGTATGGTTTAAGGAGTTCTAGGACACTTAGGACATAGACTTGCTTAGAAAGAAAATTTTGGGAAAGAAGTTAGAAGTGCCTAACATCGGCTCTAGCTTAAGGAAGACCTAGAGGTGCTTGAAACTGGCTCTAAGCTAATGACTAGAGGTGCCCGAAATTGACTCTAGTAGGTTAGATTGCTTGCTAAAAAAATTACCCAAGTTAAGAAGGTTAATGCTTAAGTGTTTACTTAGAACCCGGATAATCATCTTGTTCACAAAGCATGCACGTACTCAAAAGCATCATAGTTTGATTTCGAGTAACACATTTAGTCATCCAAAAAATTTATTCTTGTATTTTCAAGTGATAGGTCATAAGGAAGAAGGTGAGTTGAAGCAATCTCTATGAAGATTAAGGACTCGGGTGAGTAATTATTTTTTCTACTAATTGCATTGCTTGAGGACAAGCAATAGTTCAAGTTTGGGGGTGTCTTAAGTGTGTAAAAGTATTATCATTTCACCCTTTTTCTATGATAATTATTGCTAAACCTACACCCTTTCGAATCACATTGTAGCCCTCCATGCATCAATCACATTGATCTAATCTTTATTATGCTTGATCTTTATATTTAGTTTATCTGATGAAAAAGATGCTACTTATGTGCGTGTTTGGTGCAAATGCATATTTTGTCACTCACTACCTGAGCAAGCATTGTCGTGACAGTGAAGGAAAGGAAGGAGCGGTGCAGAATCATCACTCGACAGTCCAGATCAAGCTAGCTATGGAAAACAGATTCTACTGAAGGAAGCTGAATTATGAGACAAAGCCTTGTGGAGCAGAACCAGCTAACAGGCGTCTGCCGAGGGAGAAAACATGCAAAGTGGAGATCATTTTTAAGAGCATTGAAAGTTAAATTTTTCTATGCACTTTGTATAAGGATCAGAATGCGATAAGACCATGAAAACATCGAAGGAAGGTCAAGAGAAGGTTCCACGCCAAAAGGAGGATTTTAGGGAAGAAAGATATAATAATTTAAAAGAAGAGCTTTTCTTTTAATGTGTTTAATTCTAACTTAATTTCCTCCTCAAGAAGAACTTGACATGAACCTCCTCTATAAATATGAAGCAAAGTCGGCCATTGAGCTTATCTATAATCAGAGAGAATTGAGCCTTGGAGAGAACTTGTAGTGAGCTTCCATTGTCATTATGTTCTAATTTCTTCTTAGGGTTTAGGTTATATTGTTTAGTAGTTGTGAGAAAACGATTGGATTTTGTTTAAGTTTTTTAATGCAATTTAGTTCAAGGTTTGCTTATTCTTGGTTCTTATTCTTGTTTTCGAGTGAATTGGGAGAGGATCTCATTAACTATCTATTTGTCTAATATCGAGAGAGTTAGACTCACGAAACGGATAAGCAAGGTTTTCAACTCAATCGGTGAAAACTAACTCAGCTTAGGGATAAGTTAGAGTTTCAACGGCTAAAAGAAGCGTAAGATTAGTTGGTGTTCATCCTTGGTTCACGCTGGGAGGTATTATCAAGGCCTACACATCAACACGGTTTCGACTTAGAGATAAGGAGGAGCCACTGAAGGATGCTTTTCCGAACCTTGACATTGTTCGTTGCCACCCTAGTAAGGGATTGCCGAGGCAGTTTCTTAACTCGTTGCCGCGACAGTGATTTTGGTCTCTCTCGAGGTAGTACGCTGTTCGTTGCATTCAAAGACTAAGACGGTCCAATTGGTTTCCACACTACGACGCAATATAATCTAGCTCATTCTCTTATCTTGATTACTCTACTTTTAGTTTACTGGTTTATTTTATTTTAAATTTATTAGATTACTCCAAAAACCCAATCATTCACTTGTGTTCTTTACTTTTATTTCTTTTCTAGTGCGAGGTAATAAACATTGAAGGTTTCATCAATCCCTGTGGAGACGATACTCAATACTTATCACTTTATTACTTGAGACGTGTACACTTGCACAATTGTAGGGCACTTTACACACGCAACAGTTCCTAATGAGAAGAATTCGCCCAGCAATGAAGGATTCCTAATGAGAAGAGTCCACCCTGACAAAGATAGAATTCCAAATGAGAAGAGTTCACTCAGCAAAGACAGAGCTCCTAATGAGAAGAGTTCGTTGTTTGAAGAATGAGAAAGTTCCTAATGAGAAGAGCTTGCTTATTCGACGCCTTTGCAAAGAGGCAAATCCATGTTTTCTAGAAGAATGAAGAGCTCCTAATGAGAAGAGTCCACCCTTTTGAAAATAAGGGAGTTCCCAATGAAAAGAGATTGCTTATTTGGTGCCTTTACAAAAATGTGGACCAGCAAAGAGTGAGGAATGAAGAATTTCATAATAAGAAGAACAGCTTCAAACCTCAGAAGATGAAGAATTTCATGGAGTAATACTAGACCTTAGAAGATGATGAATTTCATAATGAGACTCTATGGTTTGGTAGAAGATTAAATAATTTCATAATAAGAAGAACACCTTCAAACTTCGATCGTCAGATAGTTCAGACAAAATCCATGTCTTTTCAATCTTTTCCATATTCTTGTTCCACAGCAATGAGCAAAAAGGGGCAGCTGTAATACCCGTATTTTGTCTGGGTACCCATATATATTAGTAATTCGATATAAATAAAACCAAATAGATATAAATAAATAATAAGGCCCATATTATATAATAATAGTCCAAATGTCACTCCAAGTCCATTTACATATATAAGAATCCAAAAGCCAAGGATAAAACTCAAGTTCCAATTCTTTTACAGTTCATCTACAACTCGTATCTGATACAAAAAAAAACTCAAACAAACATAATTTAAGCCAAATTTCATCTTTCCCGCCCAAATTTAGTCCCAAGGGACACGTGGTTGTCGTCTATTGGGCCAGAGAGCTTTCACATGGATCATGTGTTTTCTCCTATATGACACCAGTGCTTGCATCACCCTATAAATAGGGAGAGAGAGAAAAGTGAGGGTGATTAATAATAATAATAATAATAATAATAATAATAATAATAATAATACTTACTTTCCATAAAAATAATAATTAATATAATAATCAAAGAGAGAAAGAAAATTACCATCTTGGGAACCGGAAACACCACGGAAACTGAAGCGTTGCCAGAAAGTTGGAGCTGTCACCGGAGAGGCTCAACCGTCACCAGAAAATCGGTATATCATCTACTCGAACCTCATTTCAAATCTGTAAAAAAGATAAACAAACATGTTAGTCTTTTGAAAAAATGAACAAAAAAGATTAAAAGGTTCTGAGTCTTTACCTATTCGAATGATACACGACGGTCGGTGTTAGGGCTTCGACGGAGTCAAAAAAGTACTCAGTTCAAGGGTAGATTTAGGTTAGATCAGGGAAGAATGGGTGGATTCTTTCTAATATGGTTAGTTAAGTTCGATTTTGGGGAAGAAAGGGTTAGATCCAACTGGATCGGGGTAGATGTAGGAATTTTAGGTGAAAAATTTAAAAAAAAAATAGGATTTTTTAGGGTTCCGGCTGGCGGCCAGAAATCACCTCACAATGGCCAGACGGAAGGGGGTGGCCGGAGTAAGGTACGCGGTGGTCGAAGAACAAGGTATGGTGACCGGTGAGTGTTGGACGCGGATCAAAAACGAAAATATGATTAACATTTGAAGAACATTGGTGAAATGGTATTTTGACCCATTTCCCTTAAGAAATATGGGTTTTTTATGTTTGTTTCAGAGCAAAATGGGAGAAGAGATGGTAGAGAGAGAGAAGCAACCGGCCAAATGACATATTTAACTCGGTTCGCCCCTTTTTAAACTCGATTCAAAACGGTGCCATTTTGGCATCGTGTTTGGATGACCCGCGGGGCCGAGTCGGGTTGGGCTTGGTAGACTCGCGCCCTACTATGGGCCTTTCTTACTTTGGGCTACATTGTTTTCCTTTTCCCTCAATTTAGTCACCAACCTTTTGTAATTATGCTCTAAATTCAGATTCAATTCAATTTTGTCCCTTTAAGCTTTACTTTAAGTTTTAATTCTTTTAATTTAGTCCATTACCGCTTTGATAATTTAAATATAAATTTATTTGTATGCTTGCATGTTTTAAAATGAAGAATATAGTATACTTGTTTAGGAGACTTTAATTCACCTAGTGTAATTAAATTAGAGCCTTTTAGGACTAAGTTCTCTAATTAAATTTAATTAATTTGATAGGTGAGATCATTATAGAAAATAAATGAGTATTAAATGAACACTTTAATACTCTAATTTGATTAGTGTCTCATTGCAATGAGATGTCAATCAAGGGAGTATTTCAGTGAAATATTTAATATGTAATTTAAACTTAGAAAATGGAAATCACAATTAGTTAGTTTAATAAAAATTAGAATTAGGATTAAATAATTAGTGACACTAAAGCTAGGAATATTATTACTTTTGGGCCTAATATGTGTAGTGTCCAATTAGTTGGGTGTTACCATAAAAGTCCAAAAATTAATAATATTCATAGAATTTTAATTAATTAATTAATTAATAGAGCCCTAATTAGGTTTTACTTAAAAATGATAAGACAATAATTGGACATGCATTAAACCTTTTATGTTGAGATACATTTTGAATATAAATTGAAGTGTCATAATGTATTTGGACGTTTCAAAACTAATATTCATCCAAAATGTATTTTCTCATAAAATGATATTCCCATTCGAAATAGAATCCATTTAAGGATTAAAAGATTAAACTAAATTCAGATTAATGTTTAAAATGCCACGTGGAATTGAAGAGGTACCGATAACGAGCGTTCTAGGGGTGCTAACCCTTCCCTACACGTAACTGACTCCTGAACCCAAATTTTATTAAAAGAATCTTTGGTCCTCTTTTTATGGTGTCCGGTCTAACAAAGTGACCGGTGGCGACTCCAAAACGATTTTTAAGCAAATAAAGAAAATTTGAATAAAAATGAAAAATCCTTAATTTCAAGATCAAATTAAAATGAAAACTCTTATTTCTAAAACCCTAATCGTCAGACAATTTTTTCAAAAACAGGTCTTAAAAACGGTTGCGACACAAGGGCTTAAATATACTCAAAAATTCATTTTCTAACAGCTCCAATATATCTCAACGGCTACAAACGCATTTTGTAAAGAACTTCAAGACTTTATTCTTTCATTTTATCTTGTACATTTTGTAGAGAGCTTCATTGTAAATCTTTTGAGAGACTAATTTTACAAACACATTTACCTTGGGTATAAACTTTAAGGGAAATGATTCACAATATTTTGTGTATAAATTTTGGTGAAATGTGTAAGGTTACTCTTTGTCCTTAATAGAAAGACAAATTAGTGAATTTGTAGAAAATACTTAGTGTGGATAACTAAGTTAGTGGAGGTAGACTTGGTTTAAAAGTCGAATCACTATAAATAATTGTGTCAATTTTTTTATATTTCATTTGCTTCCACCGCAATATCTTGTTTGCCAATTAAATAACTTCTTGACAATTTTCGGTTGATAGATTCGAGCCTAACATGATATCTCGAAAATGGTTCTGAGTTATCTTCCATCAGAGGAAAGGAGTGAGACGTAGGCAAGACTAACAAAGAAGGGAGGGGGAAGACCATACGGAACCCTCCAAAACTGAGTGCTATAACTAATGGTTCCCTCTCCGATTCTAATTTCACAAATCGGAAGAGGGTGATACTCCGTGAAGCAAGTGAGACGTAGATTCTTGATAAATTGATAGGAGCTTCCACTATGAGAAATAAAGAGGAGACTGTAAAATATGCTAACACTCAATTACCACTTGGCATCAAGATGTTCAATTATTGCCACTATTCATCAATATAATCATATATTATCGATAAAAAAATAATCATTATCAATTAGATTAAGACTCAATAGAAATATATTTCGTGAAGTTTATTATATTATAATTGCAATTAAATTATTTATATTTGTATAAGTTTCTACATTAATTAAATTATACATTTACTCAATGGCGTTAATTCAAAAATAAATAATAAGATAAAATATTATTATTTAAACTAACATTACAAAATTATGGATGATACAATATGTAATCAAACCAATTTGAAAAAAAAACAAAGGAAACGTGTTGAGGTTTGCACGAAAGCAATTTCCTTAAGATAGATTCGTCCGCACATATGGTGCTTGAGAAACATCAGATGTCTATCTCCCAGGATACAACAACATAATGAGCACATCAGTAGCACGTCTACAGTGATTAACGAACCGTAATCTCGCCTTCTCCTATCACCAAAACTATTTTTGAAATCCACAGAGTAAAATAATAAAAATTTTATGTGGTTTTGAGTTGTGTTTAAATCTAGAAGGTTTACTCCATATTTATAGGAGTCTCATGGGGGTATAAGTGGAAATTTTGACCTAATAGAGCATTTAATATTGAGAATCAATTGATTTTTCTATAGAGTAATTTCTAAAATTACTATTTGAATTAAAGGTAACTTTCAATATTTACCATTTTAATTCCAAGATAAAATTTGGCAAATATATGCTATTATTTGAGGAAAAAATTATTTTTAAATTTGGGTCAAAATATCTACAAGCCCACGAAGGATAAGATCGGTTCACACACTTGCGTTACCCATGTCGTGCACGTTTGCAAATTTACGAACCAACAATTGGTTTCACATTTTCCTCGACAACGTTTGAATCAATTTCTCATTCAAAGGTCCAAAATTATCGATTTTTTCCAATAATCCCCCACATAATGAAATTGATTTAATCAAAAACATTTTGACTCGATGTGGTGATAGATTCTACGATCTATAGTTGCATAGGATAGGTAGGTGTCCACCCTTGAACCTTCTCTTGTAAAAGTTTATTTACTTTACTGATTGATCAGTAGATGTGATGTCCTTGAATTGTCTAGTGTTTGTATAAGCGATGATATACCTCACACAACTACCTCTCTAACGAGGATTTTAGTTCTCATGGTTATGTTCATATGGTTGTGAACATTTCCCTGGTTCTGCAAGATTTTGAGAGAACTATGCCCCAATAGTCTCCTTAAAGCGGCCCCACTTCACTCTCACATAGGTGACTTATGTTGTTTGACTCACCAAAGCACACAATGGTCATTAAAAGCATTGTTTAGCCTATTCCATTTTTTATCATTGTTTACATCATAAGAACAGACTTGAGAGAATAACCCCTACAGTGACTGTACAAGCTCTATGCAATTAGGTTGTCCCTTTGAACCTAGATCTTGGGATCTCTAGTTAACTAGGTAGGTTTTCCTTCATATAGCACCTTAAATTTTCTTAGGCTTTAGTCCCAATCCTTTCGATGTTTTCTCAAGTTGATCTCGATTTAACCCTTTGGTTAGCGGATCCGCAATGTTATCCTTTGATTTTACAAAATCAATGCAGATAACTCCATTTGAGACCAGTTTTCTAATGGTATTATGTCAACGATTGTTGACTCACGTGAGTGCTTGGCAAATGGGTAGAAAATGTATTGAAAAAGTAATAAAACAGTGCCAAAGGTTGAGTCTTTTGCGTGCAAGTATACACGGTCTGCAAGTAATATAGTAGTGAGTTGAGTATCGTCTCCACAAGGATTGGCCAAGAGTTTGAATGCTTTGAATGTTTACTTGTCAAGAGAAAAGTGTTGTTTGATTTGGAGTTGTTTGGAAATGATTTAAAAGAAAAATAAAATAAAATAGCATTAGCAAGGAGAGTGTCAAATGAGTTATGAGCGTTGGCAAGGGATGTCTGGTTTCACGCTATTCATTCCATGTTAGCCTTTAATAATGTAGTGTCTTGACATCATTTAACGAGAAGATTCAAAGTTGGCAAAGCCTCTTTCGATGGTCAATGCCCGAAATTAACCATATAAAAACCCCCTATATTTCTATAGTGATGCTTTTTTCATAAATCAATTTGATTAAGTCTCAATCTATCCTAAGGGGTATATTTACTTTAGAAGTAAGCTTATCTACTTAAACATCTTCTTTCGAAGCACCTCGCCTTGGTATCTGGAAAGAGATCGTTGCCCCCTAAGTCTATTAAGATTTTAAGGTTACATAAGCCAACAATATCAACTTTCGCTTGGCACAGTTTTGATAAAACATTGAAAAACATGCCAGATAGGGAAAACAATGTCGAAGCATTTCCATTAGTAAAAACTAAACATAAAAATAGTGTTCAACTCAAACATGCCCCGCCAACTATTAAATTAGTTCATGGTGAGGGTATCAAACCAAAAACCTTCAACGTTTTGCAAACACGTCATCATTTAAAAATAAAAACAACTTAATCAAAGAGAATGGGCGAGAAATGGACCTCTCAATGCAGCCCTTCAAGGTCCAGGCTCTCGGTCAAGCTAGTCAAACCATGTCTCTATAGTGCAGCCAGTCATTGATGGATCTCTCGTTCTCTCCAAAATCCTTCACCACAGATTGATCTTCTCCATCCTTTTTGAGTAAAAATCTTTTGCCCCCTAACAATGCCTCCTTATATGCCCCCTACTAAAAAACACCTAAAAATTAAATTCTAAGTCCTAACCCTAATTTCAATATCCTAAACCCTAAAATACACCCTAACCCTAATCTCAACCTTAAACCACAAACCCTAAACCAGTTATTTCAAAATGGAGGCACCAATGGGGGCATAGTTAGGGGTAGACGATTTCCATCCTTTTTGAGTAAAAATCTTTTGGCCTTTAACCATGCCTCCTTATATACCCTTACTAGAAAACACCTTAAAATTAAATTCTAAGCCCTAACCCTAATTTTCATATCCTAAATCCTAAAATACACCCTACCCCTAATTCCCTACACCCTAATCCGAAGCCTCAACCCTAAACCCTAAACTTGCTATTTTTAAAATAGAGGCACCAATGGGGGCATAGTTAGGGGTAGATGATTTCCATCCTTTTTGAGTAAAAATCTCCTGCCCCCTAACCATGCCTTCTTATATGCCCCTACTAAAAAAACACCTAAAAATTAAATTCTAAGCCATAACCCTAATTTACATGTCATAAACCCTAAAAATACACCATACCCCTAATTCCCTACACCTTAACCCTAAGCCTCAACCTTAAACCCTAAACCCTAAACCCGCTATTTTAAAATTGAGGCACCAATGAGAGCATAGTTAGGGGTAGACGATTTCCATCTTTTTTGAGTAAAAATCTTCTGCCCCTAACCATGCCTCCTTATATGACCCCTACTAAAACACCTAAAAATTAAGTTCTACATCCTAACCCTAATTTCTATAGCTTAAACCCTAAACTTTATAAAATACACATTACCTTTAATTTCCTACACCCTAACTCTAAGCTCTGACCTTTATTTACGTGCAGATTTGAAACGCGTCTTTGGACGTCTTTCCAAAATATCTGGGCTTCAATTCTTGCGTTACCATGCAGAGCATGAAACTGAATATTTATCGATATATTATAGGTCCAAAATAGAGTTTTGAAGCTGACGAAACTTGACATTGTTTATTGAATGAACTATTAAAAAAATAAATTTAGGCGACTAATAATAAATTATATATATTTTTAAAGGATTAATGAGTAATTTTATCATTTAATTTTTATTTTTTATATTTTATGAGATTTTGACCCTACTAGTCCTAATCGAGTTACGCCTCAAAAAATATGAGCTGAAAACTCAATAGAGATCAACTCTTGAATTTCATCTCAGTAGAATGAGTGGCTCGCAAGTTGAGTAGTGCTCGACTCGTACTCGTTAAAAATTTCATTGCTCGAATCGATTCGTTGCTCGTTACGCTCAATAAAATTTTGCTCAACTCGTGCTCATTAAAAAATTTCTTGCTTGACTTGACTCGTTTCTCGTTAAGCTCGCCAAAATTTTTACCTTTTTTTAAATATAGATCAAATCTAGTGATACTGTTAGAGCTTAATATAAACAAATAAATTCAGAAGAAAAAAAAAACATGAGAACTAAGGAGAGAAATAAAAGAACCTGTTATGACCGAGTTAGAGATGAAATCGATATTTGAGTGTGAAACTCTTTTTAGTGTCTCAACAATCTTCGATGAACAACCAATGAGAGAAGATCTCAGGAATTTCGATGTTTTGATTTTCAATCGTAATTTTTATATGAAAACTAAAGACTTTGCACGTTTTTTCTATTTTTATACATAAAGTAATAACAAAAGAAAAAATAAAATACTTTAATAAAAAAGAAAGACTAATGGAGTTTTCAATTAGTATTTAAACTAAATATTTTATTGGTAAATTATCTAGCAAATCACTGAATTTTTTAGAGTTTTCAATTAGCGATTTAAACTTCTTAGAACATAATGTTTTAAAGTAGCCATCAAAAAATCATTAAAATTTTATTAAAAAATATCGAGCTACTCACCAACTAAGCGAGTCGAGTTGGGCTTTGCTCGACTCGGCTTGTTAAAATCTCGAGTCAAGCTTAAGTTATTTGTGAGCTGCTCGCCAACTAATCAAGTCGAGTAGAGCTTTGCTCGACTCAACTCGTTAAGATATCGAGTCAAGCTCGAGTTGTTTGCGAGCTGTTCGACTCAATAAGCACTCCTAGTCGTCTCTAATCAATTTAGGGTCTGAATTCCTCTAATTCCATAACTTTTTATGTTAGAAACATTTTAATTTTCAATTTGGTATACCAGTAAATTTAACCTTCAAAACCTACCATTTTATTTTTAATAAAAAAAACATATCATTTTATCAAAATAACCGTTTCTTTTTTAACAAAATTTAACCCCCGGCCTTTAAAAATTAAAACTTGACCCTTCTACCGCATGAAATAATTAACCTAAAAATATTATTTCATTTAAAGTCATGGATATTGAGACTTGAAGTAGAGGTGCTGCTATTACATTAGACCAAGCCGAATTGATACTTACAAGGCCAACTTGGAGACCTGATTTTAAATCAGCCCATCCCCTATAAAGCCCGCTTTAGGTCTTACTATCTAAAATCCAAAATTGTATGCGAGGTTTTAAAGAGCTAAGGGTGTAGAACAGATAATAGAAATTATCGGTCCTTTTTAGTGCTTCTATTTATATCTCGCACTAAAAATTAGATTTAAAGTTTAGAATTTAAGGTTTAGAAAATTTAAGGTATGTTGTATTTTTAGGGCGTAGAATGTAGAGTTTAGGATTTAGGATTTAGAATTAAGGCTTAGAATTTAATTTTTTAGTGTTGGGGCATAGAAAATGGTAGAGGATTTTTGTCCGTAGAATAGATACTATCATATAACCACACCAAAACATTACTATTAAAATGTTCTAAGCCGCCCAACATTCTCTCCTCCAATTTTATAGCCGCCTCTTTTCTTTTGTTTCTTAGCCGGTGATCGGCTACCGGTTTTAATACTGGTTGCCGATCACCGGATTCATTGTTTTTATATTTTTGTTTTTGTTTTTTATATTTTTAATAAAAATCTATGTCCTTGTGACACGTGTTTTTCTGTCCTTGTGACACGTTTTTTTTGTTATTTTTGTGGTTTGTTTCATCTGTCGTTTTTGGCATGATTTCAGCATACCTTAGCGTTCGTTTGGTGCTCTTACAGAGATCTTCGCGGCGCTAGTTTCTGATTTTGATTTTGTCGGTGTTCATAGAAAGATAGATCCCCTCTCGGTTGATGGTTGTTTGCCGATGTAATCTGACCTGGGTAGCGGAGCAATCTGCCTGATAGTTTGATTCGCTCACCACTCCTTTTTCACATCGTAAAGCGTCTCATTTGGATAGAGACAAAGAGATTCAGGAAGACTTCTGGATTTTGACGGTATGCTAATATCTATGAAAATATTTATTTTCTTTGCATCTTTGGGTTGTTTGAGATTTTAGTGTACTAGATCTCATTATTCTCCAATTTGAATGCTTTGTATTTGTAATATTTTATGGTTATTAATAAAATTCAGTTGTCATTGTCAAAAAAAATGTTCTAAGCGGTATATAAAATATATAATAATAAGAATTTAAATCACAACATGAAAATAGTATTTTTCTATTTATTAAAATATATAATAATATTAAAGATCGGAATATTATTTTTATGGAACAATGGTAAAATGAAAAGTTTTAGGAGCGATACTATAATGTGCATTTTAATTATATTAAAAAATAAAAAATTATTGTGTATAAAATGATTGTCCATAAAAACTAAACACCTTAATTAATATTAAATTGTCTAAAAAATTAAGAATTCCACCGCCCATCTAGGGTTTTGATTAATAAAATACAGATACGGTCTTTATTTATAGAAATTCCAAGGTAATTATTTTATCTACAATCCCAAGGCATCTTTGATTGACATCGATAATCTTTTAATATTAAACCATATCCTTAAATTGATTAAGGTGCTAGTGTTTGAAAAGGTGGGAAAGATGTGTTGATTAGTTGTTTGGTAAAAGGGGAGAAAAGATCATTTCACCTCTTTTGGAAAAAGAAAATGCTATTACAAGAAAAAAGGAAAAAAATTAAATTACACACAATTAAAAAAAATTCAAATCTTCAGAGAATAAGAGAGGCTCAATCCATTCACACAATTATTGTTTCTAGGAAATTTTTTCATCTTTAAGGTTTATTTTATAATATATGTTATGAGTTTTGTAATGGTCTCTCAACAATATTTTTTTCAAATCTGATTTTAAATTATCTTCTTAAAAGTATAATGTACCATATAAGTATATCTAACACTTGTCGACAATTCTATTTTCTAACTAGAAGTTTTTATTATATATTTTGATATAGCTATTATTATTTAACACCAAAAATATAATTTTTAAGCTATAACCCTAAATTTTAAATATTAAACACTAAAAATATATCATACCCCCAATTCCCTACACCCTAATCATAAACTCTAAATCGAATAGTCTGGATTTAGTATTGAAGAAGTCCATAATGAAAGATGTTTTTAACTTAGTTTGTTTTATTCACAATATCATAATAAGAATACTTGAACTTGCTTAAAAAACCTAATATTTCATCTCGTTAAATCAACTAGTAGGTAGTTAGTCTTATTGTATTTTTTAGGCTTAACCCTCAACTAAGTGCCCAAACTATACCCTTTTTCCATATAGGCGCCTAAACTTTGTTTTGGGTCAATTAGGTGCCTAACGTTTTCTTTCGTGATCCAAATAGGTGCTTCACCGTAACATATGTTAATTTTCTTTCGTTCTCCAATGAAAATCATACACGTGGCAGTATTAAACATTTTCATAATTTTATTTTTTTAAAAAAAGATAAATTAAAATTTTTAAAATATCCTGAAATTTTCAAATAATCCCAAAATAGTATCCAAATCTCTAAACCCCCCAAATTCGGCAACCCCTACCAGCGATGGTCACGTTTTCGGCGTCGAAATGAAGTGCACTCCTCTCACTGAACAACTCACACATCATTCATCGTCTGTTATGCCGTCGTTCATTATGAATCATTCGAATAAACCATTCGTCGATTTCGTCGTTTCGCACAACGTCGGTCGATTTCTGACGAAGAGGTGGTGGGGTAAATGGTCGTGAGAGTCCAACGACATATGTGATGGGCGGCGGTGAAATTAAGTCAAATCGAGATTTGGGTTTTGGGGTGTTAGGGATTTTAAATTTTGGGGCTATTTTGTGAAATTTGGGGTTGTTTTGTTTTATTAATTTTTAAATACATTTTAAAAATTTTAAGAAGATGACACATGTTAGATAACGGAAGTTAACGGTGAAAACTAACGAACAATAATAACATGACACTTATTTGAATACCGTTAAAAAGTTAGGCACCTATCTAACTCAAAACAAAGTTTAAGCACCTAACTGGAAAAAAATGTAAAGTTTAGTCACTTAGACTATTAAGCCTATTTTTTATATTACGTTAAAGTCTATGTTTCTTATATAACCCTTCGAATATTGATTAAGGTATGATCCACTTTATTGAGCAAAGTTCATTCGGTCGGCCATGACCTATGACCTATGTAATCCCTTTATCAAACTCACAAAAGAGGGGAAAACACAATACAATTGGTACTTTTTCTCACACCAATCAAATTCATGTTTGAAATATAACTAGTAATAATAGACCTGACATACAAAAAATAATAAAAAAAACGTACCAAGATCATATAATTATAACATGAAACGATTATCTGATCATGTGGTACTATTCCAGCTTTTGCAGGGGCCATAAGAATCTGTGTTCCATATGTGTTTCACAACGAGTTCTACACAGTTGGCAAACATATTACATTATTTCATGTTGTCTCATCTTATGTGGGTCCGAATCTCGACATTTGTCTTGAAAATGTAATTATTTCTACTTACTAATAAACATTACATTGCTTCGTGCACGTTATCGGATCTTCATTTGCCAATCTGATCCTCTTTCTTGATGGAATCAATGATTTCATCTTAAGTGAAAGTTCTAATGGTCAGAAGAAGAGTTAGTACAAAAATAAAATTTAATGGAAAACCCTAGTGAAACACCCCGTAACCCTAGTCTTCTTCGGTCTGAAAATTACGGCAGCCGGCCACCGAAAACAATGATTGACTTGGAGAGACTAGCTTCCCTTGAGAGGCCTGGTTCTCCTCTACCGGCTGAGGATCAAAGAATAGTTAAAAGAGGACAAAACGGTGATGAAAACGCCAAGGGATCTTCTAGTACAACATGTGTAGAAGTGGAAGTGGTTGACGCGGTTATGGCAGAGGTTGGCGAGGCCCCTCTTGGATCATATTAGGCTCTTTTGGAAGACAAGAGAACCGAGAATACTCTTGTAACTGAGAAGCCTCTGCCGGTCTTGGATGAGAATTCCCATAAAGGTAATACTAGGATGTCTTTCCGTGATATTCTGGCTGATGAGGCTCGAAATAATTCCGAGCGCTTAGAAATCGAGGATCTTGATGTTGAAGTCTTGGATAGTGACGTGGATATTATCTCGGATGAACCCTTGCTGGAGATTCATTTTTTGAAAGAGTACATTGTTCCATTGATAAAAAAACTAGCTAATTCGGTTATTATTCGTCTTCTTGGAAAATCGATTGGTTACAAAGCTCTCCTCGATAGGATTGAAGGTCTACGGAAGCCGAAGGGGGAGATGCGACTTATTGACCTCGACAACGATTATTTCGTGGTTCGCTTCTCGCTTGAAGATGATTACGATCGAGTCTTGTCAGGAGAACCATGGGTTATTTATGGTTCTTATTTGACGGTGCAGCCCTAGAGTATAAATTTTTTCCACATCTGTCGATCACCCATCGAAGATCATGGTATGGATTCGTCTGCCAAGGCTGCCTTATAGATATTACACAAAGAGCTTGTTCCGTTGCATTGCCAACTTACTCGGAGAAGTAGTTAGAATTGATTATAATACTGATGAGGCAAATAAGGGGAGATTTGCTAGGTTAGTAGTGATAATCGATCTTGAGAAACCCCTAATGTACGGGATCGTCATTGATGGCAAGAAACAACCTATAGAATACGAGGGACTGCCACTTATCTACTATGGTTATGGAAAGTATGGTCATTCCAAAGAGCATTGTGGAGTGGATAACCCTCTTGTTAGTGATTCTGTGGAACCAAGAAGTGAGGATACCAATCAAGATGACTTATATGGACCTTGGATGCAGGTCTTTAATAGGAGAAAGAAGGTAGTGACGAAACGAGACATTAGTACTCCGCAGAATAATTTAACTGCCAACAACCGTAATATTAGCTCCAAATTTTCTGCTTTAGCTGATATGCCATAAATGCTTAATAAAAAACATCGTACTACGGGGAAGAACTTGCCTCGGGACAAAACCTTGAGTACTAGCTCAGGATTGTTACTACATCGTGGGAATCTTGTTGGTGATATGAGAGCTGAAAGTAGTGAACAAGGAGCAAGACGTGGTTCTGGCAGAGCGATAACTAAGGAATGGGCGTATTCTGCCTGGGTAAGACGGTGTTACAAGATCAAGATTTTTTTTAGAGGCAAGAATCCTGCCCAAGTGGATCATGTGGCATCAAAGGAGACGGTGATTACTGATACTAGTAGTTTAAACCCTGGAAATCATGTTGTTGTTCATGTGATTGACGATGAGAATCGTCTTGTTCTCCATGAAAGGAATGGGCGTATTCTACCTCCTTCAATAACTGGAGTTCATTCGAGGAGTGGTGGAAAGGCATTGACTTCGATTGAGGGTTTTCCTTGTAAAAACATGAAATCCATGAAAAAATGGCAAATCCAAGAGTCAACCAACTCTAGCGGGTCTAGTTGAAGAGCTCACATCAGAGTTAGACCAGGCTAAGGATGCAGCACTGCAATCAAATTTGGAGCCCCGAGACAACATTGTGGCAGATAGTAATGGTGTTCAATGGCGGGCGAATACTGTTTTTGAATCAGTTGAGTAGTCTGATATGCAGGTTTAAGGCGTCTTCTTCCTTTTCTTTCTTTTTACATTATTATGATTAAGATTATATCATGGAATGCGCAAAGAGCTCTTGACTCTAGTTTTAATCATTATTTGGGTGATGTGGAGTAGAAAGGTCAGTTTTGATGTTCTTGTTGTCTCTAACCAGTTCATTCATGGTGTGGTTGCTATTTTTTATGAGCGAAAGAGTTTCCTTTTCACTGTTGTGTACGCCAGCTCTGTTTCGGTCAAAAGGCGGGAGTTATGGAATCAATCAGATACCTTAAATCCGGGAGGAAGCTGGCCTTGAGTGTTTGGGGGGGATCTCAATGTGATTAGTAGCATGTCGGGGAGGGATGAAGGGTCTCAGAAACGCACTGGTATCTGTTCGTATTTTAATGACTTTATGTTTAGATTTTTTTTATCGACATGGGGTATAATGGACCATCTTTCACTTGGAAGAGAGGCGACCTTTCTCAGCGCTTGGATCGTTTTATTTGTAACAACCAGTGGTATAGTTGCTTTCCGATGTCAGAAGTTATCCACCTCTAACGCCTTGGATCTGATCGTTGTCCCATCACGTTGGAGTTGGGTGCTCGTACGATGCAGGGTAACACAAGACCTTATCATTTCCTTGCAGCTTGGAATGATCATGAGGGATTCCAACCTATGCTTGAACAAATTTGGAATGTGGGTCAACCTTTAGATGAGAATGTGAGACTTTTTCAGCAGTAAAGTCGTGTCTGGAATGAATCGGTCTTTGGCCATATTGGCAAAAGAAAAGCGCTCCTCCTTGCACGTATCAAGGGTGTTGAGAAACGCCTAGAGAAATCTGATTCCATCTTCCTGATGAACCTTGAAGAAGAATTAAAAGGTGAGCTAAATACCTTTCTTGAACAAGAGGAAAGCTTATGGCATAAAAAATCGAGACAAGAGGATAGCGAAAGGGGATCGTAACACCTCTTTTTTCCATTCAAGCACAATGGTAAGGAGGAGACGAAATACAATGAGGATGCTGCAACTTGATGATGGATCATGGTGTGATAACGTGTGGGTCCTTCAAGAGCATGTCTGCAGCTTTTTCCAGAAACTATTTACAAGTGAGGGTCGGCATCTTAGGTCCATTGTTACGGGAGAAGATTGCTTTGATCAAGCTGGTATGGATATGTGATCTTTTATGGCTGAGGTAACAATGGTTGAGGTTTATAAAATCGTGTTCCAAATGGCTCCTTTAAAAGCCCCTGGAATCGACGGGTTGTTGGTGATGTTCTATCAAAAGAATTGGTCCATCGTTGGTGCTTCGATCCATAAGCTTGTTCATGATTTCTTTGAAAGGGGTAACCTTGATAGTTGGATTAATGAAACCATCCTTGTACTAATCCTAAAAATTGATTGTCCCTCCTCGATCAATTCCGCCCAATAAGTCTCTCCAATGTGTCGTAAAAAATCATATCAAAGGTTATTGTGGAGCGATTAAAGCCTTTTCTTCCAAGTTGGATATTGCCAACATAGGCAAGCTTTTTCCCGGGCAAACATATCACCGATAACATTATTCTTGCTCAGGAAATTATTCATTCTATGAACAATAAGTCTGGTAAGAAGGGGTGGTTAGCAGTTAAGGTGGACCTCGAGAAAGCATATGATAGACTCGAATGGGACTACATAGTAGAAACGTTCTGATAGAGTAGCGCAATCTTGGATTTGGAAGCCTTCAATCAAGTTGTTGCAAGAACTGGGGGCTCTAGACTCAATCAAAAGATTAGGAGCAGATCTGAAAATTCAAGAGAAAAGAGAAGGGCTTTTCTTGAAAAATTCAGATTCAAGGCTAGAAAATCAAAGAAAAAAAGATAAGAAAGAAGATTGGGGGATAAATAATAAGAATTAAAACAAAAAGATTGATGGAGAGGTAGATAAAACAAATCTGAAAATTCAGCTTTGTTTATGGCTATGGAGATGGCATGAAGTTGAAGATGGAGATGGCTTGATGGATTTGTGATGGTTTTGTCCTCGGCACCCTCTTAGATGCAATTACCTAAGCAAGCAACCTCAAGCGGCTCTAACCCACCCTCCTAGACGCGATTACCTAGGCAAGCAGGAGTGTGAAGATGATCTCCCTCACAAGAACTTGTCGGACTTATGTTGAAGAAGACTTCGAAGGCACAAGTAATCAGCACTTGCAAAAACAAACTCACTAAATATTTTATTAATCCAAGAAAATATGCATTACAATGGCGGAGGCTTCATCCTTTTATAGATGAAGGATAGCCAAAGTAATTTAACTTCTACTAAAACAAGGAAACCCTAATTTAATTAAAAAATAAAATAAAAACAGCCTACAAACTCCTTGTACTTGGCCAGCAAGGAATAAGGTGATAAGGCAAGTGATAAGCTGATATGTGCTGATTTCTTGGGCTGCAAATAAGCTTGGTTGCTTGGGCAGCAAGTAATGGCTTGTTAGGGGCTGGTTGCTTGGGCAGCAAGTAATGAGTTGTTGGGGCTTCTTTTTGGACGAAAATTTGAAGGGATTTGGGCTTATTTGGTTGGTAAGTACTTTGGTTTTGGGTAGGAAGCATGTATGGGCTGTTTTAATGCAAACTAGGCCTAAATAACACTTGTAAATCCTAACTTGGGCTAAAAATAAAAGGCTGACCCAATCCTTTCATAATAAGAAGTATTGGGTCTAAATACAATAAAAGGGATAATTAATGGACATCTAAAGGATCATGGGTATCTATCTCCAAAGGTGCAGCAAGTTGGGTTTTTGTTACCCAATTATGCTCGAAGGATTTTAAGTGTGGGCTTCCTTCAATAAATTATTCTTTCTTAATGGCAGCTTGCAATCCTTTGCTCATAAATCCTTGAACGGTTGAATTCAGCTCACTCTTGATCATCTTAGACTTGGCTTGAGTTATTGGGCCAAGGGGAAAAGTAAGTCCATCTCGTCCTTGGAATTGCCTTGTGGTACATGTATCATCCCCTCCCTCCTCAAAAGGATTCGTCCTCGAATCTGAAATGTCAAAGGGAGAAAGGTCAGCAACATTAAAAGTTGTACTCACATTATACTCACCGGGTAGATCAATTCGGTATGCATTATTGTTGATTCTTTCAAGGACTTGGAATGGTCCATCTCCTCTTGGATCCAACTTGGATTTCCTATGGTTTGGAAATCTCTCTTTACGCATGTGCAACCAAACCCAATCTCCTGGTTCAAAGACAACTTGGCGTCGGCCTTTGTTGACTTTAGCAGCAACGATTCCATATGTTTTCTCCATTCTTTGCTTTGCCTTAGCGTGTATGGATTTAACCAATTCTGCTTTCTTTGCACCATCTAAGATGCAAATATTATCAATAGGCAAAGGGACGAGGTCTAAAGCAGTTAAGGGGTTAAAACCATAAACTACTTCAAATGGGGAATAACCGGTGGATGAATGAATAGAATGGTTGTAGGCAAACTCTACGAAAGGTAAATATTCTTCCCAAGTCTTAGTGTTCTTACCGACAACAGTTCTTAGTAACACACCTAATATTCGGTTTATTACCTCGGTTTGTCCGTTCGTCTGTGGGTGACAAGTTGTAGAATAGAGTAGTTTGGTACCTATTTTCCCCCACAAAACTTTCCAAAAATGGCTTATGAACTTGACATCTCTATCAGAAACAATGGTGCGTGGAATTCCATGAAGTCGTACTACTTCTCTAAAGAAGAGATCAGCGACATGTGTTGCGTCGTCCGTTTTATGGCAAGGTATAAAGTGAGCCATCTTTGAAAACCTGTCGACCACAACAAAAATACTATCTCGACCCCTCTTGGTACGAGGTAATCCAAGAATAAAGTCCATAGATAAATCGACCCAAGGGAGAGAAGGAATAGGAAGGGGGTATATAAACCATTAGGACTAACCTTGGATTTGGCTTGTTTACATACTATGCAAGATGCACATACTTTCTCCACAGTTTTCCTTATATGTGTCCAAAAGAAGTGCTCCATTACCATGTCCAAAGTTTTGGAGATGCCAAAGTGTCCCATTAAGCCTCCGGAGTGTGATTCGTGGACTAGAAGTTCTCTAATGGATCCTTGTGGTATACACAACCTGTTCATTCGGAAAAGAAACCCATCTACAAGATAAAACTTGTTAAAAGCACCTTTTAAACAATGAGTATAAATTTCCTTAAAATATGGGTCATTAGGATATAATTCCTTTATATGCTCAAATCAAAATATAGTAGCATGCATTTGAGTAATTAGGGTATACCTTCGAGATAGTGCATCCGCTACTACATTATCCTTACCTTTCTTCTATTTGATGATATAAGGGAATGTTTCAATGAATTCCACCCAACGAGCATGTCTCTTGCTCAAATTACCTTGGCCGTTGAGCCACTTCAAGGTTTCATGGTCCGTATGTATGACAAACTCCTTTGGAAGAAGATAGTGTTGCCAAACTTCAAGTGCACGAACTAATGCAAGGAGCTCTTTATCATATGTTGAGTAGTTCAAATGTGCTCCTTTTAACTTCTCACTAAAGTAAGCGATTGGTTGTTTTTCCTGCAAAAGAACTGCACCTATGCCTATACCGGAGGCATCACATTCTAACTCAAAAGTGTTAGAGAAATCGGGAAGGCGAAGAATTGGGGCAGTACAAAGTTTACCTTTTAGGGTTTGGAAAGTTGTTTCTTGTGCCTCACCCCAATGGAAACCTACCGTTTTTTTGATAATATCCGTCAATGGTGCGGCGATGGTAGAGAAATCCTTGACAAAACGGTGGTAGAAGTTTTCTAGGCCATGGAAGGATCTCACCTCGGTTATGGAAGATGGTGTGGGCCATTCTTTAATTGCTTTGACCTTTTCATCATCAACATGGATACCCTGTGCACTTACTATAAAGCCTAGAAAATTAAGACTTGCACTACAAAACACGCACTTTTCCATGTTAGTATATAATCATTCCCGTCGGAGAACTTCAAAGACTGATTTCACATGAAAGAGGTGTGAATCAAAGGAAGAAGAGTAGATAAGAATATCATCAAAATAAACAACAACAAACTTACCTCGAAATTCCCGTAAGATGTGGTTCATCAACCTCATGAATGTGCTAGGGGCATTGGTCAAACCAAAAGGCATGACTGTCCACTCATATAGACCGAACTTGGTCTTGAAAGCGGTTTTCCATTCATCTCCTTCCTTCATCCAAATTTGATGATAACCACTCTTCAAGTCAATCTTGGTGAAGATGCATGCGCCATAGAGTTCATCAAGCATGCCATCTAATCGTGGGATAGGATGTCGATATTTGATGGTGATTCGGTTTATTGGTCTACAATCTACACACATTCGATATGAACCATCTTTCTTTGGCACCAAAAGAACTGGTACAGCACAAGGGCTTAAACTCTCACGAATGTAGCCTTTGTGGAGTAGTTCTTCCACTTGCCTTTCTAACTCCTTGGTTTCTTCAGGATTGCATCTATATGCTGGTCTATTTGGAATAGAAGAACCCAAAATTAGGTCAATTTGATGTTCAATTCCTCTTAAGGGCGGCAAACCATCGGGTGGATCACCTAAAACATCATTAACGTCTTGCAAAAGAGAAACAAACACACTAGGCAAACGGTCGTTATTGTTAGTGATAGAAATAAAATTTTCCCTAAATCGGACGAGAATGCAAGGTTGTTTAAGAAAAGGGGCTTGTCTCACTTCTTTTTCTCTCGCATAAATATTTTGAGATACTCTTTTTTTCTCACAGTGAGGATCACTCACCACCCCTGGGCCTTTGTTCATTTGGCTTTTATTACTACTGGCCTCTTTCGTCGTTGCCTTTTGTTCCCTGTTTCCATCTTTTAGAATTCCCACCCCCTCACAAAACTTCTTTATTCGCATCTGGTCTTTGTACACCTCTTTTGGATCGAGTGGGGCCAAGGTATACTTCTTGCCATGGTATACAAAGGAATATTTATTTAATTTACCATGGTGAGTCACATCACGGTCATACTGCCAAGGTCTCCCTAAAAGTAAGTGAGATGCTTGCACAGGAATAACATCACACCAAACGTCATCACAATATTTGCCCATAGTAAAAGTGACTAATGCACGTTTGGTTACCTTTAACTCTGATCCTTCATGAAGCCATTGGAGATAATATGGCTTTGGATGGCGTTGACAAGGTAGATCAAGTGCATCGACTAGATAGCTGCTCACCACATTCGCACAACTTCCACTATCAATGATTACAGAATAAAGTTTACCTTTGATCAAACATCGTGTGTGGAAAATATTTGTTTTTTGCACTTTTGTATCGTCGATTGCTTGGATATTAAGTGAACGTTGAATCACCAAGCTTTTAGGATCATGTTCATCACTAGAGTAATTATCGGTGATGAATTCATTATCGGACAATTCTGAATCGGATGTGCATGTCCCATCTTCTCGAACAAGAAAAAGTCTTGTATTTGGGCAGTCCCTTTGATAGTGTCCATGTCCTTTGAACTTGAAACATACAATATCCCGGGTTTTCTTAGCTATTTGTGTATTTTCCGTCGTCATGGGAATTTTGGCTTTGGTTTTTTCCAATGGCTTGGATGCTTCAGGTTTTTGTTTTGTTCTACTAGAGTCGGCCAAAGGATTAGAAGTATTAGAATTAGACAAGGGTTGAGTGGTACCTCTATCATATGGATAACTCTTTTGGCGATATCGTTGTCTATCTTTGATGCGTTTTTCAATTGTCATGGCAAATTGGAATGCCTCTTCAAGAGTGTCGTAGGTTTTGAGTTCAAGCACCTCAAGAATGTTATCATTGAGTCCGACAATAAACCTAGTCAATGTATCTTCTTCGTCCTCCTGTATATCGACTCTTTGCATCAAGGATTCCATCTCTTTGAGATATTCATCAACAGTTATATTGCCTTGTCTGATCTTTTGCAACTTTTGTTTGAGCTTTCATCGATATAATGGGGGAACAAATCGTTCTTGCATGACCTCTTTAAGTTCTCCCCATGATGTTATCTTGGCTTCTCCATTGAGACGCCGATTTCGGACCAATTGGGACCACCAAATGGATGCATATTCAGTGAATTCGAGAGTCAACAATGGGACTTGATCCTCTTCGGGACATTGATAATACTCGAACAAAAGATCAACTCGATTTTCCCAGTCACAATAAGCATCAGGGTCATACCTTCCTTGAAAAGGCGGCACAGTGATCTTTGGTTTCGCCAAGGAGTTTTGTGCTCGTTTTGGTTCTGTGCGAGGGTTGTGCCTATGTAGGGGATTTTGGCGTCTATTCTGAATGTTAAAAAGAGGTGGACGCTTAGGCTCTTCTGTTTCGTCTTCAACCTCATTGGTTTCAATTCCTCCAATGGTTTGAGTTATTGTGGTCACGACTGTATCGGTGTGATCAAGCTTGGTTGCCAATGAGGTTACAGTCCGTGTAAGTTTATTTAGAGTATCTGCAACCTCTTGAAGAGTCACCTTGTGTGGTTTGTCGTCATCATTAGTTTGTGACATCCTGAAAACACTCAAATTTAAAAAGGTGAAAAACAAAAGAAAGAAAAGCTAGAAATCTCACTAAACACTCCAAGAAAGAAATACTTAGCGAGGCAAGTAAGCCAATCTTGTGCTCTTTAAAGATCTTCCTGCCACAAGACAAACAAGTCACAATCGGAGTTTAATCCTAACAATGATTCCTAATTGTACTAGGAGTCCAAGAAAAGGCTTGACACCAATTGAAATATAGTCGCAAGAAGGAAGAATTACAATGCAACTTTTTTAATCCTACTCACACCAGAATAGAGAAGGTGTTAATGGCGTAAGAGAAGAAAGAAAAGCAAAACAAACGAACTTAAATAACTAAAGAGTAGAAAAAAAACTAGAAAGATGGAAACTCAAAACCCGGAAACAAATTGAAGAAAGAAATGCAAAGTTGAACCCACTTCAATGTGATGCTTGCAGCGATGGATGATGTTGATCTTGATGATTCTTGATGGTAGTTGGCGGCTAGGTATGATCTTTCTAACTTTTCTTCAGTTTCAATTTTTGTTTTTGTTTTTTGTTTTGTTTTCTTTTCTCTTTTTTTTCTTTTTTGTTTTATAAGATAAATAAACTTAAAATAATGAAAATTGATAGAAAGAAACTAAACTAGGGTGAAAATAGAGGAAAAGAACCTAATTCTGCTTAATGTTTATCCACTTTGTTCGAGGTGTTCCCCATGTCAAAAAATTCTGAAATTTTATGTGGCGATTCCTCCAATGGTGTAGATTAGATCTGGAAATTTTCAGCTCAAAATTCGTACATTTGAATTTTGCGAATTTTCCTCTTTTATTCGAATTTTTCACCCAGAACGCAAAAATTCTTGCCAAGAATCGTCTCAAATCTGATGTCAAATGATAGAGTAGCGCAATCTTGGATTTGGAAGCCTTCAATCAAGTTGTTGCAAGAACTAGGGGCTCTAGACTCAATCAAAAGATTAGGAGCAGATCTGAAAATTCAAGAGAAAAGAGAAGGGCTTTTCTTGAAAAATTCAGATTCAAGGCTGGAAAATCAAAGAAACAAAGATAAGAAAGAAGATTAGCGGATAAATAATAAGAATTAAAACAAAAAGATTGAAAAAGATTGATGGAGAGGTAGATAAAACAAATCTGAAAATTCAGCTTTGTTTATGGCTATGGAGATGGCATGAAGTTGAAGATGGAGATGGCTTGATGGATTTGTGATGGTTTTGTCCTCGGTACCCTCTTAGATGCAATTACCTAAGCAAGCAACCTCAAGCAGCTCTAACCCACCCTCCTAGATGCGATTACCTAGGCAAGCAGGAGTGTGAAGATGATCTCCCTCACAAGAACTCGTCGGACTTATGTTGAAGAAGACTTCGAAGGCACAAGTAATCAGCACTTGCAAAAAAAACTCACTAAATATTTTATTAATCCAAGAAAATATGCATTACAATGGTGGAGGCTTCATCCTTTTATAGATGAAGGATAGCCAAAGTAATTTAACTTCTACTAAAACAAGGAAACCCTAATTTAATTAAAAAATAAAATAAAAATAGCCTACAAACTCCTTGTACTTGGCCAGCAAGGAATAAGGTGATAAGGCAAGTGATAAGCTGATATGTGCTGATTTCTTGGGCTGCAAATAAGCTTGGTTGCTTGGGCAGCAAGTAATGACTTGTTAGGGGCTGGTTGCTTGGGCAGCAAGTAATGGGTTGTTGGGGCTTCTTTTTGGACGAAAATTTGAAGGGATTTGGGCTTATTTGGCTGGTAAGTACTTTGGTTTTGGGTAGGAAGCATGTATGGGTTGTTTTAATGCAAACTAGGCCTAAATAACACTTGTAAATCCTAACTTGGGCTAAAAATAAAAGTCTGACCCAATCCTTTCATAATAAGGAGTATTGGGTCTAAATACAATAAAAGGGATAATTAATGGATATCTAAAGGCTCATGGGTATCTATCTCCAAAGGTGCAGCAAGTTGGGTTTTTGTTACCCAATTATGCTCGAAGGATTTTAAGTGTGGGCTTCCTTCAATAAATTCTTCTTTCTTCATGGCAGCTTGCAATCCTTTGCTCACAAATCCTTGAACGGTTGAATTCAGCTCACTCTTGATCATCTTACACTTGGCTCGAGTTATTGGGCCAAGTGGAAAAGTAAGTCCATCTCGTCCTTGGAATTGCCTTTTGGTACATGTATCACGTTCCATCTCACAGGTATACCTAGTCATTTTATTCATTTAATAATGACTTGTGTTCATTCTGTGTCTACCCAGGTTCTTTGGAACGGGGAGCTGACGAAGGGTTTCAAACCAACTTGTGAGATACGCCAAGGTGACCCTTTGTCTCCGTATTTATTCGTCCTCTGCATGGAGCACTTTTCGAAAGCCATTATGCGTAAAGTCAAAGAGGGAGCTTGGCGGAAAATTCAACTCTCGAAACATGGCCCGAGCTTGTCTCACCTCTTCTTCGCGGATGACCTTGTCCTCTTTATGGAAACATCGATGCAACAAATTGATGTTGTCAAAGGAGTCTTTGAGAAATTTTGCATTGATTCTGGCCAAAGGATTAGTAACTCGAAAACCAAAAAAAAAAGTTCTCTAAAAATGTTAACACTAACCTGCGACAGGGCATTGTTCAAAGTCTGGGATTTTAAGAGGTCTCAGACTTGGGTAAATATCTCGGCGTACCTCTCTTGCATACGAGAGTTACCATGGCAACGTATTTGTACCTTCTTGAGAATGTGAGACACAAACTTTTGGGTTGGGTAGCGGATTCCTTATCTTTAGCGGGCAGGATAACTATGGTGAAAGATGTTCTTCAGGCGATCCCTGTGTACGCAATGCAGTCATCCTGGATACCAAAGAGTATCTGTGAGAAGATGGAACAGTTGATTCGCCAGTTTGTGTAGGGTAAATCGTCTAATAAGGCAGGTATTCCTTTGGTAAAGTGAAGCTCAGTGAAAGAACCTATCGAGGATGGCGGGTTAGGCCTAAAAGATCTTCATCAACAAAACAATGCGTTTATGATTAAAATAGGTTTCCAGTTAAATTCGGATGAGGGTAAGCATTGGATTTGTGTATGTAAAGCGAAATATGTCTGGTGGTCCAGAATTCCAATTTCTATACACCAAAACAATTGCTCTAAATTATGGCATGGGATTAGCAATGTTTGGGCGGATTTGCGTAATAGTATTTGCTGGAATATAAGGGATGGAAAACAAACAGATTTTTGGTTTGATATCTAGCTCAATGTACCATAACCGCTTGTGATGGAATGTTTGCTACCTAATTTCCCTGAACCAGCTCTAATTACATCTTTTGTAACACCTTCTGGGGATTGGAATTGGAATCGCCTTGCCCAATGTGTCCTGGATCATTTGATACAGCGTATTACGGCAGTTAAACCGCCCAGTGAGAGGTTGGGAGATGACACATTTGTGCGGAGATGGGATGAAAAGCACATGTTCACCATAAAATCTGCATATAATTTCCTAACTCAGGTCGGTCCGATGCAAAACAATTTGCAGTGGCATATCGTATAGAAAACACAAACGCTGAGCGTATGCGACGACATATGTCGGATACGGATTTCTGTCAACTTTGCCAACGAGATGTGGAAGATGTTGACCACATTCTCAGGAAGTGTTCTAAGGCTAAATCTATTTGGTTGCGTTTGATTCCCACTAACAAGTTCCATAGTTTTATGTCTCTTAATGTGCAGGATTGGATTGTCTCTAACCTGTATAAGCCAAGAACGTTTGGTTGCGAGGAAGGTGATTGGCTATGAAAATTTGCGGCTCTCGCTTGGCAGCTGTGGAGGAGACATTGTAGCCTCTTACTCGATGAACACTATGTGGAAAAATTGGATTTTATCGATTATTGTTTCAAACTTGCAAAGGAATTTGCAGCAAGCCTTGTTAGAAACTAGCATGGGGGTATAATCAAACATGACAATGGTGGAAAATGGAGGAGTCCAAAAGCTGGTTGGGTTAAAGCAAATGCCGATGGGGCCGTGCACCCTGCTACTGGTGCAGTAGTGGTGGGCGGTGTGGTGCGCAATGAAGATGGCAGCTGGATCGTTGGCTTCTCCAAAAGTATTGGAACGTGCTCCATCTTATTATCGGAGCTGTGGGCAATCCATGAGACGTTGAGTCACGCTTGGGACCTTGGCTACCGTCGACTTGAAATGGAGACTGATAGTTTAGAAGCTTCAAAGATTATTACAGGAGATTCTAATGCATTGCAACAACATGCTGTTGTGGCTGGTATTTGACGGTTGCTTAAGCGCAGATGGGAAACAACGATTCACCATGTTCACCGCGAAGCTAATGGTGTTGCTGATAGCTTGGCTCGCATGAGTCGTGGAGCCTTGATCTGTTCATTGCATTTCCAGGAACCACCTACGGAAGCGGACCTAGCGCTGCTGCATGATTCAGCTGATACAGAGTAGCGTTTCTGTTTGGTTTTAGTAATATATAAAAAAAGTTCTAATGGCCAGAACTATGGCTGAAAGCGAGTTGTTACTCTTTATAATTTTTAGCTTAGGGTTTTGCATCCAATCAACAATTCAAGCTTACTAAATCATTAATTTAATACCATAAACCCTAAATTGTACTTGAATTCATAAACCTTAATCTTCTCCATAATAACCAAAATATGTAGGGTTTAAATCCCAACTCCATAACATGATTTTAACATCATAAAAACTTGATTTCAACTTAAATTCAATCATAGAATCATAAAATCCCCAAAACCCCCCAATTTAATTCATAAACCCTAACTTCTTTCTCAAGTAAAATTCTCATCAATCAAACATGAAATCCCTGAATTATTTACATCAAAAGATAGAGCTTGAAGAGTAGAACAACTTTGCAGTTTGAAAAGATTACCTAAAATTCGAATTTTCGGGGTTGAATCGAACTTGGAAAATTTTCTCCCCTTTTCCCCTATTTCTCGAAATGTAGGAGATGAAGAAGACTTCATCTTTTACCATTCTTCATAAAAATAATCCATATTATGCCACATGTATCTTTAAATAAATTTTAAATTCATTCAAATAAGAAAATTACTAAATTACTCTTTTGATCCAACGGTTGATATTGATCTTATCATTAATTAAGGGCCAATATTAAATCTTCAATTTCCTTCTTCCAAAATTGTCCCTTGTAACTTTCAAATATTTCAAAATTGCCATTGTGGCCAAATGACCAATTTGCCCTCAACTATTCACAAATTCATCTAGTTTGCCATCACATCACAATCTAACTAAATCTAGTTAGAATCCAACCAACTATAATAAAATATTCAAAAAATAACATTTTGTGAATTTTCCATTGCTTTTGGATTAGTCTCTAAAATTTTTATTCAATCCAATATACCGATTAATTAATCCTTTACTCAGAACTAAATTGTAGGATTCATCTTGAATCAAATTAAAAATATTCCCAACATTTGTAACAGACGTTTATAACTTTCCTTTATTTTCTGGTAAAATCTCATAATTTTTCGAAACAATTCGAGTATCCGAATTCCATTTAAACTTTGACTGAAATTTCCCAATAATAGATACTTCAGATCAATCCAGAATCTTCACATTTGATTCACACCCTTAGGTGATCTATTTGTTTATGAAATAAAAACCCTTAACTTTTGGGAAATTAAAATTTTAGTCCTTTAACTTTTCATATTTAAACTTGTACCACACAAGTTTTGACTACTTATCATTTTAGTCACTGGACTTGAATCTCCAATTCTCATTCCGATTTTTCTTGGATTCTAATCAAACTTTGAAAATACACAATTCAGCTTACTATCAATCCCATGATACTTTTAAACCTTAGAAATTTCTTTTCCAAAAACCCATAATTAAAGAAATTCTAACTTTTCCAAAGTTCATACTTTAGCCACAAAACTTTCAAAATTTACATTTTAATCACTAGCCAAAAATTGGGATATTACATGGTTCATTTACACCCTACAGATATCCTATCTCCTTATACGATAATACACTGGATAAAATCGTTTGTAAAGGGAAAAAAACAATTCACCACCAATATATTATTAAACAATATTTATCCACCAAGTGTACCTAAACAAATCAAATAACTTATAAACTTAAACTGAACATTAATTTGATAAAACTTACATAATCAAAAAAATATATAATTAAAAAGTTGCAGAGTAAAAGTTCAAAATTTGTTAACTAAGATATCCCAACTCCCAGTTAAAATTTTGAAATTCGTATATGATTTTAAAAATATTTAAAATTTTTGTATGTATTTTCTATTAAAAGTTTATTTTTGTACCGCTAAAATTTTATAAGTTAGCCCCTTAAATTTTATAAGTTCATTCTCTAGCATAAAATTCTAGTTTCGTCCGTGTCAAGTCGTATATTAAAAAGGTTAGACCACTAAATTCTTCAATTATTAGTTGAACAAATTGGAATCACAAATCATCCTCCTTTAAGAAAACTAATACAACTAAGGACCACTACCTCCATGGTTGATGACATCCAAACCTTCCATCCACTAAAATTATTTTTTAAACAAACTAAACAGTTTTAAGCCAACAACATCTTAATCTTGTGACAACACTTTTTTTTATATAAATGATACTTAAATTTTATATATATAATTTTTTATGAAACTATCAAAAGTTTTAAGAATTTTAAAAAATACTTACCTTAAAAACAGGGACGGAGCCAAGATTTATGGTTAGGGGCAAATTATAAATGTTTGAAGGGGGAAAAATTCATAACTAATTTTTTTTAAAAAAAAATTAAATAGGAGAACAAAGGTGAAAAAAATTCTTTGGGGCTGAGGGGCGATTGCCCCTCCCCACCCCCACATGGTTCCGCCCCTACTTAAAATGTTAAGTATAATAAACATGTTTGTGGGGGAGAAGTTTTACACTACATGTAAATATCAATTATGACTAAATTCTATTAAAATTTGAATAATAATAGTTGATTGAGTATAGTTTTTTTGGCATTATCGTTTGTATAATATACATGAAGACGTGAGATCAAACATGCATAAGCACTCATTATTCTTCAATTTATGGGTGGAGAGGAGTCTATAGTATAAACATTGTATATTGAATATATCGAAAATAAGTAATAATAGAAAAAATATGAAAGATATCACGATCAGTGTCTCGTTAAACACCAATAAAATCTTAACACCCAACTCAGCAAAACATCCAAAGAACACAACATAGTCACCCCAATAAGGATAATATAGAAGCCAAGAGATGATATATAGAACCACACCCAACACACAACAACCCATGAAAAAATCACGTCAAGTAAACGGTAAAATCATGTCCCAACACGCGCAAACTGCCACAAAAAACTTATACTCGCCTAAATTCCACGACACCTTTACGCATAATGCCACCATTAACCACAACTTGCATCTAATGCACAACCACACTATTGTAACTCTCAGGCCATCGCATCACCTCCAAAAACAAGCTAGAAAAATGGGAGCTCACTTGCGCAATACAACAAGAATAAACCAGTAAAACATAGAATAACCAGACAAACACGAAATTCAATGAACACATGCAAAATATGACGGCACACAACATACCCCGAGATGCAAGCCAACATCAACAAACAACAGGCAGCAATTCAAGCAACACTTCCCTTCTAACATGACACCATTGGCCGACCATACGTCAATCAAACACATACGGTGCATATTCATAAACCCCACCATCGAAAAATAACAATTGTCCCTTAACCAAGTTCCACACACCATGACAAAGCTCACATGTACCACGTAGAACTCCATCAAAAAGCACGAATTATCCTAAATCACTAAACTCCACCCAAACAGTCTACATTAAGGGAAAAGAAAAGAAACAATACTAGAATACCGAATTCTCCTTACCAATTTTGGCAAATTCCTCGTTTATTGTTTCCAAAATAAACTCCATCTCGTACTTCTGTTGTCGTATCACCTCATAAACAACTTTAGTTGCCACCCGTAATCCATGTACATTCCATGACAATGATCGCATCACTATCCGCTAATGTCTCCCCTTGCCTCTTTTAATATTGATTTTTTACAGTTTAAAAAGTCTGAGTCCGATAAAGAGCCATTTGCAATTCCTTGCAATTTTGAGTTGTTTTGAGGATGACCTCTCCCTTTTTTATTCAAACGAGCCTCTGCTTCAAACCTTTCCCCCGGTGATAAAAAACTAAGCATTAGCTCAAAAACATGTCTAACTTTTCTAGACTTGCCTTCATATTGAATCTTATCAACCTTTGAAACCCGACCCTCTTCAATATTAAGCTCATAAACTGGCTTTATTTGCAAGCTCAAAGGGTTCCCCACCATCTCGTCCTTTAGATCATCGACCACTTGGCGAGTGACCTCCTCGAACCTGTCTACAATTCCCACACATTCATCGGATATCCGTTCACGCGATTGAACTCCGTTAAAATGACCCTCTAAATTGCACAGACTATTATCTTCCACCTGACCAGCTTCATTAGTTGGTTTTACAGTCCTTATTTCATTGGCAATTGATTTTGTCGGCGATTACATCACACCTAAATCTACTTGACGCTCATAATTCCACATGCTATTGTCTCGCCACTGATACGGACTATTACTCAATAAAGAGTCTGGCACCACTGTATCACAAGATCGGTCAACCTGACCCTTGGCAATTTGGGATGGCTCCACCTGCATCTCTTCATCATCTTGTAACCCATTTGTTCCATTCTCTTCTGATTCTGAATCAGTATATGCTTTCTCATCATTCTGAAAATGCACGATTGCATCGTATTCGGCCACTTTGATGCAGAATTTATGTCTGTTTACCCACACATCCACATGTTAGAATATTAATTAAGTTTAAGGGGTTTTTAGTTAAAGGTTAGTTGGTTAGTTACACTCCTCAGCAGAACAACATTGTTGAACGCAAACATTAACATCTTCTTGCTGTTGCTAGGTGTCTGCATATTCAAGCTTCTTTACCTTTAGATTTTTGGTTGGATTGTGTGCTTCATTCTGCATATCTAATTAATAGAACACCTACTCCAATTCTTTCTAACAAAACACTTTTTGAAATGCATTATCAAACTAAACCAACATTTGATAATTTAAAAGTCTTTGGATGCCTAGCCTATGCTTATGTATTGCCTAAACCTAAAACCAAATTGCACCCTAGAGCAATTCAGTGTGTTTTTCTTGGCTTTCCAAAACATATCAAAGGTTACAGGTTATTTGACATTCAAAACATAAGTATTTTTGTTTCCAGAGATGTTTTCTTCTCTGAATCTATTTTTCCTTTTCACAAAGGTAAACTTCATTCCTCTTCTGAAATTATTTTCCTACTATCGAATCTAATTCTTCTGTTAAAGATTTCCCTAGTTTAGGTTCTGTTGATCATCAATATTCAGTCACAGCCTGTATCACATCAGAATGCACCAGTTTCACCAATTTCTAAGTTTGCAACAGATTCACCAGTAGATCAGTCTGTTGAAGCCTCTTCTTTAGCCGAAAGTCAGCTTTCTAAGCCACCAGCTCAACCTAATGATGTTGTCCATCCCAGAAGGTCATCAAGAACAGTTAGGCTGCCTCCTAAGCTTGGTGATTATCAGATTGCTTTACCAGGAAGTAAAGTTTCTTCACACTCCACGCCTCATAACATTGCCCAGGTCCTCTCTTATGACCATATCTCTTTTAATCACCAAACATATATTAATAATGTTGATGTATTAAAAGAACCTAAGAACTATAAAGAGGCTATTAAACATGATTGTTGGAAAGAAGATATGAATGAAGAAATTCTTGCTTTAGAGAAGAATAATACTTGGAACCTAGTTCCTTTTCCTAGTGGTAAACAAACCATTGGTTGTAAGTGGGTTTTTAGAACCAAACTTAAATCTAATGGTAGTTTAGAAAAATATAAGGCAAGACTTGTTTCTAAAGGATATACTCAGCAACCAGGATTAGATTTTTTAAACACCTTTAGTCTTGTTGCTAGAATTACTACCATTCAAACTCTTATAGCTATTGCTTCTGCTAAGAATTGGCATTTACAACAGTTAGATATCAATAATGCTTTTTTACATGGATATCTGCATGAAGATGTCTATATGGATCCTCCACCTGGTTTTTTTCCTAATGATTCTATTCTTGTTTGTAAACTCAATAAAAGCTTATATGGCCTGAAACAAGCAAGTAGGCAATGGAATGAACGTTTAACTATAGCTTTGAAAAATAAGAATTTTATTCAAGCATCTTCTGATTCTTCTTTATTTTTGAAAAGAATAGATGATAGTTTTATAGACTTAGCTGTCTATGTTGATGATATTATACTAATGAGTCCTAATTTGACAGAAATTACTAACATTAAAAGTTTCTTACATTCCACTTTTAAGATTAAAGATCTAGGTGCTCTTAAGTATTTTTTTAGGCTTTGAAATAGCTCGATCAAAAAAAGGTATTAACCTCTGCCAAAGGAAATGTACTCTTGACCTTTTGGAAGAAACTGGATTTTTTGTTTCCAAACCTGCTTCAACACCTTTTAATGATAGAACTAAACTCTCTAAGCTAGATGGTGTTCCCTTGGATGATATTACCTCTTATAGACGCTTAATAGGAAAATTATTATATTTGACTAACACTCGGCCTGATATAACATTTGATGTTAATCATCTATCTCAATTTCTTTCAGCTTCAACTGATATACACCTTTCTGATGTGCATAGAGTTTTAAGATATTTGAAAGGAACTCCTTGACAAGGGTTATTTTTCCCTGCAAATAAATATCTGAAATTGAATGCTTTTTCTGATTCTGATTGGGCATCTTGCCCTGATTCTCGTAAATCAACTACATGTCTTTGCATTTTTCTTGGTTCTGCTTTAATTTCATGGAAATCTAAAAAATAGTCTACCATTTCCAAGTCTTCCACAGAAGCTGAATATAGAGCCCTTGCTACAGTAACCTGTGAACTGCAATGGCTATTATTTCTCCTTTCTGATTTACATTTACCTTCTCAATATGCAAATCTTTATTGTGACAATCTATCTGCAATCAAAATTGCAGAGAATCTTATCCAGCATGAACGCACAAAGCACATTGAAATCGATTGCCATCTGATCCGAGAGAAGCTTCACCAAGGGATGTTGCATCTTCTGCCAGTTTCTTCTTCAAACCAGCTTGCTGACTGTTTTACAAAGGCTTTACCACCAACCTTGTTTCATGATTCTATTTCCAAGTTGGGCATTCACAATGTATATGCTCCAACTTGATGGGCTGTTAGAATATTAATTAAGTTTAAGGGTTTTTTAGTTAAATGTTAGTTGGTTAGTTTGTTAGGTTCTTTATTTTCTTTTCTATTTTCTTTAGTATTATATATATGTATTTCGGATATTGTATTATTTAATTTTTGGGTATTAATAAAACAAAAACTTTTTCTCTCACCTTAAGTCGTTCCCTCTTTCAAATTCCTAAATCGCTTAGCAAACCCTAAAACCCTTTTTCTTCTCTTCTTCACGAGATATCAGATTCAACACCACCTGCTCGTCAATTCTTTCAAAACTCTGTCTCAACCAATATTCTACCACGCTCAAACGATGAAGGCTCATCTGTATAACGATCAAGTCTTATCAATTTTCCCCAAAGTTTTGCCACATTGCTAAATGTTCCCTTCGACCACAGATGCATTGACAACCCACTAATTGCTAACCAATAACCATACACTTGGATATCTGACTTGTAGTGCCAACGGCCACTCTCTACATTGAGAAAACCATTTGTTCCATTTTCCATATTGTAACATTTCCTTTCTCTTAGGAATATCATCAAACAATCAGTAAGACCATATCTCCTGAAATCCTCATCATAGAAAAGACTTGTAACTTCTCCACAGTTAATTCAGTTGTCAAAGGCTCAAGTGCGATTATCTAAGATTTCCACTTTTAGGTCATCAATTTCCCCATTGATACATCTTCACTCATGTGGTGGTGTGCTTATTTCCCCGATCTTGAGATAAGTCTCGATCTAAAACTCATTCACTAACTCTTTTACGCCTCCAGTACATTGATCGTGTGTCCCTCTGTGCCAACTTCACACGAGCCGAAATCCATTTAGACGCTCCATAACCCTTCTCGCATCTTTTTCAGACCTCATCTGAATCTCAAACTCTCTTTACTTTTCTTCTTCGGGATAAAAAATCTCAGGCTTCCCCATGTCTATCGAAACACTACCGGTGTAAATCTATTGAGATATTCTTTACAAATAACGTCCAACATCGTCGCTCACCACCACCCTTTTTGCCTCTCGTTGTCGCTGCCAGTTACAACTTTATGCCTAAATAAAATCTACAAGCGGGTTTAGATGGTATGGTATAGAATTTAAGATTTATAATTTAGTATTTAGGGGTTTAAAGTTAGAGATTTAATTTTAGATTGTAACCTTGAATTAGGCATATTCGTATAAAAAATTACATTGTATGTATATTGTCCAAATATAAATACGTAGACTAGAGGAATGAAATGAAATAATGGGAAGAAAAAGGCAAGGATCGAATCGGATCATTGTTGATTTCTGGACAAGGTTATGTAAGGCAAAGGGAGAGTCGATCTCCCAGATTTGATTTGATTTGCATTTGCTACTATCTCAAAGTTTTGAAAAGGCTTAATATCTAAAATCATACTTCTTTTATATATATATAAAATTTTCACTTTGATGAAGGGCCCCGATCGCTTATGTTTCGGTGACATGCGATGATGTCTAACTGCATTTCTCCTAACGTGTTATGTTTCGGTGTCCCCAATCGGTCATGCAGTTGATGAAAGGCTTTGTTAGTTCTCTACTTCGGTATTCCTGTTGGTGATGGAGTGTTCCCGAGGTCTCACCATAAATTATGTGTTTTCGTTTTTTCTGGCTTTGGCCAATATTGTTTTCTCTTTTTGTTTGTTCTTTTGCTCATTTTTTCTGAGATTTTTTTCTCAATTTTTATTGTATTTTTTCTGGATTTTATCCCCTTCTTTGTAACTTCTCTATGTTATCTATGGTATGCTTGCACTTTGAGTTCAAACAAATTTCACTTTGATTTTTTACATATTTTGCAAGTTTTGTTTCTCAACGATAAATTTATTATCGCTTTATTAGCAGCGTTGGTCCAAGTGATAAGCATGTTATTATCGCTTAAACATGTTTTGAGTTAAAAAAATTATGTATGCAAAAAAATTTCGTTGGAAGACTCACTTACCAAAACAATAAAGAATTCGGAGACCAACCAAAAAATTATTATCTCTCTAATATTTTAATTTTTTATATAACTATTAATATTTAATTTATTAATTGAATAATTTGTATTAAGTATACATAAATCTATTTTTGGAGATAACCCCAATTCAATTTACAAGTATCATTTGATGTTTTCTAATAAAATAACATGTAATCAAATCATATTTTGTCACATACAATAAATATATCGTTGTTGTTTTTTACATAAGATAAATTTCGATTAAACTGGGTTATATTTTTTGAAAATAGAAATCTAAAAATTAAAATTATAATAAATTAAAAGTTGAGAATCAAAATTGATCGGAAAAAAAGAGAAATTGTTATGAATATTCATCTATGTGGATGTCTATCATGATAAGAACTTTATCAAGGAGATTTGATTTACTTTATTATTAGAAATATTATCTTCATTAATTAGAGTTTAATGTATTATGTACTTCTTATGCCTATAAATAGATGATTCATTGAAGGCATTGTACAGACAATTCTATATTTGAGAATAATACAAATCTCCTTTTTTTTCTCTCATCTCTTTGTTCTTCCATTCTTGTTCTTTGTTCTTTGTTATTTTATTCACAACACGTTATCAGCACGAGACTCTAATCAACTGAGATCTTCATCGTTCGAATCCAAAAGAAGTTACCGAAAAGAATGAATTCGATTATATAATGAAATTAAAGATAAGTTTTTTCCTCTCATTTTTTTAGCTATTGATTGTCTTTCTCTTTATATTTTAATTTTAATTTTATTTTTATTTGGAAAGAATGGTAGCATGCTTAATCGCATCGAATCTAATCTCGCTCAAAGAATTGATCTCTCAAGCGACCCAAATCCATATCAAGGGGATCGTGGGGAGAAGATGATTATCTTGAGTATATTTACATATAAGTATTTTTTTATGGATTCATGATATATAATATGGTGAATGTTTTTTTTTATTTTATTTAACCATATTTTAAGTTTTGCATGATATGCTTAAATGGCTTGGAAAGAGACGTGACGTAAAGAAATTATGAGAAGTTGTTTCGGTCATTTGCTATGTCTCCATTGTCCTCGAGAGGAGAATTATTATCGGTAAATTTTTTTCTCTCTTTAAATTATGATTTTAATGTGCGATAAATCATGGTGAATTTCAATCTATAAAAAGATTGTTATAAAGTCTATATTTGCTCGAAAGCAATATTTCTTCTTCGTCGAAAAACTCGACCATAGACTTCTCCCAATTTCAAGTTACGAAAATTTGTCTTGATCCAAAAAGTTTTATGGGATGCATTCCCTAAGTGAATGCAAAGCATGATGTTTATTCTATGCGATTATTGAAACTGTTAAATCATTATTCAATTAGAGACATAAATTCGATATAATCCAAGGAGGTTTTTAAAGGACCTTGTGGACTGGTTTAATAATGTTGCGTACGAGGATTAAATCTTTGTTCTCTGTGATAAGGATATGTGAAAAAGGTTTCAAAGGCCCATTGGCTCTACTCCATTCCCTGAAGTGAATGTGAGATTATATTATGGAAAGAATAAAAGCCACATTAGAAGTTGTGGTTGTGGTCGAGGCTATGAATATAGACATGAAAAATATGGTCATTTTAAGAATACTTCTACCCACCGGTAGTGAGGTTATAAGGATGACAAGAGTGATAAAGATCATTCTATTGAAGTAAAACTCTTCTTATTACCAATGTGATGTTATAAATCATTGGTCTCGTACGTGTTGTACGTTGAAAAATCAAGAATCGTTGAATGATAAAGGAAAGAAAATAGAAGCAAATTTTGTTTGCGAAACCTGACGAAGATGATACTGGTACAACTTTATTTGGACATTGTTGGTCCAACTCTTTTGGACGTTGTTGATTTTCTTATAACCCTCGAAAGGAATAAATCATCTTCTAATTATTCTCATAACTTTGAAGAGAATTATTTATTTATTTTACTTTACATTTATTTATTTTACACACATTAATTATTTACGTTTTATATTTATATATTATGATATTTATTTATTTTGTTTAACATGATTACTTGTCAAATACAATCTATGGTGACGATTTATGCTCAACATAAGCATAAGATATATTTTCCCATTTAAATGCAAGGGAATAATGTGAGTACTATATCTCAAAGTACTGAAAATATTGATGCTCTAGAAGAGCAATTAATTCTTGAGAGAAAGCACATTATGAAAAGTGCAGAATTGCGAATATTGCTAATGGTAATAATATCGTCACCACTATAAGTGGAAATTTTAAGAGAATAATATGAGTTCGCAAAATATCCCTTTGGGAATAATAGATAACATATGTTATCAATTGACATTTGAAATAAGCCAATATGGATATAAGTTCTGGTAGCCAAAAGGTCAGTTGAAAGCTCTAAAAGAGCTATATATTGCTACCAAAAGATAATTTCAATCGAAAGCTCCGAAAGAGTTAAATATATTCCTATTTAAATGAACAATTTTGATGGTCGTACTAGACATGTACGAGTGAGATTGAATTACATGTTATGGTAAACAAGAAGTTTACAAATTTAGAGATATATACACACATATATATAGTTGGCATGATCGGTTAGACCATCCTAATCAATAATGGTGCAGAAATTATTGAGATTTACATGCACATGTATTAAAAGAACCTGCAGTTCTTGTGGTGCTTATTCTCAAAGGAATGGATTTGTAACGCCCCGGTTTTGGGCTCGGAAGTTTTGGGCGTTGACCGGTTCGGTCAAAGTGCTGATCGAATATATAAGAGTGGATTTAGGAAAGCCTAGTTCGGGTTGCATTAAAAATATGGAAAAATATTCTAAAATCATATTTTAATATATATAAGTGAACTGTGAAATCAATTTTGGAAAATGAGGTTCGGAAGGTTAACATTTTGGCTAGTGACCAAAATGTAATTTTTGAAAGTTGCGGGACAGTTTTATAAAGGATTGAAACTTTGAATCTTTAAGGAGCTATTATTCCAAAAAGGATTTCTCCAGATTTTTCTAAGATATTTTAAGGCTCAAATCTGATTTTAAAGATTTGGAAAAGGAGGGAAATCATTTTTAACTAAATTTCCAACAAACTTTCCATTTTCTCTCAAATTCTCTTTTCTCTCATTTTCTCTCAACCCAAACAAGATTCTCCAGATTTCTTTCTCTGATTTTGACATCTTAATCTTTCATTTCAATTCTCATTTGATTCCTAATCATCTCATCAACAAAACCTCTCAATTTACAAGTTGATTCATCAAGCTTTTTGGCTCTAAAATGGAGAAATTCAAGTTTGGAGGTAAGAACGTCCTTCTCCTCTAAACTATCAGTTCTTTACTGAAATTCCTAAGTTCTCAATCCTTGATTTATGTTTTATTAAAGGCTTTTCAATTGAGATCTTGATTTTTGGCTAAAATGCAAGATTTGGTGATTTTGGTGAAATTTTCGTGTGATCTGTTTAAGCAGGGTTTTGAGGTGTTAAATTGATGTTAAATGAATGCTAAAATGATTAGAAGTTGAGGTTTAATCAATGCAATCCCGGATAGGTTGAATTTCCTAAGTTTGGCTTGAGTTTTTGGTTGTTTTTGGAGTGTTTTTGGTGATCTGTTATACCTGGAGGTATAAGGACGTGGTTGTGATCATTTTGCATGTTATTTGATGTATAAAAATGGTTAGAAGTGATGGATCTTGGCTGGGTTAAGTTTTGGAAGTGTATGGAGATGATTTCGGTTGTGTTTGATAGCCAAATTGTTAGATTTGTGATGAGCAACGAGTTGTGTTGTTGTTGCTGGTGTTTTAATGCATAAGGATGCATTAATGTTCTGTTTTTATGTGCTTGAAACAGGGGAGGTTGATCCTTGAGCCTTGGAGGTGTTTTCGGAAGGTTTCGGAAGCTTGGAAAGCTTGTTGGCTAGCTTTGTTTGGTTATCGGTGAGTGAAGTTGGGATTTCAGCTTTTGAAACAAGGTTTGAAGGTTTTTGGGAGCTTAGTTGAAGTCTAAACAACTTTGCTAAGCTCAAGAGTAAGTGAAGGGGTTTTCGCTTTTGAATTGTGAGTGATTTGGTTTCAAAATCAAATGTGGTTGATGATTGATATGCATGTGTTTTTGCATGGTTTAATTCTGTTTTGTAAGCATGTTTTAGCATGGTTTAATGCTGGTTTTGAAAGTCATTTGAAAAGGATGCTCAAGGTAAGAGATCCTTGGTTTAATACATTGAAAATGTGGTTTTGATGCATAGTGATGCATGTGGTTCTTTGGCTTTGTATGATGCTTAAAAACAGTGAATTGATGATGATTAATGATGATAATTGTTACCTTTTGCATATGGTTTTGCATGTGAATCATTGAGCTAATGATGTGATGGCTTTGCATTATGGTTATGCATGTGAATCATTGAGCTAATGATGTGATGGCTTTGCATTATGTTTATGCATGTGGAACATTGGATATTATGGTAAGATGGTTATATTGGCAAGAGGTGTAAATGGTTCTTGGTTCGTTGATCGGATATAGTTAGCCGGCTATAGGATTGGGTGCACCGTGAATAAAGTCGCCTTGATGGCGGAGTGGTCAAGTGTGGACCGGGTAAACTCCCTTCAAGTATTCCTAACGAGATGAGGTCAGTGGAGGTTGTTGCCCACGGGAGGACCTCGGTTGCTTAAGGTCGTAGTGGAGGTTGTTGCCCACGGTAAGACCTTGGTTGAGTAAAGGTTATAAGGTGGTTAAAAGTCCTTATGTGAGAACCTTGTACTTGTTGAGATCACAATGGCAATGGTTAAGTCCATGTGTGGATCTTGTGTGTGATGTCCCGGATCTCGTTAGATGAAGTCTACAACTACCAATCGGTTGTGCAAAGGTTGTATGGTGTTGAAAGTCCATACGGGAAGACCTTGTGCATGTCAAGGGTGTATGGCGGTTGAAAGTCCATACATGGGAACCTTGAGGAAAAGCTAAGGTTGTATGGTGTTTAAAAGTCCATACATGGGAACCTTAGGAGGTTGAGGTCAGTGGAGGTTGTTGCCCACGGGAAGACCTTGGATTGGGTAGTGTGTAGGGAGCGTTGGGACACGCTCGGAATCCGCGTATCCGATCGGGTTGAAAAGTTGGAAAGTGAATATGGTTGATCTCTTGGAAGCCAATGTAATGTTCTTGATCATAGTGAAGCATGGGATTGCTTGAAATGATACATGGTTGCATGTGAAGCATGGGATTGCTTGAAATGATGTGAAGCATGTGATGCTTGAATTGATGCATGTTTGCATGAGAAGCATGAGATGCTTGGTAAGATGCATTGTTGCATGAAATGAGTATGATGCTAGTGATGGCATGTTTACTTGTTAGGTTGAACAAGTGTTGAATATCTTTTGATAATGATGCATGTGAGCATGAGATATCTATGTTGCATTTGGAGTCTTGTATGACTTGTTTTTGAAGGCATGTGAAAAAGTTGTTATGGTTTTATGATGCCTTGTTTAAATACGTGAGATGGTTTGATTGAGCTATGGTTTAAATGGTTTCTTGCTTGATGTGGTTTTCAAGAAAAGAAAGGTATGTTGTAAAATGGGAATGTTTTCCATGGTTTGTTAAGCTTGGCATATGGTGTTTATGCATGGTTTTGAGCTTGATGTTGAAAGAGTTTTCAAACATGGTTTTGGAAAGCAAATCGGGTTTGTTTTAAGGTGTTTTTAAGACCCACTGCATTGATGGTGTTTTGGTTTTGAGCATTCCTCACTAAGCATTATGTGCTTACGCTCCTTTTTGTCCATCAATGCAGATTCTTGAAGTTTGGGCAGCAAGGAGCAAGGGATTCACGGTGGACTCCAATGGAGATGTATGTCTCGGTGAATAGCTATAGTTAATAAGGGCAATGGGGTAGAATCTCTCGGATTGTTGTTATTGTGATCGTATATGTTGATCATGTATGTTAAATGCTGTTGTTAATGTTGTGGAACATGAATTGGTTTAATTGAGGTTGCTTTGGTAAGTTTATGTTTAAATGGATAGCTTGAGTAGGAAGCATGCTTTTGAATTTGGGGCTTTCCATATGTGTTGGTTATATGTTGAATTGATGATGCATTTATGGTCCCTGCATGTTGAATGATCATGTGGTATGATTTGGTGATGTTAATTTGATGTTTGAAGCATGTTTGATGCTGTTTTTGAGTTGTTTTCAGGCAGGGGTATCGATACTCGGGCTTGGGTATCGATACACCTGAGCCAAATATGCATGTTTCTGCCCAGGGGTATCGATACTACTGAACAAGTATCGATACCATATGAGTGAGGTATCGATACTGGGGGGAAGGTATCGATACCTTTGCTAGAGTTTGGTTACTGCCTTCCCCGAGTATCGATACGACACGTGGCGTATCGATACCGGACCGTTAAAATCAGTTAAAAGTATCTTTGAATGTTTTAAAATGTTTGCGTTTTGGTCCTGTATCTTGTTTGTGCAATTGTTTGAGCTCGGGAGGTCCGTTTGAGCTGAAATTTGGCAAGGAAGCATGAAACTTGATTAATTTTAAGTTGGTAACTTAAAATCTGGTTAAGTCCTTAAGGTTTTCAGAAATTACAATTTGGTCCCTAAAGTTGTAATTTGTTCAATTGGGTCCCTGTTTGATCTCTGATGTTTGTGATCTTTGAGCATGGTGTTTGTGTGATCACATCTAAGGTTAATGTGCATCTAGACAAGATTTAAAAGAAAAAAAAAGGGTCGTTAATCAAGGTTGACTTTCGGGTTGACTTTGGTTTTCCCCGTGTAATCTTCGTAGTTCGGGTCAACCGTCTAGGCCGGGCTACGGGGGTTACATTTGGTGGTATCAGAGCTGAGTTGCGAAGGTTGGGGAAAACGGTAAGTTGTTGTGGTATGTGTGCTTGATGTTTACCTTGTTGTATGGTTGAAAGCTGGTTGAAGCATATGTTTCTGAATGTGCTGTTGATGTTTTTGAGCATGTTGCTGATGTATGCAAGCATGTTTTGTGGTTATGAATCTTGGTTGAGTTCATGTGGATATGTGTTGATGCTATGAGCTGATGTTATGCATGGTGAATGTGTTTTGAGCATGTTATGTTGCTAATGTGCTGGTGCTATTGGATGTTGTTGGTGTAAGCATGATCAAGGTATGTTGATGATATGCTTGATGTTGTGATGTCCATGTTGTGTTGACTGTTATGTCATGTAAGGGGGAGGATTCGGGATACCCATTGCCTTATTAATATAGCTATTGTGTTATTCTGGAGTTGGAGTTTGAATCCTTGCTTAATGCTGGTCTAACTGGTTTTGTTTGTTTGTTGTGATTGTATGTTTGTTGTTAGTGGTATGGCAAAGTTGATGAAAGAGTGGCGGATGAGGGAGATGGTTGCTGCCTTGGGGCAGGTTGTTAAGGCAAAGAATTCGCCCTTTTGTAAAGGTGTTTTGTCTCAGTCTTCTGTGCCTAGTGTTGAGATGGTAAGGCATGGGAAGGAAGCTGGTTCCGGGATGGAAAGTTCTTTATCTGTTGTTCAGGAGGGGTTGGGAACATCTCAGGCTGCGGTTGAGGTAAAGTCAGTGGATGCGCTGGCTAAATGTGTGGGTTTGCCGAAGCAGCATTTGCTTGATTTGGGTGCTGTGGAGTATCATGGTTCTTCCCCGGAGATGTTTGAGGCCTGGTTGGCCAATGTGGTTCTGATTTTGGATCAGGAAGGCTGTGATTATGCCTGTAAGCTGGGGAGTGTTGTTTCTCTGATGCTGGAGGATGTTTGTTCTTGGTGGACATTTGTGGCTGTGGCGTCACATATCCTTGATATTGATTGGGATTTCTTCGTATCTGCTTTCTATGAAAGGTATCTTGGAGGGGAATTTCCAAGGGTTAAGCAAGGTACGGCTAATGCTGTTGGTGAGCAAGTGTTGCTTGAGCAAGGAGTGGAAGCTCAGTCATCTGTGTGTGACCATTGTGGGAGGCAACATGTTGGAAAATGTTGGGACACAAGTGTTTGCTGGAGATGTGGTTCTAAGTTGCATGTTAGGCGTGATTGTCCTCATGGAGTGAAGTCAGCTTTGGTGTTAGCCAAAGGATCTTTGAAAGGTCGTGGGCATGGCCGAGGCGAGGTTCGGAAGTGGCAGAAAAATCCGAAGGTTGTGAAGAGTTTAGGGAATGAAGTTTGCTGGAAATGTGGGTCTGCTGGACACATGAGGCGTGATTGTTTGCTGTTGGCTCGGAATAGCCAAGGTTCCTTATCGCAAGGAGTTGGTGGTGACCCTGGTGTGTTAGCTGGTGCTGCAGGGGTGCGACAGAAGGATGTTGGTTCCGCAAGGAAGAGAGCTCGTTCGATGAAGCTTCAGGGTGATGTTGTGTTTTCAGGTAACCTTGTTAAGTGATCTTTGCTTTAGTTGCTTAGTTTGGTTTCTGTTGGTTTTTCCTTGCGTGGTAAGTCTAGTCTTGTTGCTGGCATGTTTGGGTAATGATAGTTGTGGTTTGGTGATATCCTTGGTGTGAAGAAGGCTTTAGTGAATATCTTGTGGTTAATGGTTGTTGGTATGATGGAGTTAGATGAGTTAAAGGTGGGTAAGGAGGTTGTTCTTAGACAGATGTTGAGGATGTTATTGGAGGGTGTGAACTGGCATTCATGCACAGTTAAAATCATTGTTATATGCTATATTATATATGTTGGTCCATGCATACATGTGGCATGACATTAGAGGTTTTGCATACATGTACATCAGACATTGATAGGGCATGTAGGTGATCATGCATACGATGTTCACGCTCGCTAATAACTAATCGAATCTGCTAGTGTTGTGGTTGGATTAGGTGGATGATGGGTTTTTAGAGGTTGTTTGGTGCTAAGTGTGAGCTAGAGGTGTTGGAGTTTGGTAAGCTAGTTGCTAGTGATAGTGAGAGTGGAATAGCCTGTTGGTAAAAGGATAGTGTTTGTTGCTCTGAGAGTTTGGTGGATTGGTGGTGAAGGGTATCGGTTGAGGTTAGTATCGGCTAAGTGGTTTGTTTAGCTAAAGGGAAGTGGTAGTTCCTTGGTGCTAAGTGATGTTGCAGTTTGAGGTTGTGTTTCCAGGTGCTGAAGTGGTTTAGCTTTTAAGTTGTTGTGAAGGGTTGTGTTGGTTCTTAGCAACCTTTGAAGAATTCAGAAGCTGTTATGTGTGTTTTGGTTGAGTAATGTTCTGGTAATGCAAGTGTTCTGGTTGAAGTTTGTAGTGAAAGGGCTGTGAAAGATCGAAGGCTTTTGTTGGTTGATTGGGTTCTTGTGAGAAGTAGTTGGCTAGTCGTGGTTAAGAAAGTTCGTTTGAAGTTAGTTGATGGTATGTAGAACGGCTGAAGGTTTCAAGTTGGGGTTGTGATGTAATTTTTGGTATTTGGGCGAGTGGTTCTGATGAGCTGTTATGGTAATGTTTTTGACGGATGTGAAGGATTGTCAGCTTCGTTAGAGAGTTTGTGTGAACAGTTGATGTTTAAGGATTTCTGCTTGTTGGGAAAATCTTTGGAAAAGGTTTGGGAATCGCAAGAGTTTTAGAGGCTGAGAGGTTGCCTAGTGGCTGAGCTGGTTTGGTTGTTGTCAATGTGGAGACAAGTCTTGGAAGTTATGTGCTACAGTGTTGTCTGCTGTAAGAGCTGAAGTTTTCAGGTTGATGCTGGGATTGTGTACAGTTCGGTTATGTGAAAGGTTGAGTCGTGGTTATCTTTGAGAGTTTGGATTTGTGAACAGTGTATGGTGGAGGTTTGATGTGGAAAGTGGTCAATAGTGTTGGTTGAGGCTTTTGTGTTGCCTTGTGTGTTGCTTTGAGAAGGTTGTTGTTCTCTTTTCGCCGGTTGAAATTTCGAGGACGAAATTTCCTAAGGGGGGGGAGAGTTGTAACGCCCCGGTTTTGGGCTCGGAAGTTTTGGGCGTTGACCGGTTCGGTCAAAGTGCTGATCGAATATATAAGAGTGGATTTAGGAAAGCCTAGTTCGGGTTGCATTAAAAATATGGAATAATATTCTAAAATCATATTTTAATATATATAAGTGAACTGTGAAATCAATTTTGGAAAATGAGGTTCGGAAGGTTAACATTTTGGCTAGTGACCAAAATGTAATTTTTGAAAGTTGCGGGACAGTTTTATAAAGGATTGAAACTTTGAATCTTTAAGGAGCTATTATTCCAAAAAGGATTTCTCCAGATTTTTCTAAGATATTTTAAGGCTCAAATCTGATTTTAAAGATTTGGAAAAGGAGGGAAATCATTTTTAACTAAATTTCCAACAAACTTTCCATTTTCTCTCAAATTCTCTTTTCTCTCATTTTCTCTCAACCCAAACAAGATTCTCCAGATTTCTTTCTCTGATTTTGACATCTTAATCTTTCATTTCAATTCTCATTTGATTCCTAATCATCTCATCAACAAAACCTCTCAATTTACAAGTTGATTCATCAAGCTTTTTGGCTCTAAAATGGAGAAATTCAAGTTTGGAGGTAAGAACGTCCTTCTCCTCTAAACTATCAGTTCTTTACTAAAATTCCTAAGTTCTCAATCCTTGATTTATGTTTTATTAAAGGCTTTTCAATTGAGATCTTGATTTTTGGCTAAAATGCAAGATTTGGTGATTTTGGTGAAATTTTCGTGTGATCTGTTTAAGCAGGGTTTTGAGGTGTTAAATTGATGTTAAATGAATGCTAAAATGATTAGAAGTTGAGGTTTAATCAATGCAATCCCGGATAGGTTGAATTTCCTAAGTTTGGCTTGAGTTTTTGGTTGTTTTTGGAGTGTTTTTGGTGATCTGTTATACCTGGAGGTATAAGGACGTGGTTGTGATCATTTTGCATGTTATTTGATGTATAAAAATGGTTAGAAGTGATGGATCTTGGCTGGGTTAAGTTTTGGAAGTATTTGGAGATGATTTCGGTTGTGTTTGATAGCCAAATTGTTAGATTTGTGATGAGCAGCGAGTTGTGTTGTTGTTGCTGGTGTTTTAATGCATAAGGATGCATTAATGTTCTGTTTTTATGTGCTTGAAACAGGGGAGGTTGATCCTTGAGCCTTGGAGGTGTTTTCGGAAGGTTTCGGAAGCTTGGAAAGCTTGTTGGCTAGCTTTGTTTGGTTATCGGTGAGTGAAGTTGAGATTTCAGCTTTTGAAACAAGGTTTGAAGGTTTTTGGGAGCTTAGTTGAAGTCTAAACAACTTTGCTAAGCTCAAGAGTAAGTGAAGGGGTTTTCGCTTTTGAATTGTGAGTGATTTGGTTTCAAAATCAAATGTGGTTGATGATTGATATGCATGTGTTTTTGCATGGTTTAATTCTGTTTTGTAAGCATGTTTTAGCATGGTTTAATGCTGGTTTTGAAAGTCATTTGAAAAGGATGCTCAAGGTAAGAGATCCTTGGTTTAATACATTGAAAATGTGGTTTTGATGCATAGTGATGCATGTGGTTCTTTGGCTTTGTATGATGCTTAAAAACAGTGAATTGATGATGATTAATGATGATAATTGTTACCTTTTGCATATGGTTTTGCATGTGAATCATTGAGCTAATGATGTGATGGCTTTGCATTATGGTTATGCATATGAATCATTGAGCTAATGATGTGATGGCTTTGCATTATGTTTATGCATGTGGAACATTGGATATTATGGTAAGATGGTTATATTGGCAAGAGGTGTAAATGGTTCTTGGTTCGTTGATCGGATATAGTTAGCCGGCTATAGGATTGGGTGCACCGTGAATAAAGTCGCCTTGATGGCGGAGTGGTCAAGTGTGGACCGGGTAAACTCCCTTCAAGTATTCCTAACGAGATGAGGTCAGTGGAGGTTGTTGCCCACGGGAGGACCTCGGTTGCTTAAGGTCGTAGTGGAGGTTGTTGCCCACGGTAAGACCTTGGTTGAGTAAAGGTTATAAGGTGGTTAAAAGTCCTTATGTGAGAACCTTGTACTTGTTGAGATCACAATGGCAATGGTTAAGTCCATGTGTGGATCTTGTGTGTGATGTCCCGGATCTCGTTAGATGAAGTCTACAACTACCAATCGGTTGTGCAAAGGTTGTATGGTGTTGAAAGTCCATACGGGAAGACCTTGTGCATGTCAAGGGTGTATGGCGGTTGAAAGTCCATACATGGGAACCTTGAGGAAAAGCTAAGGTTGTATGGTGTTTAAAAGTCCATACATGGGAACCTTAGGAGGTTGAGGTCAGTGGAGGTTGTTGCCCACGGGAAGACCTTGGATTGGGTAGTGTGTAGGGAGCGTTGGGACACGCTCGGAATCCGCGTATCCGATCGGGTTGAAAAGTTGGAAAGTGAATATGGTTGATCTCTTGGAAGCCAATGTAATGTTCTTGATCATAGTGAAGCATGGGATTGCTTGAAATGATGCATGGTTGCATGTGAAGCATGGGATTGCTTGAAATGATGTGAAGCATGTGATGCTTGAATTGATGCATGTTTGCATGAGAAGCATGAGATGCTTGGTAAGATGCATTGTTGCATGAAATGAGTATGATGCTAGTGATGGCATGTTTACTTGTTAGGTTGAACAAGTGTTGAATATCTTTTGATAATGATGCATGTGAGCATGAGATATCTATGTTGCATTTGGAGTCTTGTATGACTTGTTTTTGAAGGCATGTGAAAAAGTTGTTATGGTTTTATGATGCCTTGTTTAAATGCGTGAGATGGTTTGATTGAGCTATGGTTTAAATGGTTTCTTGCTTGATGTGGTTTTCAAGAAAAGAAAGGTATGTTGTAAAATGGGAATGTTTTCCATGGTTTGTTAAGCTTGGCATATGGTGTTTATGCATGGTTTTGAGCTTGATGTTGAAAGAGTTTTCAAACATGGTTTTGGAAAGCAAATCGGGTTTGTTTTAAGGTGTTTTTAAGACCCACTGCATTGATGGTGTTTTGGTTTTGAGCATTCCTCACTAAGCATTATGTGCTTACGCTCCTTTTTGTCCATCAATGCAGATTCTTGAAGTTTGGGCAGCAAGGAGCAAGGGATTCACGGTGGACTCCAATGGAGATGTATGTCTCGGTGAATAGCTATAGTTAATAAGGGCAATGGGGTAGAATCTCTCGGATTGTTGTTATTGTGATCGTATATGTTGATCATGTATGTTAAATGCTGTTGTTAATGTTGTGGAACATGAATTGGTTTAATTGAGGTTGCTTTGGTAAGTTTATGTTTAAATGGATAGCTTGAGTAGGAAGCATGCTTTTGAATTTGGGGCTTTCCATATGTGTTGGTTATATGTTGAATTGATGATGCATTTATGGTCCCTGCATGTTGAATGATCATGTGGTATGATTTGGTGATGTTAATTTGATGTTTGAAGCATGTTTGATGCTGTTTTTGAGTTGTTTTCAGGCAGGGGTATCGATACTCGGGCTTGGGTATCGATACACCTGAGCCAAATATGCATGTTTCTGCCCAGGGGTATCGATACTGCTGAACAAGTATCGATACCATATGAGTGAGGTATCGATACTGGGGGGAAGGTATCGATACCTTTGCTAGAGTTTGGTTACTGCCTTCCCCGAGTATCGATACGACACGTGGCGTATCGATACCGGACCGTTAAAATCAGTTAAAAGTATCTTTGAATGTTTTAAAATGTTTGCGTTTTGGTCCTGTATCTTGTTTGTGCAATTGTTTGAGCTCGGGAGGTCCGTTTGAGCTGAAATTTGGCAAGGAAGCATGAAACTTGATTAATTTTAAGTTGGTAACTTAAAATCTGGTTAAGTCCTTAAGGTTTTCAGAAATTACAATTTGGTCCCTAAAGTTGTAATTTGTTCAATTGGGTCCCTGTTTGATCTCTGATGTTTGTGATCTTTGAGCATGGTGTTTGTGTGATCACATCTAAGGTTAATGTGCATCTAGACAAGATTTAAAAGAAAAAAAAAGGGTCGTTAATCAAGGTTGACTTTCGGGTTGACTTTGGTTTTCCCCGTGTAATCTTCGTAGTTCGGGTCAACCGTCTAGGCCGGGCTACGGGGGTTACAGGATTAAATTCCACTTATTAAAGAACGTGAAGTTCTTGTGTTGCTTAAAGGAATTGATTAAATTCCACTTACTAAAAGAACCTGAAGTTCTTGTGTTGTTTGTTCTCAAAAGATATAGACGATCCCACTTACCAAAAGAATTAGAACTTAAAGTTCTTGTACTTAAGTTGAGACTGTATGTCTTGCGTATCTAAACAAAATATGGGCTCATATATCCACAAATGTGGAAAGTTTTATATGATTTTAGTAGATGCATCTACATTTTTTTATCGACTTACAACCAGAAGTTTGTGAGATTGATTCTAAAAAGATTCAGATTATGCAGTTAGACTATTCGTCTGGAAAAGCTAGTGGGTTTATATTTTAGGCTATATCGGTTGTTACAAAGCCTATTGATTATGAAAAATACGGTTTAGCAAATTTTTAATTAGATGCCTCCTATTTAATAGCTAAACTGTGAGAACAAAACATTTATTATTTATATGGCATTTCCATATAGCAACACTTATACGCATCAAGCCAACGAGTTATAATAAACTCTCCATTATGATTTGACTTTTGGTCAGAAGTCATATTTCCCATTTTTGAATTTTTGAATGTGCAATATATAGTTGAATTGTTCCACCATAACGCACGAAATGGGCAAGTAAAAAGGGTTGAGAATATATATTGAGTACGAGTCTCCTTTTATGTTTAAATTCTTAAACATTAATTGGAGAATCATTTGTTGAGTTTATCGAATGATCGAAATAAACCAAGAGGGGGTGAATTGGATTTTTAAAGTTCTTGGTGGTGGAATTTGCAAATAAAAAAGGTAGACAAGGAATTTTAGAGTGGTTCAAGTTCCAAATGAACTCTACATCCACTACCTTAGCTTCACTAAGGATTTGCAACAATTCCACTAATTGTTCTTCCCCTTTTCTAGGCTAAGGAGGTGACCCTTACAATCTTCGGTCAAATTTTCTACCCAAAATTTGACCCAATCCTCACACAATTGAAACAAAGAATTTGTTGGCTAAACAAGTATCTCTCAATACACAAAATAGCCCAATTACAAGCACTCAACCCAATTGAAATGATAAGAATGAAAAATACAATTGGGGTTACAAGACAATAATGGGATTTAGGCACAAATGCTTGGATTTGATGTTTGGATGTTTGCTTTAGGATCAATAGTTGTTGTTGAAGCTTTTAGAGGTCCCTTTTATACCTTCTCATTGAATTCTAGCCGTTGTGGTTGTTGCATTCATCAATAGGTCCGTTGGGGGTTTTATCTTCCCTCCATAAATGCAGTCTGCAACCAACCATTTCGAAACGCCCGACCCTGTTTCGAAACAGACCAAAATAGAAAGAGCCGTTTGGGGTGCATTTAAGAGCCTGTATCGAAACAGTTAGACCTGTTTCGATACGCTAAGAGTCGTTTCGAAACTTGTTTCGAAACATTTTGCCACTGTCAAGGACCGTATCAAAACGGCTTGAGATCGTTTCGATACGCCTTAACGGTTTGTTAAAAATCAGTTAAAAAAATTCAACAGTCATATTTTTCAAATCAGTTTTAAAGCCGTTTCGAAACACTTAATGTCGTTTCGATACGGTGTCTCAATGTTCTTAAGCCGTTTCGAAACTTGTTTTGGAACATGGTTTGGCAGTGTTGAAATCGTTTCGATACACGTTTCGAAACATGGACTCACAGTTTCAAAACTGTTTCGAAACGCCTAAGGCCGTTTCGAAACGGTGACTCGAAAATCACTTATTTGGCTTTAAGAACATTTAGAAAATATTTGATAAAATTAGTTTTTAACTTAGGCATATTGTTTAAAACATATAGAGAGGTCTGAGGACTTAAAAATCCGTTTTCACATTTCCAATTTAGTCCTTAGGTTCTTTAGTTATATCAAAATTAAAATATCAGTTTAACAATCTCCCCCTTTTTGATATAACAAAACCAAAGTTAGAATTTTTAAGAGTTTTGAAAATTTTGAATACATTCTAACTCCCCCTCAATTTAAGATGGGGTTTATAGTTTTAAAAAGATTTAATGATTTAAATTCAAGGTTTAAAACTTAAAAATACTTTAAACATTTAAAACGAATTTTGGCTCTTAGATTATTTATCCCCCTTTTTGTTAGATCAAAAATAAGAAACAAGGCTCAAAGAGAAGAGATAGGGTTAAAAGCAATAATCAATAAGCAACATAATATTAATTCATAAAATTAAAATATCCAAAACATAAATCTTCAACAATAAGTTCAAAGCATAATCCCAAATAAAATCAAAGCATAGGTTCATAAAACATAAGAAATAAAGATGCAAACTTAGTCCTAATATGCATAGCTAATATGATATGACATGAGAATCCTAAGCCTCGTCGTCGTCGCCATCATCATCCATGGACTCATCATCGCTCATGGCTTGAGAACGATGAAAATTCATCCATTGGCCATAAAAGGTGGAGAATGACATGTCCATGGCCGATTGTTGATTCTCAAAGGATTGGATTCGATTCTCATTTGCAAGGAGACGATCCTCTACGGATTGCAAGCGTGTATTGATAGCACCAAAACCTTTAGACATATTAGTGTCCAAAGTGTTGAACCGCTCGGTAAGAAAAGTCGTGAGAGCTTCATTGTTCGCAACTGGAGCTTGTGGTTGAGGTTCAACTTAAGGTGGAGGTGCTTCCCTATCAACACGTTCCCATTGCCCATTGTTTAAATAGCGAAATCCGGACCTACGGAGAGAAGACTCACCAATTTTTGACTTGCGGGGTTCCAGAGAGTCATAGGTGCAATCAAGATTAAGCTTGCTAAAGATGTGACTTAAAACAGTCCCATAAGTGAAAGATTTTAGTGCATCGATGTCACGAAGCTTAACATTATTGACTATCTTGGCAAACATGATCTTAACAAGATTATGGCGCTCACCACGACGAAAACACTCAAGCCAAAAATAGTCTACTTGACGAGTGTGAGAAAATTTACCTTCGGAGGGACGAAGAAACCATGAGACTATCAAATGGAGGAACCTATTCGTGAGCATCCAATGTAAGCACCGAACCGGTGTGAGAACCAAAGTGACTATCATTCTCTATTCCTTCGTTCTTAAGAGCAAAAGTAGACTCCAACAAAGGGATGTCAATGACAATCCTCTTGCCCACGATAGAAGACTCAAGGCCAACCACTTCGGAGTTGTCTTCACTATTAATAAATTGAGCATTTGAGTAAAAGAGAAGTACCATGTTCTTGTAGAAAATATCCGGGATACTCAACAATACAAGGAAATCCCATTCTATTAAACGGTCGAGGTAACGAAAGAGAAAGCGCTCAGAGTCAAGAAACGCGAGGTCAAAAACACGCTCACGACGAATTTCAAACTCCTTAACATAATTGAAACGATCCCTCATCTCTTGAGTTCGAAGACTTTTTTAAAATAGCTGGTGAGATTAGGACGAATACTCGATTCACTTGTTTGACTAGTCTTACGCTTTTTGCTAACGTTCTCCGTAGACATCCTAAAAACATAAAGCAAGCAATTTAAAACAAATTTGAAGTGTATGCATGAAGATCTTAATTCAATCCAATGTTAAATCCCATTGTAACCCCCTCGTCCCGGTCTGGCCGGTTGACCGGTCCGAGTGGGCCACACGGGGAAAACCGAAGCGAAACCCGTTAAGGTTCCCCCTCGGTTAGCAACCCTATTTTTTTTTCTTTTACTTTATCTTTTCTAAAGTTCATTTAAGTCCTATGTGATCAAACAGCAGAAATAAAATACATGAGACCAACATTCGAACCCAAAACAGCAGTTAAACAGCCCAATTTTAATCTTTTAAACAAGCCGTTTCGAAACACCCTTGAGGCGTATCGAAACGCCTTGACCAGGTCAACTGTCCTAGAGCCTTTACAAGGGGTCGTATCGAAACGGTGGTCAACCGTTCCGAAACGCCCACGACGGTCAATATCTCGTGGTCAACGAGATTTTGACCGTTTCGAAACCTTTACACCCGTTTCGAAACACCTTCATCTCGTGAATTTCTCAGAATTCCAGTAGCCAAAACGTTCTGATACGCGTTTCGGAACAGGGGTTCCAAAGGCCATACCGTATCGAAACGCGTTCCGATACGGGGTCCCTGAAGCCTACCCGTTCCGAAACGATCCCTCCCGTTTCGAAACGCTGGCAGTCTGTAACCTTTGAAATACAGATTTAGGGGTGTTTTGACAAGTCTAAAGGTCCCATAGGACCCCCAAAGGCACACAAAACCATCAAACAAAGTCTAGAGGCATACATCCCAGATTTAACATACTCAAACACATACAAGCATGGATTTAGACAATCTTTCATACATAGCAAATTTCACATGTAGAGCCTTTCATACAAGCATGCTTGAAGACATTAAAAAGAACCAATAAGCATCATACATTTCAAATAAGTTTACATGCCATTCAAAGCAACATAAGCATTCATAAGACATCCATCGTACTAGCATTTGGCAAGATATATCATGCTTACAAACCAAGTCAACCATAGACATACATCAAACTCAAATCAACAATACCTATCCCATTGCTTTACTATTACAATCTTTAAATTTAAACATCATACTTGAGCTAACCGTAAGCAACACTTGGAGGCCTTTCCTTGCCCTTGCCACCCTCAAGCTATTGATCTGCATTGTCGAACAAAAGAGAGCGTAAGCATAAAAGCTTAGTGAGGGTAAGCTCTTTAAAAACAAACCTCGACAATGCAGGGTCCAAGCACTAGCTACAACCAAGATAAAATGCATGATCTTACCTCCGATCCACGCGAGCCATAAATATAGATGATGAATGAACATATATTCAATATCATGTCATGCTCAACATGCTTAAATCCACAACATATGAAATCACATATATTAAACCATGTTAGCAACACATCCCAAAACACATTGGCTCGCATTTAACCACATATTGGCGACATAAACCACAATCTTTATTGGCACCTAGCTATGACTCGAATACGCGGATAACCGTTGGAACTCACATCCAACAACTCAACCATTACCTGACGGTGGGATTCCACTCATCACCGTTCACGCGGAGGGGATTCCACTCATCCTCACGCCCCGTCGATGGGATTCCACTCATCACCGACTAATATAAATACAATTTCCGGACGAACCCGTACTCCTCCTTGGTGACTCAACGCCACCAAGGCCACGCGCGACTTTTGACTCATGTGTACACACTAACATCCTAATGATCGATCATTTGTACCCAAGCATACTAGTGCCAATACTACACATTTCATTAATCATTCATAATGTCAATTCATAACACTTCCGTGCTTAGCACGTACTCACCATGACTTACCATCATGTACAAACCACATTTCCATGCCTAGCATGTACTCACCATGATCCTCGGATCATGAAACCACCTCATAATATCATTTCACATGTCAACACCACATGTACAACATTAACAACCATATCACATTATAGTTTACACATGTGTATAACCATATCATATCTATCATCAACACGCATATAACAATACATCAAACATGCCCCAACATACATGTATACAACATATACGTAATCAACACCATCCCAAATTAATACAAGGCATATACAACCATTAAAAAGTGCAACCAAAGTCTCTAATCAAAGCTTGGGATTAGGCTACCACTCTAATCCCAACTCTAGGTGGGTTTACCAAGCCCATCCTAGGTTCACATGCTTGAACCAAATACTCAAAATCATTTTGAAAATATTTAACCACTCACCTAAGCTTCCAAGCTCCAAGCCAAGCAAGCAACCTCCATCAAATTTCCGGATTTCTTCCCGAAGCTTCCCCAATACAAATTCCCGCTTCTTAACAACCTCAAACATATTTCAAACAATTCCAAATCAGCCCAACATCAAAATACCAACCCGGAATACAATTCAAATGCAATTTACCATGTTGCAACCCATGAACAAATCTCATTTTTATCAAATTCGGGCAGCCCCTAAACCATGTCCAAAAACCATGTTTCCAACATCCATAGCACCCACAAACAATCTCAAATCAACCCCTAACCATAGTACTACCATTGGGCTATCAATTTCCACCTAAAACAACCCCCAAAACTCACCCAAAACCCTCCAAAAACCCCATTTATACCCAAATTCGGGAATTCATTTAAAATACTCTAAAAATCATATATGTTGGACTATTTGATTCACAAACATCATATCTAACCATTATAAATCAAAAGCTTTAGTAAAAACCCATAAAGCTCCATCCTTTAACCTAAACTTTCAAAAACCTAATTTCTAAAACATTGATGAAAATGAAATATAGTTGTACTTCCAAGTAGAGGAAGATGAGAGCAAGTCGGAAATGTAATTACCTTTCAAAATGCTCCAAAAATGAAGTTGGAAGAGATGAAATGGTGAAAGGGGGAGGGAGAGAGCTTCCATGTCGTTGAATTGGTGAAAATGGGGTGAAGAAGATGAGCACATGTTTTAATTCAACAAAAAGGGGTTTTAATTTTAAAAGTTCATTTTATTTACCCTTTTGCCATTAATGAGATGGCAACTCTCCCCTTACTTTAAAATCCATAAAATTTTAGTTTCATTTCAAATTAGCCCAACACAAAATGTTTATTTGAAAATGAAGAAAGACACAAGGTCCAAATGATATTATTTAAATCAAAAACCGAGACCCAAAAATATTATTTAAATATTATTTTCTTCCGACCCCTAAACCCGGGTGTTACAACTCTCCCCCACTTAAGGAAATTTCGTCCCCGAAATTTATTGGACAGGAATTACCACGAAGTCTGCTCTTACCCACTTTCCTTTTCACCACAACATACTAACCAACTCGGTAGACTTACCACACAACATTAGCTACTTGATTCTAACATCTCAACGAGTTCTTCAATGCATGCAAATTTCAAACTCGACTCAACCTCTTCAACAATCATAACACGAGACAGACCAACTTCATATTTCTGGATCATCGATACACAAATCACATCACAAACCCTTTTCTAACTCTGGTGGTAATCGCGACAAATGATCAATTGAACTAGCCCGATTCACACTCTCATACAACACTGTTGAATACTTGAACCACAACTTTCTCTGACTGATCATCTGACTTCAACAGGTAACCAAACACTATGCAGACGTCTTCAAAACCAATCTAGCAGAAATTTCGGATCTCTATTACCCACTTCTATTATGAACCTTCCACGGATGTAACAAACTAGAAGAAAACTGAAGCTCGGTCTTGACACGCTGGCAATTTACACACTTACTCTCATATTGAACCACATTATTCATCCACTCAATCCAGAAGTACTCATTTTCAACCCATAATACGTCTTCATACAACTCAGATGCAATACAAATGAACTGCCGTATGCTTCGGTCAAATCAATATGTCTCAAAACACTATGTCAATCGGTACAACTATTCTATCTCTGGAATGCAAAACTCTATCATCTCTGAAACTGTATTCTGAAGGTCTTCCTTCTACTATGCCTCGCACGTGAGGTGCCAAGAATCTGTCTTGCAACTGTTTCTCATCAAACATTCTGACTCAAAGTAGGTTCAACATGAAACGCGGCCACAAGAACATTGTCATTCGGCAACTGAATTCGGAAAATACAACTCGCAACTCAACTACTAATCTAACAACAATTTCAACTTGGAACATCGGTTACTACATTGACTATCTTCGGATGGTACTCACTCTTGATATCACAGTCTTCAAGCATTTCTAACACTTATGTTGTTCAAGTTTCAACCCTTCCTAAGTTGTCTAACAATTCAAGTTCTGATAATATGTACGTACACGTTGTGCATTTCTTACTATACAAGCTTTATCTCTAAGTCTTCGGAGCAAACACAACTGTAATTAACTCTATGTCTCATATCGGATAACTCTTCTCACGGTCTTTCAACTATCTTGATGAACAAGCCACAATCTTCTGTCTTACATAGGCACACAACCTAACTTTACATGTAACACACCACTATGGTTCACAAATTCTTTCTCTGACATTGGCTGGATCAAGGTCGAAGCTTTCATCAAAGTTTCCTTCGATTTCTCAAGGGCTCATTGTCTCGCATCTAACCACACAACTGAACATTCTTCTGTAGCAATTTATCAATGGAGCAACTATCTTCAAAGACTATTTACAATTCTCTGAGAGTAATAATGCTAGACCTAGGAACTATAGATATCTGTCACAGTCTTCAATTTCTTCCAACTCATAACTTCTTTTGTCTACTTGGGATTTACTCTAACACACTCGGCTGATCTACATGTCCTAGGAGGATATCTTCATTAACTCGGAGTTCACGTTGCACAACTTGGCATACAACTGATTCCTTAAAAGGATCTACCACACAAACTTCAAAGCTTGTCATGATCTTCCTCGGTACTTGAATATACTCACGTGACATCTAGAAGAGTTACTACAACTGATCAAGAAACTCAGGAAAAATATTCTGTTCAACATCTCTATGAAGGTAACTAATACACTAGTCAAACAAAACGACATAACTCAGAGCTCAAGGCGATCACATCTTACCCCTAAAGTTGTCTTCGGTACTTCAACTTTTCTCACTTTCAACTAGTGGTAAACGGATCTCAAACTAATCTTCAAATAGACTGAAGCACACACTAACTGACCAACTAATCACTGACACTCAGAAACGGATGTTAATCATTCACTGTCACTTGTTTCAGCTATCTGAAATCTAAACACATCCTCGTACTGTCACTCTTCCCTCTTCACAAATTGCACTGTCATACTCTAAGATGAGGTACTAGGCCTAATGAGTCTAAGGTCTAACAAATCTCGAAGTTGATTCTTCAACATTCTCAATTCTTCCGGAAATCATAAGATATGGAGCAATCAAAACAGGAGTAAACTCGAAGACGGTCTCAATATCAAACTCTTCCTCTCTAGACAAGAGATAAGCCGACAATTCTTCCAAATACTTCTAGGAAAAGAAAACACAAATTATCCTAACACTTTGCGGTCCAATCTTCATTCAAAAATCAAATCCATCACAATTACTAAGCAAGCCTGTCAACTAAACTCAATCAATCTTTGACCTCTAAATCTGGATCAACATTCAACAAGAAGTTCACCTTCTCACCTACCACTTCAGTCGCACATAAATCTTGTAACTTCAAGTCAACTCTTTCTTTGTCTCAACGTATACACTAACTATTTTCTCTTCAAGCCGAGCCTTGGATAAAGGCACACCGAAACCGTAGGAAGACAATCACTTCACATCTACTAGAAACTAGTAACTCTGAACCACCAACAAACATCTTCTGTACATCTTTCTGATCACTACTATCTCCCAAAAGGTCTAGTCACATGCGTCCCTACGTCTAAAATCTCAACAGAGATACGTCAAAATCTTTGCACGCTCACACAAACGGACGATTCTGTAAAAATTGTAACCTCACAAGTACACAACTGATAGTCTTCGGTCCTCTTGTTTTCAGACTGATTCTTCAACAAAATCCGACTCTTCTAGACTATTCGTAGAGCATTTCAAAACTTCAAAAACGCAGTTCTGGGCACACACAGACAACCATACTGGAAAACCACCCAGACGCACACTGGCCCCAAACACACAAATCGGTTCCCATTCACGGATACTGATCGGCTGTCTTGAATCGAAATCATAGGCTGAACCCCAACGGTCACCAACTAACACTTCTGAATTTCAGATTACTCATACGAGACCCCTACCTTGATCTTGCTAAAAGAACCAAGGTACTCCCGCCTACCTCTAACACTTCGCCAGGTATATTCAAACTTGCATGCTTGTTAACAACATACGGAAGTATGGACTCAGAACCAATCAGGAGAGACAAACTCAAAACTGTACCAAGGGCTTATCCACTATAACATAGATACCACCTGACTCCCACTCATAGGTCTTCACTTCTTTTCACCAACTAATACCAGAATCGGTCTCGTCATCTCCCACCAACAAGAATCAACTCACGTGCACGCGGACTCGAGCAAACAAATTGTTCCTCAACTCCGGTACCACTATACTCCCCTAACTATAGCAAAGAACTTCCTCTACATCATCCCCATTTTCAAAACCACAACTTCCACTTACCGATTCACGGCCCACACACTGGCCCTAAACTTACTAAAAGCAATAAATCAGTCAACAATTTAACATACAAGTTGGGTTAGCAAAGGAAAGGTCCAAGTGGCTCAAGTATGATTTCCCTCACTTAAAATCCTTTTTTCGATGTAATAGAAGCAATGGGACTCTACTCAACATGTTTCAACCAAATCAACACACATACATGCCCAACCAAGCGTATAACAAGGCTTACTTGCTAAACAAGTAAACATATGCGTACGATCAAACAACATGCATTCTCAATCAAACAATCACACATCACAGCATACACGGGTAACGAGCAACATGCTTTTAAACAAACAGTCAACATACTTGTCATGCAAGCAATCATACTTACAAAGCAAGCAAACACCATGCATATCAATTCAAAACTTAAACTTACCTCACTTACCTGCCCAAGGTCTCAGTAACCTTAGGCTCTGATACCAACAAATGTAACCCCCTCATCCCGGTCTGGCCGGTTGACCGGTCCGAGTGGGCCACACGGGGAAAACCGAAGCGAAACCCGTTAAGGTTCCCCCTCGGTTAGCAACCCTATTTTTTTTCTTTTACTTTATCTTTTCTAAAGTTCATTTAAGTCCTATGTGATCAAACAGCGGAAATAAAATACATGAGACCAACATTCGAACCCAAAACAGCAGTTAAACAGCCCAATTTTAATCTTTTAAACAAGCTGTTTCGAAACACCCTTGAGGCATATCGAAACGCCTTGACCAGGTCAACTGTCCTAGAGCCTTTACAAGGGGTCGTATCGAAACGGTGGTCAACCGTTCCGAAACGCCCACGACGGTCAATATCTCGTGGTCAACGAGATTTTGACCGTTTCGAAACCTTTACACCCGTTTCGAAACACCTTCATCTCGTGAATTTCTCAGAATTCCAGTAGCCAAAACGTTCCGATACGCGTTTCGGAACAGGGGTTCCAAAGGCTATACCGTATCGAAACGCGTTCCGATACGGGGTCCCTGAAGCCTACCCGTTCCGAAACGATCCCTCCCGTTTCGAAACGCTGGCAGTCTGTAACCTTTGAAATACAGATTTAGGGGTGTTTTGACAAGTCTAAAGGTCCCATAGGACCCCCAAAGGCACACAAAACCATCAAACAAAGTCTAGAGGCATACATCCCAGATTTAACATACTCAAACACATACAAGCATGGATTTAGACAATCTTTCATACATAGCAAATTTCATATGTAGAGCCTTTCATACAAGCATGCTTGAAGACATTAAAAAGAACCAATAAGCATCATACATTTCAAATAAGTTTACATGCCATTCAAAGCAACATAAGCATTCATAAGACATCCATCGTACTAGCATTTGGCAAGATATATCATGCTTACAAACCAAGTCAACCATAGACATACATCAAACTCAAATCAACAATACCTATCCCATTGCTTTACTATTACAATCTTTAAATTTAAACATCATACTTGAGCTAACCGTAAGCAACACTTGGAGGCCTTTCCTTGCCCTTGCCACCCTCAAGCTATTGATCTGCATTGTCGAACAAAAGAGAGCGTAAGCATAAAAGCTTAGTGAGGGTAAGCTCTTTAAAAACAAACCTCGACAATGCAGGGTCCAAGCACTAGCTACAACCAAGATAAAATGCATGATCTTACCTCCGATCCACGCGAGCCATAAATATAGATGATGCATGAACATATATTCAATATCATGTCATGCTCAACATGCTTAAATCCACAACATATGAAATCACATATATTAAACCATGTTAGCAACACATCCCAAAACACATTGGCTCGCATTTAACCACATATTGGCGACATAAACCACAATCTTTATTGGCACCTAGCTATGACTCGAATACGCGGATAACCGTTGGAACTCACATCCAACAACTCAACCATTACCTGACGGTGGGATTCCACTCATCACCGTTCACGCGGAGGGGATTCCACTCATCCTCACGCCCCGTCGATGGGATTCCACTCATCACCGACTAATATAAATACAATTTCCGGGAGAACCCGTACTCCTCCTTGGTGACTCAACGCCACCAAGGCCACGCGCGACTTTTGACTCATGTGTACACACTAACATCCTAATGATCGATCATTTGTACCCAAGCATACTAGTGCCAATACTACACATTTCATTAATCATTCATAATGTCAATTCATAACACTTTCGTGCTTAGCACGTACTCACCATGACTTACCATCATGTACAAACCACATTTCCATGCCTAGCATGTACTCACCATGATCCTCGGATCATGAAACCACCTCATAATATCATTTCACATGTCAACACCACATGTACAACATTAACAACCATATCACATTATAGTTTACACATGTGTATAACCATATCATATCTATCATCAACACGCATATAACAATACATCAAACATGCCCCAACATACATGTATACAACATATACGTAATCAACACCATCCCAAATTAATACGAGGCATATACAACCATTAAAAAGTGCAACCAAAGTCTCTAATCAAAGCTTGGGATTAGGCTACCACTCTAATCCCAACTCTAGGTGGGTTTACCAAGCCCATCCTAGGTTCACATGCTTGAACCAAATACTCAAAATCATTTTGAAAATATTTAACCACTCACCTAAGCTTCCAAGCTCCAAGCCAAGCAAGCAACCTCCCTCAAATTTCCGGATTTCTTCCCGAAGCTTCCCCAATACAAATTCCCGCTTCTTAACAACCTCAAACATATTTCAAACAATTCCAAATCAGCCCAACATCAAAATACCAACCCGGAATACAATTCAAATGCAATTTACCATGTTGCAACCCATGAACAAATCTCATTTTTATCAAATTCGGGCAGCCCCTAAACCATGTCCAAAAACCATGTTTCCAACATTCATAGCACCCACAAACAATCTCAAATCAACCCCTAACCATAGTACTACCATTGGGCTATCAATTTCCACCTAAAACAACCTCCAAAACTCACCCAAAACCCTCCAAAAACCCCATTTATACCCAAATTCGGGAATTCATTTAAAATACTCTAAAAATCATATATGTTGGACTATTTGATTCACAAACATCATATCTAACCATTATAAATCAAAAGCTTTAGTAAAAACCCATAAAGCTCCATCCTTTAACCTAAACTTTCAAAAACCTAATTTCTAAAACATTGATGAAAATGAAATATAGTTGTACTTCCAAGTAGAGGAAGATGAGAGCAAGTCGGAAATATAATTACCTTTCAAAATGCTCCAAAAATGAAGTTGGAAGAGATGAAATGGTGAAAGGGGGAGGGAGAGAGCTTCCATGTCGTTGAATTGGTGAAAATGGGGTGAAGAAGATGAGCACATGTTTTAATTCAACAAAAAGGGGTTTTAATTTTAAAAGTTCATTTTATTTACCCTTTTGCCATTAATGAGATGGCAACTCTCCCCTTACTTTAAAATCCATAAAATTTTAGTTTCATTTCAAATTAGCCCAACACAAAATGTTTATTTGAAAATGAAGAAAGACACAAGGTCCAAATGATATTATTTAAATCAAAAATCGAGACCCAAAAATATTATTTAAATATTATTTTCTTCCGACCCCTAAACCCGGGTGTTACACCCATTTAGGTTTAAAAACAAGTTTTAAAAACAAAGAAACAAAAAAAAAGTTAAGAGAAAAACAAATTAAAAATAGTAAAGAAAATACGAATGAAAAAATATATATTCGAATAAAAAAATTGAAGATTTTGAAAAAAATTTACTAGATTTGAAAAACACAAGTATCAAAACACATAAGCTATACAAAATTAAAATTTTCTAACCTAAGATTTGAATATAAATTTAAGGAAAAAGAAAAAGATGAAAATATAGCTTAAATTGGGATTATGGATGAATAGATGAAAATCCTTGCACAAGATTGTTGATGCTTGCTTTGACTTGTGTTTAAGAGTAAAAGCCCTCAAGATTTGGTGAAAAACAATGAGGTTTAGAGGGTATTTATAGGAGAAAATCGTTTTAGGGTTTTTAGGGTTTTTGGGAGTGTTTTAATTTAAGTTAAAGTTTAACATTAAAGCAGTCCCTGAACCCGTTTCGGAACGGTGCCGACCGTTTCGAAACGCAGACACGAAAGTCTGACCGATTTTTCAACACATGTTGACCGTTTCGATACGGGTTTGACCGTATCGAATCCCCGTTGGCTCGTAACGAAACTTGTTTCGATACACCCCTTGGCAGTAGCAAAACGTTTCGAAACCCTTGGAAGGCTTTTCGAAACGCCCTTCTCTCAGATAGAAATTTAAAGCAACCGTATCGAAACAGGTGGACCCGTTTTGATACACCTGGGCCTGGAAGTGCAGATGGGGCTCTAAAAGTGTAGAAAAATGAAATTTTCTAAGGCCTATCTTGCATGAATGACATGAATAAGCAGAAAAAACATATTCAAACATAAACATACTCCCCCTAGCTATAGGCATGAATGAAATTAGGAGTAAAAACACATAAACATGACATTTCACAAGATCAAGCAATTTTAGGCACAAAAGAGGTCCTAAAAGGTCAAGATAGGCTAGTTAGACCTAACTCTCTCCTAAGGGACCAAAAATGCTCTTTGTCTAAAGGTTTTGTAAATATGTCCGCTAATTGATTTAAGGTGTCAACATACTCTATAACCACATCTTCTTTAAGGACGTGATCTCTAATGAAATGATGTCTTATTTCTATGTGTTTGGTTCTAGAGTGTTGGATGGGACTTTTTTGTCAAACATATAGCACTAGTGTTATCACATTTAAGGGGTGTGGTTTCAACTTTAATACCATAATCTAAGAGTTGTTACTTCATCCAAAGGACTTGAGCACAACAACTCCCTAAGGATATGTACTCGGCTTCGGTGGTAGATAAGGCTACACTATTTTGTTTCTTAGAGAACCAAGATCTGAGCATACTACCTAGGAATTGACAAGTTCCCGAAGTACTCTTCCTATCGATTATACATCCCCCATAATCCGCATCCGAATAAGCATGAAGGTTGAAGGTAGAGTCTCTAGGGTACCAAAGACCTAGACAAGGAGTATCTCTAAGGTACCTAAAGATTCTCTTAACGGCTATAAGGTGAGACTCTCTAGGACTAGCTTAAAACCTAGCACACAAGCAAACACTAAACAAGATATCCGGCCTACTTGCGGTAAGGTAAAGCAATGATCCAATTATAGAACGGTAAAGCTTAGAGTCAACACACTTACCTCCTTCATCCTTGTCAAGCTTTGTGGATGAGCTCATAGGTGTGGCTTGAGGCTTTGCATTCTCCAAGCCAAACTTCTTGAGCATATCCTTGATGTATTTTGCTTGATTGATGAAGGTGTCATCCTTCCTTTTCCTGATTTGGAGTCCCAAAAAGAATGAGAGCTCCCCCATCATGCTCATCTCGAATTCACCTTGCAATAGCTTAACAAACTCTTTGCAATGACATTCGTTAGTAGAACCAAAAATAATGTCATCAACATAAATTTGTACTACTAAGATGTCATTTTTATACCTTTTTATAAAAAGTGTAGTGTCCACCTTACCTTTTTCAAAACCTTTTTCAATTAAAATGTTTGAAAGTCATTCATACCAAGCTCTAGGAGCTTGTTTTAAACCATAAAGAGCTTTAGTGAGTTTGAAAACATGATTTGGAAATTTTGAGTCTTCAAAACCCGGTGGTTGTTCCACATACACTTCCTCATTTATAAAACCATTTAAAAACGTGCTTTTAACATCCATTTGAAAAAGCTTGAAATCATGATAACATGCATATGCAAGCAACATCCTAATGGCTTCCATTCTAGCTACGGGTGCATAGGTTTTATCAAAATCTATTCCATGTTCTTGAGTGTAACCTTGTGCTACTAGTCTAGCTTTATTTCTCACAATGTTACCACTCTCATCTAGCTTGTTCCTAAAGACCCATTTAGTTCCTATGGTAGATTGATTACTAGGCCTATCAACTAATGTCCAAACATTACTTCTCTCAAATTGATTTAACTCTTCTTGCATAGCCATAATCCAAAAATCATCTTTCAATGCTTCTTTTATATTATTAGGCTCTATGCATGAGATAAATGCAACATGATTCATTAATCTAAGAGAAGATCGAGTGGTTACCCCCTTGGATGGATCACCCAAGATTTCACCATCTTTGACATAGTTGAACTCCCTTGGGTATCTCACTTCCTTTTCCTCAAGAGCCAAGTCCTTCAAGGCTTCAAGAAGTGGATCTTATGTGTCCTCTTATTTTGTTGGAATCTCATCCTCCTTTGAAGTTTGTCCTCCATCAAAGGCATTTATGATTCCTACATCATCATCATCAAAAGAATCCTTCCTTGGAAGGAGGTTATCATCAAATACAACATGTATAGATTCTTCTACTACTAAAGTTCTTTTGTTAAATACACGATAGGATTTAGAGGTTAAAGAATATCCTATGAAAATAGTTTCATCACTTTTTGCATCAAATTTACCTAAGTTGTCTTTTCCATTATTCAAAACAAAACACTTGCAACCAAAAGGATGAAAATAGCTAATGTTAGGCTTTTTAGATTTTAAAATCTCATAAGGTATTTTCTTTAAAATTGGCCTAATCATTACTCGGTTAACAATATAGCAAGCGGTGTTTGTGGCTTCAGCCCAAAAATATTTAGGTAAATTATTTTCACAAAGCATGGTTCTAGCCATTTCTTGTAAAGTTCTATTTTTCCTCTCAACTACCCCATTTTGTTGAGGAGTTCAAGGAGCCGAAAAATTGTTGCTAATACATTTTCATTCAAAAACTCTTCAAACCCTAAATTTTGAAACTCGGTTCCATGATCACTTCTAATATGAGAAATTTTAAGTTCAAGATCATTTTGGGTTAGTTTTGAAAATGTGATGAATTTTTCTAAAGCCTCATCTTTAGTACTTAAAAATAGAACCCAAGTAAATCTAGAAAAATCATCAACAAGAACAAATGCATAAGATTTACCACCCAAGCTCATAGTCCTAATTGGCCCAAATAAATCCATATGGATAAGTTGTAAACATCTACTTGTAGAAACATCATTAATGGATTTAAAGGAAGACTTATGTTTTTTACCCTTAGAGCATGCATCACAAATTTTATCGTTTGAGAACTTAATCTTGGGTAAACCTCTAACTAGATCAAGGGAAACTAGTTTTTTTCTAAAACACTAATGCTAGCATGTCCTAGTTTCCTATGCCACAACCATGCGTCATTTTCATTTTGTGCTACCAAACATGCATGAGATGTATGTATGTCATCTAGATGCACCATGTATATGTTACCTATGCGATGACCTATGAGCATAATATTATTAGATTTAATGTCAACAATTTTGCACCCAATTTTATCAAATAAAACATTAAATCCTTTAATGTGGCCTTTGGAGTTGTCACCAAATGTCACCACTCCTCCACTTTTTGGCTTTAGATCCATGAATCTACTCTTGTCTCCGGTCATCTGCTTCGAGCATCCACTATCAAGGTACCATGAGTTTTGACTTTGTGCTTTGGCCTTGTAGCAATGCTCCCCCTACAAACAAAGATATTAAACTTTTGTTTTTGGTACCCAAATCATTTTGGGTCCATGAGTGTTAGCTCCCAATAACTTAGTTCCCTTAGGAATCCAAGATGACATAGCAACAATGTTATTATATTTTACAAGTTCCTTAGGAACCCATACACTTCTAATCCTTTTAGTTCTACTATGTCTAGGAAAGCTACCTTATTTGTAGTAATTAGTCTTTTCCTAGGTTGGTTTGTTTTTGAAGATTCACCTATTTCATGCTTCACACTACCAACTTTTTTAAAAGACTCTTTGAGTTTGTTAAGCTCATCTAACACCTTTTGGTGTTCACTATTACATTGAGAAAGAAGATTATTAAGGTCAATATTTTCCTCTTGGAAGAATTTTAGTTCATCTTTCAACCCTAATATCTTTTTCTCAAATTTTAAATTAGCTTGAGAAAGTGAGTCATTTTTATCATTTAGTTCCGAAATAATTTTCTTATTCCTAATGACCGACACCTTGTATTTCTCAACTAATTCATCATAGACCTCTTGCAACTCATCATATGCATCATTTAATTCATCATATGTAAAATCTAAAGATGATGAGTTAGAGGTTACCATGGAGGAATCTTCCTCAAGTGCCATGAGGCAAAGGTTGTCCACTTCTTGTTCGTCATCCTTGGTGGACTCCTCATCACTCCAAGTAGCAAGCTTGGCTTTGAGCTTCTTCTTCTTCTCAAAGCCCTTCTTCTTGAGTTGAGGGCACTCCGAACGTATGTGGTCGGGTTTATTGCACTCGAAGCAAATGATTTGATCCCTTGCTTCTTCTTTGTTTTTACCTTTGAAGTCCATCTTTCTTTGAATTTTTCTTCCCCGGTTAGACCTCATAAAGCGTGAGAATCGTTTGGCTATCATAGCCAATTCTTCTAGCTCATCCTCCGCACTAGAAGAGCTCTCCTCAAGTAATGAAGCTTTGAGAGCTATTCCCATCTTCTTCTTCTTTTCCACCTCTAGCTTTTCTACTCTCTTTTCTTCCTTCTTCTTCTCTTCTTCCCTTCCTTACTTCATAATCTCATGAGTAAGGAGAGAACCCACTAGCTCATCAAGCTTTAAAGTCTTCAAATTTTTTGCTTATATGATGGCGGTTCTCTTCCCATCCTAAGATTCGGGAAGTGAGTAAAGTAGCTTCCGGACAAGCTTGTCTTCCGGTATAGTCTCTCCAAATCCTTTGAGCCCATTGACTATGGTTGAGAAGCGATCAAACATCTTGGACACCGTCTCATCGGGCTCCATCTTGAAATTCTCATAACTAAGATTGAGAATTCCACTCTTAGTTTCCTTGACATCATTGGTTCCCCAATAGATGGTCTCAAGAGTATCCCACACTTCTTTGACACTCTCAATGGATGAGACTTTTGAGTAGATGTCCGGACCGAAAGAACAAAAGAGAATGTGAAGAGCTTTGTCATTTATTTGTATCTTCTTCCTCTCTTCTTCACTCATCTCCATCTTTTTCTTCAAAACCATCTTCCCTTCACTATCTTGCTTCAATGGAATGTAGGGGCCATCTTTAATGACATCCCAAACCAAGTAATCGTTGGACTTGATGAAGAGGCACATCCGATTCTTCCAAAACGGATAGTTGTCTCCATTGAAGAAAGGTGGTTTTGTAGTAGATTGAGACTCATACATGTTCGAACCGGAGGTAGATGCCATCTCTTGATTTTTAGATGATCACACTCTTCCTAGGAACTCCTCTTGTGCTTGTTAATCCTCAAAGAGGTAGGCTCTGATACCAATTGTTGAGTGGATCGAATGATCGAAATAAACCAAGAGGGGGTGAATTGGATTTTTAAAGTTCTTGGTGGTGGAATTTGCAAATAAAAAAGGTAGAAAAGGAATTTTAGAGTGGTTCAAGTTCCAAATGAACTCTACATCCACTACCTTAGCTTCACTAAGGATTTGTAACAATTCCACTAATTGCTCTTCCCCTTTTCTAGGCTAAGGAGGTAACCCTTACAATTTTCGGTCAAATTTTCTACCCAAAATTTGACCCAATCCTCACACAATTGAAACAAAGAATTTGTTGGCTAAACAAGTATCTCTCAATACACAAAATAGCCCAATTACAAGCACTCAACCCAATTTAAATGATAAGAATGAAAAATACAATTGGGGTTACAAGACAATAATGGGATTTAGGCAAAAATGCTTGGATTTGATGTTTGGATGTTTGCTTTAGGATCAATAGTTGTTGCTGAAGCTTTTAGAGGTCCCTTTTATACCTTCTCATTGAATTCTAGTCGTTGTGGTTGTTGCATTCATCAATAGATCCGTTGGGGGTTTTATCTTCCCTCCATAAATGCAGTCTACAACCAACCGTTTCGAAACGCCCGACCCTGTTTCGAAATAGACCAAAATAGAAAGAGTCATTGGGGTGCATTTAAGAGCCTGTATCGAAACAGTTAGACCTTTTTCGATACGCTAAAAGCTGTTTCGAAACTTGTTTCAAAACATTTTGCCACAGTCAATGACCGTATCGAAACGGCTTGAGATCGTTTGGATACGCCTTAACGGTTTGTTAAAAATCAGTTAAAAAACATTCAACGGTCATATTTTTCAAATCAGTTTTAAAGCCGTTTCGAAACACTTGATGTCGTTTCGATACGGTGTCTCAATGTTCTTAAGCTGTTTCGAAACTTGTTTCAAAACACGGTTTGGCAGTGTTGAAATCGTTTCGATACCCGTTTCAATACCCGTATCGAAACATGGACTCACAGTTTCAAAACTGTTTCGAAACGCCTAAGGCCGTTTCGAAATGGTGACTCGGAAATCACTATTTTGGCTTTAAGAACACTTAGAAAATATTTGATAAAATTAGTTTTTAACTTAGGTATATTGTTTAAAACATATACAGAGGTCTGAGGACTTAAAAATTCGTTTTCACATTTTCAATTTAGTCCTTAGGTTCTTTAGTTATATCAAAATTAAAATATAGGTTTCACATCATTTATGACATGATTTTTCTCAACATCAGGGGGAGATAATAATCAGCTTGATAGAGGAAAATGAATTACCATTATCTAGATCCTCTTATATGAACTAAAAGTTCATAAAATAATTCATGTTATTACATGTCAACTGTTAGACATATTTACTGACCTAATGAGAGTAATTAAGTCTCATATACCAGCTGAAATGCTCTAAGTTTAAATTACATGTTAGAGCGAGAGAATGTAAATCATGCCTGAAGCATGATAGTTGAAATGGTTCCAATGATCAAAATTTTCATAAATAGAAAGTAATATGATATGGTCATATATTGGAGGCGGGTGCTCATGAAGAGACACAAGACATAACTAATAATAAAACTCTTGAAGAGTTTCAGGTACCTGAAATAAAGATTGAAATCTTGAAGAGATTTCGACGAGTTATGTCGTTACGAGAATGGAACAAGAAAATTGAAAAGTTGTCGACAACGATTTTACAAATAGTTTTAAATAGAATACTTCTATAGAAGTAAAGAAAGAAAACGAGGATCTTGTATAGAAATCTATCAGGAAGTATAGATATTGAATTGGCCAATATAGAAAGACGATTTGAACTTCTAAAAGAGAAGTATTTGGACCAACAGTCCAAACACCTAAAGGTGTAATGCAAGTGAGACACGAATAAGTAGTCGTAAATACGACAAATTATGATTTATGAAGAGTTTTAATTACTTCATGGTGGATGCAATTACTTTGGCAGTATGAAATATATTACATGCGTCTAATTATTTATGGATCCATATTTATCCTTAAAGGATTTAAAATGCTAAAAGCATTTGGAATTTTTTGAGAAAATTTATTTAGACATGTCTCATTAAATATTTTGGCGCATTTGATATAATCGCCTTAGTGAGTACTAATTGAGGAAATACTATAAGAATGATAAGATTTCCTTATGTATTTTGTCTCAACCTAAAGATCGAGCACTTAAATATGCGTTTTTGTCTATGAATTGACATAAGTTGAAAGAATCTTAAAGAAGATTCAATATGGATTGTTGGATGTGAATAAAGATAATTATATATTTTCTTGGTTTTGAAGCACCATATATTAGTTGGTCAAGCAATATCCATGGATATACAAAGATCATTACATTTAGATCTTCAAACATTCGTTGATGCTTCCTCAAATGTCGTAGAAATAATTGTTATGCACAAGGCAAGCCAAATATGTGTTTGGCTAAGACCATTGACCCAACATATCCAAAATATATGTGGATTTACTTTTACAAGATATGATAAAAGCTACCTTGTGTGAAGATAATGCAAGATGTATATCTCAGTTTGAAAGTGGATACATCATGGAACATATTACTCCAAAGTTTCATCCCTCGCGATCTTTAGAAAAATAATATTCAAGATTGAATTATGAAGATTCAAAGATCTTCTATGATGTTTTCATGAGGGGGAGTAAATACGCGTTGCACTCTTTTCCCCTTAACCGAGATTTTATCCCAATGGGTTTTTTTGGTAAGGTTTTTAATGAGGCAACATGTTATGCGTATCAAAGATGTGTGTACTCTTTTTCCTTCACTAAAGAATTTTTTCCCATTGGGTTTTTATCTTAGTAAGGTTTTAACGAGGCACATTATCTTCATAGACATCCAAGGGAGAGTGTTATGAATATTTATCTATGTGGATGTCTATCATGATAAGAACTTTATCAAGGAGATTTGATTTACTTTATTATTAGAAATATTATCTTCATTAATTAGAGTTTAATGTATTATGTACTTCTTATGCCTATAAATAGATGATTCATTGAAGGCATTGTACAGACAATTCTATATTTGAGAATAATACAAATCTCCCTCTTTCTCTCATCTCTTTATTCTTCCATTCTTGTTTTTTGTTCTTATTATTGTTCTTTGTTATTTTATTCACAACAGAAATAAGAATTTTACTATTACTTGGATTATAAGTAGAGGTGGCAAACGTGTCATTCGGTTCGGGTCATTTCGGTTTCAGTAATTTATGGTCTAATATCTTTCGGTTCAAATTCCGTTTTGGTTCAATTCGGTTTTATTTCAAGCCTATTGTGATTCGGGTCATTTGGGGTCGGTTAATATTGGTTCGATTATTTTGGTTCGGGTCAATATAAGATCGGTCGGTTTTAATCGAGCTTTTAGGTTGGTCAGTTTTTATACCCTATATATGGCTTTATAAAGCCAATATGTTTGACTTTTTGGTGGGTTATGCGGGTGTTCATATCTCATCTTTCTTTATTTCTATCCAGATCTTTTCTTTATTTCGGGTTGTTTTCGATTCGGGTCCATTCGGTTCAGGTCCATTTAGTTCAGTTGAAAATCGATTTGGGTTCATTTCGGTTCAGCTAAAATTTGGGTCGGTTTCGGACGGTTCGATTTATTTCAAGTTTCAGGTCAAATTTCAAATTATTATGTTCGGGTTGATTTTGAGTCTCGATTCGAGTAATTCAATTCGGATTAAGTTTGTCAGGTCTAATTCTAAGTATTGTTTGGTTCTCACATTCACCTAGATTTCCTTTAGCACTCCCGCAGATCTCTCTTGTCGTTTTGGCTACCTTTTCCATCCCCATTGTTGCGTTTTAACTTTTCCTCGTGTCTTTGCCCTTTAAGAAATCTACAAATCTTATTTTTATTTATTTAACTTTGTTTTCTGGTAGTCATTTGGAAATTATTGCCTAATAATCACCTTCTGCCAATAGAGATCGTGAGTTTTTTAGATTCTAAGGCTTAGTTTGTGGTTGCTTTTAAAAAGTGTGGTGAAAAAAGTGATTTTTAAACTAACTGTAAAAAATAGTTTTGAAAAGCTGGTTAGTGTTTGTCATTGGTGTCAAAAAGTAATTTTGAGAAGATAAAATGTCTATTTTAGACAAGATATTGAAAAGTAAAAATAAATTTGGGTGATGTTCAAATTAGTTAATGTTATAATATATGAAATAAATCAATTTCAATTATAATAAAAAAATTATTTTTTGAAAAAATTAATTTGAAAATATAAAGTACATTGTAGATTATGTACGGACATACTACTTACAAATTAATAATAAATCTAAAATAAATTACAAATAAAACAATTTTATTCTCAATATAAATATTATAAAATATATATTATTTTACAATTATGTATGCATAAACATTATTTTAACAATAAATTATAATTAAATAATAAGGATAAAAATGTAATTTTATTTTCAAACTAGCTTTTCCACCGAAGAAGCTATAAAATCTAGCCTTTTGGTTTGAGTGGAAAAGCTAGTTTTAAAAGCAACCAAAAACAACCTATTTTAATTAAAAGCACTTTTTAAAGTGCTTTTAGATTGCTAAATGTGTAACACCCGTGTTTTGGGGTTGGGAGTTCGGTGAGTGTGTTGGGTTAGAGTCGTCCGAATCGGTTTAATTTAATTAGACCTTAGCTTAATTTAAATGAGCCTAAAATCCTCATAATGGCATTTTTGTAATTAAGTTAAAATAAAGGAAGACAAAATTTTTGAAACAAAAAGAAAAAAAAGGGTCTTCGTCTTCATTTCTTCATCCAACGTGGAAAACCTCCTAAAACCCAAAATCACTATTCCATCTCTTTTCTCCATCATCTCAAGGGCTCCTTTGAAGGTAATTTCGTTTTTGAATTCTCCTTTTCATTCCAAGCATTTCCATGGTTTTAGATTTCAAAACCACCATCTTTTTAATTTTCCAAGTTTTTCAAGTTTGAAGAAAGTATGAAACTTTAATGGGTTTTCAACTTGTTTTTGGTTTGTTTGGTTAAATTTTGAGTTAAGCTCACCTTAACACACCTCATATTTTGAAATGGAGAGATTTTGACAAAAATCCCGAAATGGGTCTTGGAGGCATTTTTGAAAGTGTTAAAACTTGAAATTTTGGTGTGGTTTTGTGTTGGTTTGAAGGGTTGATGGTATAGGGTTGTTAGGAAGGTGTTTTGGAAGTCTTTAGAGGTCTTTTGGGTGTTGGAAATGGTAGATTTTAGCTGGGTGTTTGGGGAGTACGAAAATGTGAGTTTTGTAGTTAGTTTGAGTTTGAAACTATGAAGTTTTGGCTTGTGATTGTGGGTTGAGTTTGTGGCTGAGTTTGACAGTGATTTGATTGAGTAATACCTTGTCTTTTGATTGGTTAGAAGCAAGAGGAAACATCGGAGAAGGTTCGGGATCGGTTCCGGAAATTGTGGAGGCTTGAGTAGCTTTGCTTGGTTTGCTTAAGGAAGGGTGGTGAGTGAAACTTCCAAATTTGCTTAAATTGGTTCAAGTGTGTGTAGATGAGGTTTAGGGATGTGCTTGGTAGGCCATTCCTAGGTAGAAGTTAAATTGGTAGTTTAACTTCTTGTGTGTTTATAGCATTAAATGTTTATGCCTATTGTGGTCTTGTGAAGCATGATTTGGTTATGTATGAATATACATTGATGTGTGTGATGATGGATGTGTGCTATAAATGATGATTGTTATGATGTGGTTTTGATAGTATGATTGGCATTAGTTAACTTACCGGTATAAATGATCGATCATTAGGACTAGTGTGCACACGGTTGAGTCAAATTCGCGCGTGGCCTTGGTGGCATTAAGCCATCAAGGAGGAGTACGGTGATGTAATATTCCACCGGAAATGTTTATATTATACGTGATGATGAGTGGAATCCCATCCGTAGGGCATATGATGATGAGTGGAATCCCATCCATGCAAGGTCCGGTGATGAGTGTAATCCCACCGAGGTAATGTTGTTGTTGTGTGTAATCCGCGTATCCGAGTAAACTAATAGTGACCAATATACTTGTTCATGTGGTTATGATGCTTAGATAAATGCTTTATCTTGTTGAGCTTAATATGAAGTAAGATGCCATGTTATTGTCTCTTGTGTTGTAAACTATATTGCCATGTTGATCCTTATGTATGTTTGTATGAGGTTAAGGATTATATGCTTGAACCATGCATTGTCGTTGTTTTTGGTTTTAGAGCATCCTCACTAAGCTTCTAGCTTACGCTCTCATTTTCGACAATGCATATCGGTAGCGTGGAGTTAGCAAGGAGCAAGGAAAGGGGTATTCCAAGCTTTTGTAGTTGCTCGAGTATGGTTTAGTAAATAAAGTAGTAGTTTAGCAATGGGGCTGCTATGTGTTTGTATGAGCGTTGTATGACTCATATATGTTGAATGTTGTTTATGCTATGCTTCGGATTTGTAACCCATGTTATGTTTTGTTGAATGCTAGTGATGAATGGTTATGCCTTTGGATGCTATAGGTTGTTTTGGCAAGCATGTAAGCTTATGTGTGAAGACATTTTCCTTTTGGCTTTTAAGTATGCCTTGGAATGCAATATCTATCTTTATGTGAATGCCATGTTGTAAATGCCTTGTCATTCATCTAAATTGTTCTACATGCTAGTGTTTGGTGGTTGAATGTTGTATGAATGCTTGTATGTGGCTAGGGAAGTCTTAAAATGCATTTAGTGTTGAGTCTTGTGATGTTTTGCTGCAATTTGGTGTCTTGCAGTGCAGGGCGTATCGATACGCCTAAGGGCCGTATCGATACGGTCCTACACTTTGAGACACAGAATTGGCTAGAGGTATCGATACTCGGGGGCGTATCGATACGCCAAATCTCTATTGGAATTCTGAGATTTTCACGAGTCTTTGGCGTATCGGTACGGGCTCTAGGCGTATCGGTACGGTTTTGTCTCGTTGACTGCAAGATGTTGACCGATGAGGGTGTATCGATACGCCCAAGGGCTGTATCGATACGGTCTTCATGTGTTGACTGAAGGCAGTTGACTTGTTCAAGGCGTATCGATACCCTTGACTAGTGTATCGATACGGCATGCTCTATAAGTTTAAAACGGGCTGCATAACATGTTGTTTTGGCTTGGTTGCTTTTACCTCGTGATGTTTTCTACTGTCGTGATCACTTAGGAAATAATATGCCTTTAGAAAAGATTTAATTAAAAGAAATTTTCTAGGGTTGCTAACCGAGGTGGGACCTTAACGAGTTTCACATCGGTTTTCCCCGTGTAGCCCACTCGAACCGGTTAGCCGACCAGACCGGGACAAGGGGGTTAAATTTGTTGGTATCAGAGCCTGAGGTTACCGAGACCTCGGGCAGGTAAGTGAGGTAAGTTTGAAGTGTTAAGTAATTGTTATGTATCGGTGTATGCTTTGCCATGTATGCTTGTTGTTTGTTCATTCGTATGGTGTTTGGAAGCATGATTGTTGTGTCTGGTGTAGAGTCGAGTTCTCATTGCTACTATTACTTAATTTGAAAAAGTTTTGTAAAGGAAGATACTTGAGCACAGTTGGACCCTTGCCTTTGCTAACTTAATCCTTATATGTTGTTTGTTGTAGTTGTTATCTTGCTAGCTGAGATAAGAGACCACGAGGGAGGCCTAGGATGGTTCAACCGGATCCACGGGCACCAGCTCCAGGAGTTGAGCCAGTTGGTGAGGCGCAGGCTCCTCAACCCCCTCCATCTCCTCCTCATCAAGAAGAGGGAGGCGAGGCGAGAGCCGAGGGCGTAAAACCTCAAGTTGGCCAAGGACCTGCCGGAATAGATTTAGCTCCTCTATTTCAGGCGATAGCCGGGGCTTTTCAGGCTGCAGTGGTTGGGTCAGGCAGTGGCACAACCCCAGGGAGAGGGTACTGGTTTACCATTGGAGAGACTTCGCAGTTTGGGAGGTGAAGAGTTCAGAGGGTCGACACCCGAGAGGTCTGAGGCTTGGTTTGAGAAGATCGTCCGTATTCTGGCACAGATGGGATGTACCGGGGAACGCAAGCTAGGGTGTGTTGTATCTTTGCTTCAGGGTGATGCCTACACTTGGTGGGTCACCATCACTACGGGTATGGCAGAGGCTGAGATCACTTGGGAATTCTTCGAGTCAGCTTTTCGTAAGAAATATCTGGGTCCTCGTTATCTCGATGAGAAGAAGAGGGAATTCATGGCTTTGCTTCAGGGGAGTATGACTGTGACAGACTATGAGATCAGATTTGTCAGGCTGAGTCAGTATGCATCTGAGCTTGTTCCTACTGAAGTGGAACGTTGTAACCATTTCCGCTATGGGTTGAATGAAGAGATCAAGAGGTACACTTTAGCTTCTGACTACACAGATTTTGATGTCTTGGTCGCTAGGGCCAAGGACTTGGAGCATCGCTTGGGCTTGACCAAACGATCTGGTGGTTCTAGTTCTGGGAAGAGATCTAGTGACTTTGATAGAGGTGATGCCAAGAGGCATCGGGACAACAGGCGTCACTATTACCATAGACGTGGTGGAGGTAACCACGGTAGGGGCCATCAGGGCCAGAGAGCTGGTGGGCGGTTGCCCGAGTGTGCTCGTTGCGGGAGGAATCACACCAGTGAGTGTTGGGGGAATTTCCACTCGTGTTGGAGCTATGGAGCTAGGGATCATATTAGGCGTGGCTGCCCACATCAGGTGGGGCAGGCACCAGTTCAGGCTCAGGCTCCTGCTAGAGGCAATGACTATCAGAGAGGCTGCGGGCGCGGTAGAGGTAACTTCCAACCGAGAAATGATGGCCAGAGGAACATAGCGCATGTAGTTGCAGTCCAGCCAGAGGGCGAAGGCCAGGCCAGAGTTTACGCTCAGCGTGAGGGTCAACATGAGACAGATGTGATTGCAGGTAACTTCTCGATATAGTTTTTAGGTTTGCTTTCTTTGATTGACTCCGGGTCTACACATTCTTATATTCTGAGTGAGCATGCAAAGTTGTTGAAATTGCCTTGTGAGGTATTAGAGGTAGGAGTTAGTGTTACTAGTTCCTTCGGGGATACGGTAGCAGTTAGAAAAATGTACAGAAGGTGTCCGCTAATGGTTCAGGGACGTGTGTTTCCAGTGGATATGATGGAGCTACCATTTTATGGCTTTGATATGATTCTGGGTATGGACTGGCTCACTAAGCATAGAGCTAGGATAGATTTTGAGACTAAGAGGATTTCCTTGAGACTCGCAGATGATTATGAGATAGTGGTGGTAGGTGAGAACGTGAAGTTCTTATCGAATGTAGTTTCAATTTTAGAGGCTAAGAGGTTAGTTGAGTCGGGTTGTGAAGCGTATTTGGCCTATGTGATGAATCCAAACATGAGTGAGGTTAGACCTCAAGACATCCGAATAGTGTGTGACTTTCCAAGTGTGTTTCCGGAAGAGTTGTCGAGTTTATCACCTGACAGAGAGGTAGAGTTTGCTATAGGGACTTATTCAGATTCAGCTCCTATTTCGATTGCTCCGTACTGTATGGCACCGAAAGAACTGAAAGAGTTGAAGACTTAGTTGCAAGAGTTGACAGATAGAGGCTTCATCCGAGATGCTCACTAAGCCAATCTAAACCTAGGATGACATCAAACTCATGGATCGGTAAAGCCAACAATTTTTTTGGAAAAGGAATCCCTTGGATCAATAAGGGGCAGTTCTTGCACACTACCCTTACGGTGACGCAATCTCCTAAGGGATTGATTATAGATATTCTCGATGTTATTGGGTCCGAAGACATATTATACTTCTTAACTACAATGGTGCTTATAAAAGAATGAGTAGAACCAGGGTCAATCAATGCATATAAAGGGTGTGAATATAACTCAATTGTACCAGCAATGACGTCAGGTTCATCCTCTTCTTCTCTACTTCTCACATGATACATTTGGGCAGGGGCTTTATAAAGAACTAATGTTTTGATATAATAATTAAAAAAAGTTTTGGACTAAATTGAAAAGATTTCAAAAGTGCCTTTAAGTCCAAACAACTTGAAAATAAGTTTGTGGGTGTTTTAAATGGTTTTGGCAAGGTTTGAAACGTTTTTAAGTAGCCAAACCAAGGTTTTCAAGGTACCCGTTTTGATACAGGGTAACCTGTTTTGAAACAGTTTTAAACTGCCAAAACACGTACCAAAACAGGGCTTCCCCGTTTCGATATGGAGGGTTTTAGTTTCGAAACACCCCTTTGGTGTTTTGATACGCCCAACGGTCAAAACCTCCCCAACAGCTATTTTCCCAACGACTTTTTAAATGCAGCTCAACGATCACTTGTAGCGAAACGGTTTGTAACTGTTTCGATACAACTCATATCGTTTTGATACGGCTAGAGGCATTTTGATACAGCTTGCTACATCATGCTTCAACGGCTAGTTCTGAAGAAGGCTGTTCCAATATGGACTCACCTGTTCCGAAACAGACAACACCAGAACTGCAATTAATGAGAGAAATAAAGTCTCCAACGGCTCTAAAACATCCTTAACGGCTAGTAACGGCCACAAACTCAATTGGGACTATAAATTGAAGGCTGGAACACTTGAAGAATGTAAGAGGCAACATCCGAAGCAACATGTTCAAGAGAAATTGAGTCAAATTCTTATCTCTTCATTTCTCTTGTAAATAGTCTTTAAAGAGTGAGCTTTATTGTAAATCCTTGTACTCTTGTGAGCTTAAAATTGTAAACACCCACCTTGTGAGGTATTAAGTTTACCAAATAAATCTCTTATAAAAGGAGACGTTCTAGTTTAGCCTTGAGAGAAAAACTAGAGTTGGTTCTATCTTAACCAAGTCCAAAAGATATGGTTGTAACGATTTCCTCTTAAACCGGGAAAGAGGGACGAATTCGTTGTTGATTAAATTGGCAAATCCTTAGTGGTGTGCTAAGGTAGTGGATGTAGGTGCTTGTTAGAAGGTCAAACCACTCTAAAATCATTGTGTCACTTGTCTACCTTTATTTTTATTTTAGCCAATTCAACCACCAAACATTTGCAACCATCCTTGATGGTTTCGGTGATCGATTTGAGCGTGCTACAAGTTTAAAAATTGGTATCAGAGCCTCGTCTCCATCGAAGGACTAACATTTGGAGTAAAGATCATTTGCTCGAAGTCCACCGTTCAAGAAAATGGCCAAATTTGAATAAGGCCGCTCTATCTTGTGTCCTCCGCTCTTCGAAGGAGATGCATACTTCCAATGGGCAAATATCATGAAATTATTCATTAAGTCTCAAGACTATGAGGTTTAGGACATCATTGAAGATGAGTATTTGGAAGCTCCAAAAAAGAAGAAAAAGCAAATGAGTGCCAACGAGACGAAGGCAAAGCTAAACACCAAGGCGATGCACATTCTCTATTGTGGCCTTAACGAAGAAGTCTCCAAGAGGATCTTCACATGCAAAAGCGCCAAATAATTATGGGAGAAACTTGAGAAGCTTTATGGCAACAAGAAGGGAGAAAAGAAAGATGATGATCAATCATGTGCAAACCTTCTCTACAATCCAAAGGTGGATGATGTTTTGGCTCTCGATGAGCCTAAGGTATTGTGAAACCTATGTTTGATTTTGATATAATTAAATTATTAAGGATCAAATTGAAAAACTTAAAATTGTTTTATAAGTCCCTTAATAAGTTTTAAATCACCAACTCTTTAAAACTGATTTGAAAAACTCAAACTCAAAATATTTTCTAAGTGTTCCAAGGCCAAACTATTAAAAACCGTCCAGGTGTATCGATACGCTTCCTGTCGTATCGATACCTTTTTTACAAAGTTGGCCACTAGAGGAATTCGTTTCGATACGCTCTTAACCGTATCGAAACACCGTATCGAAACAAATTTAATTTGTATCGATACGCTCCTTTGTAAAGTCTGAAAGAGTTTGAATGGTGTACCGATACAGCTCCACCCGTATCGATACGGTTTTAACGAATTTTTAATTCAGATCGTTTTAAATATTTCGACCGTTGGTGTCAGTTGTTAGGTAACCAAATTTTAAATTGGTAGTTGACCCGTATCGGTACGGTAAACCCTCGTATCGAAACGGAAACTTTCAGTGAGCTAAGTCGAGCAAAAGGTATCGATACGGTCTTAGCCGTTTCGATACCCCGTATCGATATGCCTACGTGCGTTTCGATACCCCCTATTTATTATGTACAACAACTATTTCTTTTTTGAGACAGGTATCGATACAGCTCCCCGTGTACCGATACGAATAGCTGCATAAGTGCATTTATGATGGTAAGAGAGGGTTCCAACGGCTCTATTCAATTCTCCAACCACCCAAACGGCTAGAATTAATAGAGGAGGTATAAAATGAAGCCCTTTGAAGGTCAGCAACAACTATTTAACCTACAAGCATCATCAAAGCAAAAATCCAAACCCTTGTGCTCTTAAAAGTCAAATTCTTGTACCAAACTCTAGTGGTTTCATTGTTATCTTGTATTGTGAGTTTGGGGTAATTGAAATTGTATTTGGGTAGACATTTATCCTTTGTGAGGAATTATTTGAGTTTACCAAAGCCTTCTCTTTGTAAATTGAGTGGATTAAGCTTTGGGTAAAAGCTTGATCAAATTTGTAAGGTTACCTCCTCATCCAAGAAAAGGGGAAGAATTCAAGTAGTGAATTGGTTGAAAATCCTTAGTGGGAACTAAGGTAGTGGATGTAGAGTTCATTTGGAGAACTTGAACCACTCTAACCACTTGTGTCATCTTTTATTTTTTACTCACTCCTCCCACCAAAATTTTCATTGCCAATTCACCCCTCTCTTGGCCATTTGCAATTGTGTGATCAACTCAACAATTGGTATTAGAGCTACACTCAATGGAAGGATTACAACCCTCTTGAGTCGATCCTAGGAGAGTTTGATCAACAACTAGTCAAGCAATGGCATCCACCTCCAACTATGAGTCCCAATCTACAACCAAGCCACCATTCTTCAATGGGGATAACTACCCATATTGGAAGAATAGGATGAGGCTCGTCATCAAGTCTATCGACTACATGGTGTGGGATGTGGTTGAAGAAGGTCCATACATTCCTATGAAGAGAGATGGAGAAAGACTTGCCCCAAAGGTAAAAGCCGAGATGACGGATGATGAAAGAAGAAGGATGCAAGTGAATGACAAAGCTCTCCATGTGATATTTTGTGCACTTGGTCCGGATATCTACTCCAAGGTGTCTTCAATCGAAAAATGCCAATGAGGTTTGGGATACCCTCGAGATAACATATGAGGGAACTAGTGATGTCAAGGAGACACAGATTGGGCTACTCAATCTAAGCTATGAAAATTTCAAGATGGATCCCGATGAAAGTGTCTCCAAGATGTTTGATCGATTCTCGGTCATTGTCAACGGATTGAAGGGGTTCGACGAGATCATCCCCGAAGACAAACTAGTGAGGAAATTGTTGTACTCTCTTCCAGAGTCATGGGATGGCAAGAGAACGGCTATTATTGAAGCTAGAGATTTGAAGACTCTCAAGCTTGATGCTCTTGTTGGATCTCTACTCACCCATGAGATCATGAGGAAGGGAAGAGAAGAAGAGAAGAAAACGGTTGAGAAGAAGGATTTTAAGAAGAAGAAAGTGGGAATCGCTCTTAAAGCTTCATATCAAGAAAGCGATTCAAGTGAAGATGAAGATGAGGAGATGGCCATGTTGGCCAAACGGTTTACTCGGTTCATGAAGTCCAATCGTGGAAGAAAGTTTATTAGAAAGGGAGACTTAAAGAGTAAGAGTAAGGAAGAGGAGAAGGACCAAATCACTTGCTATGAATGCAAGAAGCCGGGTCACATCCGTCCCGAATGTCCTCAATTGAAGAGGAAGAGCTTTGGGAAGAAGAACAAGCTCAAAGCTCAAATAGCAACTTGGAGTGACGGTGAGTCATCCGAGGAAGAGGAGGAAGTAGCCAATCTATGTCTCATGGCCATTGATGATGAACCAAAGGTAAACTCGAACTTATCCAATTTTGATTTTACTTTTGATGAACTTCAAGATGCTTATGATGAATTGTAAGAGGTTTACGATGAGTTAGTAGGAAAATATAAAGAATCCATTTTGAAAAATAAGAAAATCATTTCCGATTTGAAAAATCAAAATGAGACATTTTCAAAAGCTAACTCTGAATTGGAAAAGAAAGTTTTGTTTTTAGTAAATCTTTCAAATGATCTTAAAACAAAAAATCTTGAACTTGAAAAACTTCTTTCCGATTTTCAAGATTATCACACAAAGGAAGTGGATAATCTTAAAACATCTATTGCTATTGGGAAAAATAATTTTGAAAAAGGAAATCATTCTAAATCTCAATATGTAAAAAGAAAACCTTTTATTCCTAAACAAAGAAATTTTAATAAGCAATCTAGAGGTCAAAGAGTTAGGAGTGTTTGGGTTCCTAAGGAACTCATTATTTCTAATAATATGAATGCTATTGCTTCTTTGATTCCTAAGGGAACAAAAATGTTGAAGGCTAACACTCATGAACCCAAAATGATTTGGGTACCAAAAATCAAGGCCTAATTTCTTTGTTTGTAGGGGGAGCATTGCTACAAGGCTAAAGCTTCAAGCCAAAATTCTTGGTACCTTGATAGTGGATGCTCAAGACATATGACCGGTGACAAGAGTAGATTTGTGGAACTAAAGCCAAAGAGTGGTGGAGTGGTAACTTTCGATGACAACTCCAAATGCCACATTGAAGGAATAGGCTCCATTGGTAATCACTCTTCTATTTTCATTGAAAATGTTTTGTATGTCAACGGTCTTAAACATAATTTATTGAGCATTAGTCAATTATGTGATAAGGGTTTTAATGTTTTATTTGATAAAAGTGGTTGCAAAATTGTAAACATTAAAACAAATCAACTAATGCTCATTGGTCATCGCATAGGGAACATATACATGGTGCATCTAGATGACATTCATTCATCTCATACATGCTTAGTTGCATATGATGAACATGACTCGTGGCTTTGGCATAGAAAATTAGGACATGCTAGCATGAGTGTCTTAGAGAAATTAAATTCCCTTAATCTAGTTAGAGGTTTACCCAAACTTAAATTTTCTAATGATAAAATTTGTGATGCGTGTTCAAAGGGTAAACAACATAGAACTTCGTTTAAATCCATTAATGATGTCTCTACTAGTAGATGTTTACAATTGATTCATATGGATCTTTTTGGGCCTATTAGAACAATGAGCTTCGGTGGAAAATCATATGTTTTTGTGCTTGTAGATGACTATTCTAGGTTTACTTGGGTTCTATTCTTAAGTACAAAGGATGAGGCTTTAGAAAAATTCATCACATTTTCTAAAATAACTCAAAATGATCTTGAACTTAAAATTTCTCACATTAGAAGTGATCATGGAACCGAATTTCAAAATCTAGGTTTCGATGAGTTTTTAAATGAAAATGGGATTAGCCACAATTTTTCCGCACCTCGCACTCCTCAACAAAATGGGATAGTTGAGAGGAAAAATCGAACTTTAGAAGAAATGGCTAGAACCATGCTTTGCGAAAATAATTTACCTAAATATTTTTGGGCGGAAGCCACAAATACCGCTTGCTATATTATAAATCGAGTAATGATTAGGCCGATTTTGAAGAAAACACCTTATGAGATTTTAAAATCTAAGAAGCCTAACATTAGCTATTTTCATTCTTTTGGTTGCAAGTGTTTTGTTTTAAATAATGGTAAAGAGAATTTAGGTAAATTTGATGCTAAAAGTGATGAAGCTATTTTCTTAGGGTACTCTTTAAACTCTAAAGCCTATCGTGTATTTAATAAAAGAACTCTAGTAGTTGAAGAGTCTATACATGTTGTTTACGATGATAACCTCCTTCCGAGGAAGGAATCTTGTGATGATGATGATGTAGGAATCCTTGATGCCATTGATGGAGAACAAACGTCAAAGGTGGATGAGGTTCCAACTAAAGATGAGGATACACAAGATCCACCTCTTGAAGCCTTGAAGGACTTGGCTCTTGAGGAAAAGGAGGTGTCTTACCCAAGGGAGTTCAACTATGTCAAAGGTGGTGAAATCTTGGGTGATCCATCCAAGGGGGTAACTACTAGATCCTCTCTCAAATTAATGAACCATGTTGCATTTCTTTCATGCATTGAGCCTAAAAATGTTAAAGAAGCTTTAAAAGATGATTTTTGGATTTTGGCCATGCAAGAGGAATTAAATCAATTTGAGAGAAGTAAAGTTTGGACATTAGTTGAAAGGCCTAATAATCAATCTACTATAGGAACAAAATGGGTATTTAGGAATAAATTAGATGAAAGTTGTAATATAGTGAGAAACAAGGTTAGGCTTGTTGCTCAAGGCTATAACCAAGAAGAGGGAATTGATTTTGATGAGACATATGCACTCGTAGCTAGAATGGAAGCCATTAGGATGTTGCTTGCATTTGCATGTTATCATAATTTCAAGCTTTTTCAAATGGATGTGAAAAGTGCATTTTTAAATGGTTTTATAAATGAAGAAGTGTATGTTGAACAACCACCGGGTTTTGAGGATTCAAAATTTCCAAACCATGTGTTTAAACTAACAAAAGCTCTTTATGGTTTAAAACAAGCTCCTAGAGCTTAGTATGAAAGACTTTCAAATTTCTTAATTGAAAAGGGTTTTGAGAAAGGAAAGGTGGATACTACACTCTTCATAAAAAGATATAACAATGACATCTTAGTAGTACAAATCTATGTTGATGATATCATTTTTGGTTCTACTAATGAGTGTTATTGTAAAGACTTTTCTAAGCTAATGCAAGGTGAGTTCGAGATGAGCATGATGGGGGAGCTCTCATTCTTTTTGGGACTCCAAATCAAACAAAGGAAATATGGCACCTTCATAAATCAAGCTAAGTACGTGAATGATATGCTCAAAAAGTTCGACTTGGAGAATGCAAAACCTCAAGCCACACCTATGAGTTCTTCCAAAAAGCTTGACAAAGATGAAGGAGGTAAGTGTGTTGATTCTAAGCTTTATAGATCCATGATAGGTTCTTTGCTTTACCTTACCGCAAGTAGACCGGATATTATGTTTAGTGTTTGCTTGTGTGCTAGGTTTCAAGCTAGTCCTAGAGAATCACACTTAGTTGCCATTAAGAGAATTTTTAGATACCTTAGAGACACACCTACCTTAGGCCTTTGGTATTCTAAAGATTCTTCCTTTAGCCTTCATGCTTATTCGGATGCGGATTATGGGGGATGTAAGATAGATAGGAAAAGTACTTCCGGGACATGCCAATTCTTAGGTAGTATGCTTGTATCTTGGTTCTCTAAGAAACAAAATAGCGTAGCTTTATCTACCACCGAAGCGGAGTACATATCCTTAGGGAGTTGCTGTGCTCAAGTCCTTTGGATGAAGTAACAACTCTTTGATTATGGTGTTGAAATAGAGACCATATCCCTTAAGTGTGACAACACTAGTGCCATTTGTCTCACTAAGAATCCCATCCAATACTCTAGAACTAAACACATAGAAATTAGACATCATTTCATTAGAGATCATGTTTTGAAAAATGATGTTGTTATAGAATATGTTGACACCTTAAACCAATTAGCGGATATATTTACAAAACCTTTAGATAAAGAGCGCTTTTGGTCCCTTAGGAGAGAGTTAGGTCTAGCTAGCCTATCTTGACCTTTTAGGACCTCTTTGTGCTTAAAATTGCTTGATCTTGTGAAATTGCATGTTTGTGTGTTGTAACTCTTAAAAATGTCTATGCCTATAGCTAGGGGGTATGTTTCTATTCAAATATGCTTAGAACTGTTCATTCATCATTTGCATTCCTTTAGGAGATGTTAAAATCGAGCCTATGGTTGTTCTTTAGGCCTAAAATGTATTTCTGGGCATAGGGTATCGATACGGCCCCACGCGTATCGATACGAGTACTTCATTAGTTTCCCATACTTCATTTTGCCTTAAACGGGTATCGATATGGCTAAACCTGTTTCGATACGAGCTTCAATCGTTTCGATACGGATTCCATCTGTTTCGATACGATTCTTCAATGGGCATTTTTACGGGAATTACGCTTTTACCCCCGTATCGATACACCCTCAGGCGTATCGATACGCGATTGTGCAGACAGCTTTAAATTTGGCATTTAAAGTCTTTAACTTTTACCAAAACTAAAATTCTCAAAACCCTAAAAACCCTAGCCGTTTTTAGCCTATAAATAGGCTTTTTCTCCCTCATATTTTCACACCACAACTCAAAATCTTAAAGAGGGTTTCAAATCAAGCAAAGCTCTAAGGGTTTTTCTCATCAATTTGGTGCTAGGCTTTTCTTCATTCTTCTTTAATCACTGTCAAAGTAAAACTCTTTCTTTTCTTTGTTTTTATTTTTTATTTTTATTTTGTTTTGTTTTTTATTTTGTTTTCATCTTTCTAACAAATTTTCATCTTTCAAAATTTCTTCTTCAAATTTTATTTTGCAATTTTTTTTTACTTTGACTTTTGATTTCTAAATAACTTGAATGAAGGAATCTAAATGCATACACTTGTTTTTCTAGTTCATGGCACCCAAGGAATCTAGGAAGAGATCTCGTGTTACTCAAACCGGTGAATCATCTAATCCGGGAGAGGTTGCTCGTCCAAATTATACCCAAATCTATGAACATTCCTTTGAAACCCCCGGAGCTCTCACATACGTTCGTCAATTCGAAAACTACAAGATTCGTCCGGAAAGGGTAATATCTATTCCTTTTCTTGACTCGGAACGATTCAAATTTGAATATCTCTTTTTGCTTCGACGTTGGAATTTTATGGATTTTCTCTCTATTCCCGGGTTTTATTTTCGTCTTTTGGTTTTGATCTTTTATACTAATGCCAAATGTTGTGCAAATTGTAATGGGGTTGTTATCAGAGTTAGTTCCTTTCTCATGGGCAAGAAAATCCTCCTTGATGTAAAATCTATATGTGAAGTTTTTAATTTGGAGGATGAAGGCCTTGATGATGAGAATGCTTTAGGCCATGTTCTTAGAGGTTCCGTCACCGCCCTTAATGCTCAAGATCGGATCCTCCATTTGATGGTCTCTTGGTGGTTTAGGCCTTCCGGAGGAAAGTACTCTACCATCCGTCAAGTGGATGACTTTTGGATTCGTTGCTTCCGTGAGAGAAAGCGTCCAAACCTTGCTCGAATCATGTTTGCGGAGATTGTTTATCTTGTGCAACATCGCCACACCTCTCTCGTCACCTCCTTCACCTATGGTACGACCCTAAGCTATTTCTTTTTGAAAAAGGATATTGATTGCTCGTTTGACTTCCCAACTCCCCTCACCGATCCTATTGATGAACGCTCTCTTGCACGGGGTAAGTTCCATTATTTTAATGGAAGTTGGTTACGTCTTTCCGAGCTACCACCCGAGGTCGCGGCCGAATTGGACAATCCTCAAGGTGATCAAACTCCTCAAGCTCCTCCACCTCCTTCTCAACCTTCCATGGATGCTCTTATGACCTTTCTTAATGAGCAATTGACGGGATTGCGCACGGATATGGGGAATCGTCTTACCGCTCTTGAAACAAGCTTTGACACAAGGATGACGAACATGGAGAATCATCTAACCTCTCTTGAAGGCGGTCATCACTCCTTGAATATTTCCATCTCCGCCTTCCATGATGAGTGGCGTAATAGCATGAGGAATGATGCTCCAATTGTCGATGAAGAGGAAGATGATGAAGAGGGCGATGATGATGATGCCTAGTAGCTTCTTCTTGCATCTCATGCATATCATCTAGGATATTTCTATTTATGCACCTTTGTTTCATGTTCTTAGGACTAAGTTTGCTTTATTTTCAACCTATGCTTTGATTTTATGTTTTGTTGGATTTTTAAGTTGATGTTATGCTTTATTTTGAACTTAATGATATTTATGTTGCCTATTTATACCTTTGCCTATGTTATGTACTTTACTTTGTCTCAATATTTTTTATCTAACAAAAAGGGGGAGAGAAGCTAGCTCACAACACTTAAAAATTTTGATTTCAACTTAAAAGTTACCTAGCTTATATTAAGGGGGAGTTAATTTTGCAAAGTTTTTCAAAGTGTCAAAATTTTAAGTTTTAGTTTTGTTATATCAAAAAGGGGGAGATTGTGAAACCTATGTTTGATTTTGATATAATTAAATTATTAAGGATCAAATTGAAAAACTTAAAATTGTTTATAAGTCCCTTAATAAGTTTTAAATCACCAACTCTTTAAAACTGATTTGAAAAACTCAAACTCGAAATATTTTCTAAGTGTTCCAAGGCCAAACTATTGAAAACCGTCCAGGTGTATCGATACGCTTCCAGCCGTATCGATACCTTTTTTACAAAGTTGGCCACTGGAGGAATTCGTTTCGATACGCTCTTAACCGTATCGAAACACCGTATCGAAACAGATTTAATCTTATCGATATGCTCCTTTTTAAAGTCTGAAAAGAGTTTGAATGGTGTACCGATACGGCTCCACCCGTATCGATACGGTTTTAACAAATTTTTAATTCAGATCATTTTAAATATTTTGATCGTTGGTGTCAGTTGTTAGGTAACCAAATTTTAAATTGGTAGTTGACCCGTATCGATACGGTAAACCCTCGTATCGAAACGGAAACTTTCAGTGAGCTAAGTCGAGAAAAATGTATCGATACGGTCTTAGCCGTTTCGATACCCCGTATCGATACGCCTACGTGTGTTTCGATACCCCCTATTTATTATGTACAATGGCTCTATCTTTTTTGAGACAAGTATCGATACGGCTCCCCGTGTACCGATACAGATAGCTGCAGAAGTGCATTTATGATGGTAAGAGAGGGTTCCAACGGCTCTATTCAATTCTCCAACCACCCAAATGGCTAGAATTAATAGAGGAGGTATAAATTGAAGCCCTTTGAAGGTCAGCAACAACTATTCAACCTACAAGCATCATCAAAGCAAAAATCCAAACCCTTGTGCTCTTAAAAGTCAAATTCTTGTACCCAACTCTAGTGTTTTCATTGTTATCTTGTATTGTGAGTTTGGGGTAATTGAAATTGTATTTGGGTAGACATTTATCCTTTGTGAGGAATTATTTGAGTTTACCAAAACCTTCTCTTTGTAAATTGAGTGGATTAAGCTTTGGGTAGAAAGCTTAATCAAATTTGTAAGGTTACCTCCTCATCCAAGAAAAGAGGAAGAATTCAAGTAGTGAATTGGTTGAAAATCCTTAGTGGGAACTAAGGTAGTAGATGTAGAGTTCATTTGGAGAACTTGAACCACTCTAACCACTTGTGTCATCTTTTATTTTTTTACTCACTCCTCCCACCAAAATTTTTATTGCCAATTCACCCCCCCTCTTGGCCATTTGCAATTGTGTGATCAACTCAACAGGTATCTTTTAACTCAAGTGAGTTTTATTCTTACTCTTTCGACGAGTTCCAAGATGCTTTCGATGAATTATATTTTGAATTTGAGACCATGAATTCCAAATTTAAGAAAATGATTTCAAAACTTGAATTTGAAAATGATTTTCTTTTGAAAACAAAATTGGATTTTGAAAACCAAAATAAAATTTTGAAAATGATTTAGAGTTTTCAAAAACAAGTAAAGATGTTTAGAAAAAGAAAATCTTGATTTGAAAGTTAAGCTTGAAAGCTTAACAAAAAAAGAAATCGTTTTTAATAATTCATCTTGTTACATAATGGCAAAATGCTCACATTGCCATTATCATGTTCATTCCTTACATACTTGTCCTATTAAGAAGAGAAAATCTTATAGGATTAGACAAGTATGGGTTCCTAAGGGAACTAAAGACGTTGTGACTAACGTAAATGGATCCAAAGCAATTTGGATACCAAAAATCAAGTGAATGTCTTTTGTATGTGTGTTGGAGCAATGGGAAGAAATGCAAAGACATGAAAATGATCTAGTCACACAATTGAAGAAATTGGGTAACCTCTAAGCTTATAGCTTTTATTTTCTTTTATCTTTGGTTATCTAATTTTCGTTTTAAAGTCTTGGATTACTTGTTAAGCCTAACAATGATGCATGAGTAAGGGGGAGCCATTTTAAAACCAAAATTCTTATTTGTGTCATTTTTTACCTCTTAAGTTATTTTGAACTTAAAGTTATTTAAATTCTTTTTGATATAACAAAAAGGGGGAGAAATGGTTTGAAAAATTGATTTTTCAAGAGAACAAGGGGGAGCTTTAACTTCTTTTAATTATTGAAACCTCTTATTTAAATTTTTAAAATACAAAGGGGGAGAATCCCAAACAATTTTTTAAGTTGGTTTTATTATATCAAAAAGGGGGAGATTGAAGAATTAATGTTTTGATATAATAATTGAAAATTAGTTTTGGACTAAATTGAAAAGATTTCAAAAGTGCCTTTAAGTCCAAACAACTTAAAAATAAGTTTGTGGATGTTTTAAATGGTTTTGGCAAGGTTTGAAACGTTTTTAAGTAGCCAAACCAAGGTTTTCAAGGTACCTGTTTTGATACAGGGTAACCTGTTTCAAAATAGTTTGAAACTGCCAAAACACGTACCGAAACAGGCTTGCCTGTTTCGATACAGAGGGCTTCAGTTTCGAAACACCCCTTTGGTGTTTCGATACGCCTAATGGTCGAAACCTCCCCACCGGCTATTTTCCCAATGACTTTTTAAATGCAGTTCAACGGTCACTCGTACCGAAACGGTTACAAACCGTTTCGATATAGCTCATATTGTTTCGATACGGCCAGAGGCATTTCAATATGGCTTGCTGCATCAAGCTTCAACGGCTAGTTTTGAAGAAGGTCGTTTCGATACGAGCTCGCCTGTTCCGAAACGGACAACACCAGAACTGCAATTAATGAGGGAAATAAAGTCTCCAACGGCTCCAAAACATCCCTAACGGCTAGTAACGGCCACGAACTTAATTGGGACTATTAATTGAAGGCTGGAACACTTGAAGAATGTAAGAGACAACATCTAAGCAACATGTTCAAGAGAAATTGAGTCAAATTCTTATCTCTTCATTTCTCTTGTAAATAGTCTTTAGAGAGTGAGCTTTATTGTAAATCCTTAAACTCTTGAGCTTAAAATTGTAAACACCCACCTTGTGAGGTATTAAGTTTACCAAACAAATCCCTTATAAAAGAAGAGGTTCTAGTTTAGCCTTGAGAGAAAAACTAGAGTTGGTTCTATCTTAGCCAAGTCCAAAAGATAGGGTTGTAACGGTTTCCTCCTAAATAGGGAAAAGGGGGCGAATTCATTGTTGAGTGAATTGGGAAATCCTTAGTGGTGTGCTAAGGTAGTGGATGTAGGTTCTTGTTAGAAGGTTGAACCACTCTAAAATCATTGTGTCACGTGTCTACCTTTATTTTGATTTTAGCCAATTCAACCACCAAACATTTACAACCCGCATTGACGGTTTCGGTGATCGATTCGAGCGTGCTACAAGTTTAACAGTTTAAAATATTTCTTATTGAATGGTTTTCCTGGACCACTCGATTGTCCATAAGTTATCGGTGATCATTGCTTCGCTCCTTTACCTCGAAAGGACTGAGTAGGAGAGGCAGCAGTAGTCGGTGTAACAGCAGATTTGGTTGCATTCCAAGAACAGTCACAGATAAAGTGACCCTTCTCACCACAGTAGTAACAAGCTCCAGTCTGCTTATGGCATTGACCCGTTGGGTGCATATTCTGACAATAATTGCAAACTGGATGTTGGTTGCCTCGATTTAAACCTCTGGTGCTATCAACGGACGCTGCCTTAGTAAAGGATTGTGTTACAGACTGAGGCCTCTCAATATTTCCAGAACGGGAGGGTTGTGGATAGACATTCTGCTTGGGGCCTTGATATCTCCATTTCTTGTTCCATCTCGGAGGTTGAGAATCATCCCTGGACCTCTTCTCAAACTTTCCAAACCCATCAGCTCGTAGAGCTTTCTGTGTAGCTTCGATTGCCTTAACTTTATTCACGAGGTCTTGAAAATCAGAAAAACTTAGTGCAGTAAACGTAGAGTGTAGTTAATCATTGAGCCCTACAATGAACATCCGACACTTCTCTTCCTTCTTATTTATATACTCAGCACCATATCTACAGTACTTTTAGAAATCATGGATGTATTGTTCGATCGGTCACCCACCTTGTTTGAGGTGGAGAAAGATATGTCGCCTCTCAGCAAGGTAAAACTCATTGATATATTTCTTTCAAAATTCTTTAAGGAAGAACTCCCAAGTCACAGTGTCTTTAGAGACTGTCAATATGGTAGTTTCCCACCAGCGAAGTGCCTCATCTGCCAGCAACGCGATGGCACACTCGAGTTTGTGCTCGTCCGAGCACTGAAGTTGTTTATCCAAGATCCGCAAAGTGTTGTCCAACCAATATTCAACAACTTCAAGGTTGTCGTCATCTTGTCCAGTAAAAGTGTAAGCTCGATACTGTGAGATCTTATCAATGGGTGCTCGAGTGTGTTGGGCTGCAGGAGCGATAGGTTGCACGACTTGTTTAGCCTTCATAGCAGTCATAAAACTGCTTGAACATGTCGGCCATGTTCTTATAACATTCAGCCTGAGCGGTAGGTGCTACAGTCTCGGTACCCTGAGCAAGAGGATCCCACAGGTGCGATGGATTCGGAGAATTTTCTCCTCTAATATCCTCGCCATGCGTCGAGGAGCCGGTGGAAAGCTCGTCGATGTGAGCTTCATTAGTTTCAGACATATTTATATGAAAGATCGGATTAGTCGACAAGTACGCAATCTATAACTCCCAAGATGGCAAAGTAACACAGTAACAATGCAAAAAGCATCGGTTTAGTCCTAGAATCGACTAAACTCTAGCTCTGATACAGCACATGTAACACCCCCTTCCCGGTCTGGTCGAGAACCGAGTCGGAAGGTGATACCGATGATCAATACAATGATCGGTGTAATAAAATTTCAATTTTTTATTATCAACATTTAAAACAATAATATACAATAACACATTACCACAATGCATCTTAGTCCAATTAATCCTTATGAAGCAATAGTTAACCAATTATGACTAATTCTTAATTATTACAAGTTTTAGGGACCAAACTGTAAATTCGATAAATTGGGGGTCCTTCGATGCAATTAATCATACCACAATGAAATTCAGTACTATATTAACATGCCTGCAAATTTTCATACAATTCGGAGTTCATTTACTCATTCAATTTAATCTTTCAAAATTCAATGACTAATTTGTGAACATTGCAACTGTCAAATTATGCCTTTAACTAACTTAACTAACCATGTATCGAAACACCTTAGGGCTGTCCCGAAACAGGTGTACGATGGTCAACCTAAGTTGACTTTGCTCTTTAAACTGTATCGATATGGGCAAGCCATGTATCGGTACGGGTTGACTACCCTTGACCTTGACTTTGACCCGTTTCGATACGCTATAGACCCGTATCAAAACAATAAGTTCCAATAGCAAAATGTTCTGATATGGCTATAGGCAGTATCGATACGCCCTGTTCCATAGGTTCAATTATGCTTACCCGCATCGATACGCCATCACCCGTATTGATACGGCCTGACTTGTAATGATAGATTTTTGCTGGTTTTTATTCGATTTGATTTACCAGACGATATTCAAACACAACGAAATTTTACACCCAACATTTCAATGATATAAACTACTAGTCCAAATTTCATGATCATACGAATACGTTTACTATGTTTTGACCTTTAGGAGCTAAATATGCAACTTTAGACCACTTTAAGCCAAAACAAAAAGCCATTTAGGCCCCATTAACCACATTAGAACATAGGCATCTCACAACATATCAAAATGGGCATAAACGACTAGTTCGACTACTTTGCCACCTTCCTAAGAGTTCATAAGGGCAAAATACATTACTCTAGGGCTTGCAATGACTTATCCTACCTTGATTAACCGATCTTCAACCACAAGATCTTTCAACCTGAAATGCATGAGATGAGATACGTTAGGCATACATTGCCTAGTGAGGTAGTCATAAACAATATGAACAACAATGTAGCAAGTATATATATATATATATATATATTCTCATGCTCATCAATGTCAATACTATGAATCAATATACAAGGTTTAGCATATTAATTTCATCATTAACTCGTGGATTGAATCAAGATAGTGGATACGCAAATTCCTACTCCTTGCCAAATCAATGAATGGTCTAATCCCTCTGCCTCACCAAATCAATATAGGTCATAGCCTTAGGGTCGTAGCCCACTCGTACATTGAGCTCATGAGTTCTATGGCATGCCAATTGTATCCATTGTCCGTTCAAATCCAAGGTTTCAATGTTTGTATCCATATTCAATGTCCAATGAGAATTTCAATGACCAATGATTTCAATATTACCAATAGCAACTATGTTTCATTATCAATATGACATGTTTCAATGTCAATATCAATATCCAATGATCTCTTTACAATATTTCAATAACACTAATCATATCGGTGACAATGCATAATAGTGATGCCATTAACTATGTCTGATACTCAATAACAACTTACCGACACTTACCAATGAATCCGATTAACAATCCAATGCAACTTCTTCAATAATATTGTTAGCGATATGATCGAAAACAACAATAAAAGATTCGGGAAGGCTCATCGCCTAATCTCGAGACTCTGGCTACACTTACCTTAAAATTTGATGCTCTTACGACTTTCGGATAACAACTCCCTTGTTCCTAGCCTTCAGTGAATTTGATGGATGCTCCTTTTCGTTGTCTTGAGCTAGGAAATCAATAGAGAGACTATTATGATCGATAATGCGATATCAAAATCAATATAACAATATCAAAATCGATATCTGATTTCAATATAGACAATAACGATGAAATATCCATGGATGATCAAAACCCTAGTTTAAGATTTAGCTCAACTCATCCATGGAATCAATAACCGATTGAGAAATATAGCTTACGTAACCGATAACAATGATTTGATATCAATAAAACGAAGGAAAAGCAAAGCTTAAAACTATCTCTAATGGAGGTGTATGCTTCAAGGAAGGAGATGATGAAGAAGGAGGTGCTTGCTTTCGATATTCTTGGGTAAGTCTCTTATTCCCTTTTGCATATCTATTCTTTTCTTTTTATTATGTACTATTAACCGATTGAAGGAAAGCTCACAAATTTATCCACGTAGGTGGAAATATGATTTTGGAGGGGCTAATCGCAAGATTAGGCCCTCAACTCTCACTGTACTATAGTTTCGTCCTCCAACTTGTATTTTTTTCTCAATTAGAGTTCGATATCAATAATTAACTAGTCGTTACAATATTTGGGTTCTATCAATATGAGATTTCCGATCACCGGAACCTAATTCCGACTAGATCGGATTTTAGGGTGTTACATATTAGTTTAGAGAATAAAAGTTTATCATATAAGTTTTAATAAATTATAGTTAATTAACCGATTTGATGAAATGATAATAGTCTCTCTTATTTTTAATCGGTGATCAAAGGTTTGATCTTTGCTTTGAATAAGAAGTAGCTTTTTAAACTTAGGGTAAACTAACCCAATGACCACCATACTATGGTAAATGTATTAAAATGACCACATTAAAAAATCGACTCAATTAAACCACCAAACTATTTAAATGGTATCAATGTGACCACCAACCGTTAAAGGTTAACGGAAGGGTGACGTGGCAGTTAAAAAAATAAGGGTATAATTACACATTTGGTCCTTATTACTTATACACTCTATCAATTTAGTCCTAATTTTAATTTAATAAAATAAATTAATTACTTCTGAGCCATCAACTACAAATGGAACCTCTGGCGATGCTACAAACTCTTTTTGACCAGACCATTCCATTGCATGAACCCATCTTGAATTGCCTGTTCCAAGTACAACGATATGACCAATAATTAGTTGTATATATCTAGTATAATATGTCGCCCTATCCATAAACAAATACAGGAAATGCTCACCAAGCCAGTTGCAGATAAGATCATATTCTCCGGCATAGATAAGAAGCTTGATTCCGTCCTCAAGGAGAGCAGGAATACCAACTTCAAGATTCCGCATCCAGTCAACCAGCATGGCCTGATACACTGTGGGACTGCAGGACACGAAGTCTATATTCCCAACACCAAGAGCATCCCTAACAGATTTCTTGTTCAGAAATGTCTCCATGTTCGAGAAGTCATAGCAAAGACTCCCCACGCATTTCTTTCTGATATCATAGTACTGCAACAAGAAACATTGGAGCATTTTTTTATTCAGAAAATCACAAAGTATCAGGCCACACTTAACTCCTCTCAACATCTTAATTTCGTTTTTGAGGCTTCATTTTTCTCATAGTACCCATGTCGCATGCATATGACCCGCAAAATAAATGAAAAAACCTTAAAAAAAATTAGGCACTCACACTCGAGTCCAAGTAATATAGATCATAAATGCTTTAACAATAGGAAAAGAACACCTTATAGTTTTACCCTGCAAAGATTAATACATATACTAAACGTTCTATCATATATCCCAAAAACATGTTTGGCCTATTGGTAACCATGTCTCATTTTCTCTTGAAAGACCTAGGTTCAAATCCTCACAATGGTATTTCTTTCCGAATAATTAAATAATTAATTTATTTTATTAAATTAAAATTAAGACTAAATTGATAGAGTGTATAAGTAATAAGGACCAAATGTGTAATTATACCCTTATTTTTTAACTGCCACATCACCATTCTGTTAACCTTTAACGGCTGGTGGTCACATTGATACCATTTATATAGTTTGGTGGTTTAATTGAGTCGATTTTTTTAATGTGGTCATTTTAATACATTTACCATAGTATGGTGGTCATTGAGTTGGTTTACCCTAAAACTTATACTAACGTCTACTGCTATATGAATCAGCAGGATATGAAGAATCAATCATTAGCCTATAAGGTTATTATCTCATCTTGTGTGTATCAAGATTTTTTTATTCATGTTAGAAGGGACGTAGCATAAGAAAGGTTTAGAGGTCTTGGACCTAAGAATTTGGAAAATTCATAATAAGCTCTTTAGTTTTTTTTTTTTTTGGAAAATTTTTATTTGAATCCAAATTTTTAGATATTCGTATTAAGTACTAAATTATTTGAATATTTTTAATTAAATCAAAATTTTATCTGCATCTTCAAATTTTTAGTCTAATGACATTTTCTTAATTTTTAATTTAAAATTTTAATAATTTTTATATTTTTAAAATTTAATAATTTAACTCTTTCTGATGTTTGATTATGACTTCGTCAGGTCTATTCGAGTTTGACTACTATAATACAATATTTATTGTGTTTATTCAACTTCTGTTTAACTCTATCTAGTTATATTAACTCTAACTACAATTCTCAAATGTATTTATTATATTTCCTTTAATAAATATAAGGGTAATCTTCACCAGTGGTCCTTTTCGTTTAGGGTGTATTCTATTTTGGTCAAGAAATTCAAAAAAAATTATTCTGGTCACTTACGTTTAGAATCGTTTCTATTTTGGTCCATTGGCCGTTAGTCTCCGTTACTTAAAAAAATAGTTTCTAATTTAACCCCCAAACTTTCAAAATTTTATTTTTTACCATCTTCCCCAAAAATTATAAAAATAAATTTTTTTATAGAAAATCGTTTTGAGTGCTTAGAAAAAAATTTATGTGTTGTTCTTTTCTTTTCTTTTCCCTGCCCCTTTTGGGTTTAGAGAAATTATTGTGATGTTATTGTTTGGAAATGGTGGAGGATAAATCTTTGGTGTATGGTTACGTGTATATATATGGAAATAGCTCATTCCAATTTTCTTAATTTATGGTAACTAACTTTGTTATTAACAGCAGATTGTTTGGGTTTTAAAGAGAAACTTAAGTAATGTAATTGTATGAGGACGGTTATTTACTAAAGAAGAGAAATGTTTGAGTTGATTTCTTGATAAATTTCTTGTTTTTGGATGCTGCAGCCATGTTAACAGTTAGTGATGAAGAGTTCTGGGAAGGTGTTTGGAGATTTGCCTGCACTCCAAGATGTTGTAACTGTTGTGGGCTACCCCATTGGAGGTGACACAATCTCTGTTACCACTGGTGTTGTATCCTTATCGAGATACTCTCTTACGTTCATGGGTCAACTGAACTTTTGGGATTACAGGTTGAGAAATTAATTCCCACTTCTAGTGGTTTAACATGTTTGTTTGACACATTTATTGACCCATTGCATTTAAATATGATTTTGCAGATAGATGCAGCAATTAACTCTAGAAATTCTGGCAGGCCTGCCTTCAATGATAAGGGTAATTGTGTTGGTATTGCCTTCCAGTCTTTGAAATATGAGGATGCGAAAAATATTGGCTATGTCATACCGACACCGGTTATAATGCACTTCATTCGAGATTATGAAAAAAATAGGGCATATACAGGTATTATTCACAGTACTGTTTTGGAATTAGAAGGCGGTTTAACTTCTCTTATATCTGGTATTGTGCTTTAGTTCTTGCTCCCACGCCCATCATTTCTATTTTAGTCTCCTGTTAAGCCATTTATCATTTAAGTGGATTTAATTTTTTGGGTTATGGTTTTGAATTAATTTTCTAGGGTTTTAGTTTTATACTTTTTGGGGAAGATGGTGAAAATTAAAATTTTGAAAGTTTGAGGATTCAATTAGAAACTAATTTTTTTAAGTAACGGAGACTAACGGCCAAGGGACCAAAATAAAAACGATTCTAAACGTAAGTGACCAGAATAATTATTTTTGAATTTTGGTGACCAAAATAGAACACACCCTAAACGAAAGGGACCACTGGTGAAGATTACCCTAAATATAATTGTACCTGTATTTATATCTTTTTGTTTTAAATAAATATTTATTGAAACCGCTCCAAGTTTTCTTAATAAAAAAATTAAAAACTGCTGTACTTTTCCCAGAAATAGTAAAGAAGCCCTTTGTCCAATTCAATCCGACTTTTCAAAAAGACAGATTTTTTGAGCTGTTTTCATATGCCGCCGGTTTGGGAGCCGTGTCGGATATGACGGCGCGTTCCCCAATTGACCTCCGGTAAGTTTCCCGGTTCATTCCTAGCCATTGACTTACACGTTCCTCGAGATATTTGAGCGCGAGAAAAATGATTCCCCAAACGAGATAATGGTGGATTTTGGAATCCCAGCAACTGTTAATCTGTCTTTCTAATAAAAAATTAGATTGCGGGGATTTTTTAGAGAGAGAGAGATTTGATTTTGAGAGAGAAACCAAGAAAATGAAATCTAAAGCCAAACATTTACAGCGTATAAAAAGCCAGGCGTAGACAGCAATGGGGGAACCCTGTTTATTACAGTCGAACCGAGAGATTTCACCCTGTGTCGGGTATCTTTTGATTATTCTCCTCGAGATGGCGGTGAACGGCGCCGTGACTTGGCTGAGGAGGGCGGGGGAAATGGACGGCTACGGTCTTTCAGCTTCCGATACGGAGGAAGTTCATGTCCTCGCCGTCGATGACAGCCTCGTTGATCGGAAAGTAATTGAAAGGCTGCTAAAAATCACATCTTGTAAAGGTTGGTCATCGTGATTCTTTGATATTTTTTTTCACTTTATAAATCAATCAGGCCATTTTCTTGGGGTTTGAATTTGGATCCTGGATTATTGCAGTGACGGCGGTGGATAGCGGACGGAGAGCTTTGCAGTTCCTGGGATTGGACGAGGAGAAAGAAGGTGATAATGGAGTTGATGTGAGTATAATCGAAACTTCATCGGTGTTGTAAATGTTGAGCTCACTCTTTAGCTGATTTTCTTTTCAGGGTTTAAAGGTTGATCTGATTATCACAGACTACTGCATGCCTGGAATAAGCGGCTACGAATTGCTCAAGAAAGTGAAGGTCAAATCAAACTTCGTGGATTCATTTCCACAAGCTTTGCCATGTTTAGCTGAACCAATGTTGTTTGATTTCAACAGGAATCCTCTGCTTTAAGAGAAATCCCAGTTGTGATCATGTCGTCTGAGAACGTTACCACTCGCATCCACAGATGTTTGGAGGAAGGGGCGGAGGATTTCATAGTCAAACCGCTGAAACGTATAATCGACTGCATGACGACGGATGTCGGAGAGGGACAAAATCAACAAGAGAAAGCTAAGAGATGACGGATTTCATAGTCACCGGATTCGCCCACCAGACGTCTTAAAATGACAAGCTTTGAAGAGCATGTTTTTAGTAATAAAATTTGAGAATAGTTAGAGAATACTTATTTTCATATTAAGCACTTATCTTGGGGAACATGTATTTTGAGTGCAATGGCAGATAAGCTTTTTATGAGAATAGTTATGCTTGGCTATACAAGGGACCACAAACACACCATTGGGCAGAGGCAGAGGCAGAGCTGCTGATCCTGGATAGATCTTTGGACCCTACACTTAGGCTGTCAGACTTTGATTGTTCATTCTCATGCAACCAACCAACAACTTCACCCATTCTCCACTGCCCTGCATTTTCCCTATTTTGTTTCCACTCCAAAATATTATAATAAAAATTATTTGAAACCCAACAAATCACACTCCCTTTGTTTACCAGCTGATCTATTTACACAAACAAAACTGTACGCAGTAGGCACAAATAATTATCAGCTACATTCATGGTTTATGTTGAGCATAAATCGATGTGCGAATGGCCTGCTGAGGGGGAAGAGCTTTGCCATTCACAACCACTTGCTCCAAGAAATCGACACGGATTGACTTGAACTTGTAGCACTGCAATAATTTCACTCGTCAAATACTCCAATTACGAATTACATATAGTTTATGGAATCTATACCGATGCAGGTTTCATGAACATGTTAGTCACAGCAGCATGTTCATATTTTCAGCCCCCTACTTCCCAACCAAAAAGAGAGTAAAATCTTGGAGAAAATACCTTTCCTTTCCAAGAGAAGTCGACTTGACGGAAATGGGGTTCCAACAAAGTTAGTTGATCTCCTTCTTTAATCTGAGATCAGAAGGTTTGATAGATTCAGATACACAGCTCTGAATGACTAATAATCAGAACCAAATTGAAACAGAAGGGAGGAGACAAGAATAGCACTGAGACTTGAGTTGATGCAAACAGTGAAGCAGAGTACTTACTGTATCGCTGCGTATGCCATATACTGATAGAACAAAGCAACTTTGATTTGAATCGCACACCAAATAGTAACTGCTAAACCAAAATAAATCTATCTCAGATTTTGCGTAAGAATTCACCAGAGAGTAAAGGAAAAGGAAAAATAAACTATTGCTTTTAGCTAATACAAAACAAAGGAAGCCAAATTTTAAAACCAAAAACCCAAACCCACAAGAACCATAACCTCAAGCAACCTAAGCCAGAAATAAATCAAATCTGGAACCCAAAAATCATATTGAAATTGTTACATCTTTTACAGATATAAAATAGTCTTAAAGCTGCACGAACCTTGCCCATAATATCTATGATCTCAAGAGGCAGCACTAACATTTTAGATAGATCCCACATGGAACTTACTTTTACCCCATAAGAAACCCCAATAGCAATTAAGTTTGTAGCAATATTGCAGACCAGCATTCTGCTTGCGGAAGTAGATTTAGTGATTAGCAAAATAGACCATATGACATTTTTAGAGTAACAATGTGCTTATACCCGTAATTTTGAGATTATAGCTTAAAAAGACAAGTCATACAAGTTATGTACGCAAACATAGGATAACTCTGTAATCAGTACAGAAGGAAAAATCAATAAATAGAACAAATGGAGATGTGAAGTAGAACACTTACAGGGGGGTAATGTTATCATGCTTAACAAACAATAGCACTTTTCCCAGTACAGCAATTGCTTTATTCAGACCTTCTGATAGCACATCTACAGTGGCCCTTTTATATGAGGAGTTCACTAACACAAGAAGACGCAAACAAAAGGTACTCAGTGCATTCCAAAAAATTATAATAATTTAGTAAGCAGCTAACTTGGGCTTAATATGAACCAATGACTAAAAACACAGTAGAAGGATCAGATCGCTTACAATTAACAGCACCAACTGTTGATGAAGCAAGTCTTTTTGCCTTAGAATGTCCCTGTATAAACCTATCTATCAAATTTTCAGTGGAAAATGATATTACACAACCAACACAGAATGTTAATCAATACCACTAAGTTAATGCAAGTATTCTCTAATGATGTTATAGCCAAACCACTAAAACTATTATTTAAACTAGTGATTTCACAAACCAAGTTAATGAGAGAAAATTATGCTTTCATTTCAAATGGAAACTTTAATTTGCTTTTCTGATGAGACTTGATATGGAAAAAGCCACAAATGTTTTTACATACAAAATATATATTAAAAGAAGAAGAAAAAAACTAAGGATTCATCATTGAAATAATTCACACAGCATTGTAGCCTATTGAGGCTCACTTCTAACTTATATTACTGAATTATTATGATACTAGGGTTTAGGGCTATATTTGGCATTTTTGTATTTCCCTTTAAATTTAGCCTATAAGTGCTTATTTTATTCTCAATTTCAAAAGTCCCTAAATTGTGATCACTAGGATTTTAATATTTAAACTATTGACTTCATGGTTTCTCCATTTTTTATACCAATTCTTCTCTCTCTCAATAAATCCATATATTTGATCACCCTTATAGTTTTCTTTGTTCACCATTTGTCTGGCTCTTTCACTCACCTGTCCTGCATCACTATATCGGGCAATTAGGAATGAATAGTACATATGATATAAGTTTATTTGAAAAAGGTTTAAATATGTCAGGTGCTATTTCGAAATTTAAAATTTAGTTTCTATACATTATTTTTGCTACATTGAGTCCCTGTACTATCTTTTATTTGAAAATCTTGGTCCCTCCCGTAACTTCTGTTTAATTTTACTGTTAATTTCAAGAAACTATATGTAAAAAGAAATAAATCTGTGTAAAGCTGGTTTGAATGTGGGGAGTAATTTAAAATGAATAACCAGTATAAGGGAAATTGCATAAGACAACTGATTCAGCATTTATCCATAACCATTCTATTGCTTCTCAGAGAAAAAAATACATTACCCTCAGCAAATTCTCTAGTTTGTCGATAAGATTTACCGTCTTTTCAACCTCCTGAGAAGCATTGAGACTTGGATCCTTCAAGGCAGCGGCTTCAAAGCCAGCAAGAGCCCTATCATAATTCTCTAGATATCTGTTTACCTGAAAGTAGAAAATTCATCAAATCCATAGCGGAAATGACAAGCAGCACATCCTATTAAGTGGATAAGTACATCCTTTATCGGACTTGTTTACTGCCTAAGATAGTTAACAAATTAAAGTGAGGCACACAATTCATCTGACAAGAGAGTAAATTTTTTCAGCACATCAATCTTTTAAATTGCAAAGGGAGCAATATACAATGTAATAGTCATTTTTCATGAACAGAGACCAGGAATTCAGAGAGATCAAGCACAAATAATTTAAAAGGTTTTCAACAAGTTTGTCATTCTCATAATTTATGTAAATAATATAGGTTTTATAAAAGAGAAAAGTAGTTTCTCTTCTATTCAATTGATTAATTATTTACAGAAAAGAGAGTCCTATTTATAGGACTTCTTTAGAATACAACAAAGTCTAAGTCAAGTTTCTCTTCTAACTCTATCTTATAAGATAAGTAGGACTCCTAAACTAACTCAATTACTTGAGTTATTTACAATAGTTAAAATACTATAGTATATTTCGTATGGCTTACAATCTACACTCCCCCTCAAGCTAGTGAGTATACATTGTAGAGTCCCAGCTTGGATGTGAGCTCATCAAAGGTAGTTCTTAGTAATGCCTTGGTGAGTACATCAGCAAGTTGTTGATGAGTTGGAACAAAATTCAGCTTCACTGTCCCATTTGCAACCTTCTCAGAAATAAAATGACGGTCAAGTTCCACATGCTTTGTTCTATCGTGGTGTGCAGGGTTCTTTGCAATACTTATTGTAGACTTATGTCACATTGAAGTTCAAAAAATTCACTGAAATTCATTTTCAGTTCTGTTAACAGCCTTTGAACCCAAATTCCTTGTGCCAAAGCTCTAAAGTATGCCTCTGCACTGCTCCTTGATACTACCGTTTGTTTCTTGCTTCTCCACGTCACCAAGTTACCCCAAACTCGAGTACAATACCGACTAGTTGATCGTCTAGATGTAAGCTCTCCTTCCCAGCTTGCATCTGTGAAAATCTCCACCTTTCGATTCTCATTTTTGGTGAAAATCAGTCCATGTCCTGGTGTCATCTTCAAGTATCTCAAGATCATTGTTACTGCCTCTAGGTGCTCTTCTCTAGGATCATTCATAAACTGGCTTACAATACTAACTGAGTAAGCAATGTCTGGTCTGGTTAGTGATAGGTAAATCAGCTTACCTACCAACCTTTGACAGCGTTCCTTGTTAACAGGAACTCCCTTGTTATCGATTCTGAACTTTAGATTTCTCTCCATAGGTGTCTAAGAAAGTTTACACCCTGACAGCCCTGTTTCAGATAACAAATCCATAATATATTTCCTCTGATTTATGACAATTCCATCTTTCGACCTAGCTACTTCCATCCCTAGGAAATATCTAAGTTGTCCTAGGTCTTGAGTCTCAAATTGAATGACCAAAAAACCTTTCAACCTGTCTATTTCTCGAGAATCATCACATGTGATGATTATATCATCGACATAAACTATTAGGATAGCTTTCTTGTTTTCAGAGGAAGTTTTAATAAACATGGTGTGATCAGTTTGACATTGATAATAGCCACATTTCAAGATGGCCTTAGTAAATCTATCAACCCAAGCTCTAGGAGATTGTTTAAGCCTATACAAAGATTTTAATAACCTGCAGACCTGAACATTTTTAAAATTCCCATTCAAACCAGGGTTTTTTTGCATATATACTGTAGAATTGTATGAAATTCTCTCACTATTATTCACAAGAAAACTTAGAATATATACACATAGTTGACTCTCTGATAAAGGAAACTAAATATTCTCTAACAACTATAGAGATGTTATTCTAAGGAATATCTATAAAGGTCTACATGCCATAACTAACAGATACAGACTTTAGTACATAGAATATTTCCACTCTAACTAGTATTAACCTACACTCCCCCTCAAACTAGTGTGTATATGTTGTATACACCTAGTTTGGATGCAAAACCATCAAAAAATACTCTTGGAAGTGCTTTGGTGAAGATATCAGCAATCTGATTAGTAGTAGGAATGTAGTTAAGCTTCACAGTCCCATTATTAGCCTTCTCAAAGATGAAATGTCTATCTATTTCGATATGTTTGGTTCTATCATGCTGCACCGGATTTTTAGCAATACTTATTGCTGATTGACTGTCACTGTAAATATCCAGTTCTGATTTTTCACCCAATTCTAACTCAGTGATGAGTTTTTTAATCCACATCCCTTCACAAATTCCAAGGGCCATTGCTCTAAACTCTGCCTCTGCGCTGCTTCTAGATATCACAGACTGCTTCTTGCTTCTCCACGTGACCAAATTGCCCCATACAAATGTACAATAGCCACTTACTGACCTTCTATCTGTTAATTCACCTGCCCAACTTGAATCTGTGTAAACCTTTACTGTTCTGTCTTGGTTTTTTCTGAAAATGAGTCCAGAGCCTGGTGTGAATTTTAAATACCTCAAGATCCTATTTACCGCTTCCATGTGTTCTTCTCGAGGATCACTCATGTATTGACTTACTATGCTCACTGAATAGGCAAGATCAGGTCTTGTGAGTGATAGATAAATTAATTTCCCTACCAAACGTTGGTAAGATTCTTTGTTCACTGGATTCCCAAGTCTATCTTTACTGAATTTCAGACCTGGTTCCATTGGAGTGTTAGCTGGTCTACACTCAAGCATCTTGGTCTCTGCAAGTAGATCTAAAATATATTTTCTTTGGTTAATGACTAACCCTTCTTTAGATCTAGCTACCTCCATTCCCAAGAAGTATCTAAGATTCCCCAAATCCTTTGTCTCAAACTCCTTTGCTAGAGCAATCTTTAGTCTTTCTATCTCCTCTGTATCATTTCCTGTGATAACCATATCATCGACATACACAATTAGGAGAGTCATTTTACCATTTGGCGTAATCTTTCTGAACAAGGTATGATCTGCTTGGCTTTGTTTGAAATCATTTTGAACCATGGCTCTAGTAAATCTGTCAAACCATGCTCTTGGAGATTGTTTCAATCCGTACAAGGATTTATTCAGTTTGCATACGGTCCCTCTTGTTGTGCTTTCCTTTAAACCTGGTGGAATTTCCATGTATACTTCCTCCTCGAGGTTCCCATTGAGAAAAGCATTTTTGATGTCCAACTGATGCAACTCCCAGTCTTTGTTAACAGCCACTGAGAGTAACACTCTGATGGTGTTTAACTTAGCAACTGGTGCAAACGTTTCTTGATAATCCACTCCATATGACTGAGTGAATCCTTTCGCTACAAGCCTCGCCTTATATCTTTCAATATCTCCATTGGAATGATACTTGACTGTGAAAACCCACTTACACCCAACCACCTTTTTTACTTCTGGTAGACTGGTTAGAGTCCAAGTATTATTCTTCTGCAGTGCTGTGACTTCATCCTCGACTGCTTTCCTCCACTCAGGACTTTTGAAAGCTTCTTCCACTGTCCTTGGAATTTGCACTTTGTCAATGCTGGCTGTAAAAGCTTTCAAACCAGATAACAATTTTCCATAGGCCACAAATCTATTAATTGGATGAGCAGTACATTTCCTTACCCCCTTTCGAATAGCAATAGGAAAATCATCCAAATCAGCAATAATAGATTCTTGAGGGATACTATTACCTCCTGTTTCCACGGCAGTAGGGCTCAAAGCTAGCTCTTGGCAAGTGTTAGGCTGACTAACAACTTCAGGAAGTGTTCTTTTCTTTCTTGTATAAACGTTGAATTGTTTATCTGTAAGTTGAGGAGTTATAAGGTCTGGAGAGGTGTGTGGGACAGATTTAAGAGTTGGAGGAGGTGTAGTATAAGGGCTAGACATTTTTGACAAAGGAGAAGGTATGTCCGCTGGATTACCAGTGTTAGTAATCTCAGCTTCATTTGAAGGAACAAGTTGTTGGGAAGAATCAGAACTAGTGATTTCAGCATCGAGAGTTGGCAACGCTGGATTACTAGTGTTAGTAATCTCAGCTTCATTTGAAGGAACAAGTTGTTGGGAAGAATCAAAACTAGTGATTTCAGCATCGAGAGTTGGCAACATAAGCAAGGGTTGTGAAACTGATGGGGACTGAAATTCTCTGTATGTCTCCCCCTGAATAGCAGTCCCTGAAAAATAAGGCTGATGCTCAAAGAAAGTAACGTCAAACGAGATATAGGTTTTTCTGGTTGTGGGAGAGTAACATTTGTAACCCTTCTGACTCGAGGAGTACCCAATAAAAACACATTTTAAGGACCTAGCATCAAGTTTACCTCTATTAGGGGCTTGCACATGAACAAAGGCTGTACAGCCAAAGACACGAAAAGGAAGAGCAGAAGAGAGGGGTTTAAAGTGAGGAAAAAGTTGGAAAAGAGTTTCAGTAGGAACCTTAAAACCAAGAGTTTTGCTAGGTATCCGGTTAATGAGGTAGGTGGCAGTTAGAAGGGCATCCCCCCAAAGATACTTAGGAGCATTGGCTGAAAACAAAAGAGAGCGGGTGACTTCAAGGAGATGACGATTTTTTCTCTCAGCCACACCGTTCTGCTGAGGTGTGTTAACACAAGAAGTGAGATGAAAAATTCCCTTTTCCCGGAAAAAACTCCCAAGAGATTTGCTAAGATACTCACTCCCATTGTCACTCTTCAAAATTTTTATAGGGGTAGCAAATTGAGTGTGGACCATTTGATAAAAATCTTTAAAGATGCGCTCAATGTCAGATTTATCTTTCATCAAGAATGTCCAAGTTGTCCTAGAAAAATCATCTATGAAGGACACAAACCACCTAGAACTAGCAATACTCTGAACCTTAGAAGGGCCCCAAATGTCACTGTGTATAATCGAAAAAGGAGAAGTAGGCTTAAAGTGGGAAGGCACATAAGATTGCCGAGTGTGTTTAGCCATTTGACAGATTTCACATGTAAAAGAAGAAGGATCTTTATTGATAAATAATGTAGGTAACAATCTCTTAAGATAAGAAAAATTGGGATGTCCCAATCGAAAATGCCACATCATTATCTCATTGGAAAGTAAATTTGAAGGGAAAATAGAGGTATGGAGACCACTGGAACAAGAAGAAGGTGAGGAGGACAAAGCATCAAGGACATATAAGCCATTAGACAACCTAGCATTGCCAATCACCATTTTTGAACCCTGCTCCTGAAAAACACAACCAGTAAGACCAAAGTGAACATCACAGATTCCATCATTAATCAACTGTCCAACCGATAACAAATTGCATTTGAGATTAGGGACATAAAGAACTGAAGTAAGTAGAATTTTATCACTCAATCGAATGGAACCCTTGCCAAGCACTGTTGAGAAAGAACCATCAGCAATCTTAATGGAGGAATTAGAGTTGGAGCTCGAAAAAGAATGAAACAGACTGAAATTTCCTGTCATATGGTCAGAAGAACCAGAATCGACTATCCAACTAGAAGAGGATACTGAAGACAGGGATGGAAGACTACCTTCAGTTGTTGTCAAAGCAGTAGTGGTAGGAGGAGCAGAGAGGCGACTAAAGAAGTGCTGAAGTTCAGCAATCTGTTCAGGACTAAAATTGCTGGGCAGTGTGTCAGAAGTTGCAACATAAGCTTCTTTCAAAGGTCGAGATTTAGGATTTTTCCATTGGGACCAAGGAAGGTAATTATTGCCATTTAGTTTGTAGGATGTTATCGCAGAATAAGAATGTTCTGACATTGGAATATCAAAAGAATCATGGTTGGGGAGAAAACTGACTTCAGAATCAGATTCCATGGATATTTAGAGATTTGATCGGAAAAAAAATGGAGAGGATCGACCTAATCTGATACCATGTAGAATTGTATGAAATTCTCTCACTATTATTCACAAGAAAACTTAGAATATATACACATAGTTGACTCTCTGATAAAGGAAACTAAATATTCTCTAATAACTATAGAGATGTTATTCTAAGGAATATCTATAAAGGTCTACATGCCATAACTAACAGATACAGACTATAGTACATAGAATATTTCCATTCTAACTAGTATTAACCTACATATACCTCTTCTTCCAAGGTGCCATTTAGGAAGGCATTTTTTATATCAAGTTGGTGAAGAGGCCACTCCTGATTGGCAGCAAGAGACAACAGAATTTTAACTGTGTTAAGCTTTGCTACCGGAGCAAAGGATTCTTGATAACCAATCCCATAAGATTGAGTAAACCCCCTTGCAACTAACCTGGCCTTGTACAATTCTATGCTCCCATCTGCATTATACTTGATTGTAAACACCCATTTGTAGCTCACTGCCCTTTTTCCTAGTGGTAAATCAGTCACCACCCAAGTTTTGTTTTTCTCTAGAGCTTTAAGTTCATCTTCTACAGCCTTACACCACTTAGGATCCTTCAAGGCTTCTTGTACAGAATCAGGAATCTGCTCTTTGTCGACCTTGGCAGTAAAAGCTCTGAAAGAAGGCATTAGTTTCCCATAGGCTACATACCTTTGTATTGGATGTTTAGTGCAAGCCCTGACACCTTTCCTTTGAGCAATAGGTAAGTATATATCCAAATCAGAATTTTCAACTGAAGGAACAACATCACTATTAACAGGTTCCATACCTTCATTACCTTCAAAGGATAGTGGAATCGGTTCCAAATTTTGAGTATTTTAATATAACTAAAATTATATTTTTATCTTTAATTTAAATAATACTTATTTCTAATTTAAATAAGACTTCTAGTAAATCTAAACTACTGATTAGGAATAAACTCTAATTACACATTAAATAAAAACTCTAACACTCCTCGTCAACTTACACTCCCCCTCAAGCTGGTGAGCAAACGTAGTAGAGCACCAGCTTAGATCTTGGATGTGATGCCCTACTCATATTTCTTCTGTTGTTTCTTAGAGAAAAATGCTCCCCATTCTCGAGAGTCTTTGATTTGAAGAGTGAGGACAAACCCATGATATTCTTGCGCAGCAATTGTTGATGCCATTCAACTTATGGTACGCTTGAGATGGTTGATGCATCAGTTGGAATACAAAGACTGCTCCAGCATGCAGTTCCTGACCAAAAGGTCTGATGCGAACGATATAGGAAGTGATCACAAGAATCTACATTCCCCCTCAAGCTGGTAGTTACACAGACTAGAGTTCCAGCTTGGATCTTTGATGTAGAATCCCTTAAAAAAAATATATTATCTAGTTTTTAAGGTTAAACTAGAACCTCTTCTCCTATCTTTTAGGATGGATGCTAAACTATAACCTTTTCATCTATCTTTTTGATTGGCTAAGATAGAACCATTAAATAGAGAGCAAAGCAGGAAATTAAACGAGTAGAAATTTCACCAGAGATGTAAGATTCCAACGAGAGAGAAGCCAAAGAACGAGTGTGGCCTAATGACGCAGCGGAAAAGAAAAACGATGTGCATCTGAAAAATCAGATCACCGTCGATCTGTTTCAGATAAGAGATGGCAGCAGTGGTGATACCATCAAGACCGTTGTTGGCTCATGATACCATGTTAGAAAGGGGCCATAGTGGTCGAAGATGCAATGAATAATGGTGGTTTGTGTGTGATCGGTGGTTAGGGATTTCTTGTTTGAAGAAGATGAACAGGATATTTTCCAGAGAGAACAATGTCTTTCTCTGTATTTTCTTATTATTCTTAATTATCAAATGTATACAGAGCAAGCCTTTAAATAGGCTAATATAGAGTTTTAATATAACTAAAATTATATTTTTATCTTTAATTTAAATAATACTTATTCCTAATTTAAGACTTCTAGTAAATCTAAACTACTGATTAGGAATAAACTCCAACTACACATTAAATAAAAACTCTAACACTCCTCGTCAACTTACACTCCCTCTCAAGTTCTAACACTTCTCCGATAACTTACAGTCCTAGGCTGTGTAGTTTCCTGCAAAACATACCTCTTTTTCTTCCTTATGTAAACACTAAGTTCCTTTGTTCCAAGTTGGATCTTTGAAGTAGGTAGGTTTTGTGGAGTTTGAGGTGGATCTTGAGGTAGGTTTTCTGAAGGAGATTCAATGTGAGGTGAAGAAATAGGGTCATCAGATTCAATGGGAGGTGAAAAAATAGGGTCACCAAGAAGAAGAGGTAGGTGAACTTGCTGAGGAAGAGACTAAAATTCATGCCAACTCTCCCCCTGAATTTCAGAATCCGAGAAAAAAGGTATTAGTTCAGAAAAAGTGACATCTATAGAAACATAAAATTTACGAGTAATAGGGGAATAACACGTATAGCCCTTCTTAAAAGAAGAATACCCAAGAAAGATGCATTTCATTACCCTAGGATCTAACTTCGATGCTGTTTATGGATGTGAACATAGACAGAGCATCCAAAAACCTTGATAGGTAAGGTACATATCATAGGTTTAAAAAATGGAAATGCTTGAAGAAAGACTTATTTAGGTGACTTAAATCCCAAAACCCGACTTGGTAACCTATTGATAAGATAAGTTGTTGTAAGTAAGGCTTCTCCCCAAAAGGATTTAGGTACATGAGAGGAAAACGATAAGGAGCGAGTGACTTCTAAAAGGTGTTTATTTTTTTTCTCAGCCACTCCATTTTGCTGAGTGGTATCGACACATGCACTAATATGAATGACCCATTTTTCCTTAAGATATTTACCCAAGGTATTTGTAAAAAACTCACTTCCATTATCACTTTTTAGAATCCTAATTTGGCTGCCAAATTGAGTTTGAACCATCATAAAAAAGTGCTTAAATATTCCCTCAGTTTCAGACTTGTCTTTCATTAAAAAGGTCCAAGTGGTCCTTGAATGGTCATCAATAAAAGATATAAACCACCTTGCCCCATTTACACTCTTGACTCTAGAAGGCCCCCATATGTCACTATGAATGAGTGAAAAAGGTTGAGAAGGTGTATAAGGAGATGGAGGGTAAGGAGTCCTTTTATGTTTTGCAAATTGACATATATCACAAGTAAAATTTGTAGGACTTTTATTAATAAATAACTGGGGAAACAATTTCTGAAGATAAAAGAAATTTGGATGGCCTAATCTGTAATGCCATAACAAGACATCACTGTTTTTCAAAGTAGAGTATGGAAAAGGTGAACAAATAGATGAAAAAGTGCATCTTGGTTGAACTTGTTTCTTAGGAAGAGTTTGGTCCTTGATGGTGTAGAGTCCACTACACAGCTCAGCACTGCCAATCTCCTTCTCCGAAACCACTTCTTGAAAAAACACAGCCAGAGGAACTAAATTTAGCAACACAATTAAAATCCCCACATAATTTGCTAACTGACAAGAGGTTGCATTGTAGGTGAGGAACATAGAGAACAGAGCGAAGCATAATAATATCATTTATAACCACAGTTCCAACCCCTTTTATTGCTGCTAAGGATCCATCAACAGTACATCATTTATAACCACAATTTCAACCCCTTTTACTGTTGTTAAGGATCCATCAGCAGTTTTTATATTCCTTTGTTGATGCTGTTGAGTAAGGCTGGGAAATAAATTTTTGTTCCCTGTCATATGGTCAGTAGCACCGGAGCCCACTATCCAACAATTTTCAGTAACTGTAGAAAGAAATGAAATACTACCAGTTGAGGTTGGACAAGTGGTATTTGGATCACCAGAATAGGTCATTTGGCTGATCAACCTATGTAAATATTCAAGTTGATGTTTACTAAAGCTGGCCGAATTTTCTGTGGTTGCTATACAGGCTGTCAAATCTTTATGTCGCCTCACTCTTTGAGGCTTCCAGTCTGGTGGCTTTCCATGGAGTTTCCAGCAAGTTTCTTTAAAGTGGCCCACCGTGTGGCAATGATCACACCAGGGCATACCAGGCCTTGGTTTACTATTGGAGGAGACATGAGTCACAAGAGCAGAGCCATGCATCAGAACTGGAATGAACATCAGTTCCAGAATGTATTTTTGATGAAGAAGAATTTTCCATAAGCTAGGCTGAGGATCGGAACCTAATCTGATACCATGTAAATAATATAGGTTTTATAAAAGAGAAAAGTAGTTTCTCTTCTATTCAATTGATTAATAATTTACAGAAAAGAGAGTCCTATTTATAGGACTTTTTTAGAACACAACAAAGACTAAGTTAAGTTAACTTCTAACTCTATCTTATAGGTAGTTTAGATAAGTAGGACTCCTAAACTAACTCAATTAGTTGAGTTATTTACAATAGTTAAAATACTATAGTATATTACGTATGGCTTACAATCTACAATTTATATAGCAAATGAAATTCAAATTCATCTTTCCAGACAAAGGGGTCAAAGGAAAAGGTGGATTAAGTAGTGAACTCACAGTTGCACAATTAAAATACAGGTCCGGATTTGACTTCATTCTTTCATCCTTCTCCTGGCACATGTAAACAATAATTAAAGCACATCCCATAAAGTAACATGACTACATTGTAACATAATTACATAAAATTTAAAAGAAGCTACATACAAATCAACAAGAAAAAGCATTATTGTTGCTACACTGACAATCATATGATAAGCCTAAATAATTAGATAATGCTTTCTAAAGCCACCAACTTACGGAATTTTGGTAAGCTTTTAAAGATTGAAGAAGTTTGCTATGATCCCAAGTTCCAGTTACAAAAAAACTTGTCAAGCAAGCATTTCCCATATTATCTGTCATTGGAAAATTATTCCATGTTAAGGGAACCAGAGTTCACAGTTTGCACAGTTAAGAATTAAGAGTAAAGGCAACAATTGCATTTTCTAACATTGACATATAACAAGAAATGAAAACCATGCACACATGAGCTTGAAGTAAACTACTGAATTTGGTATTAGAGAAGACTAAACTGGTCAACTACCGAAGTACGAAAAGAACCCATCCTCTCAGGTTGCAGAATCCAATTATGTTTTTACCCCAAACCAAATAATGTTCAATGGAACTTTACATTTTGTCATAGTTGGATATATATATATATATATATACACACACACATTATGTTTTATTTTTATGTTAACAAATAATAGCATAAGAAAATAAAATCTTTGACACAATTTTCTTTTTCATCCCTATGTGACAGGAAATATACCAAAACAAAAACATAAACTAACCTCACAGGTACATTTGAACATTATCCCTAATTAAAATTTAAAATCAACTGAAAGAGCAAGCCTGCAACATGCTCTGTTTCTTACTCATTTTGAAGGCTGACGAAAGTCGGATATGTAAGGTTTAAAGCATGATACAGGTTTGAAAAATCTTACACCAAGAATTCCCATCTTTGACATCCAAAGTTATAGCTTCCTTGGCATGGTGAATGCTCTCCTCAATCATTTCAGCCTGATTATCCGCACCTACAAAAGACGGAACACCTTTGTAAGAAACAATGAAGCACCTTTGCTCATGATCAAGCCAGGAACAAGCCCCAATATGGGCAACCATATTGCTTGATAGTTGATAATACAGTTTTCCAAGTCATTTATTGATTTGTTTTGCATGAGGGGGGGGGGGGGGGGGGGGGAGGGGGGGAACTCAAGGCAGTTTTCAACTACCTAAGCCGTAGCTTTTCAAAACCTTAATAGTTTGTTTGGATGGGTAATTTTTAAATAAAGGCTTTTTAAAATACATCAATTTAGCATAATAATATTTAAGTCTAATCATATTGTTTCTGGCCTTCCAAAATTTTAATCCAAATTCAAAGAATTTTGATAGTTAAATTTTCTATTAACCAAACAAGATAATTTTATTTTAGAATTTTAGATTCTCTTTAATGAGATGAGATTCCTCCTTGAAATCAATCACCAAAAGGCCAACCATATTGGAAGTACACAACCAGGCACTAAAATGAGGAAATATCAGGACCTAAAAGCATCAACAAATTGGCTATTCGATAGTTGTCTTGTTTTTAAATTGACACTGACAAAAACAAAATGTGGCTGCCAAAAGTCAAAGTAGAATAACAACTGCCTTTGTTGAATTGAAATCCAACATTTTATTGGTTTGGTAGTAAAGCTAGGATCCAATAGAAATTAGCGAATGCACCAGCAGCAGGTTGCCCTGCTTTGAGGAAGCAATGTCTTCTAGACACGGATCAAGAATCAAAAGCAACTAAACCATACAAAGGATCAAAAACCCATTGGCTTATACGAATATCAAGCATGTTAAATTTGTTCATCAGCTCAAACAAGTTGGGTCCACGTAAATGGAAAGAAATTATTTGTATACATTTGTTATTTTCCCTAATTCTCTGTGAACATAAATTCCCTTTTGAAAGAGCAAGTTTGCTAATGTGTTTTGCACAACCCACCTAATTAAACATTCCAACAACACTTTTAAAATGACTGATTGACTACTGCTAATCCCAAAAAGGCTGGTAATTTTAAGTCGAAGAACAGATTAGTTGGATTCCTAACTCCTTAAGAATCCAAAAACTATGCACAACAGAATAACCAAAAGCGAGGATGAAAAAAGATACAAAATCCCTTGCCTTGAGACATTCTTCTTTCCAGCATTGATAATTGACAAAGAATCTTCTTATTGGGGCCCTGTATGATACAAAACAATATGTACAAGTACAACTAATTGTCATGACTCATGAACTATAAAGAAGGCATAATAACTAATAGCGCACACTTAAAAGTAAATGATAACCTTGCTTAGTGCAAGATTAAAGCAGTTCTTTGCTGAAGTTAAATCTCCCTTCTTCCAAATACAGTTACCCAAACAGAGCCAAGCATCTCCAAGAGATGGATTCAGTTTAACCTGGAGAAGAAAAATATAAGATAAAAAGCATGAGCCTTATTCAGAGTCCAAGCATTATGGCAACCCATAAAAGCAAGACAAAACTCTGTTCCCACTTACTGCTTTTGAGAGATGGTCCTCTGCTTCCTTCCTATAGTCAGGCACTACATCTAATATCTTCCCTCTTAAATACTCGTACGTTGCACGCTGCACAGGCAATTTTCTTCGTTCTGTAGTAAAAAAGTGTTCCGTTAATTGTTTAATATGCAAAAAAGATTGATATAAACATAAAGGTTAAAAATAAGAAGAAAATTTCCGGTCCCATTTCTGTTTGTTGAATTCCATGGTATCACTGCACGTCAATGGATTATTCCAACATGATAAAAGAATAAAGGAACACCTATCTAACAGAAATATAAAAGTGGAAGTCTGAATTTGTCCTTTCACGATTTTAATTCGACGAGTTAGACTCTCTAGTCTCTACCTCAAAATTAATGAATTTAATCCTCACTACAATTGAGAACCCAAGTTAAAAACTTTACTGTTAATTTGGATAATGCAGCATTTTGCTGATGGCCTGGCATCAAAATAACAGCATTTCAGTTATTTTTTTATAATATATAGAATGAAAAAAATATATATTATAAAACAAAAGTATTACATTCAAATTGGAGCACAAACATAAACAAAAACCTCAAATTCAGACTTTTAAGACCAAAATATGTGCACAAACGTCTTGTAATAGGTATTCCAGTTATAACAGTATTCTCAAACAAGCTTCAAACCGCAGTCTTCCCATAGTACTAAATTGTGGCAGCAACCGCATTGTAACGGTTTAGGAGGTCACTGCAACACCGCAAACCAACCCCATTAAAAATCGCAACCGCATCCGCAATTTAATTCTATTAGTCTTCCTTTCAAGCCAAAGAGGATGGAAACAAATCAATAGAGCAATAAATTTGATTGCACACATAAAATGCAGAACCCAATCCACTTGCTAGCAACCCATAAAAAAGGGAAATTACAAGCATTTCCAAACGCAACTTTACTTAATCCACGAGAATAAAACAAACAAAAGAATAATCAGGGTAGGAATTGAGAAGATACCAGCAGGAATGGAATCGAGGAGCTTGAGGGCGAGATCGGATTCATGTTGTAGTTTAGAGGTTTTAACATCTGGGTTTTGAGGGAAAAAGGTGTCTCTAATCTCGTACAAATCATCAGCTGCTTTTCTGGTTTTTCCCCATATATCGTCTTCATCCTTGCCAACGGCTGCTGCGCCTGCCATGTTACTTCGCCGGTAAAGGGATGATGGATTTACGGGAGAGAAGAGGAGGAGGTTGGCAAAATGAAAACAAAAGCCCAAACCCTAATTTCCGGTACAGGCCTGCAAATTTTTTTCGTCTCTTTGATTTGTTCATTTTTTGTTTGGGTCGAATGATCGACATCGGCCTCGTGCTGGACTCACCATTTCTCTACTACTTCACTGCAAACTCGGTGATAATAATTTTTTTTAATATCTAGTGTGATGCAAGTGTAGCATATGTTTAATTTTTGGGTAAATTAACTCAATGACCATTATACAATGATAAATGTATTAAAATGGCCACATAAAAAAATCGACTCAATTCACCTATTTAGAGGAGAAAAATAAATTTCAATATACATGCTGCTAAAGGGATTCAAACCCAAACATTGTAGAAGCAAAGACAGTGGGTTAGCCACTACACTAAGAACAATATTGTGCTATGAAATTTGTTTAAATAGTAAAGATCAAATGTTGATGGGGCTTTGACGTAATGTCCAGTATAACACGATTCACGCCTCGCACATTGTTGAAAATCTTTTGAGAAACTTCTTTAAGAAAACTACTTTCAAAACAGTACCTCCAATTTCAAAACACTTAGCAAAAGCAAATACAACAACAAAACCATTGCAAACACCCATATCAATATCATGTGCTAAAAATCAACTTACCAATTTGTTGTCATTCCATCTTGACTTGTAACAGCTCGGAGAGTAACAACACTAGAATGTGTCCTTTAATCGCCTTGAACTCCAACGGATTTTATGGGCAAAAACACAGCAAAAGCTTGCCAAATTGAGTCATAAATACCAGCATCTTTGATTGATTGAATGAAAATTTCATCAACCTGGGAAAAACAAGTTCATGATAGAAAAACAGGTTTTATAAACACGGTTGTACTTACTTAATAAACACCTCTTACCTGCCGCACAATATCTAAGACATTACCTTCAATTACATCACCCAAGACTCGAACTGTGAGGCCAGGCCCAGAAAATGGATGACGCTTTAAAAATGGCTCGAGAACCTTCAATATCTTCTTAGGTTGCCGAACCTTAAAAAAATTTCAGCACAAATAAGTTAGAAGAGGAATACAAGTAAATGTCATCCTTGAAGAGACAAAATCCAAACCTCATCCTTGAAGAGAAGTTTAAGTGGCTCAATGAGCTTTAATTTCATGTCTTTGGGAAGCCCTCCAGCATTATGATGACTTTTTATGGTTTGAGAGTGAGTTCTTCTAGAACCTGGTGGAGGACAAGATTCGTTAACATTTGGATACAAGGTTCCTTGAACAAGAAAAGCGGGCTTCTTCCCTAATTTCTGCTCCTACTCTTGGGCAAAAGCATCAAAGATGCAGATAATTATTTATATTTGATATAATGTTGGTATTTCATAGCACAATATTGTTTTTAGTGCAGTAGCTAACCCATTGCCTTTGTTTCTATAATGCTTGGGTTCAAATCCCCCTAGCAGCATTTATGCTGAAATTTGTTTTTCTCATCTAAATAGGTGGTGACACGTGTCACCGCCTGATTGGATGGGGAAAATAATTTATTATATCAAATATAAATAATTAAACTCCTCCAATAAGGTGTTGACACGTGTCACCACCTAATTAATTTATTTTATTAGTTTAAAATTAGGACTAAATTGAAAGAATGTGTAAATAGTAAAGACCAAATGTGTAATTATACCTTTAATTTTTTAACTACCATGTCACCTTCCGTTAGCCCATTAACGGCTGGTGGTCACATTGATCCAATTTCAATAGTTTGGGTGGTCAATTGAGTCGATTTTTTTAATGTGATCATTTTAATACATTTACCATAGTATGATGGTCATTGGGTTAGGTTATTCTTAACTTTTTTAGTCTTTTTAAAGACGGCACACACAACATGCATTATTGGTGCTTGAATACGAGTCTCAAAAGATGATGAACATCTACCTTTGCCACCAGGACACAAGAGGATGAGCAGCTCGATGATAATAATTTGTTGCTTAACATATTAATATTTAATTTATTGATGTTTGATTTGAGTTAAATATTATAAAAATACTTAATATTTAATCTAATTTTTTCATTTACAATATTAACCTTTAAGATTTTCTATTTTACTTAAAAATCTCGTCCCATCAAATTAAGTGATTGTCGGTAAGACTAGTTTTTTATGGTTGCGCCTAGGGGTGTAAACAAGTCGAGTCGAGCTCGAATAGTGCTAAGCTCGGCTTGGCTCGTTAAGATTTCAAGTCGAGTTCGAGCTTGAGTAATTTCTAACGAGCCTGAGAAGTATGAGCTCGACTCGGCTAATAGAGTCAAGTGTTGATCAATCTTTGACCGCATTGGACTCGAGTAACTCTTCATCTGTCACGTCTCATTTAAAGTCTTATGAAGAGAAAACTTAGATACACAAGTTGTGTAAACTCAAGCTTGTTAATTTTAGGGTTTATGGTGTTAATTTAAGGTTTAGAGGTTTAGGTTGTTGGGTTTAGAATTTAGGATTTATAGTTTAGAGTTTACTACTTATGTTTAGGGTTTATATTTAGGGTTTTAAGTTTAAGAATTTATATTTTAAATTATAAAAAATTAGTATATTATATTTTCGAGTAGCTCGTGAGCTTTTCGAGTCGGGTATCAAGTAGCTCGGCTCGTCAAGAACTCGAGTCGAGTCCAATCAAGTCGAGCTTTGATCGAGCTTTGACCGAGTCGAACTCGAGTAACTCGCGATCTATTTCGTCTCATTTACTGCCCTAGTTAGGGGTGGAAATTGTCGGGTACCCAGGTTTTCGGGTACCCGGTTCATCCGAGTACCTCAATCTTCGGCCCGTGTCTCGGCCCATCTCATCCGGGTACCCAAGTTTTGGGTACCCGAAACACCCGGGTAATCGGGTACCGGGTATTCGCCTTTTTTTTTAATTCTAAAATTTTTAAAAAATCACATATTAATCACAAAAATATTTTTTAAAAAAATAAACTTAAAAGTATATAATACAAACATAAAAAGAATTTAGGGATTTAAATTTAGTTTTAGAGTAAAAACATTAAGAAACTTAAAATAAAAATATAATATATATATATTAAATATTATTGGGTCGGGTAGCCAGTCACTTAAAAATTCCGGAATATATGAAAAGAGTTAAGTTTCTGTGTTTTTCTGTTAACATTCCTTATATTTGCCTTTTTTTTATCTATTAGGTGAGAGTTTTCTATGCAGTGAGACTCTTTCTTGGTCTTCTATCTGTTATTTCAGATGCTACTCTAGTAGTAGCAGTTTCCAGAATATATGAAAAGCGTCTTGCTTCGTATGCACTTGCAATGCTTTGCTTGGCTAGTGGTTGTTTCTTTGCCAGCACAAGTGAGTGGATTTTACCATCTTTCTTTGTCAATTTTCAGAATACTGATGAAAGTTTTATGTTCATGTTTTTCCATGTAAATAATTGTTAAATACAAATTTAAGCTACAGGAGAATGCCTAGAATATTTCTCTCAGATTGCTATTTTTTAATTACCGTGATCCCCCCAGGTTTCCTTCCTAGTTCATTCTCCGTGTATACCATGAGCCTCTCATCAGGGTTATTTCTACTTGAGAAACCTGCATGGGCTGTTGTTGTTGCAGCTGTGGGGGTAATCCTAGGTTGGCCATTTTCAATCTTGGCATTTCTTCCAGTCACATTGTACTCTTTGGCTAAACAATTCAAACGAGTATTTCTTTCTGGTGTTAATTGTCACCTCAATTGCTCTTCTTGTAAGTAAATTTAATCATTAAATTTGGTTATTATCGATAAACTTTATGGATATATGATTTTAATATCTTAACTTGGTGATTGACATTAACATGTTTGTAGTCAATTAATATTTAATTTTTCGTTTTGTTATTCACTTGTGAATAATTGAAGTTCTTTCTCCAGGCCCTCATTCAAATGTTCTTGCATGTTTTTGCATATGGCCAAATTTCTTAGACCTGTGGTCCTCAGCCTCATATTATGTGCCTCACATGCACGTACATTTTCATTGATCAATGGCTATGCTGCTCCGTTGGAGGTTTACAAGATCCTGGAGCACCATGATGATGTGGGAACTGGTAATGAATAATCTCTTATATGATGCACCAATGTTGTACCTTGTTTTATTTTGTTATTCCTAGACCTACAAAGAATGAATTTTCTTTCTCCATAAACAAAACCCAGAAATTAAATTAAGCCTTTAAATCCTTCTAAGGGCAAGTATATTGTTTGTTTTTTCTTTCTCTATATGTATGACAGATGTTATTATTAGTATTGTATATGATAAATATATGCTTGGCTCAGTGGTAAACCCATGTGCGCTACACCCCTAAGGTTCTAGGTTCGATTCTTACCAAGGGCAGTTCCTTGGTTTTTATTTTTCCTACTCCAATCAGGGTGACACGTGTCACCATCTTATTGAATAATTAATGTATTTTATTAGATTAAAATTATGACTAAATTGGTATATTGTATAAATATAGAGGACCAAATGTGTAATTATACCAAATTTTTTAACAGTTCCGTCAACTTTTTCGTTTTTTTAACGGCATGTGGTGTAACCCCCTCGTCCCGGTCTGGTCGGATGACCGGTCCGAGTGGGCCACACGGGGAAAACCGAAGCGAAACTCGTTAAGGCTTTCCCTCGGTTAACGACCTAGAAAATTTCTTTTTATTTTATCTTGTCTATATGCATAAATTAATCCTATGTGAAGCACAGCAACGGAAGATACAAACATTGCAACATACACCGACCAACCAAACATCAAACAGCTCATTTTAGACCTTTACAGCAGGCCGTTTCGAAACGCCCTTAGGGTATTCCGAAACGCCTTGACTTAGTCAACAGGCCAGGGTCAACCATAAGGTGACCGTTCCGAAACAGGGGTGACCCGTATCGGAACGACCTTGACGGTCAATATCTCGTGGTCAACGAGATTTGACCGTTTCGAAACACCAAAGGCCCGTTTCGGAACGCCTTTATCTCGTCAATTTCTCAAAATTCCAGTAGCAAAAATGTTCCGAAACGACCCTCATCCGTTTCGAAACGGCAGGCCATTTGCAAAGGAACCATATCAGAACAGGGGGACCCGTTCCGAAACGCCCCCTGTCTGCAGACTCGTTTGGGCTGTTTTGAGGCACAAGGGTGCCCCAAAACACCACCAAAACACCTTATAACCCCATAACAATACAACTTAAGGCTTACCAACTATAATAGCATGCTCCAACAAGATTTAGACAAGTCTAACACTAAGGCAAGACTTCACCAAAACATGCATTCATTCAATCATCATCCAAGCATAAAGATAGCCTCTAAGGCATAAGGCCAACATCCAAAAGAGCAATTTAGGCATGAGTTAACATTCATCATGGCAACACAAACCATACAAAAGCAAGGCATCAAGGAGTCTAAACATGCTCCTAGTAACCAACAACTATCCAACAAAATAATACATGTCCCATTGCTCAAACCATTACATGTTCAACTTAAAACTCATACTTGAAATACTCAAGCTAACAACCACACTTGGAGGCCCTCCACTTGCTCGAGCAACCCGCGAACTAAGGATCTGCAATGTTGAACAAAGAGAGCGTAAGCAAAGATGCTTAGTGAGGGTAAGCTCTAAAAACAAACCTCAACATTGCAGGGTCCGAGTACAATCTAGCCAAGGCATTTCACAAACATGCCAAGGTTCCACAAGAGTCAAAAGATAAAGATGCATGGGCAAAGTACATTATAAATGCCATGATCATGAACTTAACTTCACATTACATATAACCACATTTAAGCATCTCATCAAAGATCATCAACCTCAACACATCGATATACATATCAAACAACATTGGCACCTAGCTAAGACCCGAATACGCGGATAGACATGTTGGAACTCACATCCAACAACCACATTACCTCACGGTGGGATTTCACTCATCACCGGTCTCGCGGAGGGGATTCCACTCATCCTCACGCCCCGTCGATGGGATTCCACTCATCACCGACTACATTTAAATACAATTTCGGGCGAACCCGTACTCCTCCTTGGTGACTCAACGCCACCAAGGCCACGCGCGACTTTAGACTCATGTGTACACACTAACATCCTAATGATCGATCATTTGTATTCAAGTAAACTAGTGCCAATATTTACTCACTTCACATTACTCATTTCAATCAAACTCGTGCTTAGCACGTACTCACCAACAACCATCATCATGCATGTCTCAAGTATCACAAGTCATATCTCAACCCACATGTATAATACAATATACACAAGCATTCATACCACATTTCATACGAGACATACACAACCATATAATGAGTTCATCCAAGGGCTCTAGATCAAGCTTAGGATTAGGCTACCACCCTAATCCTAACTCTAGGTGGGTCTACCAAGCCCAACCTAGTCCATATACTTGAACCAACTATTTTAAAATCATTTTAAACAATTAACCACTCACCTAAGCTTCCAAGCTCAAAGACCAAGCAAGCCACCACTTCAAATTCCCGGATTTACTTCCGATGCCTCACCGATGCCCAAACTTGATTCTAATCAATCCCAAACACAACAAAACATCCACAATCAATATCTTATCATCGAAACTAACCCGGAATGCAATTCAACCACAAACTACCACATTGCAAGCATGAACAATATCCATTTTTCACCAATTCGGATAGCCCCAAAACCTTGTCCAAAAACCATGATTTCGACTTCCATTACACCCACAATTGATCCCAATTCAACCCCTATCCATAGCACTATCAAAAGCCTATCAAAACCCACCTAAAACAACCCCCAAAACTCACCCAAAACCTCCCAAAAACCCCATTTTCACCCAAATCCGAAAATTGATTAAAATCATTTGAAATTCACATATGATATACACCCTTTGACTTCTATATACCATAACTAAGCATAACAAATCAAAATACTTCATTTATCAACATAAAAATCTCATTTTTAATCAAAATATTCAAAACTTCCATTTCCTAAAAACTTGATGAAAATTAAAATGGAAGGTACTTTTATGGAGGGGAGGATGAGGGGAAGTTGAAAATGCAATTACCTTTCAATTTGGGTTTGAAATGAGAGAGCTTTTGGATGGAATAGTAGATTTGGGTAGAGAGCTCTTGTTCCCGTTGGTGTATTTTTTGAAGAAGGAGATGAATAGTAGAGAATAGATGTTTTATTTCACATGTGACTTATTTTAAGGCTCAAAAGACTAGTTTACCCTTAATGAAATGGGACATTTACAAGGAAGGTAAATCCATGGCTAATTATGGTTTAATTTTAAGACATGGTCAACTAAAATTAATTAATTTTGAAAACAAACTCGATTTATTATTTAGAGTATAAAACCGAGCCCAAAATAATATTAAAATATTATTTCCACCTAACCCCTAAACCCGGGTGTTACATGTGGCTAAAATAGAACCATTTAAATAGTTGTGTGGTGCATTTGCGGCAAAAAATAATATAATGGTCATTTTGACACCAAACTTATAGTTCAGTGGTCATCTGTGTAGTTTACCCTTTAACTTTTAACTCTAGCTTAGTATCTCAGTCTAATTTTTTATTTTGTACTTAATACAATTTTTCAAAAAGTAACTGAGAAGTAAACGTAGTAAATGAGAAAAATTATATGAAATAAAAGAGTAGAGATCGTTTGTCATTTTTTAGTATTTTTATTTAGGATAAATTATATAAATGATTTGGTCTTGTTTTGACCACTATATTTTTTTCGAAGCAATTAGATCATTATACTATTAAAATGGACTCAATGTGACCACCTGTTGTTAAAAACTAACGGATAGAGTGACGTGACAATTAGTACAAATTCGTATAATTACACATTTGCTTATTGTTACTTATACATTCTATCAATTTGGTTCTAATTATAATTTAATAAAATAAATTACACATCTAATTAGGTGGTGACACGTGCCATCACCTTATTGGAGGATGAAAATAAATAGAAGCAAACTAGCTATAAGAAGAATTTAACCTAAGCGTGCTTGGTGTTATTAGAGTGGCTTTTCCACTTGGCCAAAGCCAAAATTTAAATGTATAATGCAAATATTTATTATTATGTCATAGTCGGTTGTTTATGCCAGGAAAAAGTAAATAAATGTGGATTAACGTGATTTAAACACGACACGCTTACGATGCATAAAAACATATAAGCTAATGAAATAGATTTAATAACTAAATTAAAGTGCATAAAAGCATATAGTAATTTAAAATATATACAAAATGTTGTTAACTTTAATTTAATTATTAGATTTATTTCATTAGCTTATATGTTTTTATGCATTATAAGTGTGTCATGTTTGAATCTTGTTAATCCACATTTATTTATTTTTTTCCTGGCATAAACAATCAACTATGACATATAATAAATATTTGTATTCTATATCTAAAAATTAGCTTTGGCCCAGTGGTAAAGCCACTCCAATGACACCAAGCACGCCCAGGTTCAATTCCCCTTAGAGTCAATTAGCTTCTATTTATTGTCATCCTTCAATCACGTGTCGATTAATGGCAGGTGGTCACATTGAATTTATTTTAATAGTATAGTGGTCAAATCGAGATCTAACTCAAAGTATGGTGGTCATTTATGTAGCTTACCTTTTTATTTATATATTTTATTAAAAATTAAATTTAGGACTTAGGGTATTAGGTATAATGTGTATTTTTTAGAATGCATGATTACATTTTAAGATTTAAAATTTAATGTTAGGCGCTCATCCTCTTGTGTCCTGGTGGCAAAGGTAGATGTTTATCATCCCTTGGGACCTGGGTTCGAGCACCATTAATACCATGTTGTGTTTGCCGTCTTTGAAAAGACTTAAAAAGTTGAACAGATGCTATCCTTGCATCGCACAAGCATATTCAAAAAAAATTTTAAAGTTAGGCTTGTAATTTTATTTTTTAGTGTTGGTTGTATAAAAAGGACACAAAAAATTGATTTTTTTTTGTGGAAATAAAATTAGTATCAGGTTAAAGCACAAAATTTAATGAGATATCGAGTCTTTAATTTTTAATATTAGGTGGGGAAATTTAAATGAGCAAAACTTAATTCTACTAAAAATGATTTTTTGGCATAAAGCAAAAAAAAAATGCTTTAATGTTTCACTGAATAATCATTTTAGCATTTATTTTTTGATCCAATTTAATCCTTAACGTTTTATTTTGACTCAAAATGACCATTTGCAGATAAAAATTATTAGTCAACTAATGATAAACAACTTGAAATGACTTGATAGAATGACACATCAGAAGAAAATAATGTTTTGTATTTTATACAATTTTATAAAATTATTTTTTGATTGATGTGTCATTATGTAAATTTAGCATATTTGTATACATGACACTTCTATCACGACGTGCACTGTCATGTAGGTTTGTCACGTCATTTCAAGCTATTTTATCGCCAGTTGACTAACAAATTTCATCCGCATAGGTGTTATTTTTTTGAATATGCTGGTGTGATTACAATGTAGTATCTGTTCAATTTTTTTAGCCCTTTAATACACACACCGTGCACACATATTGCTCAAACCCGAGTCACCTAGATGAAATACATCATCTTTTACCATTAGGATTACTCCACGGGTTCATTTTAATCCAAAATGAAACACCGGGGTTAAATTGGTTAAAAAAAGTATAAGGGCCAAAATGACTATTCAGTTAAACGTTAAGGGCATTTTTTGACATTATGCTTTTTTTTAAATTTTAAGTTGGTAGAGTCAACTTAAAATACTGGTTTGAATTTTAGGTTCAAATTGAGTTTTTTTTTTAATTTTGAATAACCAAAAAATTAAACAATATATCATTTTTTAATTTATCATTAGTTTAAAGTTAATTTTGACCAAATTCTATGTGTTCTTCAATCAATATAGAATGCTTATTAATAATAGAAAATTCTACAACGTGCGACGAACACCACTAATGAAGAACACTGATGAACACCATTAATGAAGAACACTGATGAACACCATTAAATTAATTAATAAAGATTTAAAATTTCAAGGACCCATCATACAATTAATAATTATTTTAAAAATTCAATTAAATTATTTTTTATATATATTAAAATTTTATTTTTTTTAATAAGGGTAAACTATATATTTAGTACCTCACTTATTTCCGTATTTCTATTGAACCCTCATTGTTTAAATATTATTTCAATTTGACCCTATTCTTTATAAAAAATAATTTAACCCTTAACCTAAAACCCTAAACTATTAAACCTTAAACCCTTAAACTCTTAAACTCTTAAACATATACCCTAAACCATATACCATTAAAAATAATTTCACCATCATCGATTCAATTCAATTCAATGAATCGTTGAATTCTTCTAAAAATTTAATTAAATTATTATATATATATATCAAAATTAATTAAACTCGAATCTCTTAGAGTTAACGCTATCATCTTATTTGAGATGAAGATAAACTTGAATCTCCTTCATCCAACATCCTCTCAAAAATACCAATCGCTTCCTCAGCATACCCACTACGAACATATCCATCAATCATCGAATTCCACGAAACAGTAGTCCTCAGTCTCACCCCATCAAAGATCAACCTTCCAATTCGAATATACCCGCATTTTGAATGCATATCAACCAATGCAGTATTCACATTCACAAGCCCTTCAAAACCAGCTCTAAAAACATAACCGTGAACCGACCTCCCTATCTTAACCGACCACATATTAGCCACGAAAGGCAAAATGGAAACAAGGGTAATTGAATCAGGCCTCTGCCCTTCCTCCTGCATCCTAACAACTAAACCCAAAGCAAGTTTAGCTAAACCATTCTGCGCAAACCCAGAAATAATCGTATTCCAAGAAACCAAATCTCTCTCAAGCATGCTATCAAACATCTTATATGCTTCCTCAATTTGTCTACATTTTGAGTACAAGTTAACAACACCAGTCATAGCAAAGACATTAGAAGAAAACCCATTTTTTTCAACTGCCCATGAATCTCCTTACCCCTTCTAAGCTCCCCTTTATCCCCACAAACTTTCAACAAGTAAGTAAAGTTATAAACAACGGGCTTAACATTATCAACTTTCATCCTAACAAAAAACAGCAAAGCTTCGTGCAACGACGAGTGCTTGCCATACCCTTTAAGTAGAGTGTAATAAAGAATCTCGAGTTTATCTTCGATGGGTTCTAGGAGATTCGAGTTTAATTAATTTTGATATATACAAAAAATAATTTAATTAAATTTTTTAGAAGAATTCAACGATTCATTGAATTGAATTGAATTGAATTGATGATGGTGAAATTATTTTTAATGGTATATGGTTTAGAGTATATGTTTAAGAGTTTAAGGTTTAATAGTTTAGAGTTTTAGGTTAAGGGTTAAATTATTTTTTTATAAAGAATAGGGTCAAATTGAAATAATATTTAAATAATGAGAGTTCAATAGAAATACGGAAATAAGTGAGGTACTAAATATATAGTTTACCCTTATTAAAAAAATAAAATTTCAATATATATAAAAAACAATTTAATTGAATTTTTAAAATAATTATTAATTATACGATGGGTCCTTGAAATTTTAAATTTTTATTAATTAATTTAATGGTGTTCATCGGTGTTCATCGTTAGTGGTGTTTATCGATGTTCGTCGCACGTGGTAGACTCATCTATTAATAATATTGATAAATTAACTCGGTTAAATCATATAAATTAACATTATTAGCAACGATAGATCACTACGGATGTATACAATCCCATATGGGAGCGACTACATTTAAGGGTGTGTAAAAATATTCGATTCGATTTGTTGATATGGTCCAAAAATTTGGATATCCAACCTATTTTTTAAAACCAAATATTTGAACCGTTTTTTTTCCGGATTGGATACATATTACAATATTTTAAGTTTTGAATTATCCGAAAATCCAAAATTTCATGGATATGAATTTTGTTATATTTAGTAATTTGATGTTTGTTATATTCGAAAATTTGAAATTTCCAAAATGTGAATCTTGTTATGTTTGACGATTTGTTGTTTGTTATATTCGAAAATCTAATTTTTTTATATATATGGCCGTCAAATCTGAAAATAGTTAAATCAAATTATATATTAGAATTATATATTCAAATATCTGAATATTTAATCCAAATATCCTATATTTAATCCAAATAACTAGATATCTAATTTTTTTCATGATAAGATCCAGAAAAATCGTTATTTACCGATCTAAAATTTTAAATATACATTTTTAGGCCGGGTCTAATATCTAAAAACGTACACACCTAAGTACATTTCCATTTTTCAAAAATAAGCTTAAATTAGTGTGAATTTTTTCTTTAAAAAAACTTTAATTTAATATATAAAGGTAAGAAATATATTTTTAGATACCCATCTGAAAAAAATATATTTTAGACTAAAATTTTAAAATCCACTGGTCATCCGAATCCACTAGAATGTTCTAGATAATTGTCCTACGCAAAATTTCCATCGATTTTTTTGATCATACAATTTCCATGGAGTTAATTTAAGATCAGTTATTCATTTATTACTTTATGGTTTCTTACAATAAAGGGTAAACTGCACATGTAACTTAATAAAAATATTAATGCCATTTAATTTTAAATAGTTATAAATAAATTACTAATAGATTGTTTCAAACCTATCATTAATCATTAAAAATAAAAATAAAACGTTAGAAATACCATTAGAAAGATTTTTTAAATGCTCGGTTAAATTACACATATGTTATCCAATTATTAGTAAAATTATAAATGAGTCACCTAATTATTAGCAAGTTACAAATGGGTCATTTAATTTTAAAAGTCACAAACGAGTCATCCAATTAATAAAAAAAATGCATTTTGAGTTTTGCGTTTTTCGAAGATTGAGGGCTCCAATCAACGATTCGAACGATGAAAAAACTGTCATTGGTGAGAGGATTAACATATTCCGAGACAATGATGAGTGACCATATGCCAGTAAACAATGTAAACCCTAATTGAAAATGTTCAAAAAAATTTAGAATGATTCTATGACTTTTGATAGAGATTCTTGAAAATTTAATTCAGTGAAACGAACGAGGAAATCAATGGACCTTATGATGAAATTTGGGTTCATCATCCAACGTATACAATGATAGATGATGGCTGACACGTTAGAATACAACATAATTGATACTCCACAATTCATTACTTAGGTGATTTGGTTGTTACAATCAATTAATTAACTGGTTTTAACAATATTTTTTAAATAAAATATTCCGATTAAAGAAGACATCTAATATTTAACAGTTGAAGGACTGATTTATAACAATTGTTTAACTATGAGATTTATTTGTTTGAAATCAATTAGACTTATTTGTAATTGCACTAATAATTACGTGACCTATATTGTAATTTACCAAGTATTGAAAAAAAATATGAAAACACCAGGCTCAGGTTTGCTTGTGATGGGCCAGCAGCTTACGTTAGCATCTGCCTTGAATCCCTAAATCTGCCTGATTTGTCCACGTGCCTGTATTTTCTCTCCCGCGTCGTACATCTATCCGTTAACCCTAATCTCTCTCTCTCTCTTCTCTCTGCAACTCTTCTCTCATCGACGAAGACGAAGAAGAAGAAGAGAAAGAGGAGGGGAAAATATTCAAAATAAAGAAAGAAGAAGAAACATTTTCAAGAAGGGAAGAATAAAAAAAGAGAGTTTTGAACATGGGGAAACTTCTCTGCGATCCAACGGAGACATTTCAAACGTCTTCTCCGACGGTCCCTCGGAGGGAACCTAATGCCGTCACTCTTGAAGCCGTTGATCTAGCTGAACAGACAATCGCGGCTGCTGCGGCGGCGGCTGACACTACGTGGGACGACGTGATTGGCCTAGAGGAACAACAGAGACGACATCTCACAAAGCTTCATTCCAAGGGAGTGCTGTGGAAGCACCCCGACGAGAACGGCTCCTCGTTGGTGTTCCGGCTGTCTCATGGCGGAGATGTGTCGACGGACGGGAACTGCCTGTTCACATCCTCGCAAAGGGCCATGGCGCGTGAAGTCGACGCGCGCGATTTGAGGAAGCGGACGGTGAAGCGTTTCTTGGAGGATCTTGGATCTGCTAAAGAAGAAGAGAGACGAATGATAAATGAGGTGATTAGGAATATGTACTCTCCGGATCTGACGAACGGGTGGGGGGTTCATGTGGTTCAAGAAGTTAAGTTTTTAGCCAAGAAGGACGAGCGCGTCGCCTTGGACGCTGCCATTGAAGAGCTCGTTCAGCTCGGAATGCAAAGGTTTTTTTTTTCTTCTCTTCTTAGATCTATTGGTCCAGTTCTAGTTTCACGTTGAGATCTATTTCAATGTTTACAATTTTTTTAGTTTAATCTTTCACAGGAGAAAGTTTATGTTGATCACAGGATTGGAGATTTGAGTTGATATGCAGTATTTTTGGACATTTCACAGGATTGGAGATTTGATTTGATATGTTTTTGAACGAAGTAGAGAAGCAGAATTTTTTAAAAAATTGAATGCATATTTGGACATTTCAGTGCATTAAATTAAAGGGGAAATGTTTATTTGATATGTTTTCTTGTTTTTGTTATTGAAGAGAATTGGTAGCCGAATCTATTTACAAAGAGAGGTGTATTCCTGTGAATGATGGGTGGAGCTGGGCCAAATACATGTCGATTTCTGGTTCACCTGATGATGAATATGATATCATCACTTTGCAATATACTGAGGAGGGTTTATTATCTGTAGATGAGAATAGAGAAGGTGGCACAGCTGCGTTCGGAGACGACATTGCCATCGAATGTCTTGCAACAGAGTTCAATCGCGAGATATATGTAGTAAGTTGAAAGCTTTGGTTTATTATACGTATATGGCGGTATGGATTTTGCTGTTTTGCTACTTTTATGTCTTCAAAAAAGGGACTTGAAAGCCTCATTCTTTCTGCTTTGCTGGATTTGTTCATTATTTGAACTCATCCATTACATTTACAGGTGCAAGCGCATGGATCAGATGCTATGGTGGACGAAGACAACTGTGTTTTCTTCCTTCCTCATCGTCCGAGGAGTGAAATATCAGAGCCCCCCTTGTTTCTGTTTATGAAAGGAACAGGTATTGGATATTTTCTTGGTCTTCTCTCATCAAACTGCAAGTTCACGCTCTTACAATTCCCCTAATGTGTCAGGTTGGTGTGGTGCTGGTGCTGATCATTACGAACCATTGATTGCCCATGCTTCTTCACTTGTTTCTCCCGAGAAGGTTGCTCTTGTACTTGGGCAATGACAGTTTTGTGGAGTAGAAGTAGTCCATTATTTGGCATGCAATGTAATGTAATGTAGTTCTCTCGCAATCCTTTTGCAGGAGAATTTCATCGCATTGCATAGCGTAGTGTAGCACAGAATTATCCTCCGACACTTAGTTTGCAGGTATGATTGATGCCTGAGATTTGAGAAAGTCTTAGTGTTTTGTAGTGGCTCTGTTTTGCATGCCGGCTTCTGTTGTGCTGTTGTGTGGTTGAGTTATGTAGTAGTTGTTCGGCGGTCGGGTGCTATTTGATTCAAGCTGGAATAGTGCCTGCCTGCCTGCTTGCCTGCCTTGTATACTGCAGCTAGACTTTGTTGGATTCAATCCTCGAATTCAAAATCACCATTTTCTTTAATTTTTCTTCTTTGGAATAAATGAAGTTGTTTTCTGTACAAGTACATCATATTTACAAAAACAGAAATTCCTCAACGGGCTTTTGGATCAGAAAACATTGTCGTTGGTAATAGGATAATGATATGAACGAGGGTAAATTTTACTACAAGTCACTCAATTGTTAGTAAGATTACAAATGAGTCATTAAATTCAAAATGTTACAAATGAGTCATTCAATTAATCAATTGTAACAAGTAGACCATTCTATTGTTAAGTGAACGTTTAACTTTTTAGTTACAATTGATAAATAAAATGACTTATTTGTTACTAAGAAGTTATAAATAGAGTGACTTTGTTACTAAAAAGTTAATGTCTAATGATAGAGCGACATATTTGTTATAATTTGACTAATTGAGTTACTTTTATTGTAACTTTAAAAATTTTAATGATTTATTTATAATTCTTCTAGTAATTGAGTGACCTGTAGTTTAATTTACCCAATGTAAAAATTTGTTTGAAGTTATAATTACAAGTAATAGATACTTTAAAGTAAAATACTTTGGGCAAAATGACAAAAGATGCCCCAACGTTTGTATGTTTTGTTATTTGGCCTCCTATTCTTTTTTTTTTGTCCAAATATGCTCTTAACGTTTCATTCATAGTCCAAATATGCCCATGTTGGATGTAAACTGTCAATCAACTGACAGTCAACGGCTTATAAAATTTTTTTGACGTGGCATCAATAGATCTTAATATGTGGCAAGTCCAGTCAGCATCAGCCGTTGAACGTCAGTTGACTGACAGTTTTCATCTAACGGGGGCATATTTAGACCAAATTGAAACGTTGGGGGGCATATTTGGACTACGAATGAAACGTTGGGGGCATATTTGGACCAAAAGAAAGAATAGGGGGCCAAATGACAAAACGAATGAAACGCTGGGGGCATATTTGGACCAAAACAAAAGAATAGGGGGCCAAATGACAAAATATGGAAACGTTAGGGGGCATCTTTTGTCATTTTTCCAGTACTTTGATACACAATCCTTTTAATTTTAGGGTTTTAGGTTAGTGCTTAGGGGTTTAATGTGTAGAGTGTAGAACTTAAGCTTTGTGTTTAGAATTTAGAGTTTAAGGTTTAAAGTTTAGGTTTTAGAGTGTTAGGGTTTGAGAATTAAATTTTAAATTTGATAGAAGTGTTATGTAATTATTTTTACATAACTTGTGTACGAAAATATAAACCTATTTTAAAAGCCTTTAAATTATAAATTATAATTTAACTAATAATTGATATAATTTGCAACATTTCTTACCATTTTTATACACAATTATCTAGGACACTTAAAGATAATTGTTCATGTAACAAAGGTTTAGCTGTTTACTCTTTATTTTTCTATCCATTTTTTTTATTTTGCTTGGTCGACAATGAAATTAATCTTAATACTAATTTTTATGAGAACGATTATGTTTTTATAGTACGTTTTTATGCACTTGTAATGCATTTTCTTACATTTTTGTTCTTCTTTGTCGGTCGTTTAGTTGTTCTTTTTATTTTTTCAGGGTTAGATTTAATGTCGCCTTGATTGATGAAGATGGTGCTGATTTGTTATTATGCAGATTTTTCCTGCTTTGGACCTTCAGATTAGATTTAGATATGCGGTTTGTGTTCGTGAATAGCTTTATCACGATGCTCAGCTCTGTTTCACGATTATCGATAGTCTTTCAGTAGTTTGACCCCTTTTGTGGTTCGTTTGCTGATACAGTCAAATCTGTTCATATCTATCTTTTATTCGAGTCTTTTGGTTAATTTTTTGACATTTTCATTTTATGGCCCTTGTATGATCTCAATTGGTTAGTTTTTTTTTGTTATAGAAAAATGTTCAAATTATGTATTTAGTTTACAATTGTAATTGTAAACCCTAATTGTAATTTTAAATATTTTTTCTTTTTAATAAAACTAGCAGCTTCTATAAAAAATTGTTCAAATAAAAAAGAATTGTTTGGTCATTTTTAATTTCGGAAGAAAAACTTTGATACACCACAAGCTTGTTAAATTTATAGTTTAGGTTTAAGGTTTAAATCGTAGGATTTAGAATTTAGGATATATAGTTAGATCTTAGAGCTCAAGGTTTAAGATTTAGAGCTTTAACCTTTAATTTTAGAAATTTAGGTTTAAGATTTTAAAGAATGTGTAATATTTTTTTTACATAATGTGTATTAAAATATAACTTATTTTGGAATTGAATTTATTAGTTGTCTCAAAAGGAACAATTCACTCATGGTCAATTTTTTTAATATAATGGTGTGACATTCAATAACTTTTTGAAAAATTCTACAACGTGCGACAAACATCGATGAACACCATTAATGATGAAAACTTATGAACACCATTAAATTAATTAATAAAGATTTAAAATTTTAAGGACCCATCATACAATTAATAATTATTTTAAAAATTCAATTAAATTATTTTTTATATATATTAAAATTTTATTTTTTAATAAGGGTAAACTATATATTTTAGTACCCCACTTATTTCCGTATTTCTATTGAACCCTCATTGTTTAAATATTATTTTAATTTGACCCTATTCTTTATAAAAAATAATTTAACCCTCAACCTAAAACCCTAAACTATTAAACCTTAAACCCTTAAATTCTTAAACATATACCCTAAACCATATACCATTAAAAATAATTTCACCATCATCGATTCAATTCAATTCAATGAATCGTTGAATTCTCCTAAAAAATTAATTAAATTATTTTTTATATATATTAAAATTAATTAAACTCGAATCTCCTAGAATTAACAATGTCATCTTATTTGAGATGAAGAGGCCATCACAATCAATCATAATTAATTCAATTCATTGAATTGAATTAATCGATGGTAAAATTATTTACGGATTAATCAAAATAATTTATAAATCGGCATCAACGATAATCAAACTTAATAAACAACCCCACCATCGGTTATTTTGATCATAAATTTATAAATCCGTCAAATTTAATCAGCAATCGCTTATCACAACTTTAAACTCCTTAAGATGGGTAAATGCAGATTAAATTCGAAAACATTCAAATATCTCTCCTAAGATTTACTAAATAGTTACTTGATTATACGAATCGATTAAGAATTTTAGGGTCAGCAAATTAATTTTTTCTGGCTCAATCCACAGAATGAAAATCACGTTATTGACATACTAATAATTTCCGCAAGATTATTTAAAAAAAATAGAAGGAGATATCAGTGCGAAAAGGAGAGAAGGGTTACATGTTGGAAATCGATTCAACTCGAGTTGAGACAGATTCGTATAATGAATTGAATTAATTGTGATGGTCTCTTCATCTCAAATAAGATGATAATGTTAATTCTAGGAGATTCGAGTTTAATTAATTTTGATATGTATAAAAAATAATTTAATTGAATTTTTAGGAGAATTTAACAATTCATTGAATTGAATCGATGATGGTGAAATTATTTTTAATGGTATATGGTTTATGATATAGGTTTAAGAGTTTAAGGGTTTAAGGTTTAATAGTTTAGGGTTTTAGGTTGAGGAGGGTTAAATTATTTTTTTTATAAAGAATAGGGTCAAATTGAAATAATATTTAAATAATGAGGGTCCAATAGAAATACGGAAATAAGTGAGGTACTAAATATATAGTTTACCCTTATTAAAAAATAAAATTTTAATATATATATAAAATAATTTAATTGAATTTTTTAAAATAATTATTAATTGTATGATGGGTCCTTGAAATTTTAAATCTTTATTAATTAATTTAATGGTGTTCATCGGTGTTCATCATTAGTGGTGTTCATTGATGTTCGTCGCACGTTGTAGACTAATCCTAAATTTTTAAAGTGAACAATTAAAGACCATTAATATATCATGTTTTCGAGCAAGCACACTTGGTCGGTTGGTTAAACTATTTATTTTTGTTCCCTCATTTTCCTTATGTCATTTTTGTTCTCTCATTTGCGAAAATACCAAACATTAAAAAAATTAAATTCTAAACCATAACCTTAAATTCTAAATGTAATCCTTAAACCCTAAAACAAAAAAACACACACTACCCCAAATATTTATAATTTATATTAATTTATCCTAATCCTAGAAAAATCATATTCATTCCAGAAAAACGAAAGAAAGTTGTAATTCAAATGCCAAAGTTTGTTGCATATGTAGCTTCTGGGCACTTGAACCGACCAATGAGAGTTTTATCTGATAATCTTCCTCTAAAACTGTTACAGAATTATTGCCAATGTTGCATGTTTAAGGGAAGAGAATGGAAGAATAAGAAAAAAAAATAAAAAGATGAAATACTGAAGAATACCTAAATTATACTTAATATATTGGGTAAACTACATAAATGATCACCATACTATTAAAAAAGTCACGATTTGACCACTTTACTTTTTTCAAAGTAATTAAATCATCATACTATTAAATTTGGTGCAATTTGACCACCAGCCGTTAAAGGTTAACGGTAGGGTGACGTGACAGTTAAAAAAATGGTTATAATAACACATTTGGTCCTTATTATTTACACATTCTTTTAATTTAGTCTTAATTTTAATTTAATAAAATAAATTAATTATTTAATTAGGTGGTGACACATGTCACTATCTTATTGGAGGGATGTAATTATTTATATTTGATTAAATAAATTTATTTTCATCCTCCAATCAAGTGGTGACACGTGTCACCCCCTAATTAAAGGAAGAAAATGGAGAAAACAGTAAACACAGTCAAAGGGAATCAAACCCATATCTCGTAGAGACAAGGAGAGCTGGCTTACCACCACACCAAGTGCTATTTTATGACTTTTTTCCTACAATATATTATATGTACTTATTTGTTTTCGAAGGCAACACCTGTATCCTGGCAGACTCAGTGCAGTTTGCGCAAATGCCTATAACATGGAGAAAGGGGAAGATGATTTAGACGGGCATTCTCCACTTGAACTGCATCTTATAAAACTCCAGTTCCTGGTAGAACCAAACCTACTACAACTCAATAATGCAGATTCTTTAATAGGCAGAATCAAATTGAAAATATCATACCATCTTTTATCAACATATGTTTTAACTTCTTCAAAGAATACAACTAAACTTTCCTACAAGGTTTATGGGTCACGCAACACTAAACTTTCCCAAAGAATACATTCCACATAACTGGAATTTGGGGTTTAACGGCGAGAGGAACTACTTCCAATTACCTATTGGCCATTTTTTTACCGTTCTCTACTAATTATAATTATTCTATATGCACACACAACTGTTGTTTAAATATGCGAGTCACTACAACAGTATCTCTCATGCACTGTGCAGCTATTTCATAAGAACGAAAGAAGATATATATGATTTTGATGAAACCACCTCAATCGCAGTCCTCTTGCCCTTCTGTAATGTTGCCGTAGAGAATTTCTGCATTGCTACTCCTGCATCAAACCTTAATGTGTAATTTGAAGGAGCCAAGTGGATGGCTCTCAATAAAGTTTTCTTGCATTCTTGTCATTGTTCATCTTCATAATGAGTCCTTGCTAGGTAGACAAGAATTTGAGAGTCTGTATTTTATAGAACTTCCGCAGGTAATTTTGATACTGCAGGATAGCAAAAATTATCAATTGGAGTGGTGCAAGAGATTAATGTAAGAAAGACAGGCAGCATTTTAAATCAGTAACTCACTATTTTTACAACTAAAGCAAAATTCCCTTGAGCGAAGAAGATATGAGCCAAGTTTATCCATACATCGGGCATTTGCACAAAAACACTCCCACTTGCACCTTCTTGGACCTACAATAACTAAAGCTTATTAAAAAAATTTAATTTTATGTTGTTAAAAGATGAGACAATTACAAACACAAACCTGCGTAAAAATATCTTTTGAAACATCAAACTGGCATTTGCGCAAACTTCACTGAGTCTGTCAGGGACTATGCTTGGATTCTATCCAGTTAGGGTGCTGCCTTCGAAAACAAATAAGTACATATAATATATTGCAGGAAAAAAAATCATAAAATATCACTTGGCGTGGTGGTAAACCAGCTCTCCTCATCTCCGTGAGACATGGGTTCGACTCTCTTTGAGAGTGTGTTTGGTGTTTTCTTTATTTTCTTCCTTTTAATCAAATATAAATAATTAAATCCTCCAATAAGGTAGTGACACGTGTCACCACCTAATTAAATAATTAATTTATTTTATTAAATTAAATTATGACTAAATTGAAAAAATGTGTAAATAATAAGGACCAAATGTGTTATTATACCCATATTTTTTTAACTGCCACGTCAACCTACCGTTAACCTTTAACGGTTGGTGGTCAAATTACACCAAATTTAATAGTATGATGGTTTAATTGCTTAGAAAAAAAGTAAGGTGGTCAAATCGCGACTTTTCCAATAGTATGGTGGTCATTTATGTAGTTTACCCTAATATATTTCTAGTAGAACGTATCAGATATATATAATACGACATTAGATTGAATTATTGGTTCTTTATAGGTTCAACTAAGGGGGCTGGAGTGAATTGGCAAACTATGTTCCTCTGCAGGTTAACTCTGGGGGTTGAGACTTATGTTTTAAAACAGCAACTGGAACTGTAGAAGCTGCTTAAGCTAAGACAAATAGCTCAGCATTTCAATTCCCACAAGTAAAGTAGACCTCAAAATCTCCTTGGAGAACAAACTTCAATTGAAACTAGCTAATGTACATGCCAAAAATGGATAGAATTCAATCATCTTTATCATCATACATGGTTAATCAGTAATTAGGCATCTAGTTTTTGCTAACACTAATTGTCAGAGTCAGAGCCAAAGAGCTCCGGCCTCCTTGAGAAGTGGAACCAAGGTTCCATTAATATGGGAAGCCATGACTCGGTCCATGGCACCTATCAGTTTCCTACCGATAAACACAACCGGAACAGTTTGCGAGTTCCCGAGAAGTCTCGACAGCGCCTTCTCGATCTCTTCCCCTCGAGGGTCTTGGTCGAGCTCGTGAATGGTCGGGTTCACGCCCATTCCGCAGAACAACCTCTTGGCAGCATGGCACATGCAGCAACTGCTCACGCTGAATATCACCACCACGCTCTCCGAGGCCAGCTGCACCACCCTCTCCATGGGGTCCAAACCAATACTCCTCAGGCTAAGGCTCAAGCTCATCGGCATGTAACACCCCCACGAATCACCGTCGCAATAATTCCTTTATCCTTTTCTAAAAACATTTGCAGACAACAAAGGAAGTGACCATTTTATAAGGGTGGTGGTAGAAAAATAAAGTGGGGTTTGTCCGTTGTTGTCGCACCCGCGTGCGTGGGGTGTTTGCTTTAAAAGGATTACTGTCTGCAACAACATGTTTAGTGGAAGCATAGGTGTCAGTTTTGGAAGGCGGCTAGGGGTAATTGTCTACTCCATTTACCTAGAGAGTTAAGACCCGGTCCCAACTTTTAATCCAACAGTGCTACTAATATTAAAACAGATCCTTTCCATTCAGGCAAGAATTGAAGGGCTTCTTCCGGATAGACGGCTTGTTCCTACTTGTTGTCGGGGCCTCCTTGAGTTTGAAGATCTTGCTTTTGTTTGTGACAAGACCCGACCCTTGCGCGCATGTTTTGTTCTTTTCTTTTTTGGAGTCTCAACAGTCGAACATGGTGTTTTGATCATCCATGTTTTCTGGGATTTGTTGCTTCCCCTAATCCAATGGGGAGGACATGGGCATTGTACCCTCTATAGCACCCAATGTGAGTTGTAATAGTAGTAAATATTAAAATATATTATGTAATTGTAGGTAGGATAGAGACAAAGTCTTATCTTAAGCTAAAGAGATAGAAGATATAGAGTTTGTATTTAGGATAAACTCCTAGGTGTAATTGGACTCTTGTATCTAAGTCTTCAAGAAGACTATGTAAAACATAATTCGATTGAGGAATGAGAAACACTTACCGTCCTCAACAGATTCTACATGGTTTCAGTCTAGGGATTAGTTCTACGATCAAAATCGATCGTTTTCCCTTTCATATCCTCTAGAGCTAATTCATCAACAGATTCTCTGTAACACCCGTGTTTTGGGGTTAAGAGTTAGTCGAGTTAGTGGTCCGAGTCGGTAAAATTAAATTAAATCACTTTGACCTTGACTTGAGTTAATTGAAATTTGATAAAAAAGGGAGGGACCAATGTGGTAATTTGACCCTAAAGAGTTTAAAAGGATGACAACTTTTGAAAAGTTAAAAAGGAAAGAGAAAAAAATTGTCTTCTCTCCTCCATCTCCCCCACCCAAACGTTAAACCCCTCTTCAAACCCTCCCAAACACAAAGATTACTATTCCATTGAGTTTCATCTTCATTCCAAGGCCATTCTCAAAGGTAATGACATTTCCAAACTATCCTCTTCATCCTCTATCTATCCATGGTCATAGATTTTAAAACTACCCACTTTTGAAAAGTTAGGGTTTAATAAAAGTTTGAGTTTTTATGGAGATTTTCAAGTTGGTTTGAAATTTAATGTTGGGTTTTGGTTTAACCACCTTAAAATGCTTAACATATGTTAAAATGGTTGAGTTTGGGTGAAAACCCGAAATGGGTTCTTGAGGCAATTTTTAAGATGTCAAAAACTTGGTTTTTGGTGGGTTTTAGGTTGTAATTAGAGGGCTGATGGTTTATGTATGTTAGGAGGATGTTTTGGGACCTTTTGGGGGTCATTTGGATGTTTGAAAATTGAGTTTTCAGCTAGGGTTTGAGGGAGCACGAAAATGGGCTTTTTGGGGGATTAATTTGATTGAGAAATTTGTTGAAGTTGGTTTGAGCTCAAGAGTTGAATGTTGACTGAATTTTAGCATTGATTGGGAATAATGGATGTGTTTTTGATTGGCTAGAAGCAAGAGGAGACGTCGAAGGAACATTGGGATCGAATCCGGGCTCGTAGGAGGCTTACTTTGATTTCTAAGGAAGGGTGGTGAGTGACTTTAAATGTGTTTTAAAGTTTGGTTCGAGTGTGTGTAGTGTGTGAGTTGAAATGTGCTTGGTAGGCCATTTCTATGTGAATCCAATTGTTAATTTAGCTCTTGATTTCCTTTAAATGCTATTTGTTTTTGCCTATTTATGCTCTTGTGATATGTGGTTGATTTGCACATGTATACCATGATATGTGTATGTGATGAGCATGAGATATGGTTGATGGATATGTGATATGGTAAATGTGAATTGGCACTAATTAACTTACCGGGTGTAAATGATCGATCATTAGGATTAGTGTGCACACAAATTGAGTCAAAACGTACGTGGCCTTGATGTCGTTAAGTCATCAAGGAGGAGTACAGTGATGTAATATTCCACCGGAAGCTATTATATATTCTACGGGATGATGAGTGGAATCCCATCCGTAGGGCATGTGGTGATGAGTGGAATCCCGCCCATGCAAGGTCCGGTGATGAGTGTAATCCCACCGAGGTAATGTGAATGTTGAGATTAAATCCGCACATCCGGGTAATCTAATAGTGGCCAATTGAACTTGTTCTTATACTTGTGATGCATGACATTGACATGTGATGTTTGAGCTTAGTATGATGTAAGATGCCATATTATGCCTCTTGAAAGACTAGCTAGATCTACTTGTCATTTTTACCTATGCATGATAGAAATGAGAATTAGGGAACACATGCTTGAACCCTGCATTGTTGATGTTTTCGATTTTAGAGCATCCTCACTAAGCTTATAGCTTACGCTCTCATTTTCAACAATGCAGATCATTAGCGTGGTGTTAGCTCGGAGCAAGGCAAGAAGGGTTTTCCAAGTTTGTTGCTCAAGTACGGTTAACAATTATGTAGTAGTTTAGCAATGTGGCAAGAGTGTTTGTATGAGCCATGTATGACTCATATACATATGTTGATGTTTTGGATTGACTTTGGTTTGTAAAAGCATGATATGCCATGATGAGTGTTTGTGTGTGGTGGCATGCCCTTTTAAATGTTTAGGTTGCCTTGTTGGTGAATGCAAACCTCATATATGTTAACTTGAGCCTTTTGGCCTTTTGAGCCCTCATGTATGACCATATATGCTAAAATTGCCCTTTTGTATGAATGCCATGTATGGATGTCTTGCTATTGGTTTTGATTGCTTCCCTTGGTTGTTGTATGTTGTATAAATGTTTGTATGTGCATAGGAGAGTCAAAAAATGCATCTAGAGTCGTGTTTGGGGTCGTTAAGTTAAAATTTGTGGAATTGCAGAGTAGGGCGTATCGATACGCCTAAGGGCCGTATCGATATGGCCTTGCCCAAATGCCACGATTTTAGTCGGGCGTATCGCTACCCTGGGGGTACTGATACCCTCCCAACTCACTAGAATTGTGAGAAATGGGTAAGAGTAGGGTGTACCGATACGGGGTTTACGCGTATCGATACGGTTCTACTCCGTTGACCATAAAGGTGTTGACCGAGAAGGGCGTATCGATACGCTTAAGGGCTGTATCGATACAGTCTTCTCAGAGTTGACCTTTTAGGTTGATCGAGTCAGGGCGTATCGATACCCCTGGTTGGTGTACCGATACGGTCTGCCCTGTAAGCTTAAAATGGACTGTTAATGTGAGGTTGTGGTTCGAATGTGATTTTCGTATAGATGTTTTCCGCTGTCGTGATCACTTAGGGTTCAATACTCCTCTAGACAAGATTAAAATAAAAGAAAAAAATAGGATCGCTAACCGAGGGGGAACCTCAACGAGTTTCGCTTCGGTTTTCCCCGTGTGGCCTACTCGGACCGGTCATCCGGCCAGACCGGGACGAGGGGGTTACATTCCCATATCACTGTCGATGATTTTCCTAAACTCTTTGGAGCAGCGGTTACTTGCTGTAAGGATGATCAATCGGCAGTGTATGGCCAAAAAGGAGTGAATTGACAGTTTAAAAAAAAATGAAGGGAAACAAATAAAAATATGAAAATTGAGACACAAGAGATTTATAGTGGTTCAACCTTCTAACAAGGTTTCGATCCACTACCTTAGCTATTTTCACAAGATCACTATAAATTTCTTCCCCTTTTCTAGGCTAAGGAGGCAACGCTTTACACAATCAATGCTTTCTACCGAAAGCTTTGATCAAGCTCTCTTTTACAAGAAATTAAATAGCAAACTAAAAATTCTCTCAAAGGTAGTTTGTTTACCCAATTACAAGTCCACTCAACCATAAATTTGAATAAAAAGATTACAACAAAGATCACTCAAGTGGGTTATAAAGATTTGACTCTAATAGGCTCAAGAATGTTGGATTTGTGCTTGAATGCTTAAGACTTGTTTAAAAATTTATGTTGTAGCTTTGGAGACTTGAATATATACCCCTTGTTGATTTCTAACCGTTTGGGTAGCTGAGATCATAATTATAGCCATTGGAGACCATTTTCACCGCAATAAATGCTATATGCTAACCCTCAATATCACTACTCGGGCTTCGATATCGGTACTTGCTATAAGAAGAAAGAGCCGTTGTACATAGGGGTATCGATACACGAGAATGCGTATCGGTACGAGAAGTTCATTTTACAAAGGCATACTGGTACAATCCGTACTATATCGGTGCTAGTTTTGCTCACTAGAATATGAGGAAAAAGTCATTGGAAAATTGTATCGATACACCTAAAGGGGTATCGGTACGGTATAACCAATTTTCAAAGATACGGTTCTGTTGCGATGTGTGGTGTACTATAAATGATACGCAAATAATGCAAGTATACACGTCGAAACAAGTAGTAAAGTGATGAGTGAGTATCATCTCCACAGGGATTGGAGGTATTTCAAATCAAGTTCAAGCACAACACAAACTGAATACAAATGTGATAGCAAGTGGGAAGATATCAGAAATGCTGTAGCAAAAGCAATTAAATAAAACTGAAGTGAACTGAATAAGCTGCGAGGTCCTCAATTGTATGTGAAACTCTCTATTAGGAATGACAGACTGGATTTGTTAAGGACTCCTACGTCTAGTTCTAATGTATATCTAACACTTTCCAGCTCACACTATGCTCGACATGGTTTCATATGATGTTTCTAAACTATCTCTAGCAAGAAACCTGACAGCCAGAATGCTACGACAATACCTCTCAACGTGAACCCTAGCAAGCTACTTATCGTTGACGTGCTACTCTGTTTAGTCGTTGAAACTCTATCCTTATCTCTAAAGTGAGTTAGAGTTATGCCTCTCAACAACCAGCCCCCTTATCTACGTGGATCTAAATTTAACTCTCTCGACCATTAAGCTAATCTAACACCTAAGTAAAGGCTAACTCTCGAAACCTTTTAAAAACTTAAGGCAATGAAACAGTAGACAAAACATATGAAATTGGAAACATGCTAAACATTCATTAAAAACTAAAACAATCATCCATAACAAACCCAAGCCATCTAAAGTTAGTTCATGACTGGGTGTAAATCATCTATCATCATTCGTCTTAAACAACCCATTTCTAAAATAAAAAGAGTTAAAGCAAACAACTAAGAAAAAGGAAATCTTTCGTGCTGCCTTGGACTGCCACGAGCCACCCTAGACTCGCTGCTTCTCCCAAAGGTCAGAAAGGTCACCCCTTGGAGCTTTAACAATGAAGAACACCAAGTTGAGGAAGAAGATGGAAAGTAGCCGCCTTTTGTCCTCACCCTTAGCACCCAAAAAGCAATTTTCCAATGAGTATCTTGTCCTTTATACGGTGGAGGCTCAGAGGGTTTTGTGCCCTAAACATTCCTTGTGTAGACTAGGGAATCTTCCCTAGGATATACTAGGCACAACAGACAAATGAGGGTTCTCTCACGTCGACTGGAAATTATCTTCGTTGCTTTGTCCTTTTCTGCGCCCAAAATTGCCGTCCAAAATGTTGCATCATTCCTTTACTCAGCCACACTCCCTTGCATACATGCACATCACCATACTAGAACAACCCTTTCTCAAGCATCACCCATTTCTTAATTAAATCAAAACAACCAAGCTAACAACACCAAATGCAACTATATGAACTAAATGCAAATGAAATGAGCTTAAAGACAAGCAAATAACTAAGTAAAAAGACATGAAATGCATGCTTTTTACGAGATTATCATGTTCCAATAAAACTGACAAGGTAATGGCTATATCATTAAATGAAAAGATTTTTCAAATTTAAACACCCCGTATCGGTACAAGTAAGGTCGTATCGATACTCAAAGCTTATTTGGTTCCCAGGTATGGATGGCCTACCGATACAGCCAGACGTGTATCGGTACCCAATAGCCATTTTGTATAAAATGTTTTTCCAGTAGCTAAAACTTGTATCGGTACGACCAAAGGCATAACTGTACTCATGGACCATATTGGCTATTTTAGTATGAAAAACACATAAAATGTTTTGAGGTTTTAGTTTTTGACTTAGAAACAATTTTAGTTCGAATCCTTGTCATTTGTGAGCATTTTTGAGTACTTAAAAATTTATTCAATTTTACAATTAAGTCTTTTAAAATTATTGTTATATCAAAATCAATTATTGATTTTACACTTGCCATCGATTTGTGGGACACATTTATCTTCCATGGTCCTAGTATGTCAAGATCTTCCTTATTGGACAAGGGAAACTTGGCTATATCTCAGGGGAGAGTGAGAAACCTCATTCAACAGATTCAGAATTTGAAAGTGGGTGCGTGAGAATGGCATGGTGATGTCTTGGTGGGGGGGGGGGGGGTCTGGAAAGCTATTCAGGAAACCTATTCTAACACATACAATACCTCTGGATTGTTTAACATTGAGAGTAGAGCATCAAACTTGAAGCAGGATGGTATGAGTGTTACTAAGTATTTTTCAAATTTTGTCAAGTTTTTGGCAGCAACTTGACACCTATGCAGAACATGACTGAGAAACTTCTAAGGATGCAGCTTTGTACAGGAAGATACAAGCACAAATGAAGGTCTTTCAATTTCTCAATGGTCTCAACATTGATTGAGATGATGTGAAGGCCTGAATTCTTGGTACAAAGCCTCATTTTTCATTCGAGAGGTCTTTGCAGAAGTCAGAAGAGAACAAAAGGTCATTTAAGCTTCCTTCTATTCCCACAACTGATAGTTATGCTTTAATTACTCCGTCTTCCTTTACAACTAAGACTAGAAAGGGCATCTGAGGGAACAATGCTGGAAGCTTCATGGCAAGCTTGGTAACTGGATACCTCTTTCACAAAAAGCACCCCAAGAATTCCAGTCCAATATAATCAGTACTGTGAGCAATGGTGTTTTTTTAGATGAGCAGCTTGATGCCCTCCAAAAGATGTTTTTTGACATGAGATGCCCTAGCAAGGTAAATGTGGTTCTGACAAAGGAAGAAGGTACACATGATGGTTTATTTCCTACAACCCTTTTAGCTACATAGGATGCTCCAGCATGGATTATTGACTTAGGAGCATCTGACCATATGATTGGTAACATAAATTTATTTTATATCTTTGTACCCTCTTGTTCTTAGCAATCTATTAAAACTGTAGATGGGTCATTATTTCCTATAAAAGGGTCTGGTTCAATTGTTCCCAATAAGGATATATTGTTTCATGATGTTCTTTTTGTACCTAAGCTTACTTGTAATCTACTATTAGTGAGTAAACTTTCTAAGAATTTGTAGTGTTGCTCACAGTTTACTGAAAATGGTTGTATTTTGCATACACTAGATTTGAAGAAGATGATTGGCATTGCTAGACTACACAATGAGCTCTATATCCTCTATGGCATTCCAACATCAACTCCTTCAGCTTTTTCTAGTTCCGTTTCTCCTTTAGGACATCATGATGAAATAATGTTATGAAATTTTTGGTTAGGCCACCCTAGTTTTTCTTATCTTCCTAAACTCTTTCTTGAACTATTTATTAATAAAAAATCACAATTGTTCAAATGTCATGTTTGTCCTCTTGTTAAGCAAACGAAAGCCTTTTATCTCCCATCTACTTACAAATCTTCTCAACCTTTTACTTTAATTTACAGTGACATTTGGGGTCCTTCTAAAGTGAAGAATATTAATGAGTGTTGATGGTTCATTTCTATCATTAATGATCATAGCAGAACAATATGAACTTACTTAATGAAAGACAAATATGAAACTATGTCTATTTTTGAAAGGTTCTATACTATGGTTGAAACTCAATTGAGTTTCTAAAGTTCTTTGCTACTTCTTTAGGTGAATTTTTTTTCTAGAAAAAAAGCATTGTCCAAATTTTCTCTTGTGTGGATACACCACAACAGAATGGGGTTGCCGAGAAAAAAATAGGCATTTGTTAGAGGTAACTAGATCTTTGTTATTTTCTGGGAATATACCAAAATATTTGTGGGGTGAGGCTTTGTTAGCTGCCAATTATCTTATAAATAGAATGCCTAGTAAAGTCCTTAAATTCAAGACACCTAGAGTTGTTTTCTTGGAGAGTTATCCTCATTTCAAACCTCTTTCCTCTATTCTTTCTCTTCGAATATTTGGTTGCACTATTTTTGTAAAGAATTTAGATCATTCTCAATTAAAATTGGATCCTAGGGCTCTTAAGTGTGTTTTGTGGGATATTCTTCACTTGAAAGGGGCTACAAATGTTACTACCCTCATACTAATTTTTTTTGTCTGGATGGATGTAATCTTTTTTTAGCATGATCCTTATTTGCATCTCATGATATTAAGTCTTCACATAAACAAACCACACCTATTCATGTTGTTGTTCATTCACCAGCAGCCTCACAACTTTCACCTCCTAAAAGTATTCCTTAAAACTCACATACCCCTAAGAAACTCAGTGTTTACACTAGAAAAAGAATGATCATTCCTAAAGTCAGTTTATAGTCTGACACTTGCCGAGAGTTGGAACTGAGTCCAACCGCCTTAGAGGATGTTGGAGGTAATGAAACTTCTCCTTCTTTATTTGATATGAAAGATTTAACTATTGCTAAAATAAAGGGGGTAAGACAGTGTTACTAAGTATCCTATTTAGAAGTATGTTGCCTATGGAAATTTAATGCCCTATTTTAAGGATTTTACAACTTGCATCGATAAGAAGTAGATTCTTACAACTATAGAAAATTTCCTGAAAGAATCTAGATGGAAGAAAGCTGTGGAAGAAGAAAATCAAACACTTGATAAAAATGGCACTTGGACTGTTACTGATTTACCACATAGCAAAAAGTCAGTTGCCAATAATTGGGTCTTTGCGATGAAGTATAGTTTAGATGGTAGCATAGAGATGTATAAGGCCGGGCTTGTAGCTAAGGGTTTACACAAACCTATGTCATTGACTACAAGGAGACTTTTGCATTTGTAGCAAAACTAAAAACTCTTCGAGTACTTCTTAGTCTTTCTATGAACAAAGATTGGAATCTTCACCAACTTGACAGAAAAATACCTTCTTGAATGTCGAATTAGAAAAGGAGGTCTATATGAAGATGCCACCTGAGATGAAGTTTGAGTTAGGCAGTCAGAAAGTTTGTAAACTTGAGAAATCTATCTATGGATTGAAACAGTCACTTAGGGCCTAGTTTGGCAGATTCACTAAAGTCCTTAGAGAGAATGGATATAAACAATGTCAAGCAGCCCACACATTGTTTGTTAGAGCAAATCCCAATAAGAAGAGAGTCACCCTTATTGTATATGTCGATGACATTGTAGTGACATGAGATGATGAAGGTGGAATTAGTCAGTTGAAGAACTTATTGTAACAAACCAATTTTTTGAGTTAACAAATGGGCGTTGACCCGAGTTATAGACCTTCGTGTTGGATTGGGTTATTGAACCCGTTGGGCCAAGTTTAGACCTTCTTGAATGAGAATTGGACCATATTGGCTTGCATAATGACCATTTTGAAAAAGGGAAGAAACTTGGGAGTTTTATGAGGTAAGTATACCCTTTTTGAGTGAAAGGATGGTCATCCTCTTTTTATGTTGGCTTTCACGTGGGAAAAGTGGGAAACATAGGTATGCTATTCGAGTGTAGAGAGAATGTTATATTGAGTCAATTTGTTGATGCCTATTCGAATAGACCATGCTTATGTTGTGTGATCCTAGTTGACATTTGCTAATGTATTACATGTATAGAATATGAATCAAAACGTTTGATATCTTGAATAGGAAGCTCATATGGTTCGAATAGTATGAATAATTGTTCATGTGGTTGCTAGTAGGGTTCAAATTCCTTGTGTTTAGGGAAATGGAATTTGTGTACTCTTGATGTATGATTCACATGGATTGGAAGTGTATGGTATATTGTTTAGATTATCTATTGATTACATGCTATAGCTTGAATGTAACACGATCCTTGTTAATTTTTGTTAATTGATCTTGTTTGTTTAGAAGTCTAACTTACCTATTAGGAGTAAGTTAGGCAAAAGTTTTTGTTGGTTCGTATTTTCTATGCTTGAGTAAAATTCCTTAGACGATTTACAACTAAACTCAGTGAGAGGTGTTACATTTATTGACTCAGAGCTTTGGTTTAGCCAATCCTCAGACTAAACCGGGCCTATTGCATCATATATGAGTTAATTGGCCACCTAAGAGTCGTATATGTTCAATTAAGCTTGTCGCTTGCCTTAACCAACTCTTCCTTGTTTATCAATATAGAATCATGTCCGAAACTAGAATTGTGAGGGACGATGAAAGTAGCTCATACTGTCAATCCGGACTCAAAGGCCATCAAACACTCGAAAGAGTAAAGAACCGGAGTAAGAAGCTCCAAAGAATAAGGAACCAGAACAAGTAGCTCATATTGTCAATCTGGTGCAACAAAAGTGCTTTAATAGCATGAAAGAAATGTTCGATCAACTTATCTTGTCACTAAAACGAGACTCCCCTGCTTCAACACCTACCCCTGCACCATCTAGGGCTCCTATCGACAATCTTGCTCAACACCGGGCTTATACCTTCACCGGTGCTGACGAGGCTAATCCCGAAGTTTCCAAATATTGGCTAGAGGCCACTATTCGAATTCTTTCCAAGCAACTCTCCTGTTCAAATGAACACAAGCTTGAATATGCCGTCGCGCTTCTTGCGGGCGAAGCGTTGAGTTGGTGGGAAATCACTATCTTGACCGTACCTCCTGAAAAAGTCACTTGGAAGTTCTTCCTCGACGAGTTTAAGAAGATGTACATTAGCGAACAATATCTTGCTGAACGTCGAAAGCGATTCTTGTATCCGAAACAAGCCGAGAGGCCTATCGAGTAGTACGTGAGTGACTTTTGTAAATACTGCAAGTATGGGTTCGAATACATCAAAATCGAGGCAGACAAGTGCCAGATGTTCATCGACAGCCTCAATGATGAACTCAGCTCTATCTTTACAGCTCTTGAGATCTCAGACTTCGAAAGCCTTGTCAATCAAGCCATTGCCACCGAAGCGAAGATGAAAGCTTCGGAGAAACACAAGTATAATCAATCCCGGAAAAACAAACAATCGAGGCAAGATGATCGACCTCAATGGCAGTCCAAAAAGCCTAAGTACTTGTGTGGAAATCCTTCGAGTTTTACTCCCTCCTAAAGGAGCAATTACACACCGAAGCCCCAGTCGATAATCAAGCCTTCAGCCCCGGCAATGTCTGTTGATAGTAAAGGCAACACGGGCAAAGCTTCACAAGTGCCTACTTGCAAATTCTGTTAGAAACATCACTATGGTCAATGTAGGACCAAATCCAACCCGTGTTATATGTACAGAGGATCTGATCACTACATCAAGGATTATCCGCAGAATCTGAGCAAGCTTCCTACTCGATCCCCAGTGGTTGATGTTGCGTGTAAAAGTGTCTATCGCAATGTAGTGCAAGTGTACACGACGCAAGTAGTAAAGTAATACGGAAGTATCAGATATCGTCTCCACAGGGACTGGGCTAATAGCTTCACCTTGGATTACTGCACGAAAGAGAAGAGAATTATTTAAGTTGTTGTCACGAGATAATAAAGAGTACTTAAATAAAAGAGTAATGGAATCAAGATAGAGAGAATGGGCTGGTATTTAATTGCTCAGTAGTGTAGGTGTTGCAAAATCTGGGAATATCTGTTCTGTTGTCGTGCCTGTCGCGGCAGCACCCGTCGCGGCAGTAGTCTGTTGTTAGTCGCGGCAGTGATCACACAAATCTGTACTTCAAGCTTGGCAAGAATCCCTGTTGTGCCTTGGCCTATCCCTAGGTCCAAGTTTGTCGATGAACACGTCTTTGATGATACCTCCCGACGTGAATCGAAGGATGAACACCGATGTTGTTGAATTCTTCCTTAGCCACTTAACCTCGTCCTATCCCTAGGTCCGAGATAGTTCAACCATAAACTGGAGAACCCGCACTTATTCCTTTCGTATACTTAACTCTCCCGATATTAAGTAAATAGATAATCTCACAATGCTCTCCCGATACTCTTGTAAGATGTTGAAAACCAGAATAAGAAAACTTGAAGTTTATTTTATTGAACATAAAATTCCTAAAACAAATGCAATCCTTGCAACTACTTTACAAATCAATCTGTGGCCCTAGGGGGAATTTAGAACATGATGAGAAGGGGAAAATGGCTAGGGTTTTGGGAAGAAGGCTAGAGATGAAGATATCCTTCCCTAGGTCGAATTACATGCCTTTATATAGGCCTTGGGTTCATGTTTTCTAATATGACAAGAATACAAGTTTAAACTAAAGTACAACTCTATTAAAGACTAAATCTTCAGAGAATATATCTTTAATTCGTCCTTCCTTCTTGCTTGGAGTTTCTTCCTTGAACTTTGGGCTTGGCCTTCTTTCTGATCTAGGGCTTGGAAAATATAAGGGTGCTCCACGACAGATGGGCTTAATTTTCTCTTTCTGTCGAGGCCCACTTTGCTTCTTCTTCTTACCACTGCTGTCGTCCTTTGCTGCCACGGCAGCGGCATGGCAGCATCGTCCTCCTTATATGCATTCCAGTTCCAGCTCTGCTTCTTCACTGCCCAGCGTCTGCTTTTCCATCTGCTACATCAGCTACCTGCAAAAGCAACCAATTTCAGTAGAAACTGTGCCATTTAATATATTTGTGATGTATAACTGAAATCTAACCTAAATGCAATGAATTATGCTTGAATGCAGCAGAAATATGGGTTAAATAGGGGTAAATTATAGAACTTTTACACACTCAACACACCTCTAAACTCAAGTTTTTGCTTGCCCTCAAGCAATTCAGACCTAAAAGAAAAACAAAAATATTTTTGTTTGGCTTAAAACAGTGAACTTTCCCTTACCTACCATTCATTCCCTATTATGAGCAACACCTTGTCGGATAATTCAGGATTCGTCCGGAACCTTTCTATAATTCTCATGTAGTGTGTGCATGCTTGTGAACAATTATATGCCAAGACTCCCTTAGTTTCACTAGAATAGTTAAGCCTCTAACTTGAATTTTTATGCCAAATTTCATCTTTTTGGAGGCAATTCTTAGGCTCCTTTAGTTTTTATTTAGACTCGATTTTATTTTCTCAAGCTTAAGTTTGAATAGAGCCGGTTTCGGGCACCTCTAGCTAACTTCCTAGAGCCGATTTCGGGCACCTCTAGGTGTATTGAGTCTATTTTTCTTAACTTCTTTTCCTAGAGCCAGTGTTAGGCACCTCTAGGGGCAACTCAAGTGCTAAGCTTTCTATTCTAGTTTACTAGTAGAGTTCTAGGCAGTATAAGAGTCACAAATGGTGTTTAAGTTTCAGAACTATAGTAAGGCTCTAAACTGCTCCTAAAACTATACTAAAGGCACTGCCACGACAGAGGCTGTCACGGCAGGTAAGTTCGGTTCAAAGACTTAAGCCAATTTTTTCATTTTTTTCTTTTAAGCAAAAATAAACTAAGTAAAAGACAAAATTTTAGACTTAAAAGACTCCATTAATGGAGGGATGCCACCCCCAAACTCGAGGGTTGCATTGCCCTCAATGCAAATGACATATGAGATAAACAAAATACATCACAATATATATATATATATATATATATATATATATATATATATATATATATATATATATATATATATATATATATATATATAAAGGCAGACAGAAAAATAAGATAAGAAACTTAAAATTTAGGTGCTGTCGTCGCTGCTGCTGCTGAGCTGGATCTGCCGACGGGCAGTGAACTTCTTGGCTGGTGCTGGCTGGAGGATGGGGGAGGCAGAGGTATTCTTCGTTTTGGCCTCCCTTGGAGGTTGAATACTGGTAGGGGAGATATGAGGTGGTTTCTCCACTACCTGAACCTCGGAGCTGCTGCTGCTGCTGCCTCTATCTTCTTTTCCTTTGTCGGCTGGCATTTTCTGCCGCTTTTCCGGTGTGAACTCCTTGGACAAATTCCTCTTGACAGAGGGTTCACCGTCGGATTTCTCCCAAACCGAGGAAGAGAAGAAACCTACTATATCGGCGTCGAGTTCAGCCGAAGGCATCTTTCTCTTGGTTCCTCGGGCAGAGGTGTCTGCTGTGCGGCTGCCGCCTGAAGCTGTTGTGGTAGGGGTCGGTGTGGACGCAACATATGGCGTTTTGGGCGTGGCAGCGGGGGTAGGGGTATGGGCAGGGGTGGTAGCAGCAAAATATTGATTGGGGAAGGTAGGGAACACAACATCAGGGAAATTAAGAGAGGTTTGAATAAAGTGTACCGTGGCAGTTGTGAAGTCTCGGATGAAGCTCATGAGGCCCAGCTGCCGTTCCTCCAGTTTTTGTATGGCAGCAAGGATCTGGGAGGATGTGTCAGCTGGAGGTGCTGCTGCTGTAGGCTGCCTGGTTTCTGTGGCAGTAGCCTCGGTGTCGGTGGGTTCTGTCGGCTCTGCTGCTGTGGCAGTAGGGTCGAAGGACGACAGGGGCGTGGTAGCAGTGAGCTCCATCAGGCTAAGTATGTTTCTCTCTGTCCAGCCCTTCCCTTGGACTCGTAAATCTTCGGCAGCTTTCGGCACATGATGGCCGCGGCAGAGTGCGGTGATGAGATAGGGGTAGAAGAGTGGTCTGGATGTTTGGTATGCGCATTCCAATATGCCCTCTCGGACATATCTGCCAACGTTAATCGGCCTCTCATGTAATATAGAATGGATGAGGGCTAACCTGGGTTGGTCGACTGTTGTATTGTGAGAGGAGGGCATAATTCGCTTTTTGATGAAAGCGTTCCAAAGCTTCACCTCCAGGGTGAGTTGGACTCTCTTCACCGTCCTTAGGTTTTTCGGATCAGTGTTCCATTGGGTACCCTCGTCCGTGAGTTCTGCCATCACAGCGTCATAGTCGGCAGGCTCTAGACTCTCAAGAAATTGTTGGTGGCCATCTTCGTTTCTGCCCACATAGAACCCGTAGAGAGTGTTGATGTACTCAGGTTCGAAGGGCATCTCTTTCCCTCTTACTGTGACTGCTGTCGTGTTCCTGCTGCCGATGGCAGCACAAAAATCTCGGACAAGAGTAACATTCATCTCCTCTGACTGTTCCGCGAATATCTGCCACTGCAGGGCTCTGATTTTCCTAGCTATGAATGGATGCAGTCCTAGGTTCCCCGTTTTCGAAGTGTAAATAAAACCCTTCTCCTCCCACATGTCACGGATCTGGAAGGATCCTGGAGTTGATGCTGCCGGGGCAGATCCTGAAGCAGCACTTCGGCGGGTGTTTCTAGAAGACATGTTGCAAGGATTGTGTAAGAAAAATGAAAGCAATAAAAATTCTAGAGAAAACAAGTAGAAAGAGTAGAAGTGAGTGAAAAATGAATAGTAAAACGGGGTTTATATAGGGGAGAGTTTGCTGCCCGTTTGAGCTGTAACGGCAGGCGCGAATAACGGGACCAGCTGTTACGCGATTTTTGACGCGTCTGTCACGCGTTTCTATGTTTACTGCGCGTCTGTTACGCGTTTGCGTGTCTGTCGCGACAACGTGTCGACATGCTAGATTTTCCGCGTCTGTCGCGGCAGCTGGAACGACAGGCTCCAAAGTTGGGCTTTTTGGGCTGATGGAAATATGGTGGGCTGAATTCACTTCTCTTCTTCTCCTTGTCTCCTTTATTTCCTAAAAATAATAAAAATAAAACTTTAGTTCCTAAAAATAATTCTAATTACCTAATATATAAATAATAAATAATAAAAATAAATAAAAATAAAACTTAGGTTAAATTAGGGATGCCGTGAGGGGCATCTCCTAAAGTAACCACTTCCTGTATTCTTGGGGCTTCTGTCCCCTGATAATGCTTCAATCGTTGTCCATTGACTTTGAATTGGTGCCCGTCTTTTAAAGATCGGATTGTCATGGCACCATGGGGAAAAACCTGCACCACTTGGAAGGGGCCAGACCATCTAGATTTCAGCTTCCCTGGGAAGAGTTTCAACCTAGAGTTAAATAACAACACAAGCTGCCCTGGGCAGAACTGTCGTGGCAGCAACTTCTTGTCATGCCACTTCTTAGTTTTGTCTTTGTAGATTCTTGCGTTGTCATAGGCCATTGTTCGAATTTCTTCGATTTCATTCAGATCTAGTAGCCTTTTCTGTCCTGCTTTTTCCAAGTCCATATTCACTGGCTTGATGGCCCAATATGCTTTGTGCTCAATCTCGACAGGTAAATGGCATGTTTTCCCATAAATCAGCCGATAGGGTGACATTCCCAATGGAGTTTTGAACGCTGTCCTGTAGGCCCATAATGCATCATTGAGGTGTACAGACCAATCCTTCCTAGTTGGCTTAACCATCTTTTCAAGAATGTTCTTAACCTCTCTATTGGATATTTCAGCCTGTCCATTGGTCTGAGGGTGGTATGCTGTTGCAATCCGATGTTTGACTCCATACTTTTTCAAGGCAGTAGCTATAACCCTATTGTCGAAGTGCCTCCCTTCATCACTGATGATCGCCTTAGGTATGCCGAATCTGGAAAAAAATGTTTTTTTGCAAAAACCTCTGAACCGTCTTGGCATCATTTTTCTGAGTGGTGATCGCTTCTACCCATTTGGACATGTAATCCACTGCCAGGAGGATATATAAGTTCCCACATGAAGTTGGGAATGGTCCCATAAAATCTATCCCCCAAACGTCGAAGATCTCGACTTCAAGAATATTTTTCAGCGACATCTCATGTCTCCTTGAGATGTTTCCAGTCCGTTGACACTTGTCACAGTTTTTATAGAATGTTTGAGCGTCCTTGAACAGTGACGACCAGTAAAATCCCGACTGCAAAACCTTGGCAGCAGTTTTGTTACCTCCTAAGTGTCCTCCATACTGTGAAACATGACAGTGATGTAGTATAGCTTCCTGTTCATCCTGTGGTACACATCTCCTTATAACCTGATCTGCACAATATTTGAAAAGAAGAGGTTCGTCCCAATAATAATGCTTAACATCATTTTGGAACCTCTTCCTAGCTTGATAGTTAAGGTCAGGAGGAGTTATTCCGCTAACTAAATAATTAACGAAATCAGCATACCAGGGGAGTTTAGAAAACTTACTTGCCGCCATGGCTGTTGCGGCAGTGCTTGTGGCAGCAAACAACTGCTCGTCAGGGAAGGTCTCCAGTATGTGTGTCTCGTCTGCTGGGAGACTCTTTCCCTTCTCTAACCTTGACAAATGATCTGCAACTTGATTCTCTGTCCCCTTTTTGTCCTTGATTTCAAGGTCGAACTCTTGCAGTAGCAGAATCCAACGTATCAGTCTAGGCTTTGCATCCTTTTTTGTGAACAGATACTTCAATGCAGAGTGGTCTGTGTGGACTATGACCTTCGTTCCAAGTATATAAGAACGGAACTTGTCAATAGAGAATACCACAGCTAATAGTTCATTCTCTGTGGTAGTGTAGTTCACTTGGGCATCGTTCAGTGTTTTGCTGGCATAGTAGATGACATGAAAGAGCTTGTCTTTTCTCTACCCAAGTGCTACCCCAACAGCATAGTCACTAGCATCACACATGATCTCGAATGGCAGTTTCCAATCTGGTGGCTGTACTATTGGGGCTGTTACCAGCTTTTCTTTCAGAACCTTGAATGCCTCAATACATTCAGTTTTGAAGTCAAAGGGACAGTTCTGCTCCAGAAGATGGCATAGGGGTTTGGTGATCTTTGAAAAGTTCGCGATGAACCTCCGATAAAAACCAGCATGTCCTAAGAAACTTCTGATTCCCTTGACTGTGGTGGGTGGCGGCAACTTTTCGATTACTTCTATTTTAGCTCTGTCGACTTCTATGCCACGACAGCTAATTTTATGGCCAAGGACTATCCCTTCATCCACCATGAAGTGACACTTTTCCCAGTTTAATACCAAGTTTGCTTTTTCACATCTCTCGAGCACCTTCTGTAGGTTGCCTAGGCAGCTTTCAAAGTTGTCTACAAAGACTAAAAAGTCATCCATAAATACCTCTAGGAAATCCTCCACCATATCGAAGAATATTGCCATCATGCACCTTTGAAAGGTGGCTGGTGCATTACAAAGTCCAAATGGCATCCTCCGAAAAGCATAAGTACCGTAAGGGCATGTGAACGTCGTCTTTTCTTGATCTTCCGGTGCGATGGCTATTTGATTATAACATGAGTAACCATCAAGAAAACAATAGTAAGGCTTACCCGCTAATCTATTAAGCATTTGATCAATAAAGGGTAAGGGGAAGTGGTCCTTCCGGGTAGCTTTGTTAAGCTTCCGATAGTCCATACAAACCCTCCAACCGGTCACAATCCTGGTTGGGATTAGCTCGTTTTCTTCGTTGGTTACCACGGTTATTCCTCCTTTCTTGGGAACGCATTGCACCGGGCTCACCCACTTGCTATCCGAGATGGCATAGATTAATCTAGCATCTAGCCATTTTATGATCTCTTTACGCACCACCTATCGCATAGCATCGTTTAGACGTCTTTGTACATCAATGGTCGGCTTATGATCATCCTCTAAAAGGATTTTATGCATGCATAGTGCCGGACTGATGCCTTGAATATCAGCTATCGTCCATCCAATAGCCTTTTTGTGCTGCTGCAGCATCCCTATTAGCTGCTGTTCCTGTTCCTGCATCAACTTGGAAGAGATGATTATGGGCAACGTATCATTTAAACCAAGGAAAACATATTTTAGCTGCTCTGGTAGGGGCTTAAGATCTAGAACATGGGGCTCAACAGTTGATGGCTTTTGAATTATATGGTTATCCGAGGTGTAATTTAAGGGCTCGAATAACTTACCTTGATGATTGCCTATCCAATTTACCTCCTCTTGATCTTCAGTATCAGATGTATCAGATTCTGAGAAGCTACCGTCGTCGGTGCTGTCGTGACAGTCTTCTAAGTGGCTGCTGAGGCAGTGACCAATTTTGATGGCGTGTAAAAGTGTCTATCGCAATGTAGTGCAAGTGTACACGACGCAAGTAGTAAAGTGATACAGAAGTATCAGATACCGTCTCCACAGGGACTGGGCTAATAGCTTCACCTTGGATTACTGCACGAAAGAGAAGAGAATTATTTAAGTTGTTGTCACGAGATAATAAAGAGTACTTAAATAAAAGAGTAATGGAATCAAGATAGAGAGAATGGGCTGGTATTGAATTGCTCAGTAGTGTAGGTGTTGCAAAATCTGGGAATATCTGTTCTATCGTCGTGCCTGTCGCGGCAGCAGTCTATTGTTAGTCACGGCAGCGATCACACAAATCTGTACTTCAAGCTTGGCAAGAATCCCTGTTGTGCCTTGGCCTATCCCTAGGTCCAAGTTTGTCGATGAACACGTCTTTGATGATACCTCCCGACGTGAATCGAAGGATGAACACCGATGTTGTTGAATTCTTCCTTAGCCACTTAACCTCGTCCTATCCCTAGGTCCGAGATAGTTCAACCATAAACTGGAGAACCCGCACTTATTCCTTTCATATACTTAACTCTCCCGATATTAAGTAAATAGATAATCTCACAATGCTCTCCCGATACTCTTGCAAGATGTTGAAAACCAGAATAAGAAAACTTGAAGTTTATTTTATTGAACATAAAATTCCTAAAACAAATACAATCCTTGCAACTACTTTACAAATCAACCTGTGACCCTAGGGGGAATTTAGAAATTGATGAGAAGGGGAAAACAGCTAGGGTTTTGGGAAGAAGGCTAGAGATGAAGATATCCTTCCCTAGGTCGAATTACATGCCTTTATATATGCCTTGGGTTCATGTTTTCTAATATGACAAGAATACAAGTTTAAACTAAAATACAACTCTATTAAAGACTAAATCTTCAGAGAATATATCTTTAATTCGTCCTTCCTTCTTGCTTGAAGTTTCTTCCTTGAACTTTGGGCTTGGCCTTCATTCTGATCTAGGGCTTGGAAAATATAAGGGTGCCCCACGACAGATGGGCTTAATTTTCTCTTTCTGTCGAGGCCCACTTTGCTTCTTCTTCTTACCACTGCTGTTATCCTTGGCTGCCACGGCAGCGGCATTGGCAGCATCGTCCTCCTTTTCTGCATTCCAGTTCCAGCTCTGCTTCTTCACTGCCCAGCGTCTGCTTTTCCATCTGCTACAGCAGCTACCTGCAAAAGCAACCAATTTCAGTAGAAACTGTGCCATTTAATATATTTGTGATGTATAACTGAAATCTAACCTAAATGCAATGAATTATGCTTGAATGCAGCATAAATATGGGTTAAATAGGGGGTAAATTATAGAACTTTTACACACTTAACAGTTGCTAGTTCAACACCAACTGTTCGAAACAAAGCTCCCCAACCAGTTCACTCAGGAAATTGGGGTAAAGGTAGAAGGCAACCCTCTGCTACAACTCATCAGGAATCCCGAGCCCTTGCTTAGATCTATCACATTCGAGGAAGAGAGAAGGAGGAAGCTCCCGATGTAATCGCATGTACTATCGAGTTAAACTCAATTCCTGCTTATGCTTTTATTGATTCGAGATCTACCCACTCTTTCATATGTTCTGCCATGTTGTTAAAAGCAAACTTGAAACCTAAAACTATCGAAAATAGCTTGATAGTGTCGAACCTAATATGAGGCTTAATGAACATAAACTTTGTTTGCAAAAACACCCATGTTACCATTCGAAATGTACCTTTCTCTGTTGATCTTTTTGTGCTACCAAATTGTGAGTTCGATCTAGTATTGGGACTAGATTAGTTAGGAAAACACGAAGCCTTGTTAGATTGCCAAAATAGGAGGTTATATTTAAGGGTTTTAGGAAAAGAATCATTTATGTTAATAGAAAAGAAATCAACATCTATCTTTGCCGCTATAGCTTTACAAGATGAACTTGACTTCGGTTTGCCTAGTATGATATGCCGATTTTTTCTGAATACATTGATGTTTTCTCGATGAACTCTCTGGTCTTCCTCCAATACGAGAAGTGGAATTCGAGATTGAAGTTCAACCTAGAACAAATCTGGTGTCCATTACACCCTATCGTATGACACCCGTTGAGTTGAACGAACTCAAGAAGCAAATCCAAGAATTAGAGAACAATGGATTCATCCGACCCAATACATCTCCCTGGGTTACTCTTGTCCTTTTCATAAAAAAGAATGATGGGGTGATGCGGCTTTGCATCGATTACCGACAATTGAACAAAGTAAACATAAAAAACAAGTACTCGCTGCCTAGGATCGAAGACTTGTTCAATCAACTTAAAGATGCTGCTATATTCTCTAAGATCGATCTACGATCAGGTTGCTATCAAATGAGGGTGAAAGAAGACGATGTGCACAAAACAACTTTCTGGACTTGATATAGACATTACGAATTCCTAGTAATGCCATTCGAGTTAACGAATGCCCCTGTCGCATTCATGGACATGATGAATCGAGTTTTCAAGCCCTATCTTGACAAGTTTGTGGTCGTCTTTATAGATGACATCCTTGTCTATTCTCGAAAAAAGGAGGAACATGCTGAACACCACCGAATCGTGCTCCAAACACTTCAAGAACGACAACTGTTCGCCAAGTTCACTAAGTGCGAATTTTGGCTATCGGAAGTCTCATTCCTCGGACATGTTACAATAGAAGGAATCAAGTTCAACTCCAAGAAAGTTCAAACTACTATCGATTGGAGACCTTGGAGAAATGTGAGCGAGGTTCGAAGTTTCCTCGGTTTAGCTGGGTACTATCGAAGGTTTGTGAAAGGGTTCTCGGTGATTGTCACGCCATTAACCAAACTCCTTAGAAAAGATGAAACGTTCAAGTGGTCAGAAAGGTAGCAAAAAAGTTTCAACCAACTTAAACAAGCCCTAAATCATGCTCCGGTTCTTATCCAACCAGAATCAGGAAAAGAATTCACTCCATTGTAAGGCCTAATTAGACACGCTCGTCCGAAACCTCTACGAAACGGACCACGAAACAAGTTTTTAATCAAATTTTAGGAGTTCATATACTTGATTACGAGCATTTCAACATGATTATATTGCCAAAACTCAATTTCTGTAATTTTTACTCAGTTAAAATTCCAACGAGTCCATTGTAAGGCCTATTTAGATCCGCTCATCCGAAACCTATAACAAACGGACCGCGAAACAAGTATTTATCAAATTTTAGGAGTTCATGTACTTGATTACGACATTTCAACATGATTCTATTGCAAAACTCAATTTCTATACTTTTTACTCAGTTAAAATTCCAACGGGTCCATTGTAAGGCTTATATAGACCCGCTCGTCCGAAGCCTCTGCAAAACGAACCGCAAAACAAGTTTTAATCAAATTTCAGGAGTTCATATACTTGATTACGAGCATTTCAACACGATTATAATGCAAAAACACAATTTATGCACTTTTTACTAAATTAAAATTCCAACGGGTCCATTGTAAGGCCTATTTAGACCCGCTCGTACGAAACCTCTACAAAACGGACCACGAAACATGTATTAATCAAATTTTAGGAGTTCATATTCTTGATTACGAGCATTTCAACACGATTATATTGCAAAAACACAATTTCTGTACTTTTTACTTAGTTAAAATTCCAACGAGTCAATTGTAAGGCCTATTTAGACTCGCTCGTCTGAAACCTATAAAAAACGGACCGGAAAACAAGTTTTAATAGAATTTTAGGAGTTCATATACTTGGTTACGAGCATTTCAACACGATTATGATGAGTTGGAGAAGATTCATGATGTGTTCCATGTTTCTATGCTCCGGAAGTATAGATCTGATCCTTCACATGTGATGCCTGTGGAGGAAGTGGAATTGAATCCAGATTTGACCTATGATGAGGAACCGGTGAAGGTTCTGGATTCGGATAGCAAGGTTCTTCGTGGCAAGACCATTGAGTTGGTGAAGGTGCTGTGGAAGCATCGAGGTGTTGAGGAAGCCACGTGGGAGCGGAAGGAAGACATGCTGAAGCAGTTTCCTTATCTCTTTCCTTCAGGTAAATTTCGAGGACGAAATTTCTTAAGGGGGGGAGAGTTGTAACGCCCCGGTTTTGGGCTTAGTAGTTTTGGGCGTTGACCGGTTTGGTCAAAGTGCTGTTTGAATCTAAAGAGGCGAAATTAGGAAAGCCTAGTTCGGGTTGCATTAAAAATATGGAAAAATGTTCTAAAATCATCTTTTAATATAATTAAGTGAAATGTGAAATCAATTTTGGAAAATGAGTTTTGGAAGGGTGACATTTTGGCTAGTGACCAAAATGTAATTTTTGAAAGTTTGGTGACTGTTTTATAAAGGGTTGAAACTTTGAATCTTTAAGGAGCTATTAATCCAAAAGTAGTTTCTCCAGATTTTTCTAAGATATTTTAAGCTATATTCTGATTTTAAAACATATCAAAAGAGGAGGGAAAGCCATTTTGGCTATTTTGATAACTAACTTCCTATTTTATTTTCTCTCATTTTCTCTCAACCCAAACACCTTCTTTCCAGAGAATTGTTTCTGATTTTCTCACCTAAATCTCTCCTTTCAACTCTCTTTTGATTCCTAATCAACATATCTACAAAACCTCATCATTTGCTACTTGATTCATCAAGGTTTTTGATTCCAAAAAGAGGAGAAACTCAAGTTTGGAGGTAAGAACGTCCTTCTCCTCTAAACTATCAGTTCTTTACTGAAATTCCTAAGTTTTCAATCCTTAATTGATGTTTTATTAAAGACTTTTGAGTTGAGAAATGGATCTTGGCTTATAATGCAAGATTTGGTGATTTTTGGTGATTTTCGTTTGATCTGTTAAATCTGTGATTTGAGATGTGTTTTTGATGATATTTGAACTCTAAATTGATAAGGAATTGAGTTTTGATTAATGCAATCCCGGATAGGTTGAGTTTCCTAAGTTTAGCTTGTGATTCTTGTTTGTTTTTGAGGTGATCTTGTGGATCTGATGTTGCTGGAGGTATAAGGATGTTAATAGGCTCTTTTTAGATGTTAAATGATGTTAAAGGATGTTAGGTTTTGATGGTTTATGGCTGGGCTTTGTTGAGAAGTGGTTTGGATGCATTTTCGGTTGTGTTTGGTAGCCGAAAATGGAGTGTGGATGAGAGCAGCGAGTTTAGGTGCTTTCATTGAAGCAATCAATGCATGATGATGCATTAATCCTCTGCTTTGATGTGTTAAAACAGGGGAGGCATCTTTGGATCCAAGAGTTGTTGATCCGGAAGCTTGATTTGGTGCTTCGGCAAGAGGCGAAGTGGAATCGGTGAGTGAAATTGGGTTTTCGGCTTTGAAACCAATGTCTTGGGAGCTTAGTTTAAGTCTAAACAACTTTGCTAAGCTCAAGTGTAAGTTTTCGGAAATACTCTCTAGTGGTGGCCATGATTTGATTGTTGTGCAATGTGGTTTATTGCATGTTTTAAACTCTGTTTTGAAAGCATGATTTAGCATGGTTAATGCTGTTTTTGTAAGCCATATGTTGAAGGAAGCTCAAGGTAAGAGTTCCTTGTTTTTGTACATTGATTAAATGTGGTTTGATGCTTTTAAATGCATGGTGAATATGGCTTGGTTTAATGCTTTAAAACAGTGGACAAATTGATGATAATGATGTATATTGGCAAGTGATGTTTCGAAAAGGTTAAGGTCACTAAGGTGGTTAAAAGTCCTTGAGTGAGCCTTGTTTACTTAAGAACATCAAGGTGGTTAAAAGTCCTTGGATGGTTCTTGCTATGGACACAAAGGTGGTTAAAAGTCCTTGTGTGATCCTTTCCATGGTGTTTAAAAGTCCATGGGGCCAAGGTGTTTAAAAGTCCTTGGGGTGAAACTTGATACGGACACAAAGGTGGTTAAAAGTCCTTGTGTGGTCCTTTCCATGGTGGTTAAAAGTCCATGGGCCAAGGTGTTTAAAAGTCCTTGGGGTGAAACTTGATACGGACACAAAGGTGGTTAAAAGTCCTTGTGTGGTCCTTTCCATGGTGGTTAAAAGTCCATGGGCCAAGGTGTTTAAAAGTCCTTGGGGCCAAGGTGTTTAAAAGTCCTTGGGGTGAAAGTTGATGAACTTGTTTTTAAAGAAATGGAATTTATCACTTGTAGCCAATATGACATGTTATGATATGAAGCATGAGATGCTTGTTTAAAGTATGCTTTTGAGCATGTGCAAATGTTGATTTGAAGCATGATTTATAAAGTGTTTTATAAATGCATTATTGAATGGTTTTATTGAGCATTCCTCACTAAGCTTTTGCTTACGCTCTCTTTCGTTTTCTTAATTCAATAATGTAGAACATTAGAGTACTTTGAGGGCAGCAAGAAGGGCAAGCATTCAAGTGAAAGTAAAGCTCAAAGTATGGAAGGTTTCTTAAGTACATTTTTAGCTTTTGGTAATTTGGCAATGGGGGACCTATGTGTATGTTTTGGGAGAGGTTTTGAACTCCCTAAGTATGTTGAATGTTGATGAGAATGCTGGTTTTAGTGTTTGGCCTTTATATGCTTGAATTGGAAGTTTATGCTTGTATGGCTTGCTTGTGTAGGAAGCATGCCTATAGATTTGGGGCTTTTCGTATATGATGTTGTGTTGATGAATTGCTGATGCAAGTATGTTTTATATATGTTGAATTGCATGCTGGTAAAGTTTGGTGGCAATAGGAGCATGATTGGATGTTTAATTGCATGTTTAAGTATGCATTTTGGGGCAATCTGTGCAGGGTGTTTCGGAACAGTGCCACCCGTTTCGGAACATGTGCCTTAAACAAGCCCAGGCGTCCGAAACGGGAGAGACCGTTCCGAAACGGTTTGGCTACTGCCAGCCCGTGTTGCGGTACGCGTTGCGGAACGGCCTCGCGTTTCGAAACGGGCTCTGCCTGTTTCGGAACGGGTGACCGTTGGGGGCTGACATTGGCAGTTAAATGTTTTGAAATATTTGCATTTTGGTCCTGAATCTTGTTTGTGCAATTGTATGAGTTTGGGATGTCCTTTTGAGCTAAAATTTCACAGTGAAGCATGAAACCTGACTAATTACGAGCTGGTAACTTTAATTTGGGTTAAGTCCTCATATTTATCAGAAATTACAATTTGGTCCCTAAAGTTGTAATTTGTTCTATTGGGTCCCTGTTTGATCTCTGATGTTTATGATCTTTGAGTATGCTGTTGTATGATCATATCTAAGGTTTAATATGCATCTAGACAAGATTAAAAAGAAAAAAAAAGGGTCGTTAATCAAGGTTGACTTTCGGGTTGACTTTGGTTTTCCCCGTGTGACTTTCTTAATTCGGGTCAACCGTCTAGGCCGGGTTAAGGGGGTTACATTTGGTGGTATCAGAGCCAGGTTCTCGAGTAATTGGGAATGAATGTGTGCATGATTGAAGTATGTATGCCTTGTGTGCTTGTTGATTGAAAGCATGTTTAGTGGCTTGTGACTTGGATGCAATTGAGTTGTATGCTATGATGTAGCATGTTGTGGGTACCCATTGCCAAATAAAAGCTAATGAAATGATGTTGATTTTGAATGAAATTGAGCTTGAATACTTGGATTGCTTACCTTGCTGGGCCTGACTTTGTTTTATTTGCATTGTGATTGCATGGTAAAAGTATGGCACCACGTAGAGAGTTACGAGGTAATGTACGAGCTACGGCTCCTAATGAGAACGAGAATGAGGAAAATACGGGTAGTGCGGTGTTACCTCCTCCTCCACCTGGTGGTGGTGGTGCTGATGGAGGAAGAGCTGAAGCTGCAGCTGGTGCTGGAGCTGCTGGACCAGAGGTTGGTCAGGGGCAAGCTATGCCTGATATGTCTATGTTGGTACAAGCTATTGCGGGTGCTTTTCGAGCAGCAGTAGCTGGAGCTCAAGGAGCTGGGCATCAGGGAGATGCTGGAGTTAGACTACCTTTGGAGCGTCTGCGCAGTCTTGGTGGGACTGAGTTCAGGGGTATGTCTGCTGAGAGTTCTGAATCTTGGTTGGAGAGTACCAAGCGAATCTTGGGTCAGATGAGCTGCACGGATGTGCAAAAGCTGGGTTGTGTTGTGTCCTTGCTGCAGGACGATGCGTATACGTGGTGGACAACCACCATAGCTGGAATGGTTGAAGCTGATGTGACTTGGACATTCTTTCAGAATGTGTTCAAGAGGAGATATCTTGGAGTGAGATATCTTGATGAGAAGAAGCGTGAATTCATGTCTCTTACCCAAGGGAGCATGAGTGTGGCTGAGTATGAAGTGTAGTTTGTGCGACTCAGTCAATATGCACCTGAGCTGATACCTGATGAGCGGGCAAGGTGCGAGAGGTTCCTTTATGGTCTTGTGACGGATGTTAAGATGTATGTGCTGGCCACCAAGTATGATGATTTTGATGTGTTGGTGGGCCGAGCCAAGGATATTGAGATGAACTTGGGTTTATCTGCGAGAGGTGCTGGAGCAAGTTCTGGCAAGAGAGCAGCTGAGTTTAGTTCCGGTGGTGGACGGAACAAGAGGGGACGAGATCAGAAGTATCAGTCCTCAGCTAAGAGAGGTGGTGGTGCACCTGCTAGAGGAGGCAATGCTAGAGCTGACCCTAGTGCTTGTTGGATCTTTGGTTCACGTGGTCACATGAAGCGTGACTGTCCTCGTGCTGTGAGAGAGGTACAAGCTCCTGTTGCGGCAGCTGGTAATGGATGCTGGAATTGTGGTTCTGCAGATCACTTGAGGCGAGATTGTCCTAGGTTGGCTGGTGATCAAGTGCGTGCACCTGCTGTTGCTGCACCACAGAGAGGTCGTGGGCGCGGCCGTGGAAATTTCCAGAGGAGAGAGGAAGGTGGTCGTGGAGTGGCCCATGTTGTGGCTATTCAGCCTGAAGGTGGAGGCCAAGCTAGGGTGTATGCTCAGCGTGAAGGAAGGAATGATGCGGATGTGATTGTAGGTACCTTTACTTTGCAATCCTTGTCATTGCTTTCTTTGATTGATTCTGGATCTACGCATTCATACATTTTGCGTGAGCATGCTGAATTGCTTGGTTTGCCTGTTGAGTCTTTGGATGTTGGTGTTCGTGTCACTAGTTCTTTTTGTGAAACTGTTGTGACTCGAAAGCTTTATAGAAGGTGTCCCTTGGTTGTTCAAGAACATGTTTTTCATGTTGATCTTATGGAGCTGCCCTTTTATGGTTTTGATGTGATCCTTGGTATGGATTGGCTTGCTGAGCATCGTGCTGTTGTGGATTGTGAAAATAAGCGAGTTTCGCTTAAGCTTGCGGATGATTATGAAGTTGTTGTGGTTGGTGAGAATGTGAATTTCTTGCCAATGTGGTGTCTACCTTGGAGGCGAGTAGGATGCTGAGGCAAGGTTGCGAAGCTTATCTAGCTTTTGTGATGAATCCTAGCTCTAAGGAGTTGAGGGTGCAAGATATCAGAGTTGTGAAGGAGTTTCCTGGTGTTTTTCCTGAGGAGTTGCCTGGTTTACCTCCTAATCGCGAGGTGGAGTTTAGAATTGAGCTGTATGAGAATACAACTCCTGTGTCCATTACTCCTTATAGAATGGCACCTAAGGAGCTGAAGGAGCTGAAGACGCAGTTGCAAGAGCTGCTTGATCGTGGTTTCATCCGGCCGAGTGTGTCACCTTGGGGAGCACCGGTCTTGTTTGTGAAGAAGAAAGATGGCACTATGAGGATGTGTATTGATTACCGTCAGCTGAACAAGTTGACTATCAAGAATCGGTATCCTTTGCCGAGGATTGATGATCTCTTTGATCAATTTCGGGGAGCTGCTGTGTTCTCTAAGATTGACTTGAGGTCAGGGTATTACCAGTTGAAGGTGAAAGATGTGGATGTGCCTAAGACAACTTTCAGGACAAGGTATGGGCATTATGAGTTCCTTGTGATGCCGTTTGGTTTGACAAATGCTCCTGCTGCTTTCATGGACATGATGAACCGTGTGTTTCATGAATACCTGGACAAGTTCGTTGTGGTGTTCATTGATGATATCCATGTGTACTCGCGTACTGAGGAGGAGCATGAAGAGCATTTGAGGATTGTGCTGCAAGCTTTGTTGGAGAATCAGCTTTATGCTAAGCTGAGCAAGTGTGAGTTCTGGCTTAAGGAGGTGGTGTTTCTTGGGCATGTGGTCTCAGCTGAAGGGATTCGTGTTGATCCTCAGAAGATCGAGGCGGTGATGAATTGGAAGGTTCCTAAATCTGTTTATGAGGTCCGTAGTTTCCTTGGTTTGGCAGGATACTACCGAAGGTTTGTGGATGGTTTTTCCAAGATTGCTGCTCCTTTGACAAAGCTGTTGTAGAAAGATGTTAAGTATGAGTGGACGGAAGTGAGACAGCAGGCTTTTGAGAAGCTGAAGGCGGCTTTGACGCAAGCTCCTATCTTGGTTCAGCCTGAATCAGGGAAAGAGTTTGTGGTCTATAGTGATGCATCCTATGTTGGTTTGGGGTGTGTGTTGATGCAAGAAGGTAAGGTGATGGCTTATGCATCGCGGCAGTTGAAAGTGCATGAGCGCAATTACCCTACGCATGATATTGAGCTGGCTGCAGTGGTTTTTGCTCTGAAGATCTGGAGGCATTATCTGTATGGTGAGAAGTGTACTGTGTACACGGATCACAAGAGTTTGAGGTATCTGATGTCACAGAAGGAGTTGAATCTTAGGCAGCGGCGTTGGTTGGAGTTGCTCAAGGATTATGATCTGACGATTGAGTATCATCCTGGAAAAGCTAATGTTGTTGCGGATGCCTTGAGTAGGAAGGTAGCTGTTGAGCTGAGGGCTATGTTTGCTAGCTTGAGCATATCGCGAGATGGTGGTCTTATTGCTGAGTTGCAAGTGAAACCATCGTTGGTTCAGTTGATCAAGGAAAAGCAGTTGCTCGATGATTCCTTGGTGTCTCATGTTCAGGATATCGCGGAGGGTAGACCTTCGGATTTCTTCTTTAATGATGATGGGGTGTTGTGTTTTGGGAGTCGGATAGTAGTGCCCAATGATGCTGAGTTGAGGCGTGCTATTCTGACTGAAGGTCATAGTAGTCCTTTTGCTATGCACCCTGGTAGTACTAAGATGTATCGTGATCTTCGTGATGAGTACTATTGGGTGGATTTGAAGAAGGATGTTGCGGAGTTTGTGAGCAAGTGTTTGGTGTGTCAGCGAGTTAAGGCTGAACATCAGGTTCCTTCTGGGTTGTTGCAACCATTGAAAATCCCTGAATGGAAGTGGGAGAGGGTTACCATGGATTTTGTATCTGGTTTACCTTTGTCTCCATCGAAGAAGAATTCGGTTTGGGTGGTTGTGGATCGCCTGACGAAGTGTGCGCATTTCTTGCCTGTGCATACTACGTTTTCTTTGGATAAGCTGGCAGAGCTGTACATTGCTGAGATTGTGAGGCTGCATGGTGTGCCTAAGTCGATTGTGTCGGATAGGGATCCGAGGTTCACATCGCGTTTCTGGCAGTGTTTGCATCAAGCTCTGGGTACAAGATTGCATTTCAGTACATCCTATCATCCTCAGTCGGATGGTCAGTCTGAGCGAGTTATCCAGATTTTAGAGGATATGTTGAGGTGCTGCGTGATTGAGTTCCAAGGTTCTTGGGAGAAGCATCTGCCTTTGGTTGAGTTCGCTTATAACAATAGTTATCAGGCGAGTATACAGATGGCACCTTATGAGGCTTTGTACGGGAGGAAGTGTAGGACTCCTCTTTGTTGGGCTGAAACTGGTCAAAAGTTGGTTTCGATGCCAGCTTTGTTGAAAGGGACCACCGAGAAGGTGAAGCTCATTTGTGAGCGGTTGAAGGCTGCCTCTGATCGGCAAAAGTCTTACGCGGATTTGAAGCGTAAGGAGATAGAGTATGCGGTGGGTGACCGTGTGTTCTTGAAGGTTTCGCCTTGGAAGAAGGTGATGAGGTTTGGCCGGAAGGGTAAGTTGAGCCCTAGGTACATTGGACCATATGAGGTGGTTGAGCGTGTGGGTCCTGTTGCGTATCGGTTGAGGTTACCTCTGCTTTGATGTGTTAAAACAGGGGAGGCATCTTTGGATCCAAGAGTTGTTGATCCAGAAGCTTGATTTGGTGCTTCGGCAAGAGGCGAAGTGGAATCGGTGAGTGAAATTGGGTTTTCGGCTTTGAAACCAATGTCTTGGGAGCTTAGTTTAAGTCTAAACAACTTTGCTAAGCTCAAGTGTAAGTTTTCGGAAATACTCTCTAGTGGTGGCCATGATTTGATTGTTGTGCAATGTGGTTTATTGCATGTTTTAAACTCTGTTTTGAAAGCATGATTTAGCATGGTTAATGCTGTTTTTGTAAGCCATATGTTGAAGGAAGCTCAAGGTAAGAGTTCCTTGTTTTTGTACATTGATTAAATGTGGTTTGATGCTTTTAAATGCATGGTGAATATGGCTTGGTTTAATGCTTTAAAACAGTGGACAAATTGATGATAATGATGTATATTGGCAAGTGATGTTTCGAAAAGGTTAAGGTCACTAAGGTGGTTAAAAGTCCTTGAGTGAGCCTTGTTTACTTAAGAACATCAAGGTGGTTAAAAGTCCTTGGATGGTTCTTGCTATGGACACAAAGGTGGTTAAAAGTCCTTGTGTGATCCTTTCCATGGTGTTTAAAAGTCCATGGGGCCAAGGTGTTTAAAAGTCCTTGGGGTGAAACTTGATACGGACACAAAGGTGGTTAAAAGTCCTTGTGTGGTCCTTTCCATGGTGGTTAAAAGTCCATGGGCCAAGGTGTTTAAAAGTCCTTGGGGCCAAGGTGTTTAAAAGTCCTTGGGGTGAAAGTTGATGAACTTGTTTTTAAAGAAATGGAATTTATCACTTGTAGCCAATATGACATGTTATGATATGAAGCATGAGATGCTTGTTTAAAGTATGCTTTTGAGCATGTGCAAATGTTGATTTGAAGCATGATTTATAAAGTGTTTTATAAATGCATTATTGAATGGTTTTATTGAGCATTCCTCACTAAGCTTTTGCTTACGCTCTCTTTCGTTTTCTTAATTCAATAATGTAGAATATTAGAGTACTTTGAGGGCAGCAAGAAGGGCAAGCATTCAAGTGAAAGTAAAGCTCAAAGTATGGAAGGTTTCTTAAGTACATTTTTAGCTTTTGGTAATTTGGCAATGGGGGACCTATGTGTATGTTTTGGGAGAGGTTTTGAACTCCCTAAGTATGTTGAATGTTGATGAGAATGCTGGTTTTAGTGTTTGGCCTTTATATGCTTGAATTGGAAGTTTATGCTTGTATGGCTTGCTTGTGTAGGAAGCATGCCTATAGATTTGGGGCTTTTCGTATATGATGTTGTGTTGATGAATTGCTGATGCAAGTATGTTTTATATATGTTGAATTGCATGCTGGTAAAGTTTGGTGGCAATAGGAGCATGATTGGATGTTTAATTGCATGTTTAAGTATGCATTTTGGGGCAATCTGTGCAGGGTGTTTCGGAACAGTGCCACCCGTTTCGGAACATGTGCCTTAAACAAGCCCAGGCGTCCGAAACGGGAGAGACCGTTCCGAAACGGTTTGGCTACTGCCAGCCCGTGTTGCGGTACGCGTTGCGGAACGGCCTCGCGTTTCGAAATGGGCTCTGCCTGTTTCGGAACGGGTGACCGTTGGGGGCTGACATTGGCAGTTAAATGTTTTGAAATATTTGCATTTTGGTCCTGAATCTTGTTTGTGCAATTGTATGAGTTTGGGATGTCCTTTTGAGCTAAAATTTCACAGTGAAGCATGAAACCTGACTAATTACGAGCTGGTAACTTTAATTTGGGTTAAGTCCTCATATTTATCAGAAATTACAATTTGGTCCCTAAAGTTGTAATTTGTTCTATTGGGTCCCTGTTTGATCTCTGATGTTTATGATCTTTGAGTATGTTGTTGTATGATCATATCTAAGGTTTAATATGCATCTAGACAAGATTAAAAAGAAAAAAAGGGTCGTTAATCAAGGTTGACTTTCGGGTTGACTTTGGTTTTCCCCGTGTGACTTTCTTAATTCGGGTCAACCGTCTAGGCCGGGTTAAGGGGGTTACAAACCACCTTTCAATCTACTCAATCATCATCTACTCTTTCTCCTCCATGTTGGACACCTCCACCACTTGATCACATTAAAATAAATGTGGATGTAGCTTTTGACCCTATCACCCGTGCTGCGGCTGTTGGTGTCGTGGCACGTGATTCGACCGGTGCGGTAATTGGAGGACTTGCTTTCCCGATAGGCAGCTACTTAGACGCTACCACTTGTGAAGGTGAAGGCCTTCTCGCGGGGATCACTTTCGCTCAATCTCATGGATGGAATCGGATTTTGTTCGAAACAGACTGTGTTTCTCTTGCGAATAGGCTCAACAACCCAGGACATAACCTTTCCACTTTGGGACCCCTTCTTATTAGGATTCGAGAGTCTTCACAATCGTTACCTTTTGCTCTTGTTTCTTATGTACGCCGTGAGGCAAACTATGTAGCCCATACTTTGGCTACTAATGCTCTAGGATCCATGTCTTTTGTATCTTTTAATTCTGATGCACATCCATGTATCTAAGGTACTCTTTTCCCCTTGTAAAGAGCAACTCTCCGAATTAATAAAATCTAAGGTACTCTTTTCCCCTTTTTAGGGTCCTCTAGCTCTGCTTGAAGGACAGTAGTAGGGGTTTTTAATGAGGCCTTTTCTTCAAAAAAAAAAAATTCCAACGGGTCCATTATAAGGCTTATTTAGACCCGCTCGTACGAAAACTCTACAAAACGGACCGCGAACCAAGTATTAATCAAATTTTAGGAGTTCATATTCTTGATTACGAGCATTTCAACACGATTATATTGCAAAAACTCAATTTCTATACTTTTTACTTAGTTAAAACTCCAACGGGTCCATTGTAAGGCCTATTTAGACCTGCTCGTCCGAAACCTCTACAAAACGGACCGCAAAACAAGTTTTCATCAAATTTTAGAAGTTTATATACTTGATTACAAGCATTTCAACATGATTATATTGCAAAAACTCAATTTCTGTACTTTTTACTCAGTTAAAATTCCAACGGGTAAATTGTAAGGCCTATTTAGACTCGCTCGTCCGAAACCTCTACAAAACAGACCGTTAAACAAGTTTTAATCAACATTCAAGAGTTCATAATCTTGATTACGAGCATTTCAACACGGTTATAATGCAAAAACACAATTTTGTACTTTTTACTCAGTTAAAATTCCAACGGGTCCATTGTAAGGCCTATTTAGACCCGCTCGTCCGAAACCTCTACAAAACGGACCGCAAAACAAGTGTTAATCAAATTATAGAAGTTTATATTCTTTATTACGAGCATTTCAACATGATTATATTGCAAAAACTCAATTTATGTACTTTTTACTCAGTTAAAATTCCAACGGGTCCATTGTAAGGCCTATTTAGACCCGCTCGTCCGAAACCTCTACAAAACGTACCGCAAAACAAGATTTAATCAATTTTTAGGAGTTCATATACTTGATTACGAGCGTTTCAAAATGATTATATTGCCAAATTTCAATTTCTGTACTTTATATTCAAATAAAATTCCAACGGGTCCTTTGTGAGGCCTATTTAGACCCGCTCGTATGAAACCTCTACAAAACGGACCGCGAAACAAGTTTTAATAAATTTTAGTTGTTCATATACTTGATTACGAGCATTTCAACACGATTATATTTCCAAAATTCAATTTATGTACTTTTCATTCAAGTAAAATTCCAACGGGTCCATTGTAAGGCCTATTTAGACCCGCTCGTCCGAAACCTCTACCAAACGTACAACGAAATAAGTATTAATCAAATTTTAGGAGTTCATATTCTTGATTACAAGAATTTCAACAGGATTATATTGCAAAAGCACAATTTCTATACTTTTTACTCAGTTAAAATTCCAACGGGTCCATTGTAAGGCCTATTTAGACATGCTCGTCTGAAACCTCTACAAAACGAACCACAAAACAAGTTTTAATCAAATTTTAGGAGTTCATAGTCCTGATTACGAGCATTTCAACACGAAAATATTGCAAAAACTCAATTTATGTACTTTTTATTCATTTAAAATTCCAACGGGTCCATTGTAAGGCCTATTTAGACCCGTACGTCCGAAACCTCTACAAAACGGACCGCGAAACAAGTTTTAATCAAATTTCAGGAGTTCGTATATTTGATTTCGAGCATTTCAACACGATTATATTACCAAAACTCAATTTCTGTACTTTTTACTCAGTTAAAATTCCAACGGGTCCATTGTAAGGACTATTTAGATCCGCTCATCTGAAACCTCTACAAAACGGACCGCAAAATAAGTTTTAATCAAATTTTAGGAGTTCATATACTTGATTACGAGCATTTCAACATTGTTATATTTCCAAAACACAATTTCTGTACTTTTTACTCAAGTAAAATTCCAACGGGTCCATTGTAAGGCCTATTTAGACCCTCTCATCCAAGACATCTACAAAACGAACCATAAAACAAGTTTTAATCAAAATTTAGGAGTTCATATTCTTGATTACGAGCATTTCAACAGGATTATGTTGCAAAAACTCAATTTCTTTACTTTTTACTCAATTAAAATTCCAACGGGTCCATTGTAAGGCCTACTAAGACTCACTCGTCCAAAATCTCTACAAAACGGACCGCAAAACAACTTTTAATAAAATTATATAAGTTCATATACTTGATTACGAGCATTTCATCACGATTTTATTGCAAAAACTCAATTTATGTACTTCTTACTCAAGTAAAATTCCAACGGGTCTATTGTAAGGCCTATTTAGACCCGCTCGTACGATGCCTCTACAAAACGGACCGCGAAACAAGTATTAATAAAATTATAGGAGTTCGTATTCTTGATTACGAGCATTTCAACATGATTCTATTGCAAAAACTCAATTTATGTACTTTTTACTCAGATAAAATTCCAACGGGTCCATTGTAAGGCCTATTTAAACCCGCTCGTCCTAAACCTCTACAAAACGGACCGCGAAAGAAGTTTTAATCAAATTTTAGGAATTCATATTCTTGATTACGAGCATCTCAACACGATTATAATGCAAAAACTCAATTTATGTACTTTTTACTTAGTTTAAATTCCAACGGGTCCATTATGAGGCCAATTTAGACCCGCTCGTCCAAACCCTCTACAAAACGGACCGCAAAACAAGTTTTAATAAAATTCTAGGAGTTCATATACTTGATTACGAGCATTTCAACACGATTATATTGCAAACATTCAATTTATGTACTTTGTATTCAAGTAAAATTTTAACTTGTCCATTGTAAGGCTTATTTAGACCCGCTCGTCCGAAACCTTTAACAAACGGACCGTAAAACAAGTTTTATCAAATTTTAGGAGTTCATATAATTGATTACGAGCATTTCGACATGAGTATATTCCAAAAACTCAATTTCTGCACTTTTTACTCAAGTAAAATTCCAACGGGTCCATTGTAAGGCCTATTTAGACCCGCTCGTCTGAAACATAAGAAAACGGATCGCAAAACAAGTTTAAATCAAATTTTAGGAGTTCATTTCTTGATTACGAATATTTTAACACGATTATATTGCAAAAACCTTATTAATACTTGTTTTTCGGTCCGTTTTGTAGAGGATTCGGACGAGCGGGTCTAAATAGGCCTCACAATGGACCCGTTGGAATTTGAACTGAGTAAAAAGTACAGAAATTGAGTTTTTGCAATATAATTGTGTTGAGATGCTCACAATCAAGAATATAAACTCCTAAAATTTAATTAATACTTGTTTTGCGGTCCGTTTTGTTATAGGTTTCGGACGAGCGGGTCTAAATAGGTCTTACAATGGACCCGTTGGAACTTTTAACTGAGTAAAAAAGTACAACATTTGAGTTTTTGCAATATAATCATGTTGAGATGCTCGTAATCAACTATATGAACTACTAAAATTTGATTAAAACCTATTTTGCGGTCCGTTTTGTAGAGGTTTAGGACGAGCGGGTCTAAATAGGCCTTACAATGGACCCGTTGGAATTTTAACTGAGTAAAAAGTACAGAAATTGAGTTTTTAGCAATATTATCGTGTTAAAATGCTCGTAATCAAGTATATGAACTCCTAAAATTTGATTTAAACTGATTTTGCGATCCGTTTTCGTATGTTTCAGACGAGCTGGTCTAAATATGCCTTACAATGGTCCCGTTGCAATTTTAACTAAGTAAAAAGTACAGAAATTGAGTTTTTGCAATATAATCGTGTTGAAATGCTCGTAATAAAGTATATGAAGTCCTAATATTTAATTATAACTTGTTTTGTGATCCGTTTTGTAGATGTTTCGGACGAGCGGGTCTAAAAAGGCAATACAATGGACCCGTTGGAATTTTAACTGACTAAAAAGTATAGAAATTTTGTTTTTGCAATATAATCGTGTTGAAATGCTCGTAATCATGTATACGAACTCCTAAAGTTTGATTAAAACTTGTTTCACGGTTCGTTTTGTAGAGGTTTCGGACGAGCGGGTCTAAATATGCCTTACAATGGACCCGTTGGAATTTTAACTGAGTCAAAAGTACGTAAATTGAGTTTTTGCAATATAATCGTGTTGAAATCCTCGAAAACAAGTATATGAACTCCTATGATTTGTTTAAAACTTGTTTCGCGGCTCGTTTTGTAGAGGTTTCGGACCAACGGGTCTAAATAGGCATTACAATGGACCCGTTGGAATTTTAACTGAGTAAAAAGTACAGAAATTGAGTTATTGCAATATAACCATTTTAAAATGCTCGTAATCAAGAATATGAACTCCTAAGATTTGATTAAAACTTGTTTTACGATCCGTTTTCGAGAGGTTTCAGACGAGCGGGTTTGAAATAGGCATTACAATGAACCCGTTGGAATTTTAACTAAGTAAAAAGTTCAGAAATTAAGTTTTTGGAATATAATCGTGTCAAAATGCTCGTAATCAATTATATGAACTACTAAAATTTTAAAAAACTCGTTTTGCGGTCCGTTTATTATCAGTTTTGGACGAGCGGGTCTTAATAGGCCTTACAATGGACCCGTTGGAATTTTACTTGAATAAAAAAATATAGAAATTGATTTTTTTGCAATATAATCGTGTTGAAATGCTCGTAATCAAGTATATGAACTCCTAAAATTTTATTAAAACTTGTTTCGCGGTCCGTTTTGCAGAGGTTTCGGACAAGCGGGTCTAAATAGGCCTTATAATGGACCCGTTGGAATTTGAACTGAATAAAAAGTACAGAAATTGAGTTTTTGCAATATAATCATGTTGAAATGCTCGTAATCAAGTATATGAACTCCTAAAATTTGATTAAAACTTGTTTCGCAGTCCGTTTTGTAGAGGTTTTAGACGAGCGGGTCTAAATAGGCCTTACAATGGACTCGTCGGAATTTTAACTGAGTAAAAAGTACAAAAATTGAGTTTTTGCAATATAATCGTGTTGTAATGCTCGTAATTAAGTATATGGACTCCTAAAATTTGATTAAAACTTATTTCACGGTCCGTTTTGAAGAGGTTTCGGACGAGCGGGTGTAAATAGGCATTACAATGGATTCGTTGGAATTTTAATTGAGTAAAAAGTACAGAAAATGAGATTTTACAATATAATCATGTTAAAATGCTCGTAATCGAGTATATGAACTCCTAAAGTTTGATTAAAACTTGTTTCGCGGTCCGTTTTGAAGAGGTTTCGGGCGAGCGAGTGTAAATAATCATTACAATGGACCCGTTGGAATTTTAACTGAATAAAAAGTACAGAAATTGAGTTTTTGCAATATAATCGTGTTGAAATGCTCGTAATAAAGTATATGAAGTCCTAATATTTAATTATAACTTGTTTTGTGATCCGTTTTGTAGATGTTTCGGACGAGCGGGTCTAAAAAGGCAATACAATGGACCCGTTGGAATTTTAACTGACTAAAAAGTATAGAAATTTTGTTTTTGCAATATAATCGTGTTGAAATGCTCGTAATCATGTATACGAACTCCTAAAGTTTGATTAAAACCTTTTTCGCGGTCCGTTTTGCAGAGGTTTTAGACGAGCGAGTCTAAATAGGCCTTACAATGGATGCGTTGGAATTTTAACTGAGTGAAAAGTACAGAAATTGAGTTTTTGCAATATAATCGTGTTGCAATGCTCATAATCAAGTATATAAAATCCTGCAGTTTGATTAAAACTTGTATCGCGGTCCGTTTTGCAGAGGTTTCGGGCGAGCGGGTCTAAATAGGCCTTACAATGGACCTGTTAGAATTTTAACTAAGTAAAAATTACAAAAATTAAGTTTTTGCAATATAATTGTGTTAAAATGCTCGTAATCAAGTATATGAACACCTACGGTTTGATTAAAACTTGTTTCGCAGTCCGTTTTGCAGAGGTTTCAGACGAGCGGGTCTAAATAGGCCTTACAATGGACCAGTTGGAATTTTTACTGAGTAAAAAGCACATAAATCGAGTTTTTGCAATATAATCGTGTTGAAATGCTCTAAATCAAGTATATGAAATCCTAAAGTTTGATTAAAACTTGTTTTGCCGTCCGTTTTGCTGATGTTTCAGATGAGCGGGTTTAAATATGCATTACAATGGACCTGTAGGAATTTTAACTGAGGAAAAAGTACACAAATTGAGTTTTTGCAATATAATCGTGTTGAAATGCTCGTAATCAAGTATATGGACTCCTAAAATTTGATTAAAACTTGTTTCACGGTCCGTTTTGAAGAGGTTTCAGACGAGCGAGTCTAAATAGACCTTACAATGAACGCGTTAGAATTTTAACTAAGTAAAAAGTACAGAAATTGAGTTTTTGCAATAGAATCTTGTTGAAATGCTCGTAATCGAGTATATGGACTCCTAAAATTTGATTAAAACCTGTTTCACGGTCCGTTTTAAAGAGGTTTCAGACGAGCGAGTCAAAATAGGCCTTACAATGAACGCGTTAGATTTTTAACTGAGTAAAAAGTACATAAATTGAGTTTTTGCAAATAGAATCTTGGTTAAATGCTCGTAATCGTGTATATGAACTCCTAAAATTTTATTAAAACTTTTTTTTTGCGGTCAGTTTTGTAGAGGTTTCGGATGAGCGGGTCTAAATAGGCCTTACAATGGACCCCTTGGAATTTGAAATAAGTAAAAAGTACAAAAATTGAGTTTTTGTAATATAATGGTGTTGAAATGCTCATAATGAAGTATATGAACTCCTAAAATTTTATTAAAACTTGTTTTGCGGTCCGTTTGTAATATGTTTCGAACGAGTGGGTCTAAATAGGCCTTATAATGGACCAGTTGGAATTTTAATTGAGTAAAAAGTACAAAAATTGTGTTGAAATGCTCGTAATCAAGTATATGAACTCCTAAGGTTTGATTAAAACTTGTTTCGTGGTCCGTTTTGAAGAGGTTTCGGACGAGCAGGTGTAAATAGGCATTACAGTGGATCCGTTGGAATTTTAACCGAGTAAAAAGTACAGAAATTGCGTTTTTGCAATATAATCATGTTGAAACGGTCGTAATAAAGTATATGAACTCCTAAAATCTGATTAAAACTTATTTTGTGATCTGTTTTGTAGATGTTTCGGACGAGCGGGTCTAAATAGGAAATACAATGGATCCGTTGGAATTTTAACTGAGTAAAAACTACAGAAATTATGTTTTTGCAATATAATCATGTTGAAATGCTCGTTATCAAGTATATGAACTCCTAAAATTTGATTAAAACCTGTTTCGCGGTCCGTTTTGTAGAGGTTTCAGATGAGCGAGTCTAAATAGGCCTTACAATGGACGCGTTGGAATTTTAACTTAGTAAAAAGTACAGAAAATGTGTTTTGCAATATAATCGTGTTGAAATGCTTGTAATCAAGTATATGAACTACTAAAATTTGATTAAAACTTGTTTTGCTGTCCGTTTTGTAGAGGTTTCGGATGAGCGAGTCTAAAGAGGCCTTAAAATGGACCAGTTGGAGTTTTAACTGAGTAAAAATTACAGAAATTGAGTTTTTGCAATATAATCGTGTTGAAATGCTCGTAATCAAGCTTATGAACTTCTAAAATTTGATAAAACCTTATTTTACGGTCCGTTTGTTATAGGTTTCGGACGAGTGGGTCTAAATAGGCCTTACAATGGACCCGTTGGAATTTTACTTGAGTAAAAAGTACATAAATTGAGTTTTTGCAATATAATCGTGTTGAAATGCTCGTAATCAAGTATATGAAATGTAACACCCCAAGTTTAGGGGTCGGATGTTACTCGGGTAAATCGGGTTCGAGTTGTGGGCTCGTTTTAAAATTTAATTAAGCTTTGGTTTAAATTAAAAGGGTTTAAATTCATTAATGACATTTTTGTAATTTTAAAATAAAGGAGAATAAGATGTGAAAAAGGGGTTTTAACATTTGCTATTCATCTTCTTCTTCCTTAAGCATTTCACGTTAAAACCTCCCCAAACCCCTTTGTCACTATTCCATTAAATCTCACCCTCATTTCAAGTGTTTTCATCAAGGTAAGACAACTTTTGACTTGCCCTCTTCGTTCCTAACACATTGATGGTTTTAGATTTTAGAAAACACCATTGTGGAGAAATTTGAGTTTTCAAAGTTTTCAAAGAAAAGGTTGAAACTTTAATGGTTTTTCGTTTTGCTTTTAATATGTAGAGTTAAGTTATGAGTTAATCTTTCCCTAGGGTACATTATATCTCAATTTGGTTGGTTTTTACTAAGAATCCCGAAATTGGGTTTTGGGGTATGTTAAAAGTGTCAAAACTTGTGTTTTTGTTGTGGTTTTGTGAAAGGGAATTGGGCTGGTGTTATAGTGATACTAGAAGGTTGATTTGAAGGTGTTTAAAGGTGTTTTGGGTGTTAGAATTAGTAGTTTTCTGCTGGGTTTGATTGGAGTACGAAAATGGGGTTTATGGTAATGACTTTGGTTTGAAATTGTAAGAATTTGGCTTGTGGTGGTAGCTTGTGGTTGTGACAGTGTTTGGTGATGATTCAGTTGAGTAATGTATTGTTTTTGATTGACTAGAATCAAGGGAAACCATCGGAGAAGCTTCGGGCACGATTCTGGGGAATTTGGAGACTTGAGTTGGTGGTTCGGCTTCCGGTTGGGCTTCATCGGTGAGTGAAAATGTTTGAACTTGATTTGAATTCAAAAAGGGATTCTTGGGGGTTTAGGTGGAGCCTAGAGGGCTAACCTAAACCCAAGTGTAAGTTCACTAACTTCGCCTTGATTTGTTAAGTATTGGTGCATGAACAATTGTCGAGATATTGTGTGTGGTTTGTGGAATTTTCTTTACTTCCGTTGATGTTGTTGTGTAGTCTTTGTTGGTGTCGAGCCTCACGTGATGGTTGTCGTAACTACGGTGTTGTGTGGTCCCACCGGTAGGGACTAGTAGAAGAGTAAGGTGATGTGTGGTCCCATCGAAAAATTACTAGTCGAACGTTGATGTGTGGTCCCACCGTGTTTTGGTTGTACATGTGCAAACCATGTAAATGTGTTGTTGTGCTTCCTTTCGTGCATTCAAATGGTTTTTAGAGCTTCGCTCACTAAGCTATCAAGCTTACGCTCTCCTTTTTCCAATATGTAGATCGTTAGAGTTCGGAAGGCAAGTGGGCAAGGGAGGAGCTTTTTGGAGTTCTCGAGTAGCTCAAGTATGATTTAAGTATTTGTAATAATGCCTAGACAATGGGGGTATAAACTTGTATGGAGTTGGAGTTCAAATTCCTTAGTTTGGTTTGTTGGTGTTCAAGCATGTTTGATTTGAGGATACTATGTGTTTTTGTATGAGCGTTGCTAGACTCATATGTGCATGTTTTTGATGTTGCCTAAATGCTTTGTGTTTTGAAGGCTTATAGCCATGTTCCAAGGATGCTTATATGTTTGTTTAAAAGCACGTGAAACCTTGTTATGAAATGTTCAAGTGTGTGTTTATTGCCTATGAAGGATATGATGTAGTTATGTATGCTTTCATGTAAGTCTCCTACCTAAAATCCTATCTTGTGTTGGATGCCATGTTTGTTCGGTTATGTTGAATCGCATGATATGTTTTGGTTTCTAAATGATGTATGAGAGTTGGTGCATTGCTAGACAAGTCGTAAATTGCATCTAGAGTTGAGTCTTGGGTCGTTTTGCAGCTAAATTGAGTCTTGTAGTGCAGGGCGTATCGATACGCCCAAGGGCTGTATCGATACGGTCCTACACTTTGTGGCTCAGTTTAAGCCTAGCGTACCAGTACACGGGGGTGTATCGATATGCCAAAAGCTCTCTGGAAATCTGAGAAATTGACGAGATTTTGGCGTATCGGTACAGGTCTTGGGTGTATCGGTATGGTCTTTTATCGTTGACTGTTGAGGGCGTATCGGTACGGTCAACCAGTGTACCGACAAGGTTTCCCTAGGTTGACTATGGGTTGTTGACCAAGTCAAGGTGTATCGATACAGTCTTCTAGCGTATCGATACGACCTGCTGTAATGAATAAAATGGGTTGTTTCAATTGCTTTTCATGTATGCTTCTATCGTTTCGTTGTCCTTCCGCTGTCGTATCTCACATTGGGTGCATGAAAGCATTTAGACAAGATAGTGATTAAAAGAAATTTTCTAGGGTTGCTAATTGAAGGAGAGCCTTAACGTGTTTCACTTCGGTTTCCCCGTGTGACCTACTCGGACCGGCCAGTCGACTAGACTGGGACGAGAGGGTTACATGAAATCCTAAAATTTGATTAAAACTAGTATTGCGGTCCGTTTTGTAGAGGTTTCGGACGAACGGGTCAAAGTAGGCCTTACAATGGACCCGTTAGAATTTTAATTGAGTAAAAAGTACAAAAATTGAGTTTTTGCAATATAATCGTGTTGAAATGCTTGTAATCAAGTATATGAAATGTAACGCCCCAAGTTTAGGGGTCGGATGTTACTCGGGTAAAATGCTGATAATCAAGTATATGAACTCCTAATGTTTGATTAAAATTTGTTTCACGGTCCATTTTGCAGAGGTTTCGGACGAGCGGGTCTTAATAGGCCTTACAATGGACCCGTTGGAATTTTAACTGAGTTAAAATTATAGAAATTGAGTTTTTGCAATATAATCGTGTTGAAATGCTCGTAATCAAGTATATGAACTGCTAAAATTTGATAAACCCTGTTTTGCGGTCCGTTTGTTATAGGATTTGGACGAGGGGGGTCTAAATAAGCCTTACAATGAACCCGTTGGAATTTTACTTGAGTAAAAAGTACATCAAGTTTTTGCAATATAATCGTATTGAAATGCTTGTAATCAAGTATATGAAATCCAAAAATTTGATTAAAACCTGTTTTGCGGTCCGTTTTGTACAGGTTTCGGCGAGCGGGTCTAAATAAGCCTTACAATTGACCCGTTGGAATTTTACTTGAGTAAAAAGAACAGAAATTGAGTTTTTGCAATATAATAGTGTTAAAATGCACGTAATAAAGTTTATGAACTCCTAAAATTTGATTAAAAATGTTTCGCAGTCCGTTTTGCAAAGGTTTCGGACGAGCGGGTCAAAAAAAGGCCTTACAATGGACTCGTTGGAATTTTAACTGAGTAAAAAGTACAGAAATTGAGTTTTTGCAATATAATGTGTTAAAATGCTCGTAATCAAGTATTTGAACTCCTAAAATTTGATAAAACCTTGTTTTGCGGCCCGCTTCTTATAGGTTTCGTACGTGCGGGTCTAAATAGGCCTTACAATGGACCCGTTGGAATTTTACTTGAGTAAAAAGTACAAAAATTGAGTTTTTGCAATACAATCTTGTTGAAATGCTCGAAATCAAGTATATGAACTCCTATAATTTGATTAAAACTTGTTTCGTGGTTCGTTTTGTAGAGGTTTCGGACGAGTGGGTCTAAATAGGCCTTAAAATGGACCCGTTGGAATTTTAACTAATAAAAAAGTACAGAAATTGAGTTTTTGCAATATAATCATGTTGAAATGCTCGTAATCAAGTATATGAACTCCTAAAATTTGATAAAACATTGTTTTGCGGTCCGTTTGTTATAGGTTTCGGACGAGCGGGTCTAAATAGGACTTACAATGGACCCGTTGGAATTTTACTTGAGTAAAAAGTACAAAAATTAAGTTTTTGCAATATAATCTTGTTAAAATGCTCATAATCAAGTATATGAACTCCTAAATTTTGATAAAACCTTGTTTTGCGTTCCATTTGTTATAGGTTTCAGACGAGCGGGTCTAAATAGGCCTTACAATGGACCCGTTGGAATTTTACTTGAGTAAAAAGTACAAAAATTGAGTTTTTGCAATATAATCGTGTTGAAATACTCGAAACCAAGTATATGAACTACTATAGTTTGATTAAAACTTGTTTCGCAGTTCCTTTTGTAGAGGTTTCAGACGAGCATGTCTAAATAGGCCTTACAATGGACCCGATTGAATTTTAACTAAGTAAAAAGCACAAAAATTGAGTTTTTTTTTTGCAATATTAACGTGTTGAAAAGCTCGTAATCAAGTATATGAACTCCTAAAATTTGATAAAACCATGTTTTGCGGTCCTTTTGTTATATGTTTCAGACGAGCGGGTCTAAATAGGCCTTATAATGGACCCTGGAATTTTACTTGAGTAAAAAGTACAGAAATTGAGTTTTTGCAATATAATCGTGTTGAAATGCTCGAAATCAAGTATATGAACTACTATAATTTGATTAAAATTTGTTTCGCGGTTCGTTTTGTAGAGGTTTCGGATGAGCGTGTCTAAATAGGCCTTACAATGGACCCGGTGGAATTTTAACTGAGTAAAAAGCACAAAAATTGAGTTTATTGCAATATTATCGTGTTGAAAAGCTCGTAATCCAGTATATGAACTCCAAAAATTTGATAAAACCTTGTTTTGCGGTCCTTTTGTTATAGGTTTCGGACGAGCGGGTCTAAATAGGCCTTACAATGGATCCGTTGGAATTTTACTTGAGTAAAAAATACAGAAATTGAGTTTTTGCAATATAATCGTGTTGAAATGCTCGAAATCAAGTATATGAACTACTAAATTTAGATTAAAACTTGTTTCACGGTTAGTTTTGTAGAGGTTTCGGACGAGCATGTCTAAATAGGCCTTACAATGGACCCGAAGGAATTTTAACCGAGTAAAAAGCACAAAAATTGAGATTTTTGCAATATTATCGTGTTGAAAAGCTCGTAATCAAGTATATGAACTCCAAATATTTCATAAAACCTTGTTTTGCGGTCCTTTTGTTATAGGTTTCAAACGAGCGGGTCTAAATAGGCTTACAATGGACCTGTTGGAATTTTACTTGAGTAAAAATTACAGAAATTGAGTTTTTGCAATATAATCGTGTTGAAATGCTCGAAATCAAGTATATGAACTCCTATATTTTGATTAAAACTTGTTTCGTAGTCCGTTTTGTAGAGGTTTCGGACGAGCGGGTCTAAATAGGCATTACAATGGACCCATTTGAATTTTAACTGAGTAAAAAGTACATAAATTGTGTTTTTGCAATATAATCGTGTTGAAATGCTCGTAATCAAGTATATGAACTCCTAAAATTTTATAAAACATTACTTTGTAGTCTGTTTGTTATAGGTTTCGGACGAGCGGGTCTAATTAAAACTTACAATGGACCCGTTGGAATTTTACTTGAGTAAAAAGTACAAAAATTGAGTTTTTGCAACATAATCTTGTTGAAATGCTAATAATCAAGTATATGAACTCTTAGATTTTGATTAAAACTTGTTTCGAGGTCCGTTTTGTAGAGGTTTCAATCGAGCGGTTCTAAATAGGCCTTACAATGGACCCGTTGGAATTTTAACCGGGTAAAAAGTACATAAATTGAGTTTTTGCAATACAAGCGTGCTGAAATGCTCGTAATTAAGTATATGAACTCCTAAATTTTGATAAAACCTTATTTTGCGGTCCGTTTGTTATAGGTTTAAGACAAGCGGGTCTAAATAGGCCTTACAATGGACCCGTTGGAATTTTACATGAGTTAAAAGTCAAGAAATTGAGTTTTTGCAATATAATCGTGTTGAAATGCTCGAAATCAAGTATATGACCCCTATAATTTGATTTATACTTGTTTCGCAGTTCATTTTGTAGAGCTTTCGGACGAGCGGGTCTAAATAGGCAATACAATGGACCCGTTGGGATTTTAACTGAGTAAAAACTACAGAAATTGAGTTTTGAAATATGATCATGTTGAAATGCACCAAATCGAGAATATGAACTCCTAAAATTTTATTCAAACTTTTTTCGCGGTCCGTTTTGTAGAGGTTTCGGACAAGCGAGTCTAAATAGGAATTACAATTGACCCGTTAGAATTTTAACTGAGTAAAAAGTACAGAAATTGTGTTTTTGCAATATAATTGTGTTGAAATGGTCGTAATCAAGTATATGAACTCCAAAAGTTTGATTGAAACTTGTTTCGCGGTCCGTTTTGTAGAGGTTTCAGACGAGCGAGTCTAAATAGGCCTTACAATGGATCCGTTGAAATTTTAACTGAGTAAAAAGTACAAAAATTGAGTCTTTGCAATATAATCGTGTTGAAATGCTCGTAATCAAGTAAATGAACCTCTAAAATTTGGTTAAAACTTGTTTTGTTGTCCGTTTTGTAGAGGTTTTGGACGAGCGGGTCTAAATAGGCCTTACAATGGACCCGTTGGAATTTTAACAAAGTAAAAAGTACATAAATTGAGTTTTTGCAATATAATCGTGTTGAAATGCTCCTAATTAAGAAAGTGAACTCCTAAAGTTTGATCAAACCTTATTTTGCGGTCCGTTTATTATAGGTTTCAGACGAGCGGGTCTAAAAAAGCCTTACAATGGACCCGTTGGAATTTTACATGAGTTAAATGTCTAGAAATAGAGTTTTTGCAATATAATCGTGTTGAAATGCTCGTAGTAGAGTATATGAACCCCTATAATTTGATTAATACTTGTTTCACAGTTCATTTTGTATAGGTTTCGGACGAGCGGGTCTAAATAGGCCTTACAATGGACCTGAAGGAATTTTAACTGAGTAAAAAGTACAAAAATTGAGTTTTTTTTGCAATATAATCGTGTTGAAATGCTCGTAATCAAGAATATGAACTCCTAAAATTTTATTCAAACTTGTTTCGCAGTCCGTTTTGTAGAGGTTTCGGACGAGCGGGTTTAAATAGGCATTACAATGGTCCCGTTGGAATTTTAACTGAGTAAAAAGTACAGAAATTGAGTTTTTGAAATATGATCGTGTTGAAATGCTCCTAATCAAGAATATGAACTCCTAAAATTTGATTAAAACTTGTTTTGCGATCCATTTTGTAGAGGTTTCGGACAAGCGAGTCTAAATAGGCCTTACAATGGACCCGTTAGAAATTTAACGGAGTAAAAATTACAAGAATTGAATTTTTGCAATATAATCCTGTTGAAATGCTCGTAATCAAGTATATGAACTCCTATAATTTGATAAACCTTGTTTTGCGGTCCGTTTGTTATAGGTTTCAGACGAGTTGGTCTAAATAGGCCTTACAATGGACCCGTTGGAATTTTAACTGAGTAAAAAGTACAAAAAATGAGTTTTTGCAATATAATCGTGTTGAAATGCTCATAATCAAGAATATGAACTACTATAGTTTGATTAAAACTTGTTTCGCGGTTCGTTTTGTAGAGGTTTCGGACGAGCGTGTCTAAATAGGCCTTACAATGGACCCGATGGAATTTTAACTGAGTAAAAAGCACAAAAACTGAGTTTTTTGCAATATTATCGTGTTGAAAATCTCGTAATCAAGTATATGAACTCCAAAAATTTGATAAAACCTTATTTTGCGGTCCTTTTGTTATAGGTTTCGGACGAGCGGGTCTAAATATGCCTTACAATGGACCCGTTGGAAATTTAACTGAGTAAAAAGTACAGATATTGAGCTTTTGGAATATAATCCTGTTGAAATGCTCGTAATCAAGTATATGAACTCCTAAAATTTTATAAAACCTTGTTTTGCGGTCCGTTTGTTATAGGTTTTGGACGAGCAGATCTAAATAGGCATTACAATGGACCAGTTGGAATTTTACTTGAATAAAAAGTACATAAATTCAGTTTTTGCAATATAATCTTGTTGAAATGCTCTTTATCAAGTATATGAACTCCTAAAATATTCTTAAAACTTGTTTTGCTGTCCGTTTTGTATAGGTTTCCGACGAGCGGGTCTAATAGGCCTTACAATGGACCCGTTGGAATTTTAATTTAGTAAAAAGTACAGAAATTGAGTTTTTGCAATATAATGGTGTTGAAATGCTCGTAATCAAGTATATGAACTCTTAAAATTTGACTAAAACTTTTTTCGCGGTCCGTTTTGTAGAGGTTTCGGACGAGCGGGTCTAAATAGGCCTTACAATGGACCCGTTGGAATTTTAACAAAGTAAAAAGTACATAAATTATGTTTTTGCAATATAATCGTGTTGAAATGCTCCTAATTAAGAAAGTGAACTCCTAAAGTTTGATTAAAACTTGTTTCGCTGTCCGTTTTGTAGAGGTTTCAGACGAGCGAGTCTAAATAGTCCTTACAATGGACTAGTTGGAATTTTAACTGAGCAAAAAGTACATAAATTGAGTCTTTGCGGTACGTTTGTTATAGGTTTCGGACGAGCGGGTCTAAATAGACCTTGCAATGGACCCGTTAGAATTTTAACTAAGAAAAAAGTACAGAAATTGAGTTTTTGCAATATAATATTGTAGAATTACTCGTAATCAAGTATATGAACTCCTAAAGTTTTGTAGAGGTTTCGGACGAGGGGGTCTAAACAGGCCTTACAATGGAATAGTTAGAATTTTAGTAAAAAGTAAAGAAATTGAGTTTTTGCAATATGATGGTGTTGAAATGTTCCTAATCAAGAAAATGGACTCCTAAAATTTGATTAAAACTTGTTTCGTGGTCAGTTTTGAAGAGGTTTCGGACGAGCAGGTGTAAATAGGCATTATAATGGACCCGTTGGAATTTTAACTGAGTAAGAAATACATAAATTGAGTTTTTGCAATATAATCCTGTTCAAATGCTCGTAATCAATTATATGAACTCCTAAAATTTGTTTTGCGGTCCGTTTTGTAGATGTTTCGTACGAGCGGGTTTTAATAGGCTTACAATGGACCTATTGGAATTTTACTTGAGTAAAAAGTACATAAATTGAGTTTTTGTAATATAATCGTGTTGAAATGCTCAAAATCAAGTATATGAACTCCTATAATTTGATTAAAACTTGTTTCGCGATCCGTTTTGTAGAGGTTTCGTACGAGCGGGTCTAAATAGGCCTTACAATGGACTCGTTGGAATTTTAACTGAGTAAAGAATACAAAAATTGAGTTTTTGCATATAACCGTGTTGAAATGCTCGTAATCAAGTATATGAACTCCTAGATTTTGATTAAAACTTGTTTCGCGGTCTGTTTTGTAGAGGTTTCGGACGAGCCGGTCTAAATAGGCCTTACAATGGACCCGTTGGAATTTTAACTGAGTAAAAAGTACATAAATTGAGTTTTTGAAATATAATCGTGTTGAAATGCTCGTAATCAAGTATATGAATTCCTAAAATTTGATTAAAACTTCTTTCGCAGTCCGTTTTGTAGAGGTTTAGGACGAGCGGGTCTAAATAGACCTTATAATGGACCCGTTGGAATATTACTTGAGTAAAAAGTACAAAAATAGTGTTTTTTCAATATAATCGTGTTGAAATGCTCGAAATAAGGTCTATGAACTCTTATAATTTGATTAAAACTTGTTTCGCGGTCCGTTTTGTAGAGGTTTCGGACGAGCGGGTCTAAATAGGCATTACAATGGACCCGTTGGAATTTTAACTAAGTTAAAAGTACATAAATTGAGTTTTTGCAATATAATCGTTATAAATGATCGTAATAAAGTATATGAACTCCTAAAATTTGATAAAACGTTGTTTTTCAGTCCGTTTCTTATAGGTTTCGGATGAGCGGGTCTAAATAGGACTTACAATGGACCCGTTGGAATTTTACTTGAGTAAAAAGTACAAAAATTGAGTTTTTGAAACCGAATCTTGTTGTAACCCCCTTAGCCCGGCCTAGACTGTTGACCCGAACTACGAAGATTACACGGGGAAAACCAAAGTCAACCCGAAAGTCAACTTTGATTAACGACCCTTTTTTTCTTTTTAATCTTGTCTAAATGCTCATTAACCCTAAGCGTATCCTTGACAAAAGCATACTTGAAAAACACAGCAATCAGAAAGCAACAAGGGACTCGATTGCACAACATACGAATTTAGGGACCAAATTGTAAATTCTGGAAATTAAGAGGACTTAACTAATTTTTAAGATACCATTATGAAATTAGTCATATTACATGCTTCTCTGTCAAATTTCACCTCAAACGGACATCTCAAACTCAAGCAATTGCATAAACAATATTCAGTACTAAAACGTAAAGCTTGCAAATCATAAAACCATTCAAATCAATGCCCAACGGTCTAATGTTTCGGAACGGGGGTTGACCGTTCCGAAACGCGGGTTCGTTTCGAGACCAGTTTCAAAACAGGGCTTGATAGTGGCAAATCGTTTCGAAACGCCCTCTACCCGTTCTGATACACGAAGGCCATTACATGCCCCCGTTTCGAAATGGTAGTGCCCGTTCCGATACGGACTGCCCAGAAAGTGCAGATTTTTCTGGTTTATCATACATTTGACCAATCAAACACAACCCTATGACCTCCTAATCATGCCAACAAGTCATCATACATTTAATGAACATATTTGCATCATCAAAACACATTCATGGCATCAATTAGGAAAAACCACAAATCTATAGGCATGCATCCTAATATTGGAAATCAAGCAATCAACAATTCTTCAAAACAAATACCAAATGGCAATTTACATGTCCAAAACATCATAGGCATCATGCCAAACATAGGGAGTCCAAAACATCTCCCAACAACACAACCTAGGTTCCCATTGCCAAATATCAAAGACTACTAATGTTGTGAAAATACTACCATACATGAGCTTAGCTTTCCCTTGGATTACTTGACCTCCTTGCTGCCCTCAAATGCCTCAATTATCTGCATTATTGGTTCAAGAAAGAGAGCGTAAGCACAATTGCTTAGTGAGGCATGCTCTAAAGAAACAACACAATAATGCATTTTATAAAACACCTTTCACAAGGCCTTTTCAACACATAACATCAATTCTCATGCAACAATGCATATACAACAAGCATCTCATGCTTAAATAACATCAACATGTCATATTGGCTTCCAAGTGATAACCATAACCATTTTCAACATAAAACACAATTGGATACGCGGATTACAAGCGTTGTCCCATACGCTTCATACACACTACCAAACACACAAGGTGGAGTTTACCGGTACAATCTCAACCCCTCAACACCCGTGATGGAGTTTAACGGTACAATCACAACCCCTCCACATCACTCATTGGTAGTTGTATAACATCACTAACGAGAACACGGGACACTCAACACAAGATCCACACATGGACTTTTAAACACCATTGTGATCTTAAACATCTCGTTAGTGTACTTGGATGGAGTTTACGGTACAATCACAACCCCTCAACATCCAAGGCGACTTTATTCACGGTGCACTCAATCCTATAGCCGACTAACTATATCCGATTCAAGTACTTTAAAACCACACATCACTTGCCAATATACATCATTTATCATCAATAATCCACTATTTTAAAGCATTATCCAAAGCCATTAAACCATCATGCATCACCATGCATCAAACCACAATTATCAATATCAAACCAAGGATCTCTTACCTTGAGCATCCTTCAACACATGGCTTACCAAAAAAGCATCAATCATGCTAAATCATGCTTTTAAAACAGAATTTAAACATGAAAATTAAACACATTGCATCCAACCAATTCATGGTTCATCAAAAAGAGAGTTTCTCTGAAAACTTACTCTTGAGCTTAGTTAAGTTGCTTAGACTTAAACTAAGCTCCCAAAACCTTCAAACATTGGTTACAAAGCTGTAAACCCAACTTCACTCACCAATTCCGTTTCGCAAGCTTGCCGATATGCCGTTCAAGCCTCCGGATCAACACCACAAGGATCCGAAGATGTCTCCCCTATTTTAAACACATCAAAGCAGAGGATTAATGCATCATCATGCATTAGAATCTTCAGCCATTACAACTAAACTCGCTGCTCTCACCAAATCTAACATTTCGGCTACCAAACACAACCAAAATCACATCCAAACTCATCCACAACATTACCCAGCCAAGATCCATCACTTCTAAACATTCTTAAACATCAATTAACATCCAAAAAGGATCTAAACTCGTCCTTATACCTCCAGCTATAACAGAACACCAAGATCACCCCAAAAACCACCATTTTCACCAATAAAAACTTAGGAAAATCAACCTATTCGGGATTGCGTTGATTAAACCTCAATTACACATCATTAAACATCCAAAATACATTAAAAAGGCATCTCAAAACAGAGCCCAAACAATCACCACGAAATTATTCAAGATTTAATCAAAATCTCAAGTTTTAAGCCAAAATCAAGATCACAACATTAAAACATTTAATAAAACTTAATTTAAGGATTGAGAACTTGGGAATTTCAGTAAAGAACTGAGTATTTAGAGGAGAAGGACATCCTTACCTCTAAATGTAGATTTCTCCTTGTTTAGAGCCAAAATCCTTGAAAAATCAATGAGCAAATGAAGAGGATTTGATGTAGAAAAGCTTAGGAATCAATTGATGATTGAAACCTCATCATTTAGAGTGGAAATAAAAAGAAAAGTTGTTGTGGAAATGTGTTTGGCTGAGGGAATTTTGAGAGAAAATGAAATGGGAAAATTTTAGCAAAAGTTAGTTATGAAAACTAAAATATGGTTTTCCCTCTTTTCTTTTAATTAATTAAACATTAAATGAGTCATTAAAATTAAGAAAAATCTGGAGAAATCCTTCCTTGGGTAAATTAGCTCTTTAAAGATTCAAAGTTTCAATTCTTACAAAACAGTCACCACTAAACTTTTCAAAAATCACATTTTAGTCACTATTTAGAAATGTCACACTTCCAAACCTTATTTTATAAACATGATTTCACCACTCTCTTATATATATTTTTAATGCATCCCGAACTAGGCTTTCCCTAAAACCACCTTTTATATTCGAACCGAAAATTAGACCGGTCCGGTTCAAACCCTAAACTTCCAAGCCCAAAATTGGGGTGTTACACTTGTTGAAATTCTCATAATCAAGTATATGAACTCTTGTAATTTGATTAAAACTTGTTTCGAGGTCGGTTTTGTAGAGGTTTCGGACGAGCGGGTCTAAATAGGTATTACAATGGACCCGTTGGAATTTTAACTGAGTAAAAAGTACAGAAATTAAGTTTTTGAAATATGATCGTGTTGAAATTCTCCTAATCAAGAATATGAACTCCTAAAATTTGATTAAAACTTGTTTTGCGGTCCATTTTGTAGAGGTTTCGAACAAGCGAGTCTAAATAGGCATTACAATGGACCTGTTAGAATTTTAACTGGGTAAAAAGTACAGAAATTCTGTTTTTGCAATATAATCGTGTTGAAATGCTCGTAATCAAGTATACGAACTCCTAAAGTTTGATTAAAACTTGTTTCGCGGTCTGTTTTGTAGAGGTTTCAGACGAGCGAGTCTAAATAGGCCTTACAATGGACCCGTTGAAATTATAACTGAGTAAAAAGTAAAAAAAAATTGAGTCTTTGCAATATAATTGTGTTGAAATGCTCGTAATCAAGTATATGAACCTCTAAACTTTGGTTAAAACTTGTTTTGTTGTCCGTTTGTAGAGGTTTTGGACGGGCGGGTCTAAATAGGCCTTACAATGTTCCCGATGGAAATTTAACTGAGTAAAAAGTACAGAAAATGAGTTTCTACAATATAATCATGTTGAAATGCTCGTAATAAAGTATATGAACTCCTAAAGTTTGATTAAAACTTGTTTCGCAGGCTGTTTTGTAGAGGTTTCAGACGAGCGAGTCTAAATAGGCCTTACAATGGATCCGTTGAAATTTTAACTGAGTAAAAAGTACAAAAATTGAGTCTTTGCAATATAATCGTGTTGAAATGCTCGTAATCAAGTATATGAACCTCTAAAATTTGGTTAAAACTTGTTTTGCTGTTCGTTTTGTAGAGGTTTTGGACGAGCGAGTCTAAATAGGCCTTACAATGTTCCCGTTGGAAATTTAACTGAGTAAAAAGTACATAAATTGTGTTTTTTCAATACAATCGTGTTGAAATTCTTTTAATCAAGTATATGAACTCCTAAAGTTTGATTAAAACTTGTTTTGCGGTTTGTTTTGTAGAGGTTTCAGACGAGCGAGTCTAAAGAGTCCTTACAATAGACCAATATATGGACTCCTAATATATTATTAAAACTTGTTTTGATGTCCGTTTTGTAGAGGTTTCGAACGAGCTGGTCTAAATAGGCCTTACAATGGACCCGTTGGAATTTTAACTAAGTAAAAAGTACAAAAATTGAGTTTTTGCAATATAATCGTGTTGAAATGCTCATAATCAAGAATATGAACTACTATAATTAGATTAAAACTTGTTTCGTGGTTCGTTTTGTAGAGGTTTCGGACGAGCGTGTCTAAATAGGCCTTACAATTGACCCGATGGAATTTTAACTGAGTAAAAAGCACAAAAATTGAGTTTTTTGCAATATTATCATGTTGAAAAGCTCGTAATCAAGTATATGAATTCCAAAAATTTGATAAAACCTTGTTTTGCGGTCTTTTTGTTAGAGATTTCGGACAAGCGGGTCTAAATAGGCCTTACAATGGACCCGTTGGAAATTTAACTGAGTAAAAAGTACAGAATTTGAGTTTTTGCAATATAATCCTGTTGAAATGCTGGTAATCAAGTATATGATCTCCTAAAATTTTGTAAAACCTTGTTTTGCGGTCCGTTTGTTATAGGTTTCGGACGAGCAGATCTAAATAGGCATTACAATGGACCAGTTGGAATTTTACTTGAATAAAAAGTACAGAAATTGAGATTTTGCAATATAATCTTGTTGAAATGCTCGTTATCAAGTATATGAACTCCTAAAATATTATTAAAACTTGTTTTGTTGTCCGTTTCGTAGAGGTTTCGGACCAGCGGGTCTAAATAGGCATTACAATGGACCCGTTGGAATTTTAACTGAGTAAAAAGTACATAAATTGAGTTTTTGCAATATCATCGTGTTGAAATGCTCGTAATCAAGTATATGATTTCCTAATATTTGATAAAATATCGTTTTTCGGTCCGTTTGTTATAGGTTTCAGACGAGCGGATATAAATAGAACTTACAATGGACCCGTTGGAATTGTACTTGAGTAAAAAATACATAAATTGAGTTTTTGCAACATAATCTTGTTGAAATGCTCATAATCAAGTATATGAACTCTTAGATTTTGATTAAAACTTGTTTCGAGGTCCGTTTGGTAGAGGTTTTAATCGAGCGGGTCTAAATAGGCCTTACAATGGACCCGTTGGAATTTTAACCGGGTAAAAATTACAGAAATTGAGTTTTTGCAATATAATCGTGTTGAAATGCTCGTAAACAAGTATATGAACTCCTAAATTTTTATAAAACCTTATTTTGCGGTCCGTTTATTATAGGTTTCAGACGAGCGGGTCTAAATGGGCCTTACAATGGACCCGTTGGAATTTTAACTGGGTTAAAATTATAGAAATGAGTTTTTGCAATATAATCGTGTTGAAATGCTCGTAATCAAGTATATGAGGTTCTAAAGTTTGATAAAACCTTGTTTTGCCGTCCGTTTGTTATAGGTTTTGGACGAGCGAGTCTAAATATGCCTTACAATGGACCCGTTGGAATTTTACTTGAGTAAAAAGTACATAAATTGAGTTTTTGCAATATAATCGTGTTGAAATGCTCGTAATCAAGTATATGAAATCCAAAAATTTGATTAAAACCTGTTTCGCGGTCCGTTTTGTAGAGGTTTCGGCGAGCGGGTCTAAATAAGCCTGACAATTGACTAGTTGGACATTTACTTGAGTAAAAAGAACAGAAATTGAGTTTTTGCAATATAATCGTGTTAAAATGCACGTATTCAAGTTTATGAACTCCTAAAATTGGATTAAAACTTGTTTCGCGGTCCATTTTGCAAAGGTTTCGGACGAGCGGGTCTTAATAGGCCTTACAATGGACTCGTTGGAATTTTAACTAAGTAAAAAGTACAGAAATTGAGTTTTTGCAATATAATCGTGTTGAAATGCTCGTAATCAAGTATATGAACTCCTATAATTTAATAAAACCTTGTTTTACGGTCCGCTTGTTATAGGTTTTGGACGAGGGGGTCTAAATAGGCCTTACAATGGAACCGTTGGAATTTTACTTGAGTAAAAAGTACAGAAATTGAGTTTTTGCAATACAATCTTGTTGAAATGCTCGTTATCAAGTATATGAACTCCTAAAATATTATTAAAACTTGTTTCGCGGTCCGTTTTGTAGAGGTTTCGAACGAGCGGGTCTAAATAGGCATTACAATGGACCCGTTGGAATTTTAACTAAGTAAAAAGTACAGAAATTATGTTTTTGCAATATAATCGTGTTGCAATGCTCGTAGTCAAGTATATGAACACCTAAAATTTGATAAAACATCGTTTTGCGGTCCGTTTGTTATAGGTTTCAGACGAGCGGATCTAAATAGGACTTACAATGGACCCGTTGGAATTTTACTTGAGTAAATAGTACAAAAATTGAGTTTTTGCAACTTAATCTTGTTGAAATGCTCATAATCAAGTATATGAACTCTTAGATTTTGATTAAAACTTGTTTCGAGGTCCGTTTTGTAGAGGTTTCGATCGAGCGGGTCTAAATAGGCCTTACAATGACCCGTTGGAGTTATTACCAGGTAAAAAGTACAGAAATTGAGTTTTTAAAATATAATCGTGTTGAAATGCTCGTAATCAAGTATATGAACTCCTAAATTTTGATAAAACCATATTTTGCGGTCCGTTTATTATAGGTTTCAGACGAGCGGGTCTAAATGGGCCTTACAATGGACCCGTTGGAATTTTAGCTGGGTTAAAATTATAGAAATGAGTTTTTGCAATATAATCGTGTTGAAATGCTCGTAATCAAGTATATGAACTTCTAAAATTTGATAAAACCTTGTTTTGCCGTCCGTTTGTTATAGGTTTTGGACGAGGGGGTCTAAATAGGCCTTACAATGGACCCGTTGGAATTTTACTTGAGTAAAAAGTACATAAATTGCGTTTTTGCAATATAATCGTGTTGAAATGCTCGTAATCAAGTATATGAAATCCAAAAATTTAATTAAAACTTGTTTCGCGGTCCGTTTTGTAGAGGTTTCGGCGAGCGGGTCTAAATAAGCCTGGCAATTGACCAGTTGGAATTTTACTTGAGTAAAAAGAACAGAAATTGAGTTTTTGCAATATAATCGTGTTAAAATGCACGTAATCAAGTTTATGAACTCCTAAAATTTGATTAAAACTTGTTTCGCGGTCCGTTTTGCAAAGGTTTCGGACGAGCGGGTCCTAATAGGCCTTACAATGGACTCGTTGGAATTTTAACTAAGTAAAAAGTACAAAAATTTTGAGTTTTTGCAATATAATCGTGTTGAAATGCTCGTAATCAAGTATATGAACTCCTAAATTTTGATAAAACCATATTTTGCGGTCCGTTTATTATAGGTTTCAGACGAGCGGGTCTAAATAGGCCTTACAATGGACCCGTTGGAATTTTACATGAGTTAAATGTCTAGAAATTGAGTTTTTGCAATACAATCATATTGAAATGCTCGAAATCAAGTATATGAACTACTATAATTTGATTAAAACTTGTTTCGCGGTTCGTGTTGAATAGGTTTCGGACGAGCGTGTCTAAATAGGCCTTACAATGGAACCGATGGAATTTTAACTGAGTAAAAAACACAAAAATTGAGTTTTTTGCAATATTAACGTGTTGAAAACCTCGTAATCAAGTATATGAACTCCTAAAATTTGATAAAACCTTGTTTTGCGGTCCTTTTGTTATAGGTTTAAGACGAGCAGGTCTAAATAGGCCTTACAATAGACCCGTTGGAATTTTACTTGAGTAAAAAGTACATAAATTGAGTTTTTGCAATATAATCGCGTTGAAATGCTCGAAATCAAGTATATGAACTACTATAGTTTTATTAAAACCAGTTTCGCGGTTCGTTTTATAGAGGTTTCGGACGAGCGTGTCTAAATAGGCCTTATAATGGACCCGATGGAATTTTAACTGAGTAAAAAGCACAAAAATTGAGTTTATTGCAATATTATCGTGTTGAAAAGCTCGTAATCAAGTATATGAACTCTAAAAATTTGATAAAACCTTGTTTTGCGGTCCTTTTGTTATAGGTTTCGGACAAGCGGGTCTAAATAGGCCTTACAATGGATCCGTTGGAATTTTACTTGAGTAAAAAGTACAGAAATTGTGTTTTGGCAATATAATCATGTTGAAATGGTCGTAATCAAGTATATGAACTCCTAAAGTTTGATTAAAACTTGTTTCGTGGTCCGTTTTGTAGAGGTTTCGGACGAGCGTGTCTAAATAGGCCTTACAATGGACCCGATGGAATTTTCACTGAGTAAAAAGCACAAAAATTGAGTTTTTTTTTGCAATATTATCGTGTTGAAAAGCTCGTAATCAAGTATATGAACTCCAAAAATTTGATAAAACCTTGTTTTACGGTCCTTTTGTTATAGGTTTCGGACGAGCGAGTCTAAATAGACCATACAATGGACCCATTGGAAATTTAACTGAGTAAAAACTACAGAAATTGAGTTTTTGCAATATAATCGTGTTGAAATGCTCGAAATCAAGTATATGAACTACTATATTTTGATTAAAACTTGTTTCGATGTTCGTTTTATAGAGGTTTCGGACGAGCGTGTCTAAATAGGCCTTACAATGGACCCGATGAAATTTTAACTGAGTAAAAAGCACAAAAATTGAGTTTTTTGCAATATTATAGTGTTGAAAAGCTCGTAATCAAGTATATGAACTCCAAAAATTTGATAAAACCTTGTTTTGCGGTTCTTTTGTTATAGGTTTCGGACGAGCGGGTCTAAATTGGCCTTACAATGGACCCGTTGGAAATTTAACTGAGTAAAAAGTACAAAAATTGAGTTTTTGCAATATAATCCTGTTGAAATGCTGGTAATCAAGTATATGAACTCCTAAAATTTTATAAAACCTTGTTTTGCGGTCCGTTTGTTATAGGTTTCGGACGAGCAGATCTAAATAGGCATTACAATGGACCAGTTGGAATTTTACTTGAATAAAAAGTACAGAAATTGAGTTTTTGCAATATAATCTTGTTGAAATGCTCGTTATCAAGTATATGAACTCTTAAAATATTATGAAAACTTGTTTTGCTGTCCGTTTTGTATAGGTTTCCGACGAGCGGGTCTAATAGGCCTTACAATGGACCCGTTGGAATTTTAATTAAGTAAAAAGTACAGAAATTGAGTTTTTGCAATATAATCGTGTTGAAATGCTCGTAATCAAGTATATGAACTCCTAAAATTTGACTAAAACTTTTTTTGCGGTCCGTTTTTTAGAGGTTTCGAACGAGCGTGTCTAAATAGGCCTTACAATGGACCCGTTGGAATTTTAACAAAGTAAAAAGTACATAAATTGAGTTTTTGCAATATAATCGTGTTGAAATGCTCCTAATTAAGAATATGAACTCCTAAAATTTGATTAAAACTTGTTTTGCGGTCCATTTTGTAGAGGTTTCGGACAAGCAGGTCTAAGTAGGCATTACAATGGACTCGTTAGAATTATAAATGAGTAAAAAGTACAGAAATTGGGTTTTTGCAATATAATCGGGTTGAAATGCTCTTAATCAGGTATATATACTTCTAAAGTTTGATTAAAACTTGTTTCGTCGTCCGTTTTGTAGAGGTTCCAGACGAGCGAGTCTAAATAGTCCTTACAATGGACTAGTTCGAATTTTAACTGAGCAAAAAGTATATAAATTGAGTCTTTGCGGTATGTTTGTTATAGGTTTCGGACGAGCGGGTCTAAATAGGCCTTACAATGGACCCATTTGAATTTTAACTAAGAAAAAAGTACAGAAATTGAGTTTTTGCAATATAATATTGTAGAATTACTCGTAATCAAGTATATGAACTCCTAAAATTTGATTAAAACTTGTTCCACGGTCTGTTTTATAGAGGTTTCGGACGAGGGGGTCTAAACAGGCCTTACAACGAACCAGTTGGAATTTTATCTGAGTAAAAAGTACAGAAATTGAGTTTTTGCAATATGATGGTGTTGAAATGCTCCTAATCAAGAAAATGGACTCCTAAAATTTGATTAAAACTTGTTTCGCGATCAGTTTTGAAGAGGTTTTGGACGAGCAGGTGTAAATAGGCATTATAATGGACCCGTTGGAATTTTAAGTGAGTAAAAAATACAGAAATTGAGTTTTGCAATATAATCCTATTCAAATGCTCCTAATCAATTATACGAACTCCTAAAATTTGTTTTGCGGTCCGTTTTGTAGATGTTTCGTACGAGCGAGTTTTAATAGGCCTTACAATGGACCTATTGGAATTTTACTTGAGTAAAAAGTACAGAAATTGAGTTTTTGTAATATAATCGTGTTGAAATGCTCAAATCAAGTATATGAACTCCTACAATTTGATTAAAACTTGTTACGCGATCCGTTTTGTAGAGGTTTCGGACGAGCGGGTCTAAATAGGCCTTACAATGGACTCGTTGGAATTTTAACTGAGTAAAAAATACAAAAATTGTGTTTTTGCAATATAATGGTGTTGAAATTCTCGTAATCAAATATATGGACTCCTAGATTTTGATTAAAACATGTTTCGCGGTCTGTTTTGTAGAGGTTTCAGACGAGCGTGTCTAAATAGGCCTTAAAATGGACCCGTTGGAATTTTAACTGAGTAAAAAGTACATAAATTGAGTTTTTGCAATATAATCGTGTTGAAATGCTCGTAACCAAGTATATGAATTCCTAAAATTTGATTAAAACTTGTTTCGCGGTCCATTTTGTAGAGGTTTCGGACAAGCGAGTCTAAATAGGCATTACAATGGACCCGTTAGAATTTTAACTGAGTAAAATGTACAATAATTGAGTCTTTGCAATATAATCGTGTTAAAATGCTCGTAATCAAGTATATGAACCTCTAAAATTTGGTTAAAAGTTGTTTTGTTGTCCGTTTTGTAGAGGTTTTGGACGAGCGTGTCTAAATAGGCCTTACAATGTTCCCGATGGAAATTTAATTGAGTAAAAAGTACAGAAAATGAGTTTCTGCAATATAATCGTGTTGAAACGCTCGTAATCAAGTATATAAACTTCTAAAATTTGATTAAAACTTCTTTCGCGGTCCGTTTTGTAGAGGTTTTGGACGAGCAAGTCTAAATAGGCCGTACAATGGACCTGTTGGAATTTTAAATAAGTAAAAAGTACAGAAATTGAGTTTTTGCAATATAATCGTGTTGAAATGCTCGTAATCAAGAATACGAACTCCTAAAATTTAATTAAAACTTGTTTTGCGGTCTATTTTGTAGAGGTTTCAGACAAGCGGGTCTAAATAGGCATTATAATGGACTCGTTAGAATTATAACTGAGTAAAAAGTACATAATTTGTGTTGTTGCAATATAATAGTGTTGAAATGCTTTTAATCAAGTATATGAACTCCTAAAGTTTGATTAAAACTTGTTTCGCGGTCCGTTTTGTAGAGGTTTCAAAAGAGCGAGTATAAAGAGTCCTTACAATAGACCAGTATATGGACTCCTAATATATTATTAAAACTTGTTTTGATGTCCGTTTTGTAGAGGTTTCGGACGAGCTGGTCTAAATAGGCCTTACAATGGACATGTTGGAATTTTAACTAAGTAAAAATTACAAAAAATGAGTTTTTTCAATATAATCGTGTTGAAATGCTCATAATCAAGAATATGAACTCCTAAATTTTGATTGAAACTTTTTTCGCGATCCGTTTTGTTGAGGTTTTGGACGAACGGGTCTAAATAGGCATTACAATGGACCCGATGGAATTTTAACTGAGTAAAAAGTACTTAAATTGAATTTTTGCAATATTATCGTGTTGAAATCCTCGTAATCAAGTATATGAACTCCTAAGATTTGATTAAAACTTCTTTCGCTGTCCTTTTGTTATAGGTTTCGGACGAGCGGTTCTAAATATGCCTTACAATGGACTCGTTGGAAATTTACTTGAGTAAAAGGTACAAAAATTGAGTTTTTGCAATATAATCGTGTTGAAATGCTCGAAATCAAGTATATGAACTCCTATATTTTGATTAAAACTTGTTTCACAGTCCGTTTTGTAGAGGTTTCGGACGAGCGGGTCTAAATAGGCATTACAATGGACTCGTTGGAATTTTAACTGAGAAAAAAGTACATAAATTGTGTTTTTGCAATATAATCATGTTGAAATGCTCGTAATCAAGTATATGAACTCCTAAAATTTGATAAAACATTGTTTTGCGGTCTGTTTGTTATAGGTTTCGGACGAGCAGGTCTAATTAAGACTTGCAATGGACCTGTTGGAATTTTACTTGAGTAAATAGTACAAAAATTGAGTTTTTGCAACATAATCTTGTTGAAATGCTCATAATCAAGTATATGAACTCTTAAAATATTATTAAAACTTGTTTTGCTGTCCGTTTTGTAGAGGTTTTCGGACGAGCGGGTCTAAATAGGCATTACAATAGACCAGTTGGAATTTTAACTGAGTAAAAAGTACATAAATTGAGTTTTTCCAATATAATCGTGTTGAAATGCTCGTAATCAAGTATATGAACACCTAAAATTTGATAAAACATCGTTTTGCGGTCCGTTTGTTATAGGTTTCAGACGAGCGGATCTAAATAGGACTTACAATGGAGCCGTTGGAATTTTACTTGAGTAAAAAGTACAAAAATTGAATTTTTGCATCATAATCTTGTAGAAATGCTCATAATCAAGTATATAAACTCCTAAAATTTTATTAATACTTGTTTAGCGATCCGTTTTGTAGAGGTTTCGGACGAGCGGGTCTAAATAGGCATTAGAATGGACCTGTTGGAAATTTAAATGAGTAAAAAGTACATAAATTGTGTTTTTGCAATATAATCATGTTGAAATGCTCGTAATCAAGTATATGAACTCCTAAAATTTGATAAAACATTGTTTTGCGGTCTGTTTGTTATAGGTTTCGGACGAGCAGGTCTAATTAAGACTTGCAATGGACCTGTTGGAATTTTACTTGAGTAAATAGTACAAAAATTGAGTTTTTGCAACATAATCTTGTTGAAATGCTCATAATCAAGTATATGAACTCTTAAAATATTATTAAAACTTGTTTTGCTGTCCGTTTTGTAGAGGTTTTCGGACGAGCGGGTCTAAATAGGCATTACAATAGACCAGTTGGAATTTTAACTGAGTAAAAAGTACATAAATTGAGTTTTTCCAATATAATCGTGTTGAAATGCTCGTAATCAAGTATATGAACACCTAAAATTTGATAAAACATCGTTTTGCGGTCCGTTTGTTATAGGTTTCAGACGAGCGGATCTAAATAGGACTTACAATGGAGCCGTTGGAATTTTACTTGAGTAAAAAGTACAAAAATTGAATTTTTGCATCATAATCTTGTAGAAATGCTCATAATCAAGTATATGAACTCTTAGATTTTGATTAAAACTTGTTTCGAGGTCCGTTTTGTAGAAGTTTCGATCGAGCGGGTGTAAATAGGCCTTACAATGGACCCGTTGAAATTTTAACCGGGTTAAAAGTACAGAAATTGAGTTTTTGCAATATAATCGTGTTGAAATGCTCGTAATCAAGTATATAAACTCCTAAATTTTGATAAAACTTTATTTTGCGCTCCGTTTATTATAGGTTTCAGACGAGCGGGTCTAAATAGGCCTTACAATGGACCCGTTGGAATTTTACATGCGTTAAATGTCTAGAAATAGAATTTTTGCAATATAATCATGTTGAAATTCTCGTAATCAAGTATATGAAACCCTATAATTTGATTAATACTTGTTTCACGGTTCATTTTGTATAGGTTTCGGACGAGCGGGTCTAAATAGGCCTTACAATGGACCCGATAGAATTTTAACTAAGTAAAAAGTACAAAAATTGAGTTTTTTTGCAATATAATCATGTTGAAATGCTCGTAATCAAGAATATGAACTCCTAAAATTTTATTCAAACTTGTTTCACGGTCCGTTTTGTAGAGGTTTCGGACAAGCGGGTTTAAATAGGCATTACAATGGACCCGTTGGAATTTTAACTAAGTAAAAAGTACAGAAATTATGTTTTCGCTATATAATCGTGTTGAAATGCTCATAATCAAGTATATGAACACCTAAAATTTGATAAGACATCGTTTTGCGGTCCGTTTGTTATAGGTTTCAGACGAGCGAATCTAAATATGACTTACAATGGAGCCGTTTGAATTTTACTTGAGTAAAAAGTACAAAAATTGAGTTTTTGCAACATAATCTTGTCGAAATGCTCATAATCAAGTATATGAACTCTTAGATTTTGATTAAAACTTGTTTCGAGGTCCGTTTTGTAGAGGTTTCGATCAAGCGGGTCTAAATAGGCCTTACAATGGACTCGTTGGAATTTTAACCGAGTAAAAAGTACATAAATTGATTTTTTGCAATATAATCGTGTTGAAATGCTCGTAATCAAGTATATGAACTCCAAAATTTTGATAAAACCTTATTTTGCGGTCCATTTATTGTAGGTTTCAGACGAGCGGGTCTAAATAGGCCTTACAGTGGACCCGTTGGAATTTTACATGAGTTAAATGTCTAGAGATAGAGTTTTTGCAATATAATCGTGTTGAAATGCTCGTAATCAAGTATATGAACCCATACAATTTGATTAATACTTGTTTCACGGTTCATTTTGTATAGGTTTCAGACGAACGGGTCTAAATAGGCTTTACAATGGAACCGATGGAATTTTAACTGAGTAAAAAGTACAAAAATTGAGTTTTTTTTGCAATATAATCATGTTGAAATGCTCGTAATCAAGAATATGAACTCCTAAAATTTTATTCAAACTTGTTTCGCGGTCCGTTTTGTAGAGGTTTCGGACGAGCGGGTTTAAATAGGCATTACAATGGACCCGTTGGAATTTTAACTAAGTAAAAAGTACAGAAATTGAGGTTTTTGCAATATTATTGTGTTGAAAAGCTCGTAATCAAGTATATGAACTCCAAAAATTTGATAAAACCATGTATTATGGTCCTTTTGTTATAGGTTTCGGACGAGCGGGTCTAAATAGGCATTACAATGGACCCGTTGGAATTTTAACTGAGTAAAAAGTACATAAAATGAGTTTTTGCAATATAATCATGTTGAAATGCTCGTAATCAAGTATATGAACACCTAAAATTTGATAAAACATCGATTTGCGGTCCGTTTGTTATAGGTTTCAGACAAGCGGATCTAAATAGGACTTACAATGGAGCCGTTGGAATTTTACTTGAGTAAAAAGTACAAAAATTGAGTTTTTGCAACATAATCTTGTTGAAATGCTCATAATCAAGTATATGAACTCCTAAAATTTGACTAAAACTTTTTTCGCGGTCCGTTTTGTAGAGGTTTCGGACGAGCGAGTCTAAATAGGCCTTACAATGGACCCGTTGGAATTTTAACAAAGTAAAAAGTACATAAATTGAGTTTTTGCAATATAATCGTGTTGAAATGCTCCTAATTAAGAATGTGAACTCCTAAAATTTGATTAAACTTGTTTTGTTGTCCATTTGTAGAGGTTTCGGACAAACGAGTCTAAATAGGCATTACAATGGACTCGTTAGAATTATAACTGAGTAAAAAGTACAGAAATTGGGTTTGTGCAATATAATCAGGTTGAAATGCTCTTAATCAAGTATATGAACTCCCTAAAGTTTGATTAAAACTTGATTCGCGGTCCGTTTTGTAGAGGTTTCAGACGAGCGAGTCTAAATAGTCCTTACAATGGACTAGTTGGAAATTTAACTGAGCAAAAAGTACATAAATTGAGTCTTTTCGGTACGTTTGTTATAGGTTTCGAACGAGCGGGTCAAAATAGGCCTTGCAATGGACCCTTTGGAATTTTAACTAAGAAAAAACTACAGAAATTGAGTTTTTGCAATATAATATTGTAGAATTACTCGTAATCAAGTATATGAACTACTGAAGTTTGATTAAAACTTGTTCCACGATCCGTTTTGTAGAGGTTTCGGACGAGGGGGTCTAAACAGGCCTTACAATGGAACAATTAGAATTTTAACTGAGTAAAAAGTATAGAAATTAAGTTTTTGCAATATGATGGTGTTTAAATGCTCCTAATCAAGAAAATGGACTCCTAAAATTTGATTAAAACTTGTTTCGCAGTCAGTTTTGAAGAGGTTTCAGACGAGGAGGTGTAAATAGGCATTATAATGGACCCGTTGGAATTTTAACTTAGTAAAAAATACAGAAATTGAGTCTTTGCAATATAATCATGTTCAAATGCTCGTAATCAATTATATGAACTCCTAAAATTTGTTTTGCGGTCCGTTTTGTAGATGTTTCGTACAAGCGGGTTTTAATAGGCCTTACAATGGACCTATTGGAATTTTACTTGAGTAAAAAGTACACAAATTGAGTTTTTGGAATATAATCGTGTTGAAATGCTCAAAATCAAGTATATGAACTCCTATAATTTGATTAAAACTTGTTTCGCGATCTGTTTTGTAGAGGTTTCGGACGAGCGGGTCTAAATAGGCCTTACAATGGACTCGTTGGAATTTTAACTGAGTAAAGAATACAAAAATTGAGTTTTTCAATATAATCGTGTTGAAATGCTCGTAATCAAGTATATGAACTCCTAGATTTTGATTAAAACTTGTTTCGCGGTCTGTTTTGTAGATGTTTCGGACGAGCCGGTCTAAATAGGCCTAATAATGGACCCGTTGGAATTTTAACTGAGTAAAAAGTACATAAATTGAGTTTTTGAAATATAATCGTGTTGAAATGCTCGTAATCAAGTATATGAATTCCTAAAATTTGATTAAAACTTCTTTCGTGGTCCGCTTTGTAGAGGTTTAGGACGAGCGGGTCTAAATAGACCTTATAATGGACCCGTTGAAATTTTACTTGAGAAAAAAGTACAAAAATTGAGTTTTTGCTATATAATCGTGTTGAAATGCTCGAAATAAGGTCTATGAACTCCTATAATTTGATTAAAACTTGTTTCGCGGTCCGTTTTGTAGAGGTTTCGGACGAGCGGGTCTAAATAGGCATTACAATGGACCCGTTGAAATTTTAACTGAGTAAAAAAGTACAAAAATTGAGTTTTTTTAATATAATCGTTTTGAAATGATCGTAATCAAGTATATGAACTCCTAAAATTTGATAAAACATTGTTTTTCAGTCCGTTTGTTATAGGTTTCGGACGAGCGGGTCTAAATAGAACTTACAATGGACCCGTTAGAATTTTACTTGAGTAAAAAGTACAAAAATTGAATTTTTGAAACTGAATCTTGTTGAATTTCTCATAATCAAGTATATGAACTCTTGGAATTTGATTAAAACTTGTTTCCAGGTCGGTTTTGTAGAGGTTTCGGACGAGCGGGTCTAAATAGGAATTACAATGCTCCCGTTGGAATTTTAACTTAGTAAAAAGTACAGAAATTGAGTTTTTGAAATATGATCGTGTTGAAATGCTCCTAATCAAAAATATGAACTCCTAAAGTTTGATTAAAACTTGTTTTGCGGTCCGTTTTGTAGAGGTTTCAGACGAGCGAGTCTAAATAGGCATTACAATGGACCCGTTAGAATTTTAACTGGGTAAAAAGTACAAAAATTGTGTTTTTGCAATATAATCGTGTTTAAATGCTCGTAATCAAGTATATGAACTCCTAAAGTTTGATTAAAACTTGTTTCGTGGCCCGTTTTGTAGAGGTTTCAGAAGAGCGAGTCTAAAGAGTCCTTACAATAGATCATTATATGGACTCCTAATATATTATTAAAACTTGTTTTGATGTTCGTTTTGTAGAGGTTTCGGATGAGCTGGTCTAAATAGGCCTTACAATGGACATGTAGGAATTTTAACTAAGTAAAAAGTACAAAAATTAAGTTTTTGCAATATGATCGTGTTGAAATGCTCATAATCAAGAATATGAACTCCTATATTTTGATTAAAACTTTTTTCGCGGTCCGTTTTGTAGAGGTTTTGGACGAGCGGGTCTAAATATGCCTTACAATGGACCCGTTGGAATTTTAACTGAGTAAAAAGTACATAAATTGAGTTTTTGCAATATAATCGTGTTGAAATGCTCGTAATCAAGTATATGAACTCCTAAAATTTGATTCAAACTTCTTTCGCGGTCCGTTTTGTAGAGGTTTAGGACGAGCGGGTCTAAATAGACCTTATAATGGACCCGTTGGAATTTTACTTGAGTAAAAGGTACAAAAATTGAGTTTTTGCAATATAATCGTGTTGAAATGCTCGAAATCAAGTATATGAACTCCTATACTTTGATTCAAACTTGTTTCGCAGTCCGTTTTGTAGAGGTTTCGGACGAGCGTGTCTAAATAGGCACTACAATGGACCTGTTGGAATTTTAACTGAGTAAAAAGTACATAAATTGTGTTTTTGCAATATAATCGTGTTGAAATGCTCGTAATCAAGTATATGAACTCCTAAAATTTGATAAAACATTGTTTTGCGGTCCGTCTGTTATAGGTTTCGGACGAGCGGGTCTAATTAGGACTTACAATGGACCCGTTGGAATTTTACTTGAGTAAAAAGTACAAAAATTGAGTTTTTGCAACATAATCTTGTTGAAATGCTCATAATCAAGTATATGAACTCTTAGATTTTGATTAAAACTTGTTTCGAGGTCTGTTTTGTAGAGGTTTCGATCGAGCGGTTCTAAATAGGCCTTACAATGGACCCGTTTGAATTTTAACCGGGTAAAAAGCACATAAATTGAGTTTTTTTCAATATAATCGTGTTGAAATGCTCGTAATCAAGTATATGAACTCCTAAATTTTGATAAAACCTTATTTTGCGGCCCGTTTGTTATAGGATTCAGACAAGCGGGTCTAAATAGGCCTTACAATGGACCTGTTGGAATTTTACATGAGTTAAAAGTCTAGAAAATGAGTTTTTGCAATATAATCGTGTTGAAATGCTCGAAATCAAGTATATGAACGCCAATAATTTGATTAATAGTTGTTTTGCAGTTCATTTTGTAGAGGTTTTGGACGAGCGGGTCTAAATAGGCAATACAATGGACCCGTTGGAATTTTAACTGAGTAAAAAGTTAAGAAATTAAGTTTTTGAAATATGATCGTGTTGAAATGCTCCTAATCGAGAATATGATCTCCTAAAATTTTATTCAAACTTTTTTCGCGGTCCGTTTTGTAGAGGTTTCGGACAAGCGAGTCTAAATAGGCATTACAATGGACCCGTTAGAATTTTAGCTGAGTAAAAAGTACAGAAATTGTGTTTTTGCAATATAATCGTGTTGAAATGGTCGTAATCAAGTATATGAACTCCTAAAGTTTGATTAAAACTTGTTTCGCGGTCTGTTTTGTAGAGGTTTCAGACGAGCGAGTCTAAATAGGCCTTACAATGGATCCGTTGAAATTTTAATTGAGTAAAAAGTACAAAAATTGAGTCTTTGCAATATAATCGTGTTGAAATGCTCGTAATCAAGTATATGAACCTCTAAAATTTGGTTAAAACTTGTTTTGTTGTCCGTTTTGTAGAGGTTTCGGACGAGCGAGTCTAAAGAGTCCTTACAATAGACCAATATATGGACTCCTAATATATTATTAAAACTTGTTTTGATGTCCGTTTTGTAGAGGTTTCGGACGAGCTGGTCTAAATAGGCCTTGCAATGGACTCGTTGGAATTTTAACTAAGTAAAAAGTACAATAATTGAGTTTTTGCAATATAATCGTGTTGAAATGCTCATAATCAATAATATGAACTACTATAATTTGATTAAAAGTTGTTTCGCGGTTCGTTTTGTAGAGGTTTCGGACGAGCGTGTCTAAATAGGCCTTACAATGGACCCGATGGAATTTTAACTGAGTAAAAAGCACAAAAATTGAGTTTTTTTTTTTGCAATATTATCGTGTTGAAAAGCTCGTAATCAAGTATATGAACTGCAAAAATTTGATAAAACCTTGTTTTGCAGTCCTTTTGTTATAGGTTTCGGACGAGCGGGGTCTAAATGTGCCTTACAATGGACCCGTTGGAAATTTAACTGAGTAAAAAGTACACAATTTGAGTTTTTGCAATATAATCCTATTTAGATGCTGGTAATAAAGTATATGAACTCCTAAAATTTTATAAAACCTTGTTTTGCGGTCCGTTTGTTATAGGTTTCGGACGAGCAGATCTAAATAGGCATTACAATGGACCAGTTGGAATTTTACCTGAATAAAAAGTACGGAAATTGAGTTTTTGCAATATAATCTTGTTGAAATGCTCGTTATCAAGTATATGAACTCCTAAAATATTATTAAAACTTTTTTTGTTGTTCGTTTTGTAGAGGTTTCGGACCAGCGGGTCTAAATAGGCATTACAATGGACCCGTTTGAATTTTAACTGAGTAAAAAGTACATAAATTGAGTTTTTGCAATATAATCGTGTTGAGATGCTCGTAATCAAGTATATGAACTCCTAAAATTAGATAAAACATCATTTTGCGGTCTGTTTGTTATAGGTTTCAGACGAGCGGATCTAAATAGGACTTACAATGGACCCTTTGGAATTTTACTTGAGTAAAAAGTACAAAAATTGAGTTTTTGCAACATAATCTTCTTGAAGTTCTCATAATCAAGTATATGAACTCTTAGATTTTGATTAAAACTTATTTTGAGGTCCGTTTTTTAGAGGTTTCTATCGAACGGGTCTAAATAGGCCTTACAATGGACCCGTTGGAATTTTAACCGGGTAAAAATTACAGAAATTGAGTTTTTACAATATAATCATGTTGAAATGCTCGTAATAAAGTATATGAACTCCTAAATTTTGACAAAACATTATTTTGTGGTTCGTTTGTTATAGGTTTCAGACGAGCGGGTCTAAATAGGCCTTACAATGGACTCGTTGGAATTTTACATGAGTTAAATGTCTAGAAATAGAGTTTTTGCAATATAATCGTGTTGAAATGCTCGTAATCAAGTATACGAACCCCTATAATTTGATTAATACTTGTTTCGCGGTTCATTTTGTAGAGGTTTCGGACGAGCGGGGTTTAAATAGGCATTACAATTGACCCGTTGGAATTTTAACTAAGTAAAAAGTACAGAAATTAAGTTTTTGCAATATTATTGTGTTGAAAAGCTCGTAATCAAGTATATGAACTCCAAAAATTTGATATAACCTTGTTTTACGGTCATTTTGTTATAGGTTTCGGACGAGTGGGTCTAAATAGGCCTTACAATGGACCCCTCAGAAATTTAATTGAGTAAAAATTACAGAAATTGATTTTTTGCAATATAATCTTGTTGAAATGCTCGTAATCAAGTATATGAACTCCTAAAATTTTATAAACCTTGTTTTGCGGTCCGTTTGTTATAGGTTTTGGACGAGCAGGTCTAAATAGGCATTACAATGGTCCCGTTAGAATTTTACTTGAATAAAATGTACAGAAATTGAGTTTTTGCAATACAATCTTGTTGAAATACTCGTAATCAAGTGTATGAACTCCTAAAATATTATTAAAACTTTTTTTGTTGTCCGTTTTGTAGAGGTTTTCGACGAGCGGGTCTAATAGGCCTTACAACGAACCCGTTGGAATTTTAACTAAGTAAAAAGTACATAAATTGAGTTTTTGAAATATAATCGTGTTGAAAAGCTCGTATTCAAGTATATGAACTCCTAAGATTTGATTAAAACTTCTTTCGCGTTCCGTTTTGTAGATGTTCAGGACAAGCGGGTCTAAATAGACCTTATAATGGACCAGTTGGAATTTTACTTGAGTAAAAAGTACAAAAATTGAGTTTTTGCAATATAATCGTGTTGAAATGCTCGAAATCAAGTATATGAACTCCTATATTTTGATTAAAACTTGTTTCGCAGTCCGTTTTGTAGAGGTTTCGGACGAGCGGGTCTAAATAGGCATTACAATGGACCCGTTGGAATTTTAACTGAGTAAAAAGTACATAAATTGTGTTTTTGCAATATAATCTTGTTGAAATGCTCGTAATCAAGTATATGATCTCCTAAAATTTGATAAAACATTGTTTTGCGGTCCGTTTGTTATAGGTTTCGGACGAGCGGGTCTAAATATGCCTTACAATGGACCCGATGGAATTTTAACTCCTAAAATTGAGTTTTTTTGTAATATAATCATGTTGAAATGCTCGTAATCAATAATATGAACTCCTAAAATTTTATTCAAACTTGTTTCGCGGTCCGTTTTGTAGAGGTTTCGGACGAGTAGGTTTAAATAGGCATTACAATGGACCCGTTGGAATTTTAACTAAGTAAAAAGTACAGAAATTAAGTTTTTGCAATATTATTGTGTTGAAAAGCTCGTAATCAAGTATATGAACTCAAAAAATTTGATAAAACCTTGTTTTGCGGTCCTTTTGTTATAGGTTTCGAACGAGCGGGTCTAAATAGCCCTTACAATGGACCCGTTGGAAATTTAACTGAGTAAAAATTACAGAAATCGAGGTTTTGCAATATAATTCTGTTGAAATGCTCGTAATCAAGTATATGAACTACTAAAATTTTATAAAACCTTGTTTTGCGGTCCTTTTGTTATAGGTTTCGGACGAGCATGTCTAAATAGGCATTAAAATGGACCCGTTGGAATTTTACTTGAATAAAAAGTACATAAATTGAGTTTTTGCAATAAAATCTTGTTGAAATACTCGTAATCAAGTATATGAACTCCTAAAATATTATTAAAACTTGTTTTGCCGTCCGTTTTGTAGAGGTTTCCGACGAGCGGGTCTAATAGGCCTTACAACGGACCCGTTGGAATTTTAACTAAGTAAAAAGTATAGAAATTGAGTTTTTGCAATATAATCGTGTTGAAATGCTCGTAATTAAGTATATGAAGTTTAAAAAAATTTGATAAAACCTTCTTTTGCGGTCTGTTTTTTAGAGGTTTCGGACGAGCGGGTCTAAATAGGCCTTACAATGGACCCGTTGGAATTTTGACTGAGTAAAAATTACCGAAATTGAGTTTTTGCAATATAACCGTGTTGAAATGCTCCTAATCAAGTATATGAACACCTGAAATTTTATAAAACCTTGTTTTGCGGTCCGAATGTTATAGGTTACGGACGAGCAGGTCTAAATAGGCATTACAATGGTCCCGTTGGAATTTTACTTGAATAAAAAGTACAGAAATTGAGTTTTTGTAATATAATCTTGTTGAAATACTCGTAATCAAGTATATGAACTCCTAAAATTTTATTAAAACATGTTTTGCCGTCCGTTTTGTAGAGGTTTCTGACGAGCGGGTTTAATAGGCCTTACAACGGACTCGTTGGAATTTTAACTAAGAAAAAGTACAGAAATTGAGTTTTTGCAATATAATCGTGTTGAAATGCTTGTAATCAAGTATATGAACTCCTAATGTTTGATTAAAACTTTTTTCGCAGTCTGTTTTGTAGAGGTTTCGGACGAGCGGGTCTAAATAGGCCTTACAATGGACCCGTTGGAATTTTAACTGAGTAAAAAGTACATAAATTGAGTTTTTGCAATATAACCGTGTTGAAATGCTTCTAATCAAGAACATGAACTCCTAAAATTTGATTAAAACTTGTTTTGCGGTCCGTTTTGTAGAGGTTTCGGACAAGCGGGCTAAATAGGCATTACAATGGACTCGTTAGAATTATACCCGAGTAAAAAGTACATAAATTGTGTTTTTGCAATATAATCGTGTTGAAATGCTCTTAATCAAGTATATGAACTTCTAAAGTTTGATTAAAACTTTTTTCGCAGTCCGTTTCGTAGAGGTTTCAGACGAGCGAGTCTAAATAGTCCTTACAATGAACCAGTTGGAATTTTAACTTAGTAAAAAGTACATAAATTGAGTCTTTGCAATATAATCGTGTTGAAATGCTCGTAATCAAGTATATGAACTCCTAAAATTTGATTAAAACTTGTTTTGTTGTCCGTTTTGTAGAGATTTCGGACGAGCGGGTCTAAATAGGCCTTACAATGGACTCGTTGGAATTTTAACTAAGTAAAAAGTATAGAAATTGAGTTTTTGCAATATAATCTTGTTGAAATGCTTGTAATCAAGAATATGAACTCCTAAAATTTAATTAAAACTTGTTTTGCGGTTCATTTTGTAGAGGTTTCGGACAAGCGGGTCTAAATAGGTATTACAATGGACCCGTTAGAATTTTAACTGAGTAAGAAGTACAAAAATTGAATTTCTACAATATAATCGTGTTGAAATGCTCGTAATCAAGTATATGAACTCCTAAAATTTGATTCAAACTTCTTTCGCGGTCCGTTTTGTAGTGGTTTCGGACGAGCGGGTTTAATAGGTCGTAAAATGGACCAGTTGAAATTTTAACTGAGTTAAAAGTTCAGAAATTGAGTTTTTGCAATATAATTCTGTTGAAATGCTCCTAATCAAGAATATGAACTCCTAGAATTTGATTAAAACTTGTTTTGCGATCTAAATAGGCATTACAATGGACCCGTTAGAATTTTAACTAAGTAAAAATTACAGAAATTGAGTTTTTGAAATATGATCGTGTTGAAATGCTCCTAATCAAGAATATGAACTCCTAAAATTTTATTCAAACTTGTTTCGCGATCCGTTTTGTTGAGGTTTCGGACAAGCGAGTCTAAATAGGCATTACAATGGACCCGTTAGAATTTTAACTGAGTAAAAAGTACAGAAATTGTGTTTTTGCTATATAATCGTGTTGAAATGCTCGTAATCAAGTATATGAACTCCTAAAATTTAATTAAAACCTTTTTTGCGGTCCATTTTGTAGAGGTTTCAGACAAGCGAGTCTAAATAGGCATTACAATGGACCCGTTAGAATTGTGTTTTTGCAATATAATCGTATTGAAATACTCATAATCAAGAATATGAATTCCTAAATTTTGATTAAAACTTTTTTCGCGGTCCGTTTTGTAGAGGTTTTGGACGAGCGGGTCTAAATAGGACTTACAATGGACTCGTTGGAATTTTAACTAAGTAAAAAGTACATAAATTGAGTTTTTTCAATATAATCGTGTTGAAATGCTCATAATCAAGTACATGAACTCCTAAAATTTGATTAAAATTTCTTTCGCGGTCCGTTTTGTAGTGGTTTAGGACGAGCGGGTCTAAATAGACCTTATAATGGACCTGTTGGAATTTTACTTGAGTAAAAAGTACAAAAATTGAGTTTTTGCAATATAATCGTGTTGAAATGCTCGAAATCAAGTATATGAACTCCTATATTTTGATTAAAACTTGTTTCGCAGTCCGTTTTGTAGAGGTTTCGGACGAGCGGGTCTAAATAGGCATTACAATGGACCCGCTAGAATTTTAACTGAGTAAAAAGTACATAAATTGAGTTTTTGCATTATAATCGTGTTGAAATGCTCGTAATCAAGTATATGAACTCCTAAAATTTGATAAAACATCGTTTTGCGATCCGTTTGTTATAAGTTTCGGATGAGCGAGTCTAAATAGTACTTACAATGGACTCGTTGGAATTTTACTTGAGTAAAAAGTACAAAAAATGAGTTTTTGCAACATAATCTTGTTGAAATGCTCATAATAAAGTATATGAACAATTAGATTTTGATTAAAACTTGTTTCGAGATTCGTTTTGTAGAGGTTTCAATCGAGCGGGTCTAAATAGGCCTTACAATGGACCCGTTGGAATTTTAACCGGGTAAAAAGTACAGAAATTGAGTTTTTGCAATATAATCCTGTTGAAATGCTCGTAATCAAGTGTATGAACTCCTAAATTTTGATCAAACCTTATTTTGCGGTCCGTTTGTTATAGGTTTTAGACAAGCGGGTCTAAATAGGCCTTAAAATGGACCCGTTGGAATTTTAAATGAGTTAAAAGTCTAGAAATAGATTTTTGCAATATAATCGTGTTGAAATGCTAGAAATCAAGTATATGAACCCCTATAATTTGATTAATACTTTTTTCGCGGTTCATTTTGTACAGGTTTCGGATGAGCGGGTCTAAATAGGCCTTACAATGGACCCGATGGAATTTTAACCGAGTAAAAAGTACAAAAATTGAGTTTTTTTGCAATATAATCATGTTGAAATGCTCGTAATCAAGAATATGAACTCCTAAAATTTTATTCAAACTTGTTTCGCGGTCCGTTTTGTAAAGGTTTCGGACGAGCAGGTTTAAATAGGCATTACAATGGACCCGTTAGAATTTTAACTAAGTAAAAAGTACATAAATTAAGTTTTTGCAATATTATTGTGTTGAAAAGCTCGTAATCAAGTATATGAACTCCAAAAATTTGATAAAACCTTGTTTTGCGGTCCTTTTGTTATAGGTTTCGGACGAGCGGGTCAAAATAAGCCTTACAATGGAACCGTTGGAAATTTAACTAAGTAAAAATTACAGAAATTGAGTTTTTGCAATATAATCTTGTTGAAATACTCGTAATCAAGTATATGAACTCCTAAAATTTTATAAAACTTCTTTTGCGGTCCGTTTGTTATAGGATTCGGACGAGCAGATCTAAATAGGCATTACAATGGTCCCGTTGGAATTTTACTTGAATAAAAAGTACAAAAATTGAGTTTTTGCAATATAATCTTGTTGAAATTCTCGTAATCAAGTATATGAACTTCTAAAATATTATTAAAATTTGTTTTGCCGTCCGTTTTGTAGAGGTTTCCGACGAGCGGGTCTAATAGGCCTTACAACGGACCCGTTGGAATTTTAACTAAGTAAAAAATACAGAAATTGAGTTTTTGCAATATAATCGTGTTGAAATGCTCGTAATCAAGTATATGAACTCCTAAAATTTGATTAAAACTTTTTTCGCGGTCCTTTTTGTAGAGGTTTCGGACGAGCGGGTCTAAATAGGCCTTATAATGGACCCGTTGGAATTTTATCTAAGTAAAAAAGTACATAAATTGAGTTTTTGCAACATAACCATGTTGAAATGCTCCTAATCAAGAACATGAATTCCTAAAATTTGATTAAAACTTGTTTTGCAGTCCGTTTTGTAGAGGTTTCGGACAAACGGGTCTAAATATGCATTACAATGGACTCGTTAGAATTTTAACTGAGTAAAAAGTACAAAAATTGTGTTTTTGCAATATATTCGTGTTGAAATGCTCTTAATCAAGTATATGAACTCCTAAAGTTTGATTAAAACTTGTTTCACAATCCGTTTTGTAGAGGTTTGAGACGAGTGAGTCTAAATAGTCCTTAGAATGGACTAGTTGGAATTTTAACTGAGTAAAAAGTACATAAATTGAGTCTTTGCAATATAATCGTGTTGAAATGCTCGTAATCAAGTATATGAACTCCTATAATTTGATTAAAACTTGTTTTGTTGTCCGTTTTGTAGAGATTTCGGACGAGCGGGTCAAATATGCCTTACAATGGACCCGTTGGAATTTTAACTAAGTAAAAAAGTACATAAATTGATTTTTTGCAATATTATCGTGCTGAAATGCTCGTAATCAAGAATATGAACTCCTAAAATTTAATTAAAACCTTTTTTGCGGTCCATTTTGTAGAGGTTTCGGACAAGCGAGTCTAAATAGGCATTACAATGGACCCGTTAGAATTTTAACTGAGTAAAAAGAACAAAAATTGAGTTTCTGCAATATAATCGTATTGAAATTCTCGTAATCAAGTATATGAACTCCTAAAATTTGATTAAAACTTCTTTCGCGGTCCGTTTTGTAGAGGTTTCGGACGAGCGGGTCTAAATAGGCCGTATAATGGACTAGTTGAAATTTTAACTGAGTAAAAAGTACAGAAATTGAGTTTTTGCAGTATAATTATGTTGAAATCCTCCTAATCTAGAATATTAACTCCTAAAATTTTAACAATGGACCCGTTGGAATTTTACATTAATAAAAGTATAGAAATTGAGTTTATGCAATATAATCTTGTTGAAATGCTCGTAATTAAGTATATGGACTGCTAAAATGTTATAAAAACTTGTTTTTATGTCCGTTTTGTTGAAGTTTCGGACGAGCGGGTCTAAATAGGCCTTACAATGGACCCGTTGGAATTTTAACTAAGTAAAAAGTATAGAAATTGAGTTTTTGCAATATAATAGTGTTGAAATGCTCGTAATCAAGTATATGAACTCCTAATTTTTAATTAAAACTTTTTTCGCGTTCCGTTTTGTAGAGGTTTCGGACAAGCGGGTCTAAATAGGCCTTACAATGGACCCGTTGGAATTTTAACTAAGTAAAAAGTACAGAAATTGAGTTTTTGCAATATAATAGTGTTGAAATGCTCGTAATCAAGTATATGAACTCCTAATTTTTGATTAAAACTTTTTTCGCATTCCGTTTTGTAGAGGTTTCGGACGAGTGGGTCTGAATATGCCTTACAATGGACCCGTTGGAATTTTAACTAAGTAAAAAGTACAGAAATTGAGTTTTTGCTATATAATAGTGTTGAAATGCTCGTAATCAAGTACATGAACTCCTAATTTTTGATTAAAACTTTTTTCGCGGTCCGTTTTTAGAGGTTTCGGACGAGCGGGTCTAAATAGGCCTTACAATGTACCCGTTGGAATTTTAACAAAGTCAACAGTACATAAATTGAGTTTTTGCAATATAATCGCATTGAAATGCTCCTAATCAAGAATATGAACTCCTAAAATCTTATTACAACTTGTTTTGCGGTCCGTTTTATAGAGGTGTCGGGCGAGCGGTCCTAAATAGGCATTACAATGGACCCGTTAGAATTTTAACTGAGTAAAAAGTACAGAAATTGTGTTTTTGCAATATAATCGTGTTAAAATGCTCGTAATCAAGTATATGAACTTCTAAAGTTTGATTAAAACTTGTTTCGCGGACCGTTTTTTAGAGGTCTTAGACGAGCGAATCTAAGTAGGCCTTACAATGGACCAGTTGGAATTTTAACTGAGTAAAAAGTACAGAAATTGAGTATTTGCAATATAATCATGTTGAAATGCTCGTAATCAAGTTTATGAACTCCTAAACTTTGTTTAAAACTTGTTTTGTTGTCCGTTTTGAAGAGGTTTCGGACGAGCGGGTCTAAATATGCCTTACAATGGACCCGTTGGAATTTTAACTAAGTAAAAAGTACAGAAATTGAGTTTTTGCAATATTATCGTGCTGAAATGCTCGTAATCAAGATTATGAACTCCTAAAATTTAATTAAAACTTGTTTTGCGGTCCATTTTGTAGAGGTTTCGGACAAGCGGGTCTAAATAGGCATTACAATGGACCTGTTAGAATTTTAAGTGAGTAAAAAGAACAAAAATTAAGTTTCTGCAATATAATCGTATTGAAATGCTCGTAATCAAGTATATGAACTCCTAAAATTTGATTAAAACTTCTTTCGCGGTTCGTTTTGTGGATGTTTCGGACGAGCGAGTCTAAATAGGTCGTATAATGGACCAATTGAAATTTTAATTGAGTTAAAAGTACATAAATTGAGTTTTTGCAGTATAATTATGTTGAAATCCTCCTGATCAAGAATATGAACTCCTAAAACTTGATTAAAACTTGTTTTGCGGTCTAAATAGGCATTACAATGGACCCGTTAGAATTTTAACTAAGTATAAAGTACAGAAATTGTGTTTTTGTAGTATAATCGTGTTAAAATGTTCGTAATCAAGTATATGAACTCTTGAAGTTTGATTAAAACTTATTTCGTGGCCCGTTTTGAAGAGGTTTCAGGCGAGCGATTCTAAATAGGCCTTACAAGGGACCTGTTGGAATTTTTTTTTGAAGAAACCTGTTGGAATTTTAATAGAGTAAAAAGTACAGAAATTGAGTCTTTGCAATATAATCTTGTTTAAATGCTCGTAATCAAGTATATGAACTCCTAAAATTTGCTTAAAACTTGTTTTGTTGTCCGTTTTGTAAAAGTTTCGGGGAGCGGGTCTAAATAGGCCTTACAATGGACCCGTTAGAATTTTACTTGTGTAAAAAGTACAAAAATTGTGTTTTTGCAATATAATCGTGTTGAAATGATCGTAATCAAGTATATGAACTCCTAAAGTTTGATAAAACCTTGTTTTGCGGGACGTATGTTATAGATTTCGGACGAGCAGGTCTAAATAGGCATTACAATTGACCCGTTGGAATTTTACTTTAATAAAAAGTATAGAAATTGAGTTTTTGCAATATAATCTTGTTGAAATGCTCGTAATCAAATATATGGACTCCTAAAATATTATTAAAACTTGTTTTGATGTCCGTTTTGTAGAGGTTTCGGACGAGCGAGTTTAAATAGTCCTTACAATGGACCCGTTGGAATTTTAACTTAGTAAAAAGTACAAAAATTGAGTTTTTGCAATATAATCGTGTTGAAATGCTCGTAATCAAGAATATGGACTCCTAATATATGATTAAAACTTGTTTTGCGGTCCATTTTGTAGAGGTTTCGGACGAGCTGGTCTAAATAGGCATTACAATGGACCCATTGGAATTTCAACTAAGTAAAAAGTATAGAAATTGAGTTTTTGCAATATAATCGTGTTGAAATGCTCGTAATCAAGTATATGAACTCCTAAAATTTGATAAAACCTTATTTTGCGGTCCGTTTGTTATAGGTTTCGGACGAGCAGGTCTAAATAGGCATTACAATGGACCCGTTGGAATTTTAATTTAATAAAAATGTATAGAAATTTAGTTTTTGCAATATAATCTTGTTGAAATGCTCGTAATAAAGTATATGGACTCCTAAAGTATTATAAAAAGTTCTTTTGATGTTCGTTTTGTAGAGGTTTCGGACGAGCGGGTCTAAATAGGCCTTACAATGGATCTTTTGAAATTTTAACTAAGTAAAAAGTACACTAATTGAGTTTTTGCAATATAATCATGTTGAAATGCTCGTAATCAAGTATATGAACTTGTTTCGCGGTCCGTTTTGTTGAAATGCTCGTAATTTAAATGCTCGTAATCAAGTATATGCTCCTAAATTTTGATTAAAACTTGTTTCGCGGTCCGTTTTGTAGAGGTTTCGGACGAGCGGGTCTAAATAGGCCATACAATTGACCCGTTGGAATTTTAACTGAATAAAAAGTACATAAATTGAGTTTTTGCTATATAATCGTGTTGAAATGCTCGTCATCAAGAATATGAACTCCTAAAATCTGATTAAAACTTTTTTCGCGGTCTGTTTTTTAGAGATTTCGGACGAGAGGGTCTAAATAGGCCTTACAATGGATCCGTTGGAATTTTAAATGAGTAAAAAGTACTTAAACTGAGTTTTTGCAATATAATCATGTTGAAATGCTCCTAATCTTGAATATGAACTCCTAAAATCTGATTAAAACTTGTTTTTTGGTACGTTTTGTAGAGGTTTAGGACCAGCGAGTCTAAATAGGCCTTACAATGGACCCATTGGAATTTTACTTGAGTAAAAAATACAGAAATTAAGTTTTTGAAATATAATCATGTTGAAATGCTCGTAATCAAGTATAAGAACTCCTAAAGTTTGATTAAAACTTGTTTCGCGGTCTGTTTTGTAGAAGTTTCAGACGAGCAGGTCTAAATAGGCCTTACAATGGACCCGTTGGAATTTTACTTTAATAAAAAGTATAGAAATTGAATTTTTGCAATATAATCTTGTTGAAATGCTCGTAATCTAATATATGGACTCCTAAAATATTATTAAAACTTTTTTTGATATCCGTTTTGTAGAGGTTTCGGACGAGTGGGTCTAAATATGGCTTACAATGGACCCGCTGGAATTTTAACTAAGTAAAAAGTACAGAAATTGAGTTTTTGCAATATAATCGTGTTGAAATGCTCGTAATCAAGTATATGAACTCCTAAATTTTGATTAAAATATTTTTCGCGATCCGTTTTGTAGAGGTTTCGGACAAGCGGGTCTAAATAGGCATTACAATGGACCCGTTAGAATTTTAATTGAGTAAAAAGTACAAAAATTGAGTTTTTGGAATATAATCGTATTGAAATGCTCGCAATCAAGTATATGAACTCCTAAAATTTGATTAAAACTTCTTTCGCGGTTCGTTTTGTAGAGGTTTCGAACGAGCGAGTCTAAATAGGCCGTACAATGGACCAATTGAAATTTTAACTGAGTAAAAAGTACAGAAATTGAGTTTCTGCAATATAATCATGTTGAAATGCTCCTAATATAGTATATGAACTCCTAAAATTTGAGTAAAACTTGTTTTGTGGTCTATTTTGTAGAGGTTTCGGACAAGCGGGTCTAAATAGGCATAACAATGGACTCGTTAGAATTTTACTTGAGTAATAAGTACCGAAATTTTGTTTTAGCAATATAATCGTGTTGAAATGCTCGTAATCAATTATATGAACTCCTAAAGTTTGATTAAAACTTGTTTCGCGGTCCGTTTTGTAGAGGTTTCTGACGAGCGATTCTAAATAGGCCTTACGATGGACCCGTTGGAATTTTAACTGAGTAAAAAGTTCAGAAATTGAGTCTTTAAAATATAATCGTGTTGAAATGCTCGTAATCAAGTATATGAACTCCTAAAATTTTATTAAAACTTGTTTTGCGGTCCATTTTGTAGAGGTTTCGGACAAGCGGGTCTAAATAGGCATTACAATGGACCCGTTAGAATTTTAACTGAGTAAAAAGTACAAAAATTGAGTTTCTGCAATATAATCGTATTGAAATGCTCGTAATCAAGTATATGAACTCCTAAAATTTGATTAAAACTTCTTTCGCGGTTCGTTTTGTAGAGGTTTCGAACGAGCAGGTCTAAGTAGGCCGTAAAATGGACCCGTTAGAATATTAACTGAGTAAAAAGTACAAAAATTGAGTTTTTTCAATATAATCGTGTTGAAATGCTCCTAATCAAGAATATGAACCCTAAAATTTGATTAAAACTTGTTTTGCGGTCTATTTTGTAGAGGTTTCGGACAAACAGGTCTAAATAGGCATTACAATGGACGCGTTAGAATTTTAATTGAGTAAAAAGTACAAAAATTGAGTCTTTGCAATATAATCGTGTTGAAATGCTCGTAATCAAGTATATGAACTTCTATATTTTGATTAAAACTTTTTTCGCGGTCTGTTTTGTAGAGGTTTCGGACGAGCAAGTCTAAATAGGCTTTACAATGGACCCGTTGGAATTTTAACTGAGTAAAAAGTACATAAATTGAGTTTTTGCAATATAATCGTGTTGAAATACTCATAATAAAGTATATGAACTCCTAAAGTTTGATTAAAACTTGTTTCGCGGACCGTTTTGTAGAGGTCTTAGATGAGCGAGTCTAAATAGGCCTTACAATGGACCAGTTGGAGTTTTAACTGAGTAAAAAGTACAGAAATTGAGTATTTTCAATATAATCATGTTGAAATGCTCGCAATCAAGTATATAACTCCTAAACTTTGATTAAAACCTTGTTTTGTGGTCCGTTTATTATATGTTTCTGACGAGCGAGTCAAACTAGGCCTTACAATGGACCCTTTTGAATTTTACATGAGTAAAAAGTATAAAAATTGAGTTTTTGCAATATAATTGTGTTGAAATGCTCATAATCATGTATATGAACTCCTAAAATTTCATTAAAACTTGTTTCGCGGTCCGTTTTGTAGAGCTTTCGGACGAGCGGGTCTAAATAGGCTTTACAATGGACCCGTTGGAATTTTAATTGAGTATGAAGTACAAAAATTGAGTCTTTGCAATATAATCGTGTTGAAATGCTCGTAATCAAGTATATGAACTCCTAAGTTTTGATTAAAACTGTTTTCGCGGTCCGTTTTGTAGAGGTTTCGGACGAGCAGGTCTAAATAGGCCTTACAATGGACCCGTTGGAATTTTTACTGAGTAAAAAGTACATAAATTGAGTTTTTGCAATATAATCGTGTTGAAATGCTCTTAATCAAGTATATGAACTCCTAAGGTTTGATTAAAACTTGTTTCGCGGTCCGTTTTGTAGAGGTTTCGGACGAGCGGGTCTAAATAGGCTTTACCATGGACCCGTTGGAATTTTAACTGAGTATGAAGTACAAAAATTGAGTCTTTGCAATATAATCGTGTTGAAATGCTTGTAATACAATATATTAACTCCTAAATTTTGATTAAAACTTTTTTCACGGTCCGTTTTGTAGAGGTTTCGGACGAGCAGGTCTAAATAGGCTTTACAATGGACCCGTTGGAATTTTAACTGAGTAAAAAGTATATAAATTGAGTTTTTGCAATATAATCGTGTTTAAAAGCTCATAATAAAGTATATGAATTCCTAAAGTTTGATTAGAACTGTTGAGTTGATCGAACACTTGCAAATGGCCAAGAGGGGGGTGAATTGGCAATTAAAATTTTGGTGAAGAGAAAGATTGAAAATAAAAATGACACAAGGGGTTATAGTGGTTCAAGTTCTCCAAATGAACTCTACATCCACTACCTTAGCTCCCACTAAGGATTTTCAAACAATTCACTAATTGAATTCGTCCCCTTTTCTTGGATGAGGAGGAAACCTTACAATTTTCGATTAAGCTTTCTACCCAAAGCTTAATCCACTCAAATACAAAGAAAGAATTTGGTAAACTCAAATGTTTCCTCTCAAAGGATGATTGTCTACCCAAATACAATTTAAACAATCCCAAACTTACAATACAAATTGACAATTTGAAATACACTAGAGTTGGGTACAAAGATTTGACTTTGAATAGCTCAAGGGTTTGGATTTTTGCTTTGATGATGCTTGTGGGTTCAATAGTTGTTGCTTGGTCAATTGAAGCTTGTTTTTATACCCTTGCATTGATTTCTAGCCGTTTGGGTAGTTGGGATCATCAATAGAGCCGTTGTGGACATTTTTCCCACAATAAATGCAACTCTGCAGCCTACCGTATCGGTACTCGGGAAGGGCGTATCGATACCTGCATCAAAGAGGAAAGAGCCGTTGTGCCTGAAAACAGGGCGTATCGATACACATAGAAGGCGTACCGGTACGATTTTATGGGGTGTATCGATACGGAGGTCAGTATCGATACGGTCCAAAGTTACTGGAATCCCAAGCTATGTTTGTATAAAAAGTGTATCGATACGCATACCAAGCGTATCGGTACGGTATAACGATCTTTTGAAAATTGGGAAACCAACCAACTGACAAGTAACGGTCAAATAATTAAATGCTCGGATTTTTCAAAGATATGCTTGTCGTATCGATACGGTTGCTAGGTGTATCGGTACAGTTTCATGAAAATATTTGCCCAGATGAATATCATATCGATACGGTTGCAGGGCGTATCGGTACGGTATGTTCAATAAAATTCCAGTGACAAAATAGGGTATCGATACGCTGAGGGTATCGATACGCCTGGGCGTTTTTGCATACTTAGGCTTGAAAAACATAGGAAAAGACTTAAGGAATTATATATGTTTGAGAGCCAGTCTTTAAATATAATTTTGTTCAAGAATACTTGTCAATTGTGAGACTTTAAAGAGTACTTAAAAATTTATTGTTTTGCAAATTGGTCCTTATATTTATGTGTTATATCAAAATCAATTTTGGTTTTACAATCTCCCCCTTTTTGATATAACAAAACCATTAATAAATTTTTAAGTTTTTGAAACTTTGAAAAGCTTTCTCCCCCTTACTTTAAGATAGATTTTCAAAATAAAAATATTTGACTCTGTGATCCTTCTCCCCCTTTTTGTTAGATCAAAATAGAATACAAGGATAATAGCAATATAAAGCAACAATAATTCATTAAAATGAAAGTAAGCATAAGATTTCAAATTCATAAACTTCAAAATAAACATAAAGGTTCAAATGCATAAATGTCAAAGCAACCATCATAATCCAAACTCTTAAAATCCTAAAAACATAGATAATAGGCATAAACTTCAAATCCTAAAAACGAAAGTGCAATAGCAATAATAAAAGACTAAATGGCCTAAGATGAGATGCATGATCTACTCGTCCCCTTCGTCATCATGATCGTCCTCGTCATCTTCTTCTTCATCTTCTTGAGAGGGTTGATTCCTTCGAGTTTGATTGATCCAAGCACCATGGAAGGCGGTAAGAGAGATATCCATGGAGTTTTGGCGAGCGGCCATGGTGTCTATCTTCTTGTCCATGCCTTGGACGCGATCCTCTAAGGATGTGAAACGATTACCCATCACGGTGAACTTCTCATTTAGGAAGGTCATGAGAGTATCCATGGAGGAGGAATCAAGAGGAGCACGGTGAGAACTCGAAGAAGCACGGGAGGTATCTACTGGAGCATCGTGCGGAGGAACTTGAGCATTGCGAATCCACTCATTATCAACATAAGTGAAACCAGAACGAGCTAGAGAACTCTCACCGATGGGTAGGCCAAGGGTTTCGGGAAAATCATGTGAACAATCAATGCCAAGGGTATGAAATAGAAAACTCAAAGCCGTGGAGTAGTAAAAAGATGAGACTTGTTTGGTGTGACGGTTTTGAACTAAGAAGACAAGATCGGCAAACATAATTTGTCACAAATTTGGACGTTTACCTTCTCTAAAACACCTAAGCCAAAAATCATCAGTTTGACGAATAGTTGAATATTTCCCACCCGATGGACGGATAAACCAAGAAATAAGAAGGTGAAGGATACGGTCATGAGCATTTAAAACTTTTGCGGGACCTAAAAAACCCGTACCCAAGGAATGTTCATCATCAATACCAACATCTTCAAAACCAAAGACATTGCATAAAACTTTTTGATCAATTCGAAAGGATTTGCCCATAATAGAAGATTCAATAGCAATGACATGCTCCCTAGGTTCATCATGAATGCAATCGGCATTAGAAAAGAATACGATGACTAGGTTCCTATATAGGATAGGAGGAATACTCAAAAAAGATAAAAATTTCCATTTCTTAATTAAGGATAGGTATTTAAATTTGAAACGGGCAGAATTTAAAAATGGAATTGACACAATACGTTCTTCCCTAAGGTTCATCCCTTGAAAAAGTTTATATCGTTCCATATCAGTAGGTTCGGGAAAACTTAATTGGATGATAAAAGGAAGGTTAGGTGTAGGATTACCCTCGACATCCTCAATAGGATTGGAAGTAGAACGATGACGCTTAGTTCCCTTTTTCGGTGCCATAATCCTGAAAATACATCAAAAAGGATTCGAATATGTATGCAATTAACATCCTATTTGATCCAATAAATTCTAATAATTCAAGGTAATTTGTTAAAAAGAATTTTAATTTTAAAGAGATATTCACAAAACAAAAAAAAGAAAAACAGTTAAAAAAATATCGAATATAAAATATATTCGAATGAAAAAATTTAATTTTTGAAAATTTTTTGTGAAAAAGGTGAAACCCATAACAATCAAACAAGGTTTGTACAAAAAATCATGTGAAACAACAATTAAAAACAAACGAAAATTAAAAAAAAAAAGAAAAGAGAAATTTTATACCTTGAATCTTAGAATGGATGAAAGAGGGGATGTGAATGCACAAGATTTGATGCCAAAACTTTGCCTTGATGTGTAGAGTAAAATCCCTCAAGAAATTTTGAAGATTGATGGTAAAATTTGAAGTATTGAGGGGGTTTATATAGGGTTTCGCGGCTAGGGTTTTTGAGAGAAAAAGGGGTTTTTGTGTTTTAAAGAGTTTTAACACATACAACCCTAAATAGCCTCTCCGTCGAGGCCGTATCGATACGCTATACACGCGTATCGATACCCTTTAACCCTAATTTTATATTCGTCGATACTACCGTATCGATACGATGACCGTATCGGTACGCTTGACTTTGACTATTTCCCTTGACTTGTACCGTATCGATACGAGGGGTCGTATCGATACTTGTTCATCCTCAAGAATTCCCATAAATCAACCCGTATCGATACGCGTTAGCCGTATCGATACACCTTTACCAGATTGTGCAGATTTGACAGATATAAGTGCAAAAATCCAATTTGAAACGTCCCTAAATGCATGTACATGTCATATGAACAAGTTTTAATGGCTAAACTTAATATATACTCCCCTTAGCAACATGCATAGAAGCAAAAGGAACAAAATTAACACAAGCATGAATCACAAACAATTTCAAGCAAATTTTGACATTTTGGGACCTAAAAAGGGTCAAGAAAGGCTAGTCAAACCTAACTCTCTCCTAAGGGTCCAAAAGCGCTCTTTATCTAAAGGTTTTGTAAATATATCCGCTAATTGGTTCAAGGTGTCAACAAATTCTATAACAACATCATTTTTCAAAACATGATCTCTAATGAAATGATGTCTAATTTCTATGTGTTTAGTTCTAGAGTGTTGGATGGGATTCTTAGTGAGACAAATGGCATTAGTGTTGTAACACCTAAGGGGTATGGTTTCTATTTTAACACCATAATCTAAGAGTTGTTGCTTCATCCAAAGGACTTGAGCACAACAACTCCCTAAGGATATGTACTCCGCTTCGGTGGTAGATAAGGCTACGCTATTTTGTTTCTTAGAGAACCAAGATACAAGCATACTACCTAAGAATTGGCATGTCCCAGAAGTACTTTTCCTATCTATCTTACATCCCCCATAATCCGCATCCGAAAAATCATGAAGGCTAAAAGAAGAATCCTTAGGATACCAAAGGCCTAAAGTAGGTGTGTCTCTAAGGTATCTAAATATTCTCTTGATGGCAACTAAGTGTGATTCTCTAGGACTAGCTTGAAACCTAGCACACAAGCAAACACTAAACATAATATCCGGTCTACTTGCGGTAAGGTAAAGCAAAGAACCTATCATGGATCTATAAAGCTTAGAATCAACACACTTACCTCCTTCATCTTTGTCAAGCTTTATGGAAGAACTCATAGGAGTGGCTTGAGGTTTTGCATTCTCCAAGCCAAACTTCTTGAGCATATCATTCACATACTTAGCTTGATTTATGAAGGTGCCATCCTTTCTTTGTTTGATTTGGAGTCCCAAAAAGAATGAGAGCTCCCCCATCATGCTCATCTCGAACTCACCTTGCATTAGCTTAGAAAACTCCTTACAATAACACTCATTAGTAGAACCAAAAATAATATCATCAACATAAATTTGAACTACTAAGATGTCATTGTTATATCTTTTTATGAAGAGTGTTGTATCCACCTTTCCTTTTTCAAAACCCTTTTCAATTAAGAAATTTGAAAGTCTCTCATACCAAGCTCTAGGAGCTTGTTTTAAACCATAAAGAGCTTTTGTAAGTTTAAACACATGATTTGGAAATTTTGAATCCTCAAAACCCGGTGGTTGTTCAACATACACCTCTTCATTTATAAAACCATTTAAAAAGACACTTTTCACATCCATTTGAAAAAGCTTGAAATCATGATAACATGCAAATGCAAGTAACATCCTAATAGCTTCCATCCTAGCTACGGGTGCATAAGTCTCATCAAAATCAATTCCCTCTTCTTGTGTATAGCCTTGAGCAACAAGCCTAGCCTTGTTTCTCACTATATTACCACTTTCATCTAATTTATTCCTAAAAACCCATTTTGTACCTATAGTAGATTGATTATTAGGCCTTTCAACTAATGTCCAAACTCTACTTCTCTCAAATTGATTTAATTCCTCTTGCATGGCCAAAATCCAAAAATCATCTTTTAAAGTTTCTTTAATATTTTTAGGCTCAATGCATGAAAGAAATGCAACATGATTCATTAATTTGAGAGAGGATCTAGTAGTTACCCCCTTGGATGGATCACCCAAGATTTCACCACCTTTGACATAGTTTAACTCCCTTGGGTAAGACACCTCCCTTTCCTCAAGAGCCAAGTCCTTCAAGGCTTCAAAAGGTGGATCTTGTGAATCCTCTTCTTTAGTTGGAATCTCATCCACCTTTGACGTTTGTCCTCCATCAATGGCATCAATGATTCCTACATCATCACAAGATTCCTTCCTCGGAAGGAGGTTATTATCGAAAACAACATGTATTGACTCTTCAACAACTAGAGTTCTTTTATTAAATACACGATAGGCTTTAAAATTTAAAGAATACCCTAAGAAAATAGCTTCATCACTTTTAGCATCAAATTTACCTAAGTTTTCTTTACCATTATTTAAAACAAAACACTTGCAACCAAAAGGGTGAAAATAGCTAATGTTAGGCTTCTTAGATTTTAAAATCTCATAAGGTGTTTTCTTTAAAATTGGCCTAATCATTACTCGATTTATAATATAGCAAGAGGTATTTGTGGCTTCCGCCCAAAAATATTTAGGTAAATTATTTTCGCAAAGCATGGTTCTAGCCATTTCTTCTAAAGTTCGATTTTTCCTCTCAACTACCCTATTTTGTTGAGGAGTGCGAGGTGCAGAAAAATTGTGGCTAATCCCATTTTCATTTAAAAACTCATTGAAACCTAGATTTTGAAATTCGGTTCCATGATCACTTCTAATGTAAGAAATTTTAAGTTCAAGATCATTTTGAGTTATTTTAGAAAATGTGATGAATTTTTCTAAAGCCTCATCTTTTGTACTTAAGAATAGAACCCAAGTATACCTAGAATAGTCATCTACAAGCACAAAAGCATATGATTTTCCACCCAAGCTCATTGTTCTAATTGGCCCAAAAAGATCCATATAAATCAATTGTAAACATCTACTAGTAGAGACATCATTTATGGATTTAAAAGAACTTCTATGTTGTTTACCCTTTGAACATGCATCACAAATTTTATCATTTGAAATTTAAGTTTGGGTAAACCTCTAACTAGATTAAGGGAAATTAATTTTTCTAAGACACTCATGCTAGCATGTCCTAATTTTCTATGCCAAAGCCATGAGTCATGTTCATCATGTGCAACTAAGCATGTATGGGATGAATGGATGTCATCTAAATGCACCATGTAAATATTGCCTATTCTATGTCCTATGAGCATTATTTGATTTGTTTTAATGTTTACAATTTTTCAACCACTTTTATCAAATAAAACATTAAAACCCCTATCACATAATTGACTAATGCTCAACAAATTATGTTTAAGACCGTTGACATACAAAACATTTTCAATGAAAATAGAAGAGTGATTACCAATGAAGCCTATTCCTTCAATGTGGCCTTTGGAGTTGTCACCGAAAGTTACTACTCCACCACTTTTAGGCTTTAGTTCCACAAATCTACTCTTGTCACCGGTCATGTGTCTTGAGCATCCACTATCAAGGTACCAAGAATTTTTGCTTGAAGCTTTAGCCTTGTAGCAATGCTCCCCCTACAAACAAAGAAATTAGGCCTTGATTTTTGGTACCCAAATCATTTTGGGTCCATGAGTGTTAGCCTTCAACAATTTGGTTCCCTTAGGAATCCAAGAAGCAATAGCATTCAAATCATTAGAAATAATGAGTTCTTTAGGAACCCAAACACTCCTAACTCTATGACCTCTAACTTGCTTATTAAAATTTCTTTGTTTAGGTACAAAAGGTTTTCTTTTTACATATTGGGATTTAGAATGATTTCCTTTTTCAAAATTATTTTTCCCAATAGCAATAGATGTTTTAAGATTATCCACTTCCTTTGTGTGATAATCTTGAAAATCGGAAAGAAGTTTTTCAAGTTCAAGATTTTTAGTTTTAAGATCATTTGAAAGATTAACTAAAAATAAAACCTTCTTTTCCAATTCGGAGTTAACTTTTGAAAATGTCTCATTTTGAATTTTTAAATTGGAAATTGTTTTCTTGTTTTTCAAAATGGACTCTTTGTATTTTCCTACTAACTCATCATACACTTCTTGCAATTTATCATAAGCATCTTGAAGTTCCTCAATAGAAAAATCGAAATTGGATGAGTTAGAGTTTACCTTAGGTTCATCATCGATGGCCATGAGACATAGGTTGGCCACTTCCTCCTCTTCCTCGGAAGACTCATTGTCACTCCAAGTAGCAATTTGTGCTTTGAGCTTGTTCTTCTTCCCAAAGCTTTTCTTTTTCAATTGAGGACACTCGGAACGGATGTGACCCGGTTTGTTGCATTCATAACAAGTAATTTGGTCCTTCTCCTCTTCCTTGCTTTTACTCTTGAAGTCTCCATTTCTAATGAATTTTCTTCCACGATTTGACTTCATAAACTGAGTAAAACGTTTGGCCAACATAGCCATCTCCTCATCTTCATCCTCACTAGAATCGCTTTCTTATTGTGAAGCTTTTAGTGCGATTCCCACTTTCTTCTTCTCAACTTCCTTCTTCTCCACTATCTTTTTCTCTTGTTCTCTTCCCTTCCTCATAATCTCATGTGTGAGTAGAGATCCAACAAGAGCATCTAGCTTGAGAGTCTTCAAATCTCTAGCTTCAATAATGGTCGTTCTCTTGCCATCCCATGACTCCAGAAGAGAATACAACAACTTTCTCACTAGCTTGTCTTCGGGAATGATTTCACCGAAACCCTTCAAACCGTTGACAATGACCGAGAACCGATCAAACATCTTAGAGACACTTTCTTCGGGATCCATCTTGAAGTTCTCATAGCTTAGATTGAGTAGCCCAATCTTTGTCTCCTTGACATCACTAGTTCCCCCGTATGTTGTCTCGAGGGTGTCCCAAACCTCCTTGGCATTTTCGATTGAAGACACCTTGGAGTAGATATCCTGACCAAGTGCACAAAATATTACATGAAGAGCTTTGTCATTCACTTGCATCCTTCTTCTTTCATCATCGGTCATTTCGGCTTTAATCTTTGGGACGAGCCTTTCTCCATCTATCCTCATGGGAATGTATGGACCTTCTTCAACTACATCCCACACCATATAGTCGGTAGACTTGATGAAGAGCCTCATCCTATTCTTCCAATAAGGATAGTTATCCCCAATGAAGAATGGTGGCTTGGTGGTGGATTGGGACTCATAGTTGGAGGTGGATGCCATTGCTTGACTTGTTGTTGATCAAACTCTCCAAGAATCGACTCAAGAGGGTTGTAATCCTTCCAATGAGTGTAGCTCTGATACCAATTGTTGAGTTGATCGAACACTTGCAAATGGCCAAGAGGGGGTGAATTGGCAATTAAAATTTTGGTGAAGAGAAAGATTGAAAATAAAAATGACACAAGGGGTTATAGTGGTTCAAGTTCTCCAAATGAACTCTACATCCACTACCTTAGCTTCCACTAAGGATTTTCAAACAATTTACTAATTGAATTCGTCCCCTTTTCTTGGATGAGGAGGAAACCTTACAATTTTCGATTAAGCTTTCTACCCAAAGCTTAATCCACTCAAATACAAAGAAAGAATTTGGTAAACTCAAATGTTTCCTCTCAAAGGATGATTGTCTACCCAAATACAATTTAAACAATCCCAAACTTACAATACAAATTGACAATACAAAGATTTGACTTTGAATAGCTCAAGGGTTTGGATTTTTGCTTTGATGATGCTTGTGGGTTCAATAGTTGTTGCTTGGTCAATTGAAGCTTGTTTTTATACCCTTGCATTGATTTCTAGCCGTTTGGGTAGTTGGGATCATCAATAGATCCGTTGTGGACATTTTTCCCGCAATAAATGTAGCTCTGCAGCCTACCGTATCGGTACTCGGAAAGGGCGTATCGATACCTGCATCAAAGAGGAAAGAGCCGTTGTGCCTGAAAACAGGGCGTATCGATACGCATAGAAGGCGTACCGGTACGGTTTTAAGGGGTGTATCGATACGAACGCCAGTATCGATACGGTCCAAAGTTACTGGAATCCCAAGCTATGTTTGTATAAAAAGTGTATCGATACGCATACCAAGCGTATCAGTACGGTATAACGATCTTTTGAAAATTGGGAAACCAACCAACTGACAAGTAACAGTCAAATAATTAAATGCTCGGATTTTTCAAAGATATGCTTGTCGTATCGATACGGTTGCTAGGCATATCGGTACGGTTTCATGAAAATATTTGCCCAGATGAATATCGTATCGATACGGTTGCAGGGCGTATCGGTACGGTATGTTCAATAAAATTCTAGTGACAAAATAGGGTATCGATACGCTGAGGGTATCGATACGCCTGGGCGTTTTTGCATACTTAGGCTTGAAAAACATAGGAAAAGACTTAAGGAATTATATATGTTTGAGAGCCAGTCTTTAAATATAATTTTGTTCAAGAATACTTGTCAATTGTGAGACTTTAAAGAGTACTTAAAAATTTATTGTTTTGCAAATTGGTCCTTATATTTATGTGTTATATCAAAATCAATTTCGGTTTTACAAAAACTTGTTTCGCAGACTGTTTTGTAGAGGTCTTAGATGAGCGAGTCTAAATAGGCCTTACAATGGACCAGTTGGAGTTTTAACTGAGTAAAAAGTACAAATTTTGAGTATTTTCAATATAATCATGTTGAAATGCTCGTAATCAAGTATATGAACTCCTAAACTTTGATTAAAACCTTGTTTTGCGGTCTGTTTATTATAAGTTTCTGACGAGCTGGTCTAACTAGGCCTTACAATGGACCCATTGGAATTTTACTTGAGTAAAAAGTACAAAAATTGAGTTTTTTCAATATAATCGTGTTGAAATGCTCATAATAATGTATATGAACTCCTAAAATTTGATTAAAACCTTTTTTGCGGTCCGTTTTTTAGAGGTTTCGGACGAGCGGGTCTAAATAGGCCCTATAATGGACCCGTTTGAATTTTAACTAAGTAAAAAGTACAGAAATTGAGTTTTAGCTATATAATCGTGTTGAAATGCTCGTAATCAAGAATACGAACTCCTAAAATTTAATTAAAACTTGTTTTGCGGTCTATTTTGTAGAGGTTTCGGACAAGCGGGTGTAAATAGGCATTACAATGGACCCGTTAGAATTTTAATCGAGTAAAAAGTACAAAATTGAGTTTCTACAATATAATCGTGTTGAAATGCTAGTAATCAAGTATATGAACTCCTAAAATTTGATTAAAATTTCTATCGCGGTCCGTTTTGTAGAGGTTTCGGACGAGCGGGTCTAAATAGGTTGTACAATGGACCAGTTGGAATTTTAACTGAGTAAAAAGTACAAAAATTGAGTTTTTGCTATATAATCGTGTTAAAATGCTCCTAATCAAGAATATGAAGTCCTAAAATTTGATTAAAACTTGTTTTCGGTCTATTTTGTAGAGGTTTCGGACAAGCGGGTCTAAATAGGCATTACGATGGACCCGTTAGAATTTTACTTGAGTAAAAGTACAGAAATTGAGTTTTTGCAATATAATCGTGTTGAAATACTCGTAATCAAGTATATGAACTCCTAGAGTTTGATTAAAACTTGTTTCGCGGTCCGTTTTGTAGAGGTTTTAGACGAGCGATTCTAAATAGTCCTTAGAATGGACCCGTTGGAATTTTAACTGAGTAAAAAGTACATAAATTGAGTCTTTGCAATATAATCGTGTTGAAATGCTCGTAATCAAGTATATGAACTCCTAAAATTTGATCTAAACTTGTTTTACGGTCCGTTTTGTAGAGGTTTCGGACGAGGGGGCCTAAATAGGCATTATAATCGACCCGTTAGAATTTTAATTGAGTAAAATGTACATAAATTGGGTTTTTGCAATATAATCGTGTTGAAATGCTCGTAATCTAGTATATGAACTCCTAAAATTTTATTAAAACTTATTTTGTTGTCCGTTTTGTAGAGGTTTCGGACGAGCGGGTCTAAATAGGCCTTACAATGTACCCTTTGGAAATTTAACTGTGTAAAAAGTACAGAAATTGAGTTTATGCAATATAATCCTGTTGAAATGCTCGTAATCAAGTATATGAACTCCTAAAATTTGATAAAACATTGTTTTGTGGTCCGTTTGTTATAGGTTTCGGACGAGTGGGTCTAAATAGGCCTTACAATGGACCCGTTGGAATTTTACTTGAGTAAAAAGTACAAAAATTGAGTTTTTGCAATATAATCATGTTGATATGCTCATAATCAAGTATATGAACTCCTAAAATTTGATTAAAACATATTCTGCGGTCTGTTTTGTAGAGGTTTCGAACGAGTAGATCTAAATAGGTCTTACATTGGACCCGTTGGAATTTTAACCGAGTAAAAAGTACAGAAATTGAGTTTTTGCAATATAATCGTGTAGAAATGCTCGTAATAAGGTATATGAACTCCTAAAATTTGATAAAACCTTCTTTCGCGGTCCGTTTTGTAGAGGTTTCGGACGAGCGGGGCTGAATAGGCTGTACAATGGACCCGTTGGAATTTTAACTAAGTAAAAAGTAAAAAAATTGTGTTTTTGCAATGTAATCGTGTTGAAATTCTCGTAATCAAGGATACGAACTCCTAAAATTTAATTAAAACTTGTTTTGTGGTTCATTTTGTAGAGGTTTCGGACAAGCGGGTTTAAATAGGCATTACAATGGACCCGTTAGAATTTTAACTAAGTAAAAAGCACAAAAATTGAGTTTCTGAAATATAATCATGTTGAAATGCGCGTAATCAAGTATATGAACTCTTAAAATTTAATTAAAACTTCTTTCGCGGTCCGTTTTGTAGAGGTTTCGGACGACCGGGTCTGAATAGGCTGTACAATGGACCAGTTGGAATTTTAATGAGTAAAAAGTACAGAAATTGAGTTTTTGCAATATAATCGTGTTGAAATGCTCCTAATCAAGAATATGAACTCCTAAAATTTGATTAAAACTTGTTTTGCGGTCTATTTTGGAGAGGTTTTGGACAAGCGGGTCTAAATAGGCATTACAATGGACCCGTTAGAATTTTACTTGAGTAAAAAGTACATAAATTGTGTTTTTGCAATATAATCGTGTTGAAATACTCGTAATCAAGTATATGAACTCCTAAGGTTTGATTAAAACTTGTTTCGCAGTCCGTTTTGTGGAGGTTTTAGACGAGCGATTCTAAATAGGCCTTACAATGGACCCGTTGGAATTTTAACTGAGTAAAAAGTACAGAAATTGAGTCTTTGCAATATAATCGTGTTGAAATGCTCGTAATCAAGTATATGAACTCCTAAATTTTGATTAAAACTACTTTTGCGGTCCGTTTTTTAGAGGTTTCGGACGAGCGGGTCTAATTAAGCATTAGAATGGACCCGTTGGAATTTTAACTGAATAAAAACTATAGAAACTGAGTTTTTGCAATATAATCGTGTTGAAATACTCGTAATAAAGAATATGGACTCCTAAAATATGATTAAAACTTGTTTTGCGGTATGTTTTGTAGAGGTTTCGGACGAGTGGGTCTAAATAGTCATTACAATGGACCCGTTGGAATTTTAACTAAGTAAAAACTACATAAATTTAGTTTTTGCAATATAATCGTGTTGAAATGCTCGTAATCAAGTATATGAACTCCTAAATTTTGTTTAAAACTTGTTTCACGGTCCGTTTTGTAGAGGTTTCGAACTAGCGGGTCTAAATAGGCCTTACAATGGACCCGTTGGAAATTTAACTGAGTAGGAAAGTACATAAATTGAGCTTTTGCAATATAATCGTGTTGAAATGCTCGTAATCAAGAATATGAACTCCAAAAATCTGATTAAAACTTTTTTCGTGGTCCGTTTTGTAGAGGTTTCAGACGAGCGAGTCTAAATAGGCCTTACAATGGACCCGTTGGAATTTTAACTGAGTAAAAAGTACATAAATTGAGTTTTTGCAATATAATCGTGTTGAAATGCTCTTAATCAAGAATATGAACTCATAAAATCTGATTAAAACTTGTTTTACGGTCCGTTTTGTAGAGGTTTCGGACGAGCGGGCCTAAATAGGCATTACAATGGACCCGTTAGAATTTTAACTGAGTAAAAAGTACAAAAATTGTGTTTTTGCAATATAATCGTGTTGAAACGCGTATTGTTTTTTTATAAGCACTTCAACACGATTATATTGCAAAAACTCAATTTCTGTACTTTTTACTCAGTTAAAATTCCAACGGGTCCATTGTAATGCGTATTTAGACCCGCTCGTCCGAAACCTCTACAAAACGGTCGAACGGGTCTATTATAAAGCTTACTTAGACTCGCTCGTCTGAAACCTCTACAAAACGGACCGCGAAACAAGTTTTAATCACATTTTAGGAGTTTATATTCTTGATTAAGAGCATTTCAACACGATTATATTAAAAAACTCAATTTTTGTACTTTTTACTCAAGTAAAATTCCAACGGGTCCAGTGTAAGGTATATTTAGACCCGCTTGTCCGAAACCTCTACAAAACGGACCGCGAAACAGGTTTTAATCAAATTTTAGGATTTCATATACTTTATTACGAGCATTTCAACACGATTATATTGCAAAAACTGAATTTTTGTACTTTTTCCTCAGTTAAAATTCCAACGGGTCCATTGTAATGCTTATTTAGACCTGCTTGTCCGAAACCCCTACGAAACGGACCACAAAATAAGTTTTAATCAAATTTTAGGAGTTCATATTTTTTATTACGAGCATTTCAACACGATTTTATTGCAAAAATGCAATTTCTGTACTTTTTACTCAGTTAAAATTCCAACGGGTCCATTGTAAGGCCTATTTAGACACGCTCGTCCGAAACCTCTACAAAACAGACCGATCAACAAGTTTTAATCAAATCTTAGGAGTTCATATTCTTGATTTCGAGCATTTCAACACGATTATATTAAAAAAACTCAATTTCTGTAATTTTTACTCAAGTAAAATTCCAACGGGTCGAGTGTAAGGCCTATTTAGACTCGCTCGTCCGAAACTTCCACAAAACGGACCGCGAAACAAGTTTTAATCAAATCTAAAGAGTTCATATACTTGATTACGAGCATTTCAAATTGATTATATTGTAATGCCTATTTAAACCCGCTCGTCTGAAACCTCTCGAAAATTGATCGCAAAACAGGTTTTAATCGAATTTTACGAGTTCATATTCTTGATTACAAGCATTTCAACACGATTATATTACAAAAACTCAATTTATGTGCTTTTTATCCAGTTAAAATTCCAACGGGTCCATTCTAAGGCCTATTTCGACCCGCTCGTCCGAAACATCTACAAAACGGGCCACAAAACAAGTTTTAATAAAATTTTAGGACTTCATATACTTGATTACGAGCACTTCAACGCGATTATAATGCAAACATTCAATTTATGTACTTTTTACTTAGTTAAAATTCCAACGGGTCCATTGTAATGCCTATTTAGACCCCCTCGTCCGAAATATATAACAAGCGGACCGCAAAACAAGGTTTTATCAAATTTTAGGAGTTCATATTCTTGATTATGAGCATTTCAACACGATTATATTGCAAAAACTCAATTTCTATACTTTTTACTCAGTTAAAATTCCAACGGGTCCATAATAAAGCTTTTTTAGACTCGCTCGTCTGAAACCTCTACAAAACGGACCGCGAAACATGTTTTAATCACATTTTAGGAGTTTATATTCTTGATTACGAGCATTTCAACACTATTATATTAAAAAAACTCAATTTCTGTACTTTTTACTCAAGTAAAATTCCAACGGGTCCAGTGTAAGGCCTATTTAGACCCGCTCGTCCGAAGGCTCTACAAAACTGACCGCGAAACAAGTTTTAATCAATATGTAGGTGTTCATATACTTGATTACGAGCATTTCAACACGATTATATTACAAAAAACTAAATTTCTGTACTTTTTCCTCAGTTAAAATTCCAACGGGTCCATTGTAATGCTTATTTAGACCCGCTCGTCCGAAACCTCTACGAAACGGACCACAAAACAAGTTTTAATCAAATTTTAGGAGTTCATATTTTTTATTTCGAGCATTTCAACACGATTATATTGCAAAAACTAAATTTCTGTACTTTTTAGTCAGTTAAAATTCCAACGGGTCCGTTGTAATGCCTATTTAGACCCGCTCGTCCGAAACCTCTACAAAACGGACCGAAAAAAAAAGTTTTAATCAAATTTTAGGAGTTCATATTCTTTATTATGAGCATTTCAACGGGATTATATTGAAAAAAATCAATTTATGTACTTTTTACTCAAGTAAAATTCCAATGGGTCCATTGTAAGGCCAATTTAGACCCGCTCGTACGAAACCTCTGCAAAACGGACCGCCAAACAATGTTTTTATCAAATTTTAGGAGTTTATATACTTTATTACGAGCATTTAAAAATGATTATATTGCAAAAACTTATTTTTTGTACTTTTTACAGACTTTAAATTCCAACGAGTCCATTGTAATGCCTATTTAGACCCGCTCATCCGAAACCTCTACAAAACGGACTGCAAAACAAGTTTTAATCAAATTTTAGGAGTCCATATTCTTCATTACGAGCATTTCAACACGATTATATAGCATAACTCAATTTCTGTACTCTTTACTCAGTTAAAATTCCGACGAGTCCATTTTAAGGCCTATTTAGACTCGCTCGTCCGAGACATCTTTAAAACGGACCGCGAAACAAGTTTTAATCAAACTTTAGGAGTTCATATATTTGATTATGAGCATATCAACACGATTATATTGCAAAAACTCAATTTTGGAACTTTTTACTCAAGTAAAATTCCAACGGGTCCATTATAAGGTCTATTTAGACCCGCTCGTCCTAAACCTCTACAAAACGGACCGCGAATGTAACCCCCTTAACCCGGTCTAGACGGTTGACCCGAATTAAGAAAGTCACACGGGGAAAACCAAAGTCAACCCGAAAGTCAACCTTGATTAACGACCCCTTTTTTTCTTTTTTTATCTTGTCTAGATGCACATTAACCTTAGATGTGATCACACAACATCATGCTCAAAGATCACAAACATCAGAGATCAAACAGGGACCCAATTGAGCAAATTACAACTTTAGGGACCAAATTGTAATTTCTGAAAACTTTAAGGACTTAATCAGATTTTAAGTTACCAACTTAAAATTAATCATGTTTCATGCTTCTCTGCCAAATTTTAGCTTAAACGGACACCCCAAACTCATACAATTGCTCAAACAAGTTTCAGGACCAAAACGCAAACATTTCAAAACATTTAACCGCCAATGTCAGCCCCCAACGGTCACTCGTTCCGAAACAGGCAGAGCCCGTTTCGAAACACGGGGCCGTTCCGCAACGCGTTCCGCAGTGGGGGTCTGGCAGTAGCCATTCCGTTTCGGAACGGTGTCACCGGTTTCGGACGCCTGGGTTGGTTCAGGGCACCCGTTCCGAAACGGTGCCAACTGTTCCGAAACACCCTGCACAAAATGCAGCACAAAGCATACTTAAACGTGCAATTGATCAAACAAACATGCTCCAAAAGCCACCAAACTTTGCCAACATGCAATTCAACATATATGAGACATTCTTGCATCAACAAATCAACAATATATCAACATATACGAAAAGCTCCAAATCTATAGGCATGCTTCCTACACAAGCAACCATTCAAGCATAACTTCCAAATTAATCTCATATTAGCCAATACATGTTCCACAACATTAACAACAACATTAAATCATACTTGTCCAAACATGTTCGAACACTTAACATCCACCCAAGAGATTCTACCCCCATTGCCTTTATTAACTATAGCTATTCACCGAGACATACATCTCAAATGGAGTCCTTCTTGAATCCCTTGCTTCTCGCTGTCCAAACTTCAAGAATCTGCATTGATGGACAAAAAGGAGTGTAAGCACATAATGCTTAGTGAGGAATGCTCAAAACCAAACACCATCAATGCAGCGGGTCATAAAAACACATTTAAAACAAACCCGATTTGTTAACCAAGCAAAGCTTGAAAACCCTTTTTCAACATCATGCTTAAAACCATGCATTTCACATACATGAAAACCAACCCTTAGCTTAGCAAGCTAAGAAAACCTTTTCAAAGCACAACTTGCAAAATCATCCATTTAACCATTCCATGTATAAACACCATATGCAAAGTTAAATTCAAAACCTTGGAAAACACTTCCATTCACATCATACCTTTCATACACTTGAACATCATTTCAAGCAAGAAATCTTTTAAAACCATTTACTCAATCAATCCAACACATGCATTAAACAAAGGCAACATATGAACCATAACATCATCATCACACGCCTTTTAAAACAAGTCTTAACAAGACCCCAATGCATTAAAGAGATTTCATGCATATATGCATCATTTACCAAATGATAACCAACACTTGTTCATCCTAACAAGTAAACATGCATTCACAAGCATTAACCACTTTTCATGCAACCATGCATCTTTTCAAGCATTATACACTTTTCATGCAACCATGCATCCTTTCAAGCATCTCATGCTTCTTTATAAACAAGAACATCATATTGGCTTCCAAGTGATCAACACATCCACTTCTCAACTCAACACCCAATCGGATACGCGGATCACAAGCGTTGTCCCCTACGCTTCATACACACTACCAATCCAAGGTCTCCAAATGGACTTTTAAACACCATTTGACCTCAACACCCTAAGGTTCCCATGTATGGACTTTTAAACACCATACAACCTTAGCTTTTCCCGAGGTTCCCATGTATGGACTTTTAAACACCATACAACCTCAACATCCTAAGGTTCCCATGTATGGACTTTTAAACACCATACAACCTTAGCCTTTCCCGAGGTTCCCTTGTATGGACTTTTAAACACCATACAACCTCAACTTTTCCCAAGGTTCCCATGTATGGACTTTCAAACACCATACAACCTTGACATGCACAAGGTTCCCATGTATGGACTTTCAAACACCATACAACCTTTGCATCACCGATTGGTAGTTGTATAACATCACTAACGAGATCCGGGACACCCCACACAAGATCCACACATGGGCATTACACCTCCATTGTGATCTCAACAAGCACAAGGTTCTCACATATGGACTTTTAAACACCATATAACCTTTGCTCAACCAAGGTCCTCGAATGGGCATCCACCTCCATTATGACGTTAACCATCTCGTTAGGATACTTGAAGGGAGTTTACCGGTCCACTCTTGACCACTCCACCTCCAAGGCGACTTTATTCACGGTGCACCCAATCCTATAGCCGGCTAACTATATCCGATCAAAGAAACCAAGAACCACTTACATCACTTGCCAATATAACCAACTTACCATCATTAGTCCAATGATTCACATGCAAAACCACAATGCAATAACCATCATTTACCATCATTAATTCACTGTTTTAAAGCATTACACAAAGCCATTTAACATCATGCAACATCATGCATCAAAACCACAATTTCCATGTATAAAACCAAGGACCTCTTACCTTGAGCATCCTTCACATATGGCTTTCAAAACCAGCATTAAACCATGCTAAAAACATGCTTTCAAAACAGAATATAAACCATGCAAATCACATGCATTTCAATCATCAACCACAATTGCTCAAAAAGCCATTTCATATCACAAACCAAGAAAGAAATCCATTTACTTACTCTTGAGCTTAGCAAAGTTGTTTAGACTTAAACTAAGCTCCCAAAACCTTCAAACCTTGGTTTAAAAGCTGAAAACCCAACTTCACTCACCGATACACAAAACAAGGCTAGCCAACAAGCCTTCCAAGCATCCGAAACCTTCCGCAACACCTCTAAAGCTCACGGATCAAACTCCCCTGTTTCAAGCACACAAAAACAGAGCATTAATGCATCTTTATGCATTAAAAACACCAGCAACAACAACACAACTCGCTGCTCATCACCAATCCAACATTTCGGCTACCAAACACAACCGAAATCACCTCCAAACACTTCCAAAACTTAACCCAGCCAAGATCTAACACTTCTAACCATTTTTAAACACCAATTAACATCCAAAATGATCACAAACACATCCTTATACCTCCAGGTATAACAGATCACCAAGAACACTCCAAAAACAACCAAAAACTCAAGCCAAACTTAGGAAATTCAACCTATCCGGGATTGCATTAATTAAACCTCAACTTCTGATCAATTTAGCATTCATTTAACATCAATTTGACACCTCAAAACCCTGCTTAAACAGATCACACGAAAATTTCACCAAAATCACCAAATCTTGCATTTTAAGCCAAAATCAAGATCTCAATTGAAAAGCCTTTAACAAATCACAAATCAAGGATTGAGAACTTAGGAATTTCAGTAAAGAACTGATAGTTTAGAGGAGAAGGACGTTCTTACCTCCAAACCTTGAGTTTCTCCTTTTTAGAGCCAAAAAGCTTGATGAAACAACTTGCAAATTGAGAGGTTTTGTTGATGAGATGATTAGGAATCAAAAGAGAGTTGAAATGAGTGATTTAGATGACAAAATCAGAGAAGAAAATCTGGAGAATTGTGTTTGGGTTGAGAGAAAATGAGAGAAAAGGAGAATTGAGAGAAAATAGAAAAGTTAGTTATGAAATGGTAAAATGATTTCCCTCCACATTTCATAAACTTTAAAATCAGAATAAAGCCTTAAAATATCTTAGAAAAATCTGGAGAAACTCTTTTTGGAATAATAGCTCCTTAAAGATTCAAAGTTTCAATCCTTTATAAAACAGTCACTAAACTTTCAAAAATTACATTTTGGTCACTAGCCAAAATGTCAACCTTCCGAACCTCATTTTCCAAAATTGATTTCACAGTTCACTTTTATATATTAAAAGATGATTTTAGAACATTTTTCCATATTTTTAATGCAACCCGAACTAGGCTTTCCTAAATTCACTCTTATATATTCGATCAGCACTTTGACCGAACCGGTCAACGCCTAAAACTTCTGAGCCCAAAACCGGGGCGTTACAACTCTCCCCCCCCTTAGGAAATTTCGTCCTCGAAATTTCAACTGGCGACAAGAGAACCATAACCTTCTCAAACCAACACAAAAGCCTCAACCACCACTGAACACATTCCACACAAAACTCCACCAAACTCAACATCACCACATATTGTTCACAAAATCCAGAACACTCAAAGGTAACCACAACTTAACCTTTCACATATCCGGACCATACACAGCCCCAACATCAACCTGAAGAACTTCAACTTTTACAGCACACATCACTGCAACACACAACTCCCAAGACTTATTCACACAGTGACACTAGCCAACCAAATCAGCCACTATGCAACTTCTCTGCTTCCAAAACTCTTGCAAACTCCCCAAACCTCTTCCAAGGATCTTCCCATCAAGCAAAAATTCTTAAGCATCGACTGCTTACCCAAACTCCTCAACGAAAGCTGACATTCCTACACTTCTGCCGCTATCATTACCATAACAACTCGCAAGGACTACTCACCCAGATTCCAAAATTACATCACAACCCCAATTCAACTCCATCAGCTACTTCATACACCACCAGCTGACTTTAAAAGAGATTCACATACTCACAACCAACCAACCACTTCTCACAAGAACCCAAACAACCAACAAAAGCCTTCGATCTTTCACAGCCTAACCTCCACAAGCTTTGACCACAACTCCTGTCTTATCAGATCATCACCCAGCTTAAACATACAGATCATCTTCTCAACTCTTCAAAGGTTACTAAGAACCAACACTTACAACACAACCCTTCCACAACAACTTAAATGCTAAGCTGCTTCAGCACTTGGAAACACAACCACTAAACTGCAACATCCTTTAGCACCAAGGAACTACCCCTTCCTCTTAGCTACTCAAACCACTAAACTCTTTAAGCAACAAACACTATCCTTCTACCAACAGGCTATACCACTCTCACTATCTCCAGCACTAGCTTAATATTCTCCACTGCTTCTAACTCTCACCCAGCACCAAAACATCCTCTAAAAACCATCATCCAACCTAACCCAATCACCACACTAACAGATTCGATTAGTTATTAGCGAGTGTGAACATCGTATGCATGATCACCTACATGCCCTACCAATGCCTGATGTACATGTATGCAAAACCTCTAATGTCATGCCACATGTATGCATGGACCAGCACATATATAATATAGCATATAACAATGATTTTAACTGTGCATGAATGCCAGTTCACACCCTCCAATAACATCCTCAAAATCCGTCTAAGAACAACCTCCTACCTCACTTCTAACTTATCTAACTCCATCTTACCAACAACCATTAACCACAAGATACTCACTAAACCTTCTTCACACCAAAGATGCTTCCAAACTACAACCATTACCCCAAACATGCTAGCAACAAGACTAAACTTACCACGCAAGGAAAACCAACAGAAACCAAACCAGGGTAACTAGAGCAAAGATTACTTAACAAGGTTACCTGAAAACACAACACCACCCTGAAGATTCATCAGACGAGCTCTCTTCCTCGCGGAACCATCATCCTCCTGCCGCACCACTGCAGCACCAGCTAACACACTAGGGTCACCACCAACTCCTTGCGGTAAAGAACCTTGGCTGTTCCGAGCCAACATCAAACAATCACGTCTCATATGTCCAACAGACCCACATTTCCAGCAAACTTCATTTTCCAAACTCTTCACAACTTTCTGCTCTTTCTGCCACCTCTGAACCTTGCCTCGACCATGCCCATGACCTTTCAAAGACCCTTTGGCTAACACCAAAGCTGACTTCACTCCATGAGGACAATCACGCTTCACATGAACTTTAGAACCACAATTCCAGCAAGCACCCGCGCCCCAACAACCTCCAACATGGCGCCTTTCACAACGATCACATACCGGTGGCTGAGCTTCCACTCCGTGCTCAAGCAACACTTGCTCCACAACAGCGCTACCTTCACATTGCTTAACCCTTGGAAACTTCTCTCCAAGATACCTTTCATAAAAGGCAGATACAAAGAAATCCCAGTCAATATCATGGATATGTGACGCCACCGCAACAGATGTCCACCAGGCACAAGCATCCTCCAGCATCAAAGAAACAACACTTCCCAGCTTACAAGCATAATCACAGCCTTCCTGATCCAAAATCAGAATCACATTGGCCAACCAGGCCTCAAACATCTCCGGTGAAGAACCATGATACTCCACCGCACCCAAATCAAGCAAACGTTGCTTCGGCAAATCCACACATCCAGCCAGCACATCCACTGACTTTACCTTTACCACAACCTGAGATGTTCCCAACACCTCTTGAGCAACAGGTGATGAACTCTTCACCACAGGACCAGCTTCTTTCCCTTGCCTTACCATCTCAACTCCAGGCACAGAAGACTGAGACAAAACACCTCTACAAAGGGGTGAATTCCACGCCTTAACAACCTGCCCCAAGGCAGCAACCATCTCACCCAACTACCATTCTTTCATCGATTTTGCCATACTACTAACAACAACAAACATTCACAACAAACAAACAAACAAACCAGTTAGGCCAGCTTTAAGCAAGGATTCAAACTCCAACTCCAAAATAACACAATAGCTATATTAATAAGGCAATGGGTATCCCGAATCCTCCCCTTTACATGACATAACAGTCATCACAAACATGAATATCACAACATCAAGCATATCAAACAACATACTTTGATCATGCTTACACCAAACAACATTCACTTGCAACAGCATATTAGCAACATAACATACTCATAGCACTTTCATCAAGCATATCACCAGCTCACAACATTAGCACAAAACCACATAAGCTCAACCAAGATTCACAACCACAAAGCATGCTTGAAAACATCAGCAACTTACTCAGAACATCAACAATTTGTTCAGAAACACGTGTTTCAACCAACTTTCAACCACACAGCAAGGTAAACATCAAACACACATCACAACAACTTACCGTTTTCCCCAAACATTCGCAACTCAGCTCTGATACAACCAAATGTAACCCCCTTAACCCGGTCTAGACGGTTGACCCGAATTAAGAAAGTCACACGGGGAAAACCAAAGTCAACCCGAAAGTCAACCTTGATTAACGACCCCTTTTTTTTCTTTTTTATCTTGTCTAGATGCACATTAACCTTAGATGTGATCACACAACATCATGCTCAAAGATCACAAACATCAGAGATCAAACAGGGACCCAATTGAGCAAATTACAACTTTAGGGACCAAATTGTAATTTCTGAAAACTTTAAGGACTTAATCAGATTTTAAGTTACCAACTTAAAATTAATCATGTTTCATGCTTCTCTGCCAAATTTCAGCTCAAACGGACACCCCAAACTCATACAATTGCTCAAACAAGTTTCAGGACCAAAACACAAACATTTCAAAACATTTAACCGCCAATGTCAGCCCCCAACGGTCACCCGTTCCGAAACAGGCAGAGCCCGTTTCGAAACACGGGGTCGTTCCGCAACGCGTTCCGCAACGGGGGTCTGGCAGTAGCCATTCCGTTTCAGAACGGTGTCACCCGTTTCGGACACCTGGGTTGGTTCAAGGCACCCGTTCCGAAACGGTGCCAACTGTTCCGAAACACCCTGCACAAAATGCAGCACAAAGCATACTTAAATGTGCAATTGATCAAACAAACATGCTCCAAAAGCCACCAAACTTTGCCAACATGCAATTCAACATATATGAGACATTCTTGCATCAACAAATCAACAATATATCAACATATACGAAAAGCCCCAAATCTATAGGCATGCTTCCTACACAAGCAACCATTCAAGCATAACTTCCAAATTAATCTCATATTAGCCAATACATGTTCCACAACATTAACAACAACATTAAATCATACTTGTCCAAACATGTTCGAACACTTAACATCCACCCAAGAGATTCTACCCCCATTGCCTTTATTAACTATAGCTATTCACCGAGACATACATCTCAAATGGAGTCCTTCTTGAATCCCTTGCTTCTCGCTGTCCAAACTTCAAGAATCTGCATTGATGGACAAAAAGGAGCGTAAGCACATAATGCTTAGTGAGGAATGCTCAAAACCAAACACCATCAATGCAGCGGGTCATAAAAACACATTTAAAACAAACCCGATTTGTTAACCAAGCAAAGCTTGAAAACCCTTTTTCAACATCATGCTTAAAACCATGCATTTCACATACATGAAAACCAACCCTTAGCTTAGCAAGCTAAGAAAACCTTTTCAAAGCACAACTTGCAAAATCATCCATTTAACCATTCCATGCATAAACACCATATGCAAAGTTAAATTCAAAACCTTGGAAAACACTTCCATTCACATCATACCTTTCATACACTTGAACATCATTTCAAGCAAGAAATCTTTTAAAACCACTTACTCAATCAATCCAACACATGCATTAAACAAAGGCAACATATGAACCATAATATCATCATCACACGCCTTTTAAAACAAGTCTTAACAAGACCCCAATGCATTAAAGAGATTTCATGCACATATGCATCATTTACCAAATGATAACCAACACTTGTTCATCCTAACAAGTAAACATGCATTCACAAGCATTAACCACTTTTCATGCAACCATGCATCTTTTCAAGCATTATACACTTTTCATGCAACCATGCATCCTTTCAAGCATCTCATGCTTCTTTATAAACAAGAACATCATATTGGCTTCCAAGTGATCAACACATCCACTTCTCAACTCAACACCCAATCGGATACGCGGATCACAAGCGTTGTCCCCTACGCTTCATACACACTACCAATCCAAGGTCTCCAAATGGACTTTTAAACACCATTTGACCTCAACACCCTAAGGTTCCCATGTATGGACTTTTAAACACCATACAACCTTAGCTTTTCCCGAGGTTCCCATGTATGGACTTTTAAACACCATACAACCTCAACATCCTAAGGTTCCCATGTATGGACTTTTAAACACCATACAACCTTAGCCTTTCCCGAGGTTCCCTTGTATGGACTTTTAAACACCATACAACCTCAACTTTTCCCAAGGTTCCCATGTATGGACTTTCAAACACCATACAACCTTGACATGCACAAGGTTCCCATGTATGGACTTTCAAACACCATACAACCTTTGCATCACCGATTGGTAGTTGTATAACATCACTAACGAGATCCGGGACACCCCACACAAGATCCACACATGGGCATTACACCTCCATTGTGATCTCAACAAGCACAAGGTTCTCACATATGGACTTTTAAACACCATATAACCTTTGCTCAACCAAGGTCCTCGAATGGGCATCCACCTCCATTATGACCTTAACCATCTCGTTAGGATACTTGAAGGGAGTTTACCGGTCCACTCTTGACCACTCCACCTCCAAGGCGACTTTATTCACGGTGCACCCAATCCTATAGCCGGCTAACTATATCCGATCAAAGAAACCAAGAACCACTTACATCACTTGCCAATATAACCAACTTACCATCATTAGTCCAATGATTCACATGCAAAACCACAATGCAATAACCATCATTTACCATCATTAATTCACTGTTTTAAAGCATTACACAAAGCCATTTAACATCATGCAACATCATGCATCAAAACCACAATTTCCATGTATAAAACCAAGGACCTCTTACCTTGAGCATCCTTCATATATGGCTTTCAAAACCAGCATTAAACCATGCTAAAAACATGCTTTCAAAACAGAATATAAACCATGCAAATCACATGCATTTCAATCATCAACCACAATTGCTCAAAAAGCCATTTCATATCACAAACCAAGAAAGAAATCCATTTACTTACTCTTGAGCTTAGAAAAGTTGTTTAGACTTAAACTAAGCTCCCAAAACCTTCAAACCTTGGTTTAAAAGCTGAAAACCCAACTTCACTCACCGATACACAAAACAAGGCTAGCCAACAAGCCTTCCAAGCATCCGAAACCTTCCGCAACACCTCTAAAGCTCACGGATCAAACTCCCCTATTTCAAGCACACAAAAACAGAGCATTAATGCATCTTTATGCATTAAAAACACCAGCAACAACAACACAACTCGCTGCTCATCACCAATCCAACATTTCGGCTACCAAACACAACCGAAATCACCTTCAAACACTTCCAAAACTTAACCCAGCCAAGATCTAACACTTCTAACCATTTTTAAACACCAATTAACATCCAAAATGATCACAAACACATCCTTATACCTCCAGGTATAACAGATCACCAAGAACACTCCAAAAACAACCAAAAACTCAAGCCAAACTTAGGAAATTCAACCTATCCGGGATTGCATTAATTAAACCTCAAATTCTGATCAATTTAGCATTTATTTAACATCAATTTGACACCTCAAAACCCTGCTTAAACAGATCACACGAAAATTTCACCAAAATCAACAAATCTTGCATTTTAAGCCAAAATCAAGATCTCAATTGAAAAGCCTTTAACAAATCACAAATCAAGGATTGAGAACTTAGGAATTTCAGTAAAGAACTGATAGTTTAGAGGAGAAGGACGTTCTTACCTCCAAACCTTGAGTTTCTCCTTTTTAGAGCCAAAAAGCTTGATGAAACAACTTGCAAATTGAGAGGTTTTGTTGATGAGATGATTAGGAATCAAAAGAGAGTTGAAATGAGTGATTTAGATGACAAAATCAGAGAAGAAAATATGGAGAATTGTGTTTGGGTTGAGAGAAAATGAGAGAAAAGGAGAATTGAGAGAAAATAGAAAAGTTAGTTATGAAATGGTAAAATGATTTCCCTCCACATTTCATAAACTTTAAAATCAGAATAAAGCCTTAAAATATCTTAGAAAAATCTGGAGAAACTCTTTTTGGAATAATAGTTCCTTAAAGATTCAAAGTTTCAATCCTTTATAAAACAGTCACCAAACTTTCAAAAATTACATTTTGGTCACTAGCCAAAATGTCAACCTTCCGAACCTCATTTTCCAAAATTGATTTCACAGTTCACTTTTATATATTAAAAGATGATTTTAGAACATTTTTCCATATTTTTAATGCAACCCGAACTAGGCTTTCCTAAATTCACTCTTATATATTCGATCAGCACTTTGACCGAACCGGTCAACGCCTAAAACTTCTGAGCCCAAAACCGGGGCGTTACAGCGAAAGAAGTTTTAATCAAATTTTAGGAGTTCATATACTTGATTACGAGCATTTCAACACGATTATATTACAAAAATTCAATTTATGTACTTTTTACTCAGTTAAAATTCCAATGGGTTCATTGTAATGCTTATTTAAATCCGCTCGTCTAAGACCTCTCGAAAACAGATCGCAAAACAGGTTTTAAATAAATATTACGAGTTCATATTCTTGATTAGAGGCATTTCAACACGATTATATTGCAAAAACTTAATTTCTGTACTTTTTACACAGTTAAAATTCCAACGGGTCCATTGTAATGCCTATTTAGACCCGCTCGTCCGAAACCTCTACAAAACGAACCGCACAACAAGTTTTAATCAAACTTTATGAGTTCACATTCTTCATTTCGAGCATTTCAACAAGATTATATTGAAAAAACTCAATTTCTGTACTTTTTACTTTAGTAAAATTCCAACGGGTCCATTGTAAGGCCAATTTAGACCCGCTCGTCCGAAACCCCTACAAACGGACCGCAAAACACGTTTTAATCAAATTTTAGGTGTTCATATACTTGATTACGAGCATTTCAACACGATTATATTGAAAAAAACTCAATTTCTGTACTTTTTATTCAGTTAAAATTCCAACGGGTCCATTGTAATGACTATTTAGACCCGCTCGTCCGAAACCTCTACAAAACGGACCATAAAACAAGTTTTAATCAAATCTTAGGAGTTTATATACTTGATTGCGAGCATTTCAACATGATTATATTGCAAAAACTCAATTTCTGTACTTTTTATTTAGTTAAAATTCTAACGGGTTCATTGTAATGCCTATTTAGACCCGCTCGTCCGAAACCCCTACAAAACGAACCGTGCAACAAGTTTTAAACAAATTTTAGGAGTTCATATTCTTCATTACGAGCAGTTCAACACGATTATATTGCAAAACTCAATTTCTGTACTTTTTACTCAAGAAAAATTCCAACGGGTCCATTGTAAGGCCAATTTAGACCCGCTCGTACGAAACCTCTGCAAAACGGACCGCAAAACAATGTTTTATCAAATTTAGAGTTCGTATACTTGATTACGAGCATTTCAACACGTTTTTATTGCAAAAACTCAATTTCTATACTTTTTACCTCAGTTAAAATTCCAACGGGTCCATTGTAATGTCAATTTAGACCCGCTCGTCCGTAACCTCTACAAAACGGATCGCAAAACAAGTTTTAATCAAATTTTAGGAGTTCATATTTTTTATTACGAGCAATTCAACACAATTTTATTGCAAAAACTCAATTTCTGTACTTTTTACTAAGTTAAAATTCCAACGGGTCCATTGTAAGGCCTATTCAGACTCGCTCATCTGAAACCTCTACAAAATGGACCGTGAAACAAGTTTTAATCAAATTTTAGGAGTTCATATTTTTTATTACGAGAATTTTAGCACGGTTATATTGCAAAAACTCAATTCCTGTACTGTTTACTTAGTTAAAATTCCAACGGGTCCATTGTAAGGCCTATTTAGACCCGCTCGTCCGAAATCACTACAAAACGGACCGCAAAACCTATAACAAACAGACCACAAAACAATGTTTTATCAAATTTTAGGAGTTCATATACTTGATTACGAGCATTTAAAAATGATTATATTGCAAAAACTCAATTTCGTACTTTTTACTTAGTTAAAATTCCAACGGGTCCATTTTATGCCTCTTTAGACCCGCTCGTCCGAAACCTTTACAAAACGAACCACAAAACATGTTTTAATCAAATTTTAGGAGTTCATATTTTTGATTACGAGCATTTCAACATGATTATATTGAAAAAACTCAATTTCAACACTATTATATTGCAAAAACTAAATTTATGTATTTTTTACTCAGTTAAAATTCAAACGGGTCCATTATAATACCTATTTAGACCCTCTCGTCCGAAACCTCTAAAAAACCGAACGCAAAACAAGTTTTAATCAAATTTTAGGAGTTCATATTCTTGATTACAAGCATTTCAACACAATTATATTGCGAAAACTCAATTTATGTAGTTTTTACTCAGATAAAATTCCAACAGGTCCATTGTAAGACCTATTTCGACCCGCTCGTCCGAAACATCTACAAAACAGACCGCAAAACAAGTTTTAACAAAATTTCAGGAGTTCATATACTTTATTATGAGCATTTTAACACGATCATATTGCAAAAACTCAATTTATGTACTTTTTACTCAGTTAAAATTCCAACATGTCCATTGTAATGTGTATTTAGACTCGCTGGTCCAAAACCTCTACAAAACGGACCGCGAAATAAGTATTAATCAAATCTTACGAGTTCATATACTTGATTACGAGCATTTAAACATGATTTTATTGCTAAAACTCAATTTCTGTACTTTTTACTCAAGTAAAATTTCAACGGGTCCATTGTAAGGTCTATTTAGACCCGCTCGTCCGAAACCTATAACTAATGAACCGTGAAACAAGTTTTTATCAAATTTTAGGAGTTCATATACTCGATTACGAGCATTTCAACACGATTATATTGCCAAAACTCAATTTCTGTAATTTTTACTTAGTTAAAAGTCCAACGGGTCCGTTTTGTAGTGGTTTCGGATGAGCGGGTCTAAATAGGCATTACAATGGACTCGTTGGAATTTGAACTCTGTAAAAAGTACAAAAAATAAGTTTTTTCAATATAATCATGTTTAAATGCTCGTAATAAATTATATGAACTCCTAAAATTTGATAAAACATTGTTTGGCGGTCCGTTTTGCAGAGGTTTCGTACGAGCGGGTCTAAATTAGC